>OX637782.1:1616430-2296735 GCA_951802395.1 Volvariella surrecta | reverse complement strand
CAATTCAGGCCACAGCACCAGATCCAAGCTGGCGATTAGTGCTCTGATGTTGGTCTCTTTACCCGTTTTCCAGGCGGCAAGCTTCTGATCAACGACGTCTTTGAGTTCATGCCGTGCTTGCTCTTCAGCTTCAGCTTTTGAATTGGCAGTACGAAGGTTCGAAAGAGCCTCTGATGGTTTATTCGACACGGCAACGGCTGGTTTTCGTGGAAGTGCTGCAGTGGGTTTCGGCTTTGTCGGTGGCGGAGGACGAGGTTTGACACCCATCATCTCCTCTATACCGCCTAACCCCCCGTCCTGCCCACGAGCACGACTACTTGCGCCACCACTGTCATCATGACCACCCTTAAACATCTTCCTACACCTGACTGCGCCTCTGATGGCTTCATTTCGCACTTGCTGGCTCTTGATCCAATCCAAAGCAGACAGTTTCTCCCAATCCTTCACAGCATCCTCCCATTTCTCTCTCCCTTCCCAAGCCTCCGCTCTTCGTTTCAAAGCCTTCATGACGCTATCTGCGATATCAACAGATGACCCTTCCTCGCCTCGCTCTACCTTGAGCTCAAACGCAGGATGATAACCTTCTCCAGCAATCTCCAATACTGACGAAGCATCTTCAGCAGCACCCTTATAGTCCCCATTTTTCAGTCTAGTAAGCGCACGATTGTTGTACAAGGGTATAAGCAATAAATGTGAAGATGGTAACGCGGATATCGCAAGTGTATAGCTTGACTCCGATTCGCCATACTGTCCAAGTTTGAACTTGGCTGTTCCGGCTTCTTTGTGTTTCGCTGAGGAGGAAATAGCAGATGGTGTTGCTGAAACGACATTCTGGCGGGGGACGGGACGAGGGACGGCTGGTGCGGCTGGTGGAGGTGGTGGGGTGGCGGTTAAAGATTGTGGAGCGGAAGGCGTTGGTTTTGGTCGACCATGACGGAAACGAGAGGTGTATACTGGCGCATCGCCGAACAAATTAACGGCCTCTCCGCGTTCGGGTGCTGGAGCTGGAGCGGACTCTGCTTGAGGGGCTTGTCTCGCGGGCTTTGAACGTCTCGGGGGTGCAGTCGAAGATTCGGGAGTCTCCACTTCATCTGAGAAACTGCCAACAGGGCTATCTCCCCATCCACCGTCACCTGTTGGCTGATCGGGTGCATCCTGCATCCATCTCGGTCGACCGTTAGATCTACCTCCACCACCTCCCGACGTGTTAGCCGCCGCTTTTTCTTCATAAGCCTTTTGCACTTTCTCTTTCCCTTCTTTCCAGAGTGCGTTAGCACGATTGAACATACTCAGCCCAATCTCACTGGCTTGGGCCAAAAGTTTATCTGCCTGTTCTTGCAGATTCCGTTCCCCAGTATTGGTGGCGGTGACAGAAGTCTGGCTATCCCTAGTCGCTCTCCTTGGCGATGGGGCATCCGAAAGGCTAGATGGACGACGTTCATGAGTCGCTCGTCTTGATTCACGACTTGCGGGGCGAGTGTTAGGGTGCGAACCGCCACCAGCTCCATTTGCAAGTAAGATTTCCAGGGCTGCCTGAACGTCTAACCCTGTATCAGTCGAGGACAATGCTACTCTTGCTTGTTGTACCGAAAACCCCATCTCGATGAGTTGACCAAGGATGTGTGGAGGCGGAGAAACTGCTCTGACAGCAGGACTTTCATTCTTTCTAGGAGCAGGTGAGGATCGTATAGGAGTCGGAGACTCCTATACGGGGGATTATGAAACCTGGTTATAGATAGTGCAGAATGACGAGTCTAGCGACAACATACCATATCTCTGGACGAAGGCCTCTTAACAGAGTCAACGGGTTTCGCCAGATCCCCCAGTATATCATCCTCATCCTCCGAATCCTTGCCCAGGTTTCGGTCTTCACGGTCACCAAAATCAAAATCCCCGGGAGAATTGTAGTGCTGCGGCTCCTTGAATTTGTCACTCCGCGATGATGTCGGCTCAGTCGCAAAGTCGTCTATATCCCAGAGTGATCCTTGTGGTTTGTTGGAAGAGGACGTTGCCTGAGGAGTAGGTTGACGGGCTTTTGGAGAAGTAAAGTCGTCGAGTCCCCAGTCATCCTCAACTTTCTTTGCTTTAGAGGTTTCAGCTCCTATGAATTTGGCTAGCTTAGCAGAAGCGGGTGAGTTTGATGCTGGTGCCGAATCGAAACCCCAATCATCCAGGAGTGATGTTTCATTTGAAGATGAAATAGGCTTATTAGATGGTCTAGAAGTAGTAGATAAAGAGGCTAGTGAATCCAAGCCTGACCAAGCCGATGAGGTGCTGCTCGGCTGAGCACGTCCGTGCAATCGCGCCAATTGGTCCTTCTGTGCCTTTTCTGCCCGTTCTGCCATGGTCAATTTGGCATCATTCCTAGCCGACCCCGATGAACCTCCAAATAAATCACTGAATGCATCGGACCCGGCAGCAGGGTTGGATGACTTGCTGTGAGGCTGGCCAAGAGTTGTTGGACCGGGACTGGATGAAGATGAGGAAGCGGGGTTGTTTCTGGCTGCCAGCATCGCGAACACATCGTGCTGCGCACGTCGTTGAGCAGATTGTGGTAATGAATGATTGAGTGAGGCTGCCCCTAGTCTTTGATTGGAGGTGGTTGGAGGTCGGCTGGGAGCAGTCGAGTTCCATAGATCAGCGAATGAGTCGGTCATTGTTGGGATAATGTCAGAGATGAGTGCAGAAACGCCGTCTGATGGAAAAAGGCTGTGATCACCGCAGCCGACGATGCGCAAATAGATTAGGGCCGGTTGTTAGATCTTAAAAGAAATATTATGTGGAGTGTGACAATCAAGCATGTCACACGATCTCGAGAACAGAATCCGAGTCTATATCTACAGTAGCTACATGGTGTGAATTTATGATGCCAAATACATTGTGAGTGTTGTAATGAGGACGTCGACTTGAAAGTTGGCCTTATACTTTTGGATACGCATATATCATGTACAATGAGTCGTTCGCTCGCGCCTTTGCAGCTCCTGTTTCGGTCAGTAAAGGTAGGATCGAAGTATTGATGAACTCACGTCCCAGCCTACGACTGCGCTTGGCTACTTCCTTGCTGGAAGATTCATCATCTGAATCGTTTTGTATTGGGGGCTCTGCAAACTCGAACAGGCTCGAATCTGCTGCCGCTAATGCTGTTGAAAGCTTGTGACGTGATGCATGAGATATTGAGGCGCGTTCGGACGCTGTAGCACATGGGAAAGTGTTAATGAAAGTTCGCCTTGACAGAGTAAAAATCCACTGACCCTTGGACTGATTTGCCTCTGATCTGGGGTTGGAAGGAGGATAGACACGCTCAAGTCTGGCGGTAACGTTTTTTAATATGCTAGTCCCGTGAAAACGATGCGCAATGGAAGATCAAGCACAATTCAAGGGGCCACAAAACATGTCATGTTGGTGCAGACAGTAAATATGGTACATTTCAACATAAACGAGAGAAAGGACAAACCTTTCGTCAATAAAATTCTGATCAGGGTAAGTGCTCAGGACATCTAAGACAGTTTTCCACCCGATCGGTTCTACACGGTTTTGTAGGCTTGCGGGGCGGTTTGGGGTGTGTGATGCCAGTAGAGATAGTATAGCTGAAAGGAAATGGGTTGAAGTTGCGGTTAGGTGAGGCACGAGTGGATGCATGTCGACCTCAACGTCAAGATTGTCGTCATCGGAAGGTGGATGAATGGGGGCGTTTGAGCCAGTACCACGATCCATTGCGTCCGCTTCATCCTCGGAAGCGTTATGAGAGCGGGAAGGAGCAGGAGTCAAAGGCGGAGGATGATTCTTGAGTATGTGTATTATGAGTGAATTGATCTCGTCGTTCAAGTCCCATTCTGGCGGTAAAACATCACCAGCAAGTAGGGGCCAACGGGTCCACAAATCCCGCCCGTTCGATGGACGCTTCTGCCTTCCTACTGGTCGTTTGCGTTTTGTGGATGAACGTGCACCAGTGGTAGATTCGGTGACATCTTTAGTCCCGTTACTCGGGCCTTCAGGCTGGGTTCCATTAATGGGTTCGTCTTCTGGGGTGAGTAGAACATCGTCGTCACGCTCTCCTATCTTGGTGGGAATCCCAATAGATTTTCTAGAGGAATACCGAGTAAGTTGTGAAGTAATATCGAGGGTGTCATTGGTTCGCAGGGCCCGAATGAGTGAGGCATATTCGTCGAGCTCTGAGCGCAAGGCAGCAGGAACAGTTATATATTCTTTTGGCATGTATGGGGAGGAATTCTGGTGCTTATGGCTGAAGCAATGGAGAACGACTGCCATCAGCAGACTTGACGGACTCGGAACAGCAGCACTCGGAACGAGCCAATGCGATGGGAACGAATTATGTAATAACTATACAGCTCCTCCTGATCTAAGCCTCTCCACAGTTCCCTGCCTTCCTTAGGTTCTCCCATAACCAGTCAATGTAAGTCGCCGTCGTTGGGAGGTTTCATCGTCTCCTCATTTTGATTCATTTCTAGTATGAGAGAGAAGTGGAAGAAAAAGAGATCCCGCAGACTCAGGCGCAAGCGAAGAAAGATGAGGGCCCGATCCAGTGCGTTTCATTGTGTTGCTATCTGACCGCTAGAAGCTAACAAGAAGCTATCGTATAACAGAGTAAACACCCTGAATGTGTATGGCTTCCGCAATATCTTGGATGTCTAAAATCACCATCGCGGGTCGTGATCACTCACCATAAATGATCGTGCTCACGCCAAATCTCTTGGAACACGATTGTTCACGAGCCTGCCCTGATATCCCAGTGGTTGTCGTGTCGCCTTGCACATTTTGCATCTCTAGCCAACCCACACTTACGAGATGCAAAGCGTCCGGTTTCTTTAATTACCTCTAGCGAGAGAACTGACGGGTCAAATGGGTCGTTTCAAAATGTATATTCTGATAACACTGTGAAATCATACTCGTTCCGTGTTCTTTGCATTGTCGTTGTCGTTGCCTTGTGACTTGCAGCATCTCAGACTTGGGGTGCATGGACGTGGGAACTTTCGCGGTTTCGCTAACAAAAAAGGAAAATGATGCAACTAGTGCCAATTTAGTCGCCGGGTTCAAGCTTTAAGCTCATTCCTATTTTTCGTGTTTAACGAACCTTCACGCAGACCGTTATGAAAGGAACTGTCCCGAAGATTAGAATAAAGCCACGCACACAGGCCCCAGTAGCAGACACGTCAGAAGGTCACACCCCAGTTGACGATCCCAACCCACGCGAACCTACGGCAGCTGAAGCTATGGACATGGACGATATGTCCACTATTACACGTGACGGAACGGAGGAACTTTCTCTGCCTCCGTCCCAAGAAAAAGACGAGAACGATGATGATGGCGCAACAGTGGACGAAAGTCTTGGAACGCCCGCAGATGGTGCTGAAAACGAAGATGATAGGGAAGACGCTGGTGTGATTGGAGCTCCTGCTCTGAAGACCAGAGGAAGGCCGAGGGGGAGAGGAAGGGGCGGGTTGACGGCCGGGAGTGCGACTGGTCGAGGTCGTGGTCGTGGTAGAGGAAGAGGGAGAGGAAGGGGCAGGGCTTTGACAATAAAATTGCCCAAGAGGGGAGATGAAGAAGACGGCGATAATGAAGTTGAAGGTGAAGCTCCAGACGGGGAATCTCCTGCTGTTGGTACTCCCCAAGGAGAGGGTGTCGTGGAAGGAGAAGCAGAAGAAGGTCCTATTGGAGGGGGCAAACCTTTTAGGAGAATTCAAGGAAAAGTATGCGTTATTGATGGAGACGAGTTCGTCACCGAGGATGACCCGAAAGGTGACGAGAAGATTGATCAGTGGGGGACTCTATTGGGTGGTGAGTGAGGCAATCTTTGCCTGTTGCTTGTTCAGACGCGCTTTGGAGCTCACATTATGCGCATTTCTTCTGTGCATTCCCGTGAATAGGTCGCAAATTCAAAGCTTCAACGTTCGTCCTTCCCAACCGACACCCACAACGGCAGTACATGCTAGCTATTGATGCTGCACGAACATCAGGGTTCCGTGATTCGCTGTATTATTTTAGACGCAACCTCCTCGCTTTCAAGTTGAATGCGACGCAACCTGAAAAGGATTATCTCATTGAACAAGGGAAACTAGGGTCCCATCTGAGAACGAGAAGCGTCACCCTTGTTACTGCTAGGAGCGCTTTCAAACTTCATGGAAGTAAAATGGTCATTGGTGGGTAGCAATATCTACTATGTATTCAGCGGCATTGATCATTGCTTTATTCACGAATACAGATGGGAGATGGGTAGTAGATGACTACTACGAAGAAAAGGTCACTGAGGAAATAACCGCCAAAGGTCTTAAACCAGGCGACCCCGTTGGTGAACTCCCAGACCCAAACGCTACACATCATAACAATGAACTCAACGCTCTGACTGGCGGTGCTTCTGGGATCAAAGGTGAACGTGGAGGAGGTGGTGGTGGGGGAATCTACAGAGCGGGTGGACCTACGACAATATTTGGCGGAAGTGGTTGGGGCCCATATAGTGACGGCCCATTGAACGCAGTGAGGAAGAGTGTGCTATCGAGAGATGGCGTGACGGAAGAGAATTGGATGTGGATGTTTTCAACGAAATCGGGGGAAGCAGATGAAGAATGGGCAAGGTTGAGAAAGGAGGGGTTGAGACCCGGTGTAGCGGATGAGTTGGCTTATGCAGCGGGGCATGGGCCGGCGCCACAACAGATGCAACGAGAGCCACTTGCAGGGATCAATGCGCTAAAGAGGGAAGTGGAGGAAGGTGAAGACGATGAAGACGAGCAGGTTGTTGATGCAGACTCTGCCACACCAAAATCGAAAAAGAAGAAGGTTGCGTTTGAGGAAGATAAATCACCTCTGGGTGTGTATGAACCACATACAGGACTGATTTATTGTATGCCTCCTTCCTCTGCTCTGTCTTATAGCTTGATGACTGATAAATGCACCGTCGTTCCTGATAATCATAGACCGAGCTGACACGCAACCAACTAAAAGTATATGGGAACACTTACCGGAGTCGGCGTCGCGACAGCAAATTCTCGGAGGCACAAAAACAGGGAACGGCGCCTGGGGAGTTGCTTGGGTTGATACAGTCATGGAGTTGCCAAAGGAAGATCGTCCTCCCAGTCCTGGAACAACAGCTAGGAATATATTGCTACGGGAAGTCAGGGAAAGTGAAAAAGAAGAGCTAGCTGCTCTTCAAGTGCATGTGGTACAGCATGACGAAGAAGTTATGGATTTGACAGCTGTTGGTTCGTAGCATGGTTAGATCCATTGGTCATATATCGTAGAACCCCTTGTATTAGTTGTACATATAATCTATATGATAGATTTTTGTGAGGATTTCCTCTCACCTGACGTCAGTCTCGTGATATGACATTTCTGTATGGCTTACCTGTATTTTGATTTTGTACGTAAGTCTGTCTCATGGAGTTGATTCCTCGTGGATACAACGCCAGTGTCGTCTCAATCTAGCCTGTGCACCAATTCTCGCCCATCACGCGTCACTACCAGACTCATCACAGTTTTGTCGTATCTCCTTTGATATTATTATATCCTCAGCTACTTCCAGGGTTATGCACCGGCCAGGGCGGATCCTCATGATTTGCTGTTGTTATTTACCAGAGCTTTTAGCTTCATAGCTTCGTCCCCCAAAATATACAGGTGCAAACACGCTACCTAAACTGTTCTCAACTTGTGTGCGTCCTTCCTCTTCAAAATGCTCTCAGCACGTGGGGTTTTCAATGTGAATCGTGCGCACATAAGGGTATCGCCCACTCATGGGAGATTTCTATGTACTCGCGTCATGCCAAGCGCGGGACACCTTCGTTCACGATTATCCCCTTCCTATATGATTGGGTCTTCAAGAACAGCCCAAGCAGCGCTGTTTAGCTCCACTCTCTATCGCAGAACGCCTGGGGATGAAAACATGACTTATAGCAACAAGTCTGACCTTGATGATTCACCACCGTCATCGATATCTTTTCCTGATCCTTCACGTCCGGACTTATTCTATCACCTCCTTGAACCTCCAACTCCCCTTCCGACTCCATCGTCTCATCTTCCTGCTTTTGCTATCTCATTTTTGCCTGCTTCTCCTCCGAAAAAGGACTCAAGAACTATTATTGGATGGTTGCCTGCGCAATCGAGTGCTGCTGCTGCACAGAGCGAAGGTGTGGATGGGGCATTACCAGAACCTCATGAGGGAGAGAGTGCTGGATTGAATGACTTTACGGAGAATCGTATGTGATTGGATTTGGAAACATGGTGGAGTTACGTTAATTGACTGACCTGTCATTTCGGTTTGGGGTTGTAATCGCCACATCGCTCGTTTTGGGCACACTTTATTTGCGCCGGTCTCATTATATATTACGTATTTCGCCTCACAACCGCAAATCGAAAGAACGATTCAGAGAGATATTGCACAGAGCGATACAAAGTGGGATACGAGATGGTATAGATGAAATCCAAAAAGCTCATGCAATTCAACTACATCATGGTTGGATGCATATTCATGGTAAGATCCATGATTCGAGTCTTTGTACATGTATCGGCAGTAACGTTGGCTATCACACCTCTAGATGAACGCAATCCACCACCGGTAGGGAGAATCGGAGACCCGGATGACATCATGGCTACGGTTCTGGTAGATAATGGCCAAGTCAGTCATTCCTTTATTTTTTCCCGATTTGACATTTCCCGATTTCTGTTTACGGTTTTTTGACGAAAATGCTTATATAGATACTACCGGAAACATACCAGCCAATGCCGGCGTACCGATTCTGTACAGCGGACGGTGTAGTGCAGCTTACCCCTGGGTTAAATGAACGACTTCGCGAGATGCTACTGAAAGAAGCGGAAGCTGAACAGCTGGAACTCAAAACAAAGATCTCGTAGGGGAAATCCATTATATTGGGAGCAAAGAAGGGGGAAGTAATGCCGCCATGGTCGAGTAATCAGAAGGTATTGTTATCCGTCATAATTTTGGACATAAGCTTTCGAGCATATACATGCAGCCACCCCAAGGATCCTCAACCAGAACTATTTATTTATTGTAGATGCGTCCCCACTCATGTGATATAATGATATAACTTTGCATAGCCAGCAGTCATTTTCTGACAAAGAGCGTCTCGTTCAAGGCGTTCTTGGATTATTGGCGTTGTCAGCGTTATCGCCCCGTGAATGGTCCCGATATCAATACAATCCTCGTGGTTCAGTCAGCTGAGCCGTAATCTGATTTCGCCCGCGGTCCGGTCACACCCTTACTCAAATATAAAGTCGGTCTCGAACGGTCAGACGCGATATCTATCACAAGCTTCTCAGTAAAACAGTACCTCGGGATAACTTCAGTCATGGTCAAATTTTCGAATGGAATGTGGTGGAACGCGGACGGTGTTGCGATCGATTGGGCCACAGAAGTCATCAAGAGCGAATGTTGTGGTGGTGATAGTAATCCCAGTATCCGCTGCGTTGCGGTAAGCCGGCCCGCTTAATCTCATCAAGGGCTCCTCTGCTAATTCGTATTGATAGTCCAGCAAAAGGATCAATCATCGCGGAGACACACTCAATGATCCAACCATTACGATAGAGTGTAGTTCTCCCATTCCAGATATCCTTCTTCTGAAGGGGTATCATTGGAAGGGACAGAAGACCTCTGTGGTTGGGGATTATGAGCTCTTTCCTGGAGTCGATGTCCAGAAATTCGTAAGTACTCAACTTGGCAGTGCAACCCAAATGATCCACCAAGCGTAGGTAGAACGGCGTCAAGATCATTTATCCACATCTAAAACTAATGCATCAATCACAATTGAGACAAAAACGATATCTGCGACGGTTGATACTCGCCCAGCATCATTCAATATCGATATCTTCTCACTTGGCGTTCAAATTCCAACCGATATATCACGATTTCCACCTAATCCTGACCGTCGTCAACTCCTCACAAAGCTGGGTTGGCGCTCTGTCGGATATATAAAGCGTAACACAAATTCCTTAAATCCGGCGAGAATGCTCAAGGAAACTGATAAAGGAGAGCGGTGGTTCATGATGCAGTTTCAGTTATCGGTGGGAGAAAAGATCTACGGCTTAGGGGAAAGATTTGGTCCATTTGTCAAAAATGGACAGGTAGGCATATGGCGCCTTTTTTGCTCTGCCAGACGAGGGACTTATTGCTCTGCTTTCCAGGCAGTAGAAATGTGGAACGAAGATGGAGGAACTTCGTCTGATTTGACATACAAGAACGTCCCATTCTTGTTAAGTTCGCGTGGTTATGGAATATTTATTCCGTGCTCTGGGTTTGTGAGTTTTGAAGTTCAGAGTGAACGTAAGTTACCTCCGCGTTGGTCTCGGATCCTACTGACGCTTCCTGTCTGCCAGGCACCACACGAATCAATATTGCAGCACCCTATGAGACACTCTCTGCCTATATAATTCATGGCCCAGATCCCAAATCCGTAATCCAGCGCTATACTCTGCTCACAGGTCGTCCAGCTCTACCTCCTCCCTGGTCATTCGGTCTTTGGCTCTCAACATCATTTACAACAAGCTACGACGAACAAACAGTAAATTCCTTCCTTGATGGCATGGAACAGCGAGATATCCCTGTCGATATCTTTCACTTTGATTGTTTTTGGCAAAAGGGATTTCATTGGTGCGATTATGAGTTTGATGAAGAATTTTTCCCGGACGCGAAGAGTCAGTTGCAGAGATTGAAGCAAAGAGGATATAAAGTATAGTGAAATTCTCACTGTGATTACATTGAAACGATCTAACCAGCTAGGCGTCGGCTAGATATGTGTCTGGATCAACCCTTATATCGCACAAGAAAGCAAAATATTTGACGAAGGAGTTGCCAATGGCTATTTCATCAAACGGTTGGATGGCAGTGTCTGGCAAACAGACTTCTGGGTAATGATTCATCGTCACGTCCTTAATCTGCGTTTGTATGCTTATTGCTAAATCTACGCAGCAAGCAGGGATGGCGATTATCGATTTCACTAATCCTGATGCATGCAAATGGTACCAAGGCAAACTTCATAAGCTTATGGACCTTGGTGTGGATAGCTTCAAGGTCAGCTAATCGGGGCCAAGCAAGTCCTAATTATCTTACCCTCATGCTTTATCAGACGGATTTTGGCGAGCGGATACCCGTCGCAGACGCAGTTTACTTCAACCCAGGTGCATTTGACTTGACTCAACTACACAACTATTATCCCTTCCTCTACAACAAGGTCACTTTCGAGGCGATTGAGAATTATCATGGCAAGAACCGCGCCTTGGTATTTGCCAGGTCAGCAACCGCAGGATGTCAAAGGTTCCCAGTGCATTGGGGAGGCGATCCGATGAGTACACCAGAGGCCATGGCTGAGACTCTGAGGGGTGGAATGAGTTTAGGGTTGTGTGGATTTGGATATTGGGCTCGTGAGTCTCCTTCATTGTGTTGGGTTCAGCATAATAATTTACTCTCCGCTCGTATCTAGATGACATTGGTCAATGCGATCTATAAATCAGTTCATTGAAGCTTATACTCACTCCACGATTATCACAGGTGGCTTTGAAGGGACCCCCGATCCAGGATTGTATAAGCGCTGGTTCGCGTTTGGTGCCCTTTCGAGCCATTCTCGCCTACATGGTAGTGGTTCATACAGGGTGCGTATATCCTTTTGAACACCGTCGATCAATTAACTCAAACATCCTTTTCTCAGGTACCCTGGATTATTGACCCGGATAACGCAGCCTCTACCTCTGCCACCCTGTCCAAATTCATCCACCTGAAGCACACACTCCTTCCATACATATATGCAACCGCCATTCGAACACATGAAACAGGAATTCCGGTCCTTCGTCCAACCTTTCTTGAATTCCCCGGTGATCATCCAGCCGCTTGGATAGCAGATACTCAATACATGCTAGGATCACAGCTGCTAGTTATGCCCGTTTTCGATAAAGAAAAAGAGGGGTGGGTTGAAGGCTATGTACCAGAAGGAAGGTGGTGGGGACTGCTGGATGGACAAGTCAGACGTGGGCCCGATTATATTCGTGAATCCCATGGCTATGATAGTTTACCACTCCTACTCCGCCCTGGAGGAGCCATAGTGGTCAGCTCGAAGGTATGGGACTGGAACACGTTCACTCACGCACCAAAGTCCCGTGCGAGGAGCAGTGCGGCGTACGATTACGCAGAGTCACCGACAGTCCTGGTCAACCCATTTGATGCGGAAGGACAGAAGATGGATGTTATCATTGAGATACCAGACGTCGATAATCCTGGACAGTATAAAGCAAAGGTTAGAGTGGTCGGGGTGCAAAAGAAAGGGGGTTTGAAGATAGAGGTTACAGGAATAATTAAAAAATTGACTGTGAGAAAGGTCAAGGAGGGCAACAGTGGCGAAGTTGACGTCGTCGCTCTGGGAGAGGGTGTTTTCGAAGCTTGGATCTGAAATTATCTACCTCCTTGTGTTACCTTGATATGTGCCAAGGGACCATGTAACATCATAGGGGGAAAGGTTCATGAAATTGATTCGTTATACATGACAGGCATAATTTCGTTACAGTCATAATGACAAGAATAAAATACGGGGATGTAAAGGACGGAAGCGTACACAGGATGCGGGTAATAATCAATGAAACGATGTAAAAAATGGAAGTCGAGGTTTTATAAAAATCAAAAGCTATTTATTGTAGATACCCGCGAGCTACAAGAGATAGAATCACAAGTCGTCAAAAGTCATTCATGTTCCGTATAATTGCGAGTTTCTAGGGCTTAAGGGGCCGAACAGACCAGCTGGTTGGGATTCAACGGCGGATGGTACCAAAAGTTGGGGTTGAGCTTCAATGCTACTCGCAGTTGAAGGTGGTTGGTTTGTAGCTGCAAAAAAGCAAAAATCATCAACGTCCTGTCACTCTGAACGTCGGTGTAGGAATACGTACGGAACCAAGGAGTCCAGGAATAGGCTTGACCACGGGCAGCACGGAAATCACTCAAATGCGGATATTGACTGGGTGCCGCTTGTTGCGATGGTGGGGGAACGGGAGGAGCTTGTTGGGCTCGCTGGTCCTTCTTCTTTTTCTTCGGTTTAACCACTGATCTCCAGGCTGGCCTGTGACTATCGCCAGGAGGACCATCTCCAGGAGGTGGGCCAGCATCACCTGGACCAGGCGGTGGTGGGGGTGGAGCAGCTGGGGAGTGCCTCCTTTACAGGTTTGGGTGAAAAGCACTCGAAAGCAAGTTGAAAGACTCACAAATCGGGTTGTTCGAATTCTCCCCCTGGAGTATACTTCGCTTTGACACATAGAAGGAGACCAAGCTCACTAAGAGAGAAGATTTGGGTCAACGGACAAGAATCGGGTTTTTCGAAGGCTTACTGTTGCAGAGATCTTCGTTCCTCGCGCAGTTTGCCTACTTCACCAAGCAACAATCTCACTTCAGACGCTAATGCTTTGCTAAACTCGTCCAGGTACTAGTGAACATATGGAATTGATGAGGTGCTCGGATTAGGACAACATAAACTTACGCCTTGGACATTGAAGGGGACTTGTTGGTGGGAAGTATCCTTGACAGCCTCCAATGTTTCATTGTGATGCCGTTCACAATCGGCACGCCATTCTACAAGAATGGGTAGTATTGATCAGTACTGGTGCAGGGGGTAGAACCCAGCGTGCTTACGTTCAGTCAACTCTCGCAGAATGCCTTCAAACTCTTGATTTTGCCTCTGTATCCTGTCAAGTACATCTGCAACACCTACGGGACGGTCAGTGCCTCGCAAAAGGGCAGCACGAGTCGCTTACCATTTCTGGACTCATCAGCCAACTGCGTTAATTGCTCCTGAGTTGCGTCGAGCTTTTGCTGAAGTTCTGCCCACTGTGCAGCCTTCTGTTCATGCCTTTCCACCTTAGTTTCCATCTGAACTTTGTAGGTCTGAGCCTGGGCCTCGACAAGATCGTGTGCTCTCTGTACGTGGTTGGTCACATCCATCAGCTGATCCATAATGGCGCGGCGTTCTGCAGCATCAGATTCGTGACGATCTCGCTCCGCATCCAAATCTCCACGGGCACGAGCCAACTCTTCCTCCAGTTGTCGAATCCTGGCATCTTTTTCTTCGATGAGATGGTTGTGTGCGTGGCGAATCTCGTCAAGGAGGATTTCTCGATCCCGGGCATCAGCTTCCCGCTCTTGTTTCAGCGTGTCTGCGAGAGAAGCTGCATGACGAGTAACTGCCTCTGTAGCAGCCTGGCTTATAACTTCAGCATCGTCTCTCCCATCTTCTGCCTGTCGTCTTTGGTGATCTCGTAGTTCTTCTAGTCTGTCCATGATCTGGTTAAGTTGGCTTCGAATTTCATCCTGGGAAGCTCGAGGATCATGAGCTACCTCGCGCGTAGGTTCGGCATGGTGCTCAACAGGACGTGAGTGCAAGTCTTCCATGGTTCGTTGCAAATCATGAAGTCGGTCAATGACTTCCTCAAAACGCTCGTCGTCACCATAGGAGATGGATGAAGCTGCACCATGACGGCGAGGAGGTGCGGGAATGGGTGGTAAAGAGGGCCGGGAGGAAGAATAGGTCGTCGTGCTTGGGCTAGGTGACCTTGGGGGCCGTGGGTGCCGTTGTGGGGAGCGACGTGGAGAAGGGCGTCGTGGTAGAATGGAATGAGAATCTGAGGACGATGGATGAGAAGATCCTCCATCATCGGGGTAACCTGTGCGGCCATGAGGTCTCGAAGGGGGGGAGGGGTGGCGCTGAGAGCCAGTGTGAGTTGGTGGTCGAGTTGGTGGACGAGAGTGAGGCGGCGACGGCCGAGTTAAGGGGTGAGAATGTGTTGGCGAAGGTCGACGACTCTCATACTCCTCCTGATATGTAGATGTTGTCGGGGCGTATGGGGGCCGTCCATGGCTTGGACGACGACTGGGCCCAGGCTGATCATGCGGATCATCCTCTCTGAGAGATAACCTTGTAGGGGTTCTGCTGGGTGGTCGACCGTGTGCTGGAATTGAGACGATCATCGAGCCACCAGCATGAGACCCAGTTCTACTGAGCGGCCTCTCTGTGCCTTCTGATCGTGTGGGACTGGCTGTTGGGCTTATGCGTTGGATTAATGGGGTGGGGGAGTGGGACGGGCGCGTGCGGATAACTGAACCTGGACGTGAAGAGGGACGAGATATGACATGAATTGGTCGCTCAGACTCGCGGTAGCTATGCCGTGATGAGGGACGTCTACCACGGCGGGTGGAATCCGTGTAGGAGTCAGTACTATAGCTTCTACGTTCGCTGCTCCTGCTGATGCTCCTCCTTCTACCACCGCGTCCACTGTCCCTCCTACTGGCCTGCCTGCTCCCCCTCGTACTGCCGTAGTGTCGGCGGGAAGGAGTACTGCTCCCACTGCTGATGCTTCTGCTCCTGCTTCTAGTGCTGCTACTTGGTGAGCGCGAACGCCGAGACGGGCGACGATGTGGACGCCGTCTATGGTAAGAGTCTGAGGACGTGGAGTAATAAGATCGAGGGCGTCGTCCTGGGCGGTGTGAGGCGTGAGATGGGTATGCGTAGCTGGAGGGACCTGGAGGATATTGGGAAGGTGGGAACCCCGGAGGTTGTTGATAAGTCCCTGGTGGGTAGCCAAGAGGTGCACCTGGCACATGAACCACGGTGGTTGGCTGCCCAGGAGGTTGTTGTACTTGTCCCTGCGTGGGCTGCATCATATGCCTGCGTGTTGACCTTGAACTGCCACTGCGAGATCGGCGGCGTCGCGACGAGACATACGTAGGCTGTTGACTTGGTGATCCGGAACGGATGACTAATGGTTGACTTGCACTTCCAGATGTTGAAGGTTCCATACGAATAATTGTTGGTGGTTGTCCAGGCATGCCACTTGGAGCGGCAGGAGCTGGAGCAGGCTGACCGGGCATTTGAATAATTGCTGGGACACCAGGAGCAGATGTCGGTGGAGGTACAGAAGTAGCTAGTCTGTAACGACTGCTACGCGTCCGTGAGCTACTACTGCTCGTACTTGAGGATGGTGACCGCGAGCGTGCGTGAGAGTATGACGGCTGCATGATAATAGGCTGTATTGGAGGGGGTTGTGTGGAAGGCATTGTAGATGGCATCATGCCTGGACCGGGCATTGCGATTGGCATCCCCATACTAGTGGGAGCAGTCGTAGGAGGTATGATAACAGTGGTAGGAGCGGCAGGCTGCGGTTGGGGTGGGGGGTAATGTGGATGAGTTGTATGAGATGATGTTGGCGTGCGACGGCCATGATGACGGCGGCTGCTGCTCGAAGTCGATGTGGAGCTTGATGAGGAGCTGGGGGACCTGCTGGAACGGCGATCCCTGGAACGATCCCTGCCGTGACCTCTAGCGTGACCTCTAGACCGATCTCCGTGGCGGCCTCGATAACGGTCACTAGGGCCATCCCTTGAGCGATCTCTTGAAAGACCCCTTGAACGATCCCTTGAACGATCCCTTGAACGATCCCTTGAACGATCTCTTGAACGACCCCTTGAGCGATCCCTTGAGCGATCCCTATGGCCATGCGAACGTCGGTGTGAACTAGTGTACCGGCTCCCACTGGGTGAATATCTGCGCGATGAAGAAGTGGTGGTGTAACGCCTAGAATGTGACCTGCTAGGTGAACCAGTCTGAGACCTTTGTACTTCAATGACAGTAGTTGGGTGACTCCTGGTACCCCTACTCGTAGACGAGGATGAAGAAGGGGACTGCTGTGTTACAACATGTGTTCGGTGACCGGGTGATCTTGACCTGGTACTGTGGACAGGAGGATGAGGCTGCTGGAAAATGACTGGTGTTCCACCAACAGGCGGCTGTGGTTGTGGTGCTAGTGATGGTGTTTGTGTTAGCTGAAGAGGTGGTTGGGTAGCCGAGGGAAGGGGAAGTTGTACAATAGTTGTAGGGGAGGCAGCTGGGCGACTGTCTGTGCTAGGCTGCACCTGGAATCCTGGGGAGCTCCCAGGAAGAGGAGGTTCTGGTTGAGGACTGTAGGAGGCGTTAGGTTGCCGGCCGAAGCGCCCTTCTCTCGAGTCTTCGCTACTGGTAACGCTTGTACTTGGGGAGCTTGCTGACATCCTATCTATATTTTGCGCCGAGCTGTAAGGACGAGAGGGAACTTGTACATGAGACTCAACCGAGCCTGAGCTGTGACTAGGAACAAAGATTCCTGATCCTGCGGGACCAGGCATAGGAGCAACTGGTTGGAATGGGGTTGGGTGCTGTGCGCCTAATCCCATTGGAATGACAGGGGGCCCTGTCGTGGGCTGGGAAACATAGCCAGGGATTACAGCATGAGTACCAGTTGAGATGTGTGGTGTGTGGTGTGGTGTTGGCATGACGGGTTGCTGTGGGTGAGGTACGAAGCTTTGAGGCACGAATTGAGGGTATGGAGGGACGAATCCTGGACCCCTGCCATCATCATCAAGATCCTCACTCTCGGTCTCTGATACATCATCACGGGCTGATACATCATCAGTATCGAGTCAACGCCTGTAGAGGGATCACTTACGATGCGCATGAGGGGGGTGTTGCAGCGGTGGTTGTGCTTGCGGGTGTGCTTGTGGCCGTGGTTGCGGTTGTGCTTGTGGTTGCACCTGGATATCGAGATGGCGTGGCCGGCCAAACTGATCTCGAAGCTCGTCGATTCTACTTGCAACATCTTGCAGCTCAGTATGGCGATTATTAACATCCCGCTCCAGCCATTGGTTAAGATCACGCATATAACGCATTAATTCCCGTTGTTGTGTGATGGTGGCCTGTTGCGCATCTTGGTTTTCCTGTATCATTATCCCCCTTAGTGAGATAGTTAACTACTGATACAAATGTAGCAACGTACCCTTAAAACTCCCAAGAGAGAGTCAAACAGGGGAGGTAGTTGTACGATGGGCTGCAAGACGGTTAGGACAGTGCAACCGCCAGTAAGTATGAACTTACAGGCATTGGCAAATATGCAGGTCCTCCAGGGGCAGCAGGAGGTTCACGATGTCGACTTCTTCTTGATGTCCTCCGAAGTCCTGGACGTTGTGAAGGCTGTGGCTGAGGGGGAGTTGGCGTAGCTGTTCCCGAACTGGAGCCACTTTCAGATCGCTATTCGTCCAAATAAGTAGCTATCATCACGGAAAGGCGTCAAAACGAACCGCAGCGTGGTACCATGGACCTCGTTCATCCGCGGGGGCGGATGAAGCTCGTGATCCAGGTGGTAGAGGCGGGCGCAGGTCCTGAATAACGATGTTATGTTAGTTTTCGTTCGCAATCTCTAATGCCCTTCTACGTACAATTGGGAATGCAGGAGGCTGTTTTGTTCGGGGACCTGAGAGAAATTCCGCATCTGATCGCATAGAGCGTCCTGGAACTGGAACTGGCATCGGGGTTAAACGTCCAAGGTTTTCCATCGTCATTGCCACAGGAGATTGCAGTTCCGCTTGCAGTTCCAATTCATCCTCTGGCTCGGATTCAGGTTCATGCTCGTATTCCGGATGGGGGGATGCTTGACGTTGGGGAGCAGGAGGTGCTTGCGCTCCTGCACGACTCCCGGGACGTGGACTTGAACTGGTGGTAGTCAAGGTACCCCCTGGATGGTCCGGCATCGTCGGTTGTGATTGCCTTCTCGGACCTCGCCTACTCCGAGCGCTATCTCTTCTCCTCATAATCGGTGGCCTTGAGATAGGGAGATAGACAGGAACAGTGCCTGGTCTGATGGACACAACAGGACTTGCACTACGTGGGCTTGATGGAACGGCACCTGGTTGATAGTGGAAGGGAACCAATGGTGCAGGGGTTGCTATGTCAGCCTCTGGGATATTAGCATCCATTGCCAGAATGGAATCGAGTTGTTCCGTCAATGGTTGACCTATGGACGCTGTTGGTCTTGGCATGTACAGCGAATCCCTAAATCCAGCCAATACGTCTCGAAGTTGAGCGAGTGTATCACTGGTTTCAATAGTCGATTCTGAATCTTCAGACGCTGGTGGAGGAACGTCAGCAACCATACTGCGATCTTGATAGATGACTTGAGGCAACTTGGAGCGAGTTTCATCAAGTACCTCGTGGAGCAGGCCTTCGATACCTATCAGCTTCCTCTCCAATTCCGAGTTGTCACCGTGGAATGGTACATCGCGATGCTCGCGCAGTAATTCGAGCATCCGGAATGTAGCTACTTGTCCCTCTCGAAGGTCGTCCAGCTGTCCTTTAATATCACCCAACGGCGTTGACAGGTCGGGACCAGGTTCAGCAGGTTGAATATGAACCATTGGGGAACCCGGTGCAGCTCTTGGAGTAGCTATTTCGGGTTCGGTTTCACCATCTGAACCACTGGACGAAGAAGATGAGGACGAAGGTGGGGATGACGCAGTGGTGCTTTCAAACGATTCTGTAGCGTCCGTTCTGTCGACATCTATGTCCTGGAACGACGAAGTTTCATCCGTTATTGTCAACCTATGCTTTGACCATTGATGCGGTGAACTTGGGGGTTCCGATAATCCTTCCAAACCCTCCAAGGAATCGTCAGAATGATGAGATGACAGGAAGGAGGCTACGCTCGAGACACTGGCGGATCGTGTGAAGCTGACAGATGGTGGTGCAAGCGATGCCTGCCTTGGTGGAGCAGGGGAAAGATCCCTCGTTTGAGGAGTCGGTGAGGGTTGGACTACCACTGTCGTTGGCGGAGGTGCGGATTGCATTTGTGGCGTACGAGGCCGCCGCAAAAACTCGGATAGATCCCTCAGCTGGCCTCCAAGGGCCCGAACATTGCCTGCGAGTGCTCTATTCTCGAGCCTTCTGCCTTCATCATAGTCCCTCAATTCGTCAGCTAGTCGTTCCAGGTCCCTAGAAATGTCCCTTTGTGTCATCACACTTGGGGCACTCTCCGATACCTCTGTGAGCAACGTGGGCCTCGTAGATGGCGAACTTCCTTGAGGCGTCATGATGCTGACAGAAGGTGTAGACCTCCTCGATATTGGGCCGATAGTGCTTGCGCTCCTGCCACTCTCACTCATCGTTCGAGGGAGCATCCTCGGTGTACCCTACAAAAAACCAACGGTTCAGCAATCAAAGTTATTAAAAAATCAAACCACACATACCGAATCAGAGCTGGCAGCAAGTGAAACTCGGCCACGTGTAGACCCAGCCCTTGAGGCTCTTGGAGTAGTCAACAACGATGGTATCGTCGACACACTCCGAGCAACAAACGATCTTTCGCTACCCTCACGATCAACTGGCACACTCCTGGGCCGTCTATCCTGTCTGTCAACCCCCCTAGGTCCTGCTCTTTCAGCGCCTTCCTCTTCTTCATAGTCAATCAACGAACTCGAATCAAATATCGACGAACTCATTGAGGCAGAGGACAATTGCGACATGGTCGAAGCGCCGGACGGTGTTCTGAGGAGTTGCACAGCTGACGAACTCATCGGACTGCGGAGCGGAGAAGTACCACTGCTACTTGTCGACCACGTTGAGACACTCGAAGCAGCAGATCTCATAGTAGGTGGAGCTAAAGTTGGAGCAAGTCTGGGTGGCAGAGACCTTTGACTCGGTTGACGTTGTGGTGGCTGCTCTTGAGGTTGTTCACGCCATTGTGGGGTTGCTTCTGGCTGCGGGCCTTGAACAGGAACAGAAACAGGCCTCTGAGTCGTCGTACGGTGTTGTGGCGAAGGGGTTACTGGACCTAAATCTCTCAACGTCACCGGTACTCTCGCTGGCGCAGGAGCAGGACCTGCACGTGGTCTAGCAGTTTCCTGCACAACAGGCGGAAGAGGTACAGCCCCAACAACAACTGTAGAAGGTGACTCTGGGATAGTCGTCAATCGGTCAACTGACGACACGACCGAACCACTCGGTCGTAAGAACGACGTTTCGAAGGAGTTATCGGGTGGTTCAGGCCACGCTCTTGATCCGACAGAAGGTGAAGGGTTTAAGATCGATGATTCATACGAGAAATCCGTTTCTTCTGCCCATGCTTGAGGACTAATAGGTGGTGGTAGACGATCTGACTCAGGTGTGAATGGCGTAAGAGGAGCAGACACGGTTGTCTCTGTACGTTGCTGACGAGGGAACCGAATCTCCGCATCTGAAACCGTATAATCTGAAGGTGTTGGTGCTAGACTCGTGGGCGTTCGCTCTGTAGAGAGAGGGGAAGAGCTGATCCATGAACTTGAAGGAATAGAGGCAGAAGGGCTTGTAGTTTGAATTGTCGATATAGGGTTGAGACTCGTAGGCGTTACCGATGTACGCGAATGAGACCGCATAAACTGCGGATGCGATGCAGGTGTTGGTGCAGAGGGTGTCACTGATGTATACGTCGGCCCTTGTGTAGACATCCTCGTAGTCGTTTGGATCGGCGATGGAGTAAGGCCACTTGAGAAACTTGAGCTCGGAGCTGGTGATTGAGGTTCGGGGTGCATAAATGGTTGAGGGGCAGGTACATGGTCCGAAATAGAGGAAATTGCAGGTGAATGTCCTCCATAAGCAGGAGACGGATGAGGAGGCGGCGGTGCTGGGGGATACCTGACTGACAAACTTGACCTGGTACTGATAGAGGGTATGTCGTCAAAAGGTGGAACATAATCCAGCAAGTCATCCTCGTCTCTATAATCCAGCTCCGGCAACGGTTCTGACAATTCCCTAGTCTCACTGGCAGGATGAGGGGTAGCTGGCTCTGACGGTATGGACTCTGGATCCGTAGGGCATATCTCCACAGTATCAAACTCCTCCATTGGACGATCAGTAGCAGCTCGTTCCGTCGAACTCTCTTCCTCTTCACTCGGTAGAGATGGCAACGACGGGGCACGGGTACTAGGAGCAGCAGGAGCGGTCACATACTCCGTCCCCGCAGCCTCCGTAACACCCGCAATCGTCTTATACTCCGTCGCAGGGGTCGTTGTCTGCTCGCCCGAATCAGATGCAGTCCTAATACTCGGTGACGCAACCTCTGCAGTGGCAAATTCCGTTTTGCCCAATTCCTCCTCTACCTCCTTCATCTCCTCTTCCTCTTCATCATCCGGCAAGGATTTGAACGACGCGATGGACGAGGGAGTTTTGACTGAAAGGTAGTCTGTAGCGCTACCCCCAGGCGATGCACCATACTTGTCCACGGTCAAATAAGTTGAAGACCTGGACGATTGACCACTGGTAGTAGACTCCGCTCTCGAAGTGGTAATAGGAGTGATAGTCTGCCCTGAGGTAGCCTGCGCCAAAGTCGATAAATCCGACGATTGACAAATGTCATAACCCGTCTCGCTTGAAGCATTGCCCAAAATCGAGTTAGAAGTAGCCGAATAACTTGCACGATCACTTGCGATTGCAGAGGATGTCGGAGTAATAGTATTGGTGAGCGTGGAGGAAGAGTATTCCTGACTACTGCTGGTGAAATCTTGAGTGTAGCTTACACTGGACGGCGTGTAACTCTCTGTCGGTGTGTACGAACCTGTTGCAGTGTAAATTTAAGCCCAAGAACAGATTGTGTGTCGAAAACGTACCACTATAACGATCAGTGCCAGTGCCAGTGCCAGTGCCGGAGCCCAAACCGGTCCCAGATCCGCTCCCACTCAACTCAGTTCCACTCCCACTTCCGCTGATATAACTCCCAGATCCACTGGGAGTGTAACTCCCGCTGCTTGGGGTATAGCTTCCCGTCGCACTGACACCACTAGTCCTCGTGTAACTTCCACTGCCACTTCCGCCTCCACTGCCACTGACACTAGGCGTATAACTCCCAGTATCACTCGCCTGCGTATAACTCCTCCCACCACTAGCCTGCGATCTTGCGTCATAAGTATACGAAGTCCTCGTGTATGTATCACTTTGCGTATAATTCCCCGATCCAGAGCCTGACACAGCTGAACCGGAAGGCGTATACGATCCGCTATTGCTTGCGCTCCCAACTCCACTCCTGCTATCGCTGATGTTCGTACTAGGCGTCCCAGGAGTGCCAGGTGTATAAGCGCTGCTCCCAGGTGTGTACGTTCCACTTCCATTCGTATAGCTCTCCGTCCCAGGAGTATAGGTACTGCTCCCAGCAGTATAACTCCCAGCAGTCTGCGTGTAACTCCCAGTCTGCGTATAACTCCCCGTCTGACTATACGTATGACTCCCAGTTGCCGACTCAACTTGCGACCCCGTAGCCGACAAATCTTCCGAAGACGCAGCAGGCGAAAGTCCACCTCGACCACGAGGACTCGTCCCCGATCTCCTGCGTATCTCTGGGTTTCTCGAAAGCGGTGCTCCACCCGACGGGGCTGTCAACGTCGACGATCCAGAACCCGAGCCCGAACCGCTTCCACTGCTACCTCCTCCACTGCTACCCATCCCAGTCGCAGTATACGTCCCTCCAGTCCTAGTGTACGTACCCGATCCAGTAGCCGACCCCGACCCCGTATCAGTCCCACTATAACTCCCCGTCGTCGAACTAGCATTATGCGAATCACCAAGATACGACGTCGATTCCGGTCCATAAGACATCGAATTCGGATCCATCTCCGTCGCACTCGTATAGCTAGCCCGACTAGTACTGCTTCCACCATTACTCGTCGAAATGTTAGTCGCAGATTGAGTGCTCAACACGCTAGTCCTCGTAGCCGGACCAGCAGTAATCGTTCCACTCCCACTTCCACTTCCAGTACCAGTGCCAGTACCAGTGCCAGTGCCAGTGCCAGTTCCAGTAGCACTGTACGTCGTCGTCCTATCCATCGTACTTGTCAACCCTGCACCCGTAGACGTAAACGTCGAATTATAACTCTCCCTCGTCGACCCAGACTGCTGCGTATCCAAATTCTGCGAATAAAACGACGACCGACTAATCGTTCCCGACGAAGCCGTAACCGCAGACCCAACACCCGTCGTCGTGGCCGTTTCATATGAGCCCGTCCCGGCAGTCCCGGCAGAAACTCCCGAATTCCTGTTACTCGGATTCGCAGAATGAAATGCCGCTTCATCAACGTTATTCCCCGAGGTCGCAGTCTGGAAAGATGTTTTCGAGTTTCTGTTGGACGAAAACGCAGATTTCGCGGATAGGTAATCGCCACCACCGCTCGTTCCGCTGAACCGCTTGCTGTTCCTCCTCCCTACTCCAGGTCCATTACCACCAGGTGGGTTAGAATGCCGATCGTTTCGTACATAATCATCATCCAAATCTGTCATACTACCAGCCCTTCTTAATCGAAGAGAATTACCCCTGGAAAGAGGTACAATAACCCTCCTATCACCAGGGTAAAGATAGTCTCCTTGACTATTAATCACAGTGTCGTCAACAGTCCGATCATGGTAAGCAGAAGCCAGCTGAGCACCACCAGAATGTCGATTTCGCATGGAATTCCTGTTGCTCCTTGAGGGGTTCCTCGAAACCGAAGTCAGGTTTGACCTCGTGTCGAAGTCATCTATTTCCGAAGGAATGGTACCCAGGTCGCTAGCGGGAGGGACGTAAACAGCTGATTGTGTGCCTACAGAGTGAACACTGCTTCGGCTGTCCATGGAACGGATGGTGCGAATTGAGCCAGTGGGTGACGGAGGACGATTCAAGCGGGCAAGGCTATCACTAAACGCAAGGAAATAAAAATGCAGTCAGCAAGCAGAAGACGGACAGACAAGAAGGGAAAGAAGTCATCCAACATACCCTATCCTGTTACTCCACTTTTGCCTCTCAAACAAACTCTCCGCTGCCAATCTCTCAATACCATCGTCATAAATCATGTGGAACGGTACAAGCATATCCACCAACGGCGGTCCGCCCTTTTCCTGACTCTGTTTCTTGGCCGCGATCGTCCCCACATCGTCGCTTGCACTGAATTGTGAGGGTGACGGTGCAGGTTTGATGCTGGTGCAATTTTGCAAATCAAGGACGACGATACCGCGACCGCCGCCAGGAGCGAGCCAGGATAATAACAATCTGCCAGGGTAGAGGAAGGCTTGACAACGCCGCCAACGGTAGGGAGGATCCGCGTGAACGTTGAGGTACCATAGTAAACCAAAATGCAAGGGCTGTAAAGAACGATGAATTAGGGATAATGAATAACAAGCCAAAGGACCTCACGTTGTCGTTGCTCTGAGTGTATGGCATCAACGACGTAGCATCGAATCCGGGGGGCAAAACTCCGCTTCTGATGCTAACATCGTCTCGATCTTCGTTCTCCTTCCCTTTCCCATTCTTTCCACTACTGTTCCTGAGGCTAGTTTCGTGAGCAGGAGCCTGCTTGACGGGATCGACTATCGCATTTTCATTTCCAGCCGTTGCTTTCTGCGCCGGTTTCCAAACGTCATCATATTCCCTCGTTGGAGAACCGCTATCTCCGGCCGCGTTTCTCGGTTGAGCGCGTTCTTTCCGGAGTTGTACTATATTTCTGAGAGAGGTCAACGGCGATCGGGTACTCAGTGCATTCGAAGCTGGTCTTCTCAAAGTCGAAAGTGTTCCCGAAAAGGAATCTGATGCAGTCCCTAAGGCAACAATGAACGTTAATGCCAGGTTTACTCGTCATGTCTCTAAGCGATAGATGAAACGTACTTGAGAACACACTTGGGCTGAGGTATCCAGTGTGGCTTTCGGTGTATCCAGGACTCGGTGATCGACCAGTCGTTGTGGAACCTGGGGCTCTGTATGGCGGGGATAAAAGACCGGTGTTGGGAGAAACCATAGAAGTTGAAGTGTATAGAGGGGATGAGGGTGTCGAAGCACCATGACTATAACTATACGTGGAAGTACCACCTGTGCGGTAAGGACTGGGAGAACGTAAACCGGGGGATGAAGTTGTGCGCATATGGGCACCGGCAGGGCTGTTAGTTTCGAACATGGAAATCAACTCTGTTGCTCGGCCGGGGGGTGGCAAAGTACGATCTGCGATTGGATCCGTGGAAGAGCGAGCGTGATAGGAGAATCCTGATCGTCGAACATCATCTGGAGTGGAATTATTTGCGCGTCCGACAAATCCTGAGCTGTGCCTTGAAGAACCTTCGGTATGTTCTGTGATCCTGCTCAACCGCACGCTAGCGCTGTGAGCTTGATCACGTGAACGGTTGAGAGAAGGGAGGTTGAGGTAAGAGGTTGAGGAACCGGTGTATGAACCGGTGCGTAAGTCGGTGTAAGAGGTGGCTGTGACAGGTGAGTATGGACTTGAACGTGTTGCAGACCATTCTGACAATGCGTGTTGCGTATCATCGAGGTGGGTATCGACTTGACTGAGGGTTTCTGCGACTTGATCGATTTCGTCGAGAGAGTTGTCGTCTGAATAGGTATAGTCGCTACGTGATGGACCAGGAGAAACGTTGATGCGTCGCATTCGACCATTGGAGTCTGAATTCCCATCGGACGAGAATCGATTTGAGTCTGAAGAAGAGGTCAGAATGTTGAGCAGAAAGTTGTGGGAATGATCCTCACCTGAGCGCGAAGAATACGAGTATGTTGAAGGCGAGAGTGTGTCGGTCATACCAGTATAAGTCGTTCCATCGTTTGTCTGCGGTGACCAAGGACCAGAAGAGTGAGTAGACATGCTGGCGCTCCTTGTGAATCAGTTGCGGACCATAATCAATGGATGATGAGAACGATTTACTCACGGGGGCGGGATGCGGGAACTTTAGGGCAGGCTTTTGCGTGTTGCGCGTCTGGTCACGTTGACCGTGTCGCTTCAACATGTTTTGATCATTCTGCGAGCAGAGCGACAGAGCGAACAGAACAGATCAGAGCGAGCAGAGCGAACAGGTCAGAGCGAGCAGAGCGAACAGAGCGAACAGAACAGAGAGATCAGAACAGTGAGCTCGTGCTCTCGCTCTTCAGCTTCATGTTGACCGCAATGTACCACGATCGTGATGGCACACCGTGTCGAATGACTCGAACGTAGCTGGAACATCAGTCGCCTTTAATCATATTCTTCAACAATGGCCGGTTTGGCGCAGCAAACCAAGTCCAGCAACAGCGCCTAATTAGGTTACGTAATACAGGACGCGATCCTTGTTTGGCCACCAGGGTCACCTATCTCCGAGACCCACTCTCACTGAACTACCTCGTCTCCACTCGTTATCAAGAACCATGGCTGAGATGGACATTGATGTTGATGTACCCAAGGCAAGCAAGAAGGACGCAAAAGAAAGCAAGGCCCGCTTTGAAGTCAAAAAGGTAAACAGTTCCGTCCCATGAAGCCATACGCAGCGTACTGACGCGCTACTTGTCTTCTGTGCATCCAATCATAGTGGAACGCTGTCTCTCTTTGGGCTTGGGGTATTGCGATTTCCATCTGCATGGCCCTAATTCACTCTCATCCCGTCTTTCACAGATATCGTCGTAGACAACTGTGCTATCTGTAGAAATCACATCATGGATCTTTGTGAGTTATCGCATGACCTATGTGAACTTTACCCATGCGCCCTAGGTATTGATTGTCAAGCCAATCAAGTCTCAGCAACAAGCGAGGAATGCAACGCCGCTTGGGGCATTTGCAACGTGTGTCTCATCCCATTATCGTGTCTGACCATCTTGTGACTGATTCTCGACAAAAACAGCACGCCTTCCACTTCCACTGCATCTCTCGTTGGCTAAAGACTCGTAATGTCTGCCCGTTGGACAACCGTGAATGGGAGCTCCAGAAGTGCGTATCTTTGATCCATCCGACATCCAAACCTTGACTCACAGTTTCCCTTCCCTTCCTCTTCATCCTCAGATATGGTCGATAAATCCGTGCTGTATCGTATTACTCATTGTCTGGCGCCTTCATGTCTACATAACTGTATATTAGGAGCTCTTTCCAAACTCTCGCACTGTGTTTTAAAACAGGCTGTTCGTAAAAGTGTGCCCAATTGAGTAGTTGAACCCAACACGACTGGGATACCCTCGCTCCTCCGCCACTTGCCCTAACTATCCTCCACTACTTTTGACTGAGCAATGGAAACGACAACATGGGGTTTCTCTCAACAATTCACAACTGAATTTCAAAGCTTGCATTCTGGTTTGTCAACATCCACCTCCAGTGCACCGATTCTAATCCACCCCGGCATTGGATGACTTTCATCCCAGATAGATTTAGAAACACGACTACAAGACGCCAAATCCAAACTCGGATCCAGCAGCACCGATTTCCTCCAACAAACGATCCAAGAACTCGTCCTCGACTTTTCGAAATTGACAAAAAAACTTGACGATGCGACAGGGTCGTTGCCCAGATATGATCAAAGACAATACGAGAACGTGAGCCCAACGCCATCTGCAATACAACGGGATTTCTGAAATGCCTCATATCTCATCATGATAGCGCTTGAAGGCGTTGGAAAGGGAATTGAACGACCTCAGAACGAGCGCTACGCCCAAGCCTAGATTCGCGTTTAAGCGAACCGTCAAACCTGTCGCCACTAGCGCTAGTGCTCCTTCCGCGAATTCCGCTGGCACCACTGCGAGTTCTTTGACTCGGCCTGCGTCCACGTTAACACCAGGATCAAGTTCCGACGCGACCGGAACGGGGACGTTCAACCTCACGCTAGACGGGAAGAGAGACCAATACCTCGATGTCGATTCGTTACCTCTCGACTCTTTACAATCCCAATCTCAGCCAACAACGACAACGCCTCACGACACGACTCGGACTCTCCGTTTTGGCGTCACAATTACCAACATTGAAGGATGCATCATCAATTTGCTATCCACTTCAAAGCACCTCCACATCTCGGCGGTACACATCAACGGAATCTCGAACGCGGTGTTGTTATTGCCTATGATTTCGGGCAGCGCAATGATGCATAATATGAAGAATTGTTGGATCGTTGTGGGATGTCATCAGGTATGCAGCTTTACACATTTCCCTCCCAACGCGCTCACGTTCTCATCTTTCTTTATTACTTTTCTGCGAACCAGTTCAGGATGCACACCTCCTCCAACATCACATCGTACCTCCAAATCCCATCAACACCCATCATCGAACACTGCTCGTCACTCCAGTTTGGACTGTACCCCTTGGAATGGGTCAAATCACCTGAAGATAGAGCGAAGGTCAAACCATTCACGGTTCAGGATTTTTCGCATATTCGGCCTACGCCGTCTCCGAATTGGAGTATGATGAAGCATGAGGAGGGGAATGGGGAGAAAATAGAATGGCCGTTGACGAGGATTGAGGACCGTGAGGGGTTGAGGAGTGCGTTGCAGAGATTGCTGGGTCAAACAGGATAGGTTGATACTGCTTGTGACTTTACGATTCAAGCATGTAGAATGGGGTCACTTGGCATTAATTACGAACACCCCGCCGATGTGCCACAGCACTTATGATTGGCAAAGAAATCCGTACTCGCTGCAGCACCATATTTGAGATATTTGCGAGATCCAAGTCGCACCTCCATCGCTCAAATATTCATTCTAGGACTTTCAGGCTAGTGATCAGCATACGACCAAAGTTCCGCTAGCTAACGACCGATCACAATATCAAAAAGTGTGCAGCGCTGTGATTTCTACCCATGGGCGATCTTGTCTTCAGTGCTTGTAAGGAGTCGACGAGGATCTGGACTGCAAACTAAAATTGACTATACGCATCAATATTGTTCAGAGGCGTTCAGTGCCTCGGGTAAATCCATTAATATAGCCACATCCTGTCTTGTCATAAAACCTCCAAACGAGGCGTAAATTACTGCTGTTGGTTCCTCTTAGATTGCCTCTGGAGCTCAGCAAGCCGAGCCAGTGCTTCGTCCCTCTCTGCCTCCGCCGCCTCCGCCGCCTTTGCTTCAATCTTCGCCGCCTTTGCTTCAATCTTCGCCGCCTTTGCTTTAATCTTCGCCGCCTTTGCTTCATTCTTCGCTGCCTCTGCTTCGTCCTTCGCTGCCTTTATTTGGTCCTTCGCTGCTTTAAGCTCACTGTCCTTGGCTTGAATCTGATCTCTTGCTTCGTCCTTCACTGTTTTTATCTGATCTCTTGCTTCGTCCTTCACTGTTTTTATCTGATCTCTTGCTTCGTCCTTCACTGCTTTTAGCTCATTGTCCCTGGCTTGAATCTGAAGACCAAGATCAGTAATTTGAGACTTCAACAAGCGCAAAGACGTACTGGTTGTTTAAATTCCTCCATGTTTTGACGATACATTTCCCTCAAGTAGGTAGTATCAACCTTTTCTTCGTCATAGATGACAATGCTATGCCACTTTCCTGCTCTGCGCTGCTGCTGCTTCATTTTCACTGTCGTCGGCAATCTCAGGTCTCCATCTAAGTGATCCGACCCTGTCGTCTGAACCTTCAGTACTTTCGGAGAATATTCTTCCTCGATGATCTTCATAATGGTACCAGCGTACCAGTAACAGTTCTTCGACAATAAAAGATATCTGCGATCCTGCTGATGCAGAGTGTTGGCTAGGACTACAAGATGCCAAAGGGGGAGGATGCTATGTTTGTCATTTGCGGAGTAGTCAAACACAAGCTCACGGTAGAGCTTATCGCCAGGGTTATACTTTCTTGTGGACCCTAGGTGATAGGCCTGATCCTTTGCAGGACGCTTGCCATTAATCGAGTCCAATGATGGAGAGGACGCAGAGTGCAGGGATGAAAGAGTGGCATTGGCCGGCCCTTGCTTGAGCACGGTCTCCTCAGCCTGTGCGGGTGCTGTAGTGATCTCTGGCTGTGATGCAGGAAGGTGAGTGTTGGGAGTGGCATAGGATGAGGGAGTACGTACAGAACCAGATAAGCGAGCGGTCTCTGTCTCGCTGCGTCCTGCCTCAGTGGTACCATCGTTGCTCGATTCCGTGACTTTATCCTCGACCTCTCCAAGGAGTCGCTCAATAGCTAGATAGTATATCTCTCCCCTCTGATTTCGTAATTTAGCAGAGAGATATTCGTGCCCAGATATCGTGCCAATTTTGTAGAGACCCAATTGTACAACACACCAAGCATCCATGCTGGCTAAACCAGTTGCCAAAAACTGCCCCTGAATTAACGCAGAGTATATTGCAATGTTGAGAGCGGTAAAGAGCTCGGGAAGCATTGTCTCGTTCCCGGATGACATTCCTAGAGAGCGAAAAAGCTTTTGGAGGAGTTTCGAAACGGAGGATTTCAAGGCGGATCGCATGCTGTTTGGTGGTTGAAATACAGATGTGGTCGAGCCGAGCGCTTCCTGGGAGACAAGTGATGAGGTCTTGTCAAAGCAGTGTTGGGCGCTATCGATGTTCGTTGAGTGGCCGAACTGCAATCGTGACTGTGATCAGCTATCATGAGACCTGCATGAGGCTGCAATGTTGGGGATACTGTGGTGGACGGACCGTCTCTTGAGAATTACTTGCGTTCCCCTACACCGTACGGTCTGAAACTTGATACACGAGCTTCTAAGTCACAGTCGAGGGAATCATGCAAGCATGGTGAGGAACCGATGAGTGTAAGTCGAGTTGCCTCGACAGGGCTGTCCGCCAAGCTTGTGGCTTCGCTGCTGGTGTTACATGCGTGACACTGCCGAATGGAGTCAATTGATGGTCTGCTGCCAGTGAATCTACTGACCACCATCGTAAAAGTAATTGAAGGCTTGAAAGTTAATTAATTTGTGCAGCTGCTACCACGTACATTTGATTACTAATTTCCCTTCTGTGATGTTCTACGAGACTCTGTATAGCAAGAGGCGCGCTTCCACGGCGCATCCTATCCGAGTCTCGACTCTCCATCCGCGAATGCGGAAAGGTGATAGAGCATCAAACTAATAAACTGACCCGACATGGAGAATCTGATGATAGGAATGCGCCGGTTCAATGAGAGCAACTAATGCCTTGTTTGATTCAACTTTTTGTCAACTCGGCAAATGTGGACGTGTTTGTCGATGCATGCGTATGTGATCAAATGTGACAGTGTAATGCATGACAGTACCGTACTTCAAAAAGACTGTCCTTCTGTGCGTGTGAGACTGCAGTATTATCGGACGCAGATGGTTTGAGAATTAACATCAAACCCTTCTTTGTCCGCAGCACGACAAGGACGTCAAAAGTGGAGGGTGGTGTATATATTCTTGCTGCCACACCTGTGGGTCACTCGCCCTACGGACGACATTAAGGCACAACATGAAGAACTTGTACCTACTGCCTCAAATTTACGAATTCGGACCCTGAAATCCTAGATTGCTTTACATCCACCTTGGCTTTGCTTGTGTTGGCCGTAATCAGGTCCTCGGCCTTCAGGTTGGAGCATTGATATCTGTATGCTGTACTCAGCCATGCCAGGACAGGCACAAGAAACGCTCAAGTGAGTTGCATTCCCCCCTTGCCACAACTCATCAATCCGCCTGTCGCTGCCGGCTGTCAACTAACCGACTCAATCCAGATAAAACGCCACCAACTCAAAAACAACGTCTCTAAAGCCGACGAGGCTGCTTTAGCACCTCAGGGTGACAAAGTTACTCAACCTCAACCCAACACAGATATGGGCAATGCTGTACAGCCATTATCGGAGTCGTCGCTTGAGCGCGTGCTTATTTATCACGATTATGAATCGAATATAATCTTACCTCGATTTACAGTAAGTGTCCCTTTGTTCTTTCTTAAGACGCACAACCACCCAGCCCGAGCCTGAAATTCGGATAATTACGCAGGCACAGAATACCGTGAACAACGCCTATTGCTGATAATGAGAATGTCATGGAAACTTAACAAGTACCTAATCTCCTTCCCACGACGTTGCAACTTGCAAGCAGCGTCCGCGGCATGAGACTAACAATTGCAAGTACCCATGATGTCAGCGATTCCTTAAATGCTTTTGACTGCTTTTATGTGAATAATTATATAGGCCACCACTTACACGAAATCTTGCACGAAATGCTTACTAGGATGCATATATAATATAGTCATTGTACCAAACTTATGGCTAAGGAATGTGCAGACTGGCTACAACTGGTAGTACTGGGCCGAACTCGACCCAGTAGCCCCAGTGTTCCAGTGATACTAGTTCTCTCTAGTGGTCCTACTTTTTCCTGATAGGGGCTTCCCCTGATACTAGATGATAAAACCCTGCCTCAACACGTGCACAAAATGCTGTTCTTGCTCATTCTATCTGCTATCAGAAATGCCAAGAGACTTGGACATAAATGCTGTCATCATTTATCACCTCCAACTATTGATGACCCAAGAAAATTCTACTTGCTGTTGACCACGTCCTCCACATGGGCATAACGCAATCAGTAGATCCTGAGCATCGAGTCAGTATTTCAGTCCACATGTAAAACATTAAACACTCGGACGGAAACAGACTGCTTGCGTTGCGATTCAATGGATCGTTAGTGCGGCGGCCATCAATCGATAACACTTTCAGTTAGACGCGCTGCTTGGAAAAAGATCTGAGGCTTCGAAGCCAGGCTGCACGAGGTTAAAGGTTTAACAGCAATTTGCCAGCTGCAGATTATTCGTCAATTTGTTGAGGATGTGCTTCGGCCCTGGAGTTCCAATATACTTCGATGGTGACGCACATATGGAATGGGCCTTTATCTTCTATCCTCGAACAGACATTGCTTATTGCCACGTTGTGACTTGCTCAATAGAGAGACCTCATGAACTGTGCAAATCGAGGCGAGTTTGAATCATTTGCAGATCTGTCAAAGAAAAAGGAATGGTAATAGCAGGGCGCACATGCACATTGTCACAAAGGTTGTTCTGACGATAACAAAGGCCACCAATGAAGTGTAAGCAGTTCCTCGACATTGTCGCTCCTTTCGTGATGCATGCATGGGTCAAGTCCTGTCAAGGTGGTTAAGTGGTAGCACCAAATCCTTGCCCAGGGACAACAGCAAATGCAGTTGCCCGCGTCATTATAGTTGCAACAAATATCCCGCAAAGAACGTATGACAGTTCAGAAAAAATGAAAAAGATGTGATCTCCACGTCGCGGTTGCCCGAGAAGACATTAAGGCCTAAGTGGTGGCGCAGCCGCAGATAGGGTCGCTGCGCCCATTCCAATACTTCCGTAATCTGCCAACCTTCTATGCTGTTGCAACTGGTACTCTAGCAATAGAAGAGTAGGTTGTTTTGGACCACAGCTAACGTAGGGTACCGCCACGTTCCATGACAACTTGTACTCGGCCATAGCAGACTGGTTGAAGACGCCTTTGCGGACGGGCCGGTTATTGAGGAACCTGGCGTGCTCTATGTTCCCATATACAGAACAAATATGATCTTATCTCTCAATGCCTCGTATGAACTTTATTTTATTATACCTCCCTTGATCGCACATTGCTTTCCGAAAATTTGCATCAATAGTTCTGTCACTTTACGACTGCCCTACTTATCAACCTGCCTCTGATATGTAGTTTCTCGTTTTCCCCGTCTCTTCTTTATCTGTATTTGACCTGTACCGGGCCGTCGATTTGTTGATCAGGGAATACAGGAGATATATAAAAAAGAAAAAAAAAAAAGGCTGACATGGGGTGTCCAAATCGCCGCCCTGGCGATTTGTTAAGGCACGAACTTTATACTCAAATAAGCTCAACTGGTGGTGGCTGGAGTTCCAGGACTGTCAATCCCTGCAACGTTCAACGTTCATGACGGTGAATCTAGCAAGTTGAATGCATCGCACGATCGCTCTAGACATAGTCAATATATGAATAGGGCAACTCTCATTCGTCCGTCAGTATGAGTCTTGCATCCTCTGTTCACACTACACCTACCTATATTGTACTTTAGTCTATTCAGATTTTGCCCATTCAGGCCTGCTCAGCGGCGTCATGGTGATTTTACGTATTTCAGTTTAGCTTGGCACTTATCTCACAATAGGGCCCTTTCATACAAAAACCGATCGTTAGCGAGAAATGGTTACACAACACCCTTCACCTAACCGTAACTAAGCTCAGCGAAAGCGGAAAAAATGTCGCAACCGCAACAAAACCAGAAGCAACCTGGAGCACACCCACCCATGTGTACGTCCAACCATGTGTGGTTTCGAAATGAAAGTTAAAGCGCTTTGCAGCCACGAATAAACCTGACGACAACCACCTAGCGAGGGAGGTCGGAGAGGAGTTTGCCAAGGGTGCAGGACAAGAAGGAGGAGAGCAGGCTGTGAAATACGGAGTTGAGAACGCGCCGGAGTCCGCAGAAGATGCCAAAGCTCAAGCTCAGGTTGGTACATGTCAGAATGCACGGACGTCTCGTAACTCTCCTTTTTATTCCAGGGCCTCTGGGCAAAATATTGTGGATGCCTAGGGGGAGGAGCATAAGCACTTTTTCTCTGTTTCATTTGGATTAGAATATTCATGATATGTCGATTTACATACCATGTTTTTCTCGTTTTTGAGCGTATATTCAAAACGTTCAGGCTTCCAACATCCGGGAATTGCCGATCGCATAATGTGGCAACTCCGGCGCGAGAATCACATTTGGGTGTGCAACGATTTTTTCTGTGCTACACCCTCACCTCATATTCTTCAACACTACTCATATTTCCATCACGTCGCGACACTTTAGAGAACCGGTCAAAGGCTCTCACTCATCTGCACCCCCCAGCATGAGTAGAGTCGTATTTGGTTTGTGACCCACATTTGCTAGCTGCTCAGTAACCCAGACTCAACCAGTTGCTCTGTGACAGTGGGGAATGTCCCCTACAACATGGGGGAAGAGCAATTAATCGAAGTTTTCAAGTCTGTTGGACAGGTTATTGGATTTAGGTGCTGTTCTCATCCTCTTCGTTGTTACTTTCCTGGAATCCAGACATCCAGCGATCCCCGTTAGTTGGAGTTGGAACATGAAACTCACACAAGCATGCTTCTTTTGGTTGACGTGTGCAGACTTGTGTTTGACAGAGATACGGGAAAACCAAAGGGTTACGGCTTCTGTGAATTTGCGGGTACATACAATATATTTCTCTCATTTCAATGTGTTATCCTTGGTCTGATGTCAAGCCTATGATCCTCATTCCATTCTTCCAAACGCAACCCGCCTTGTGGCCGCAAACACGACGAACAACTCCGTTCCTTTAACCCGAATTTTCCGCATTTCAACCTGCATTGTCAACCGTGCCTCGCCTGCTGCACACGCCGATCATCCCGCTGGGTATCATTTGTGCAAATACTTGATCACCTTTTACACAAACCAAATGAACGCGTCGCTTCTTTGTCATTGGACGCTATAAATCCTGGTCCCGTGGGTGAATCCCTCTCGACAATTCCTGTCACCACCAACCATGACCCCGCCATTGGGGCGTGCTGCTCGTCAACCAAAATCAAATTCTATATTTATTTCACCAAAAAACCGCGTCAAATCTTGCCCACGCTTTCAACGTGAACGTTTGTCTGATGTGCATTCACCACGGTCCCAACGTATACTGCGCCCATCAGACCATGAGACCGCTGCCTCAGCTGTGCGAAACCTCAACAATGTCGATGTGGGTGGTCGACCCCTTCGTATTGACCTCGCGGATTCGGACCCCTTCCTCGAAGGCAAAACTACTGTTCGAGGAGAACTAGTAGATAGCGGTGGCGGTGGCGGCGCGTCCGAACGATGGGGTCGTAGTCGCGACAGAGATCGTGATCGTGACAGGGATAGGGATCGTGATAGTGGGTACGCTGATAGGTCGAGTCAAGACATCAACACATTCCTGGCCAGTCTGCCTGCTGGTGTTCATGTTTCTAAAGGATCGTCTGCACTTGATGTGATCAGTCAGACGTTGGCCTCAATGCCTCCCAATCAATTAATGGAAGTATTAGCTCAAATGAAGGTTCGTCACTTGCCGCTTTAAGTTGAAGGAGGTTGCCCAGTCCTGCTGTGATGAATGCATCGTTGCCTCAACTCGCCCATGCGCTTGAGCTCTTTACTGAACCAGCGTGACGGTCTTTGTTTGATCTATCAGGCCTTTGTGATTACGCACCCAGAACAAGCCAAGGCTTTGCTAGTGGCTCATCCTCAGCTAGCCTATGCTTTGTTCCAAGCTCTTTTATTGAACAAAATTGTCGACCAAGCGATCCTTCAACGCATGCTCGAAGCAACCTCAGGTGGAGCAGGCCCAGCTCCTGTTGGTGCTCAACCTCATCCGCCTGTGGCCACTGTTTCAAGTGGAATGCCACCTCATCTAGCTGCTCCGGGCGCTCCGCCACCTCATGCGACCCATACGCCAGTTCCATCTATGCCACAAGGACATTATCCACCACCACATTTGGGGTATCCTCCACCTTCTGCTTTGGCTGGGATGCCACCAGCCCAATCCATGGGTCAGCCTCCTCCCGGAACCATGTTCCAACATCATCAACAGCCCCAAACTCAAGCACCGCCATCCCTGCCATCCTATTATAGGCCGCCCCCGCCATCCCAACCGCCCAGCCAGCTCCCACAACCACCAACAGGACCAGGCGGTGCTCACCAACAGGCAGAAATTAATGAGAGTCAAAGAGTGCGTGGGATGATTCCAGACATAACTTGACTTGGTCCTTACTTTTTATAGGCTATGCTGATGCAAGTCTTAAGCTTGACTCAAGATCAGATCAATGGTTTATCGGAGACAGAACGCAAGGCTATTATGGAATTGGTAAGTGTCGAGATATTTTATTGCGTGTCCGTTCTATTGGATGATCTGATTCATTGGTACACAGCGACAACGGTTCATGGGTACACTCGGTTAATGGACGTGATCATGACGTGACCGAAAACCTCCGACCGCGCGACACTATTGAAAATGGGTGATATGACCCACCGCATCCTCGTAGGCAGTGTCTGTATTTGGTCAGCGGTGGGAGGGAGTGGTTGGCGTTTGATGTTGTTTTCATCTTGAGGATATGTTTGGTGGCACCAACCAACCCAGCCGTTGATCGAACCCTGTTTTGAATAGCTTTCCGCTGTTAGAGAGCCAATGTCCAATATATGTCTTTCATGCTTCATCATTCTTTGCGCAACGCACGTACAGGGTATTGGCTACATGTTCATCTCAACAGCCCTAGGATTCTGAGCACGCATAATCATAAGCTCCTTGACTTGGGTCTAAAGTAAAGTCTAGTTATTAGAGTCATAAGCAACAATGAGGTCACCCGAGCCGAGGATGTATACTTATAAAACAGCAATAGTCTCAATATACTATGCACCCTCTGGATGATACATTTGCTATCCTAAATTAATGCATTGTTACATCGAGATACATGAGCGACAATTGGTCTCCAATGGGGATAACGGGAACGTTATCTTTATATCAACGTAGTCTCACACCGACACTCTCTCACGAGCAGGGTATTTCTTCGTACTGGGCGTTGAGGATAAGCCATATATGGGTCACGCATGGTTGCGATAGTGCGAACTGAGGCCAGGATTGCCCAGGGCTAGTTTGGATTCGGGGGCGCAGTCAAACAACTGCATCTACGCAGCACCAAATTCGGACGTGACTGTGCAATGAGTGAGCTCATCCTGCATATCTGTGACTTTGCGACTTTCTCCATCTCGGTGCCGTTCTATCGGTTCCTAATGAACCCAACTGTGTAGTTTGGCATTCGTTAATTGCTTAATTTCACTGCACTCGAATCTTGGCTCCTTTGCACAATACAAACGCATCACGAGCCACATACACGCATTGCGCCAGAATGGGAAATGTTCAGTCGGGGACCGCGCTAACGCGTACCACAGGGGCTTTGGACTCGTTTGTGTCAGAACTTGGACAGGATATAATATATGAACGAAGGTACGCCACCTCCTCCTTCGAATCGCGGAGTAGCTCAATCTCCCCCAATTCTCAGCTTGGGCTCTTCTCGATTTTTGAAAACAGTCAGATGCCGTCATCGAAATGGATATCTTGTTATCAAGATTTTCATAAAACCAGACCCTGGATTCATCCTGCGCACTTACATCAAACGGCTGAGATGTGGGTAGCTTCGGTTCCATGTCCTGTAGAGTTGAGGCTGAACAGATATCTATAGCGGACCGGGAGGGCTTAGCGGATATTGCTAACGTGTATAGCTATCAATCATTTGTGGAGACGGATAAAGCAGGTTATATCATCCGACAGTGGATAGCGAGTAATCTCTATGACCGGATAAGGTGTGTGCGCGTGGCTAGCATCATCTGTTCGACTTCTGACGGTTTCTGTTCAGCACTCGACCCTTTCTTAGTCCCATTGAAAAGAAGTGGATCGCCTTTCAAATTGTGAATGGACTCCGTGACGCACGAAATCGTAAAGTCGCCCATGGAGACATCAAGTGCGAGAACATCCTTGTCACGAGCTGGAATTGGGTCTATATCTCGGACTTTGCCTCCACAAAGCCTACCTACCTGCCATTAGATGACCCAGCGGACTTTTCGTACTTCTTCGATACTTCTGGACGCCGTACGTGCTATATCGCTCCAGAACGCTTCTACACAGTTGCGGATCATCCGGAGATAAGTGCTCGGAAATCACGACTGGCTATGGACGAGTTCGACGGACGACGAGATGGAAAAGTGACGGAGGCAATGGACGTTTTTAGTGCAGGTTGTGTCATTGCTGAACTCTTTTTGGAGGTTGCGCCTCTGTTCACACTGAGTCAGCTGTTCAAGTACCGTGAAGGAGAGTACAATGTCGACGCTCAGTTAGCCCCAATAGAGGACGCAGGTGTTCGGGTAAGTCCAACCAATCCTAGGCTACATACCCTTTCTTACATTGCATAGAATCTCATCAAACAAATGATTGGCTTGAATCCGACCTCACGTCCCACCTTTGACAACCTTCTGCAATCATCTAGAGGTGTCGTGTTCCCGGAGACATTTTATTCGTTCCTCCACAATTACATATCCACACTCAATGAAATCCCTGCAAATTCCCCCTTTTCGGCGGGTTCATCGACACCATCTTCCGCTACGCCGCCCGCCACAATACCTTCAGTTCCTATCAGCACCTTACGACCTGCAACTTCCTCTAACCATCAGCTACATACTGGTGTGATAGCAGAGGGTGCAGATGATTTCCTGCCTAGCGATTCCGATAATAGGATAGAACAAATTTGGGCGGACTACGAAAGTATGGAGCCCTACCTTGCTCTGGAGCCTACGGAGGAATTACCACAAAGGGAATTCTCATTACTGGGACCGTCTCAACCGTTTCAGGTTCGTATGTCTTTAATGCTGTTTTCATTTCCTAACCTCATTCCAGGACGTCTTCCCTGTTGAACTCCACATACCGAATCGCGACTCAAAAATTCACGGTGCCACGCGTCCAGGGACCTGGGCAGCTAAGGAAGGTTGGGCCACACGTCATCCAACCAAGGGCTTTTCCTGACATGCACCACTCTCACAGATGGACCTGCTCTTGTCATACTCGCATTAGTCACTGCCAACGTCCGAAATTGCTCATTACCCAGCTCAAAACTACGCGCTTTAGATATCTTTCTAGCACTGTGTGCTCACCTGACTGATGAAGCCAAATTGGATCGGATGGTACCATATATTGTTGATTTGCTTCATGATGATGCCCCAGTTGTGCGAGCATCTGCATTGAGGACTTTAGTCCAAGTGGTGGGTGGTTTTGTACTCTAAATGCAAATGCTTGAATCTCAACGCTCGATTATCAGCTTATGCTAGTTACCGTCATCACGCCATCAAATGCTGCTATATTCCCGGAATACATTATTCCTAATACCAAGCACCTTGTATTTGATCCTGAAGTATCAGTCAGGTGTATGTATGCGCAATGCATCACTCAAATCGCAGAAACCGCTGCACGGTACTTGGAAATGGGTCAAGCTTTGAAGGCTCATGGTACATTCAAGTTATCTGCTGAAGGACAGGAAGCGGAGCATACATACGAGGTAGAGTTACTCCCACTTAATATGTAACGCCCTACAGATTATGTTGACGACGTTCAGGTTTCGTACGATGTTAGTCTTCAAGACCTACAACTCAACATCCAGGAACACTTATCTGCACTTCTGATGGACAGCTCAAGTATCGTCAAGCGTGCAGTCTTGCATGATATTTCTGGTTTATGTATCTTCCTTGGAGGGCAAAGAACAAATGATGTCTTGCTCAGTCATATGATCACATATCTGAACGATCGGGATTGGATGTTGCGATACGCTTTCTTTGAAAGTATTGTTGACGTGGCTGCCTGTGCCGGTCGGGATTTGGAAGACTATATCGTACCTCTTATGAATCAAGCCCTCTCAGGCAAGTCAAGATACTACATTCTTTTTCCTATATAACTCAACTCGTTGATTAGACGTTGAAGAGCATGTCGTGGCGAAGGTGCTTAGAGCACTGACAAGTCTATGTGAACTTGGATTATTCCAGAAGATGCGGATATGGGAATTAATGGGATCTACACTCGGCTTCCTATACCATCCAAACATATGGATAAGACAAGGAGCGGCTGCGTTCATCGTAGCAGCAGCAAAACAATTGCCCACCGCAGACGTTTGGTGTATCCTTTACCCATCACTGAAGCACTACCTTCGCTCTGATATCGCGGAAATCGATGAACCGAGTTTGTTGACGGCGATGAAGACTCCTGTAAGTAGTAGTTTTCCTAACGAAGCAATAAGATGCTCATTCTTGGTGAATGTACAGCTCCCTCGACAGCTGCTGGACACAGCACTCCAAAGAGGTGATAAACCGAGCTTCTGGAGAAGTCTGAAGGATCATATGGTGACGATGAGAAAAGCTGTTAGTGTCGTTGCAAAGGCAAAATCTGAGGAGTAAGTTCATTAGTTCTTCGGGCATACGATTCGAATGAACCGGAGCGCATAGGGATGAGACACAGATAGCTAAATTGCAGCAGCTGGGAATGACGCCGAGCGAATCTAACAAATTGCTAGCAATGAGAGAGTATATAACGAAACTTGCCCAGGCGACAGCAAAGTACGTACTCCACCTTACTGCTAGTGGGCAACTTTTACCAATTATGCTCCGTCATCCATCAGTTCCGCGTCCAGAATCGTTGTTGAGGTGCAACCTGAGAAAAATCTCAAACAGCTCGGAAACTTGGAATTACAGAAACTCGGTGTCGTTCCTCAAACAGTGTTCCTACGATCCAAGTCATCATCCACGCTGAGCACCTCGGTCGAAGGGTCGAGCCGAACTCCGCGGTTACACCCAGGAAGCAGAGCAGATTCAAGTACCCGAAGTCCTTTGACGAGTCCAAGATCTAGCCGAATATCTAACATTGATACTGGGGCGACTGCACCTTTTGAGGATTTGCGACGGAGGTTAGCCTCAATCAATAATTCCGTGTCCTCTCTAGCCCCAGTCCCTGCAGCCACTGCACCTATGGCAGCGGCAGGATTGGGCCCCAGAAGCACATTATCTCAAGCGCCTGTGACGTTCCCTGTTTCACCTAGCTCACCCTCACGTAACGATGCACCATCAGCTTCGAATACGCCAACGCTTTCATCTCGTGTCCCAAGTTCACTGGTGCTCTCGCCTTTGCCTCATACGTTGCCCACCCCTACAGCTGTCACCAGCGCCACCACACTCTCGACTATTACTACCGCTGTTGACGCTACGACTCCACTAACGATTGATCGACCTGCAAGTCCTACTGAATCAGTTGTATCGACTACTGCTTCAGTGAACTTCCGGCCATTAAGCAGATTGCAGATCGGTGGCAGTTTGGATGGTCAGAAGACCGCTCCGCTCATTGGATCCTCCAAAGCTAATGCTACTGGGGTACTAGAGGCGCATTCGAAAATGAGTGTTGTTGGGCAAGAAGAGATATCAGGACAATCGTCGCCAAGTATGATGAATGCTATGTCGCAAACCGTCAGACCTGGACAGCTCGGGCTGGGGTTGAGCCCGATGGGAAGATCCAGACCAGCTTCGCTTATGCATATATCAACGTATGGTACGACATTTTGGAAACACTGGATTTCGTAGTTCTAACTGGACATTGTAGATGGATCAGAACAAGGGATCAGTAATATTCTGGAGAAACTATACCTCGATAATAACCGGGATTTACAAAATGACTTTGGCTCCCGGGTCCATGAAGGTCCTGTTCGTCGCCGCAATGCTCTTCGACATACAAATGCATCCACGGGTGCTTCACGGGGCAAAGCGGATGCTACCCTTATCGCACATTTAACTTCTCATACGGACAGTATAACTGGCTTAGCTGTTTCACCCGATCACATGTTTTTCATCTCCTGTTCCGATGACAAGACGGTGAAAATATGGGATACAGCTAGATTGGAAAGAAATGTGACAAGCAAACCGAGGCTGACGTATCATCAACATCAAGGGAGGGTGAAGTGTGTATGCATTTTGGAGGGCGTTCATTGTTTTGCTAGCGCCGCTGATGATGGGAGTTTACACGTTGTGAGGGTGACGACAAGTCATACGGGGACTATGGGCGTGGCTGGGTTGGGTATGGCAGCCGGACCGACGGGTGCCCTGCCCAAGTATAGCAAGATGCATGTGGTGCGCGAGCACAGAATGCAGAACGTAGGGGAATATATAACTTGCATGACACATTTCAACACTGGTGAGTCGGATTATATTCCGTGGGGATAGTAAAGCTGATCGTTTGATCTAGAATCGGCATCAAATTTGGTGTATGCGACCACGCACTCCAATATCATCATCCTTGATCTACGTACGATGAAGGCCCTGCAGACGATGGAGAATCCAAGACATTTTGGACCGATAACATGCATGTGTATGGATCGAAAACGAACGTGGATCGTTGTCGGGACCTCAGCGGGCGTGCTAACACTTTGGGATCGTAGATTTGGGATCCTGATAAAGAGTTGGCATGCTGGTGCAACCATCCCGGGTCGAACGGTGAGAATTCACCAAATCGCCTTGCATCCGTCGAAAGGGAAAGGGAGATGGATCATGGTTGCTGTGGAAACCTCGAAACGATCGGCAGCTTATACTCAAAGCACGTCACCATCGTCATCTTTAGCAGACAGACAAGGAGCGACGGTGAATGGTGCTGGCGCTAATCTCAACCCAGCAAACTTAACACCGAGTACGATATTGATTGAAGTGTGGGACATCGAGGAGACTACACTCGTGGAAACGTATGCAACAAGGAATACTGTCCCGATCTCCAATGGTGCTGGTGCCACGTCCACCCCTAATGTCAATGGTACAACTGGGTCAATACTACCCGCAAACCCTGCAACATCACCTCCTACTCCTGAACCTACAACACCTGAACCACACAAGATGGTCGGGGTTGAAGCGGATACAAGCCCTGCAGCTGCTATAGCTGCTCTAGTTCGCTCTCATCAGTCTAGTGCGAGTCCGCACGACAAACGACCCAGATTCGATTCAAGGGGTAGTGTTAGTAGTGGTAACAGCGGCACCAATGGCACCATGGCCAATTATCCGACGGATGTGCTATTGCCCACTCCTTCGCCGGATGTTAGAGCAATGATGGTGGGATTGGATTTTGGTGGATACCATGCGCACCGACCAGAGTTTGTCGATATGGGAGAGGGGAGTGGTGGTAGTGGAGCTACTACTTCTTCGAGACTTCTTGGAAGAGGGTTTGTTGTTACTGGATCGGATGATCGGAAGTTGAGGTTATGGGATATTGGGCGAGTGGAAAGAACGCTCGTGTTGAGTGGTCTGGAGTACGAACAAGAACGGCCAAGCTATAGGTAAGACACTGTCTAACGTGTCGCTCAACAGCCTTGCTTAATCTTTTCTCTCTAGCACCACAAGCTCTGAAGGAGCAGCAGCACATGTGGAGACGTGGCCTGCCAGCTCTGGTCAAAGCAACCGTGCGCCTCAGCGATGGTCGTTGATCAACAACCACCAGCAAAATCTACTGAAGCCCCACCAAGACATTATTACGGCTCTGATCTGCGTTGATGCTCCCTTTCGTGGAGGTATTGTCAGTGGTGACCGTGCGGGAGTTATTAAAGTATGGAGAGTAGAATACGGGGATTAATGCTCGAGCCTTGACGCCATTTCACACTTTTCTGTATATTTTGGGATAGATAAGATAATATACCTCCAAAAAGAGAAGACTGATCAGAGTCAGATGGCCAGGGTCGCGGAAAATGAACGGTTAAATTAACCGGAATAAGCGAACTTTTACCGGAAAAAGTCTGACCTCGATTGCGTTCTGTGCACTCGCTCATACGGCTCCTTCTATTTCCGGAAAGCTTCTGTGGTGAAAAGTGAAAGACTGGATTGATTTGTCGGATAGCAAGGCTGGATAATTTATTGAAAACAATTTTTGGATGGTGGCTGCTATACCAAGGTTGCTGACTCGAATTCAGCCGCTTCATCGACAAACCCTTGGATTCCAATCCAGATTAATCAACTGCCACGTCCTGTTCTCTACTCCCCCTCATCACTGTCGCAACTCCCTGCATCTAACATTCACAAGACATATGGCCACTCCCGTTGCTACTACCTCAAAACCCGTCCAGATCCCTGCTCTGGACAGCGGGCATGCTCCTATTGCTGATGGAGCAGCAAAGAAGGAAAAGAAAGCAAAGCCTGATAATGCTTCGGCTTATCCATTAGAGGTAAGCTGTTTTGATCCATCCATCTCTTGGTATGGATGTTGATCAAGATGTAGCTTCAACCCTCCCCGGAATTCTTTGATCATAGGATCAAAATGTTTGACCAACTCAAGGCAGAATATGACGAATGGATTAAAGGTCCGTGTATGCTGCTTATATGCGCTATGATCAAGCAACTGAGTGGGTGTTGGGGTCACCAGCGCAACCGAGGGAAGAGATTGCCGTTACTCTGCCAGATGGCTCACAGCGGAAGGGTAAGAGTTGGGAGACAAGCCCAATGGACGTTGCGAAAGATGTATCCAAGAGTTTATCCGAACGGGTCGTAATCGCGAAGGTGGACGGAGAGTTGTGGGATCTGGAGAGGCCGTTGGAAAAGTCTTGCAAGCTCGAGTTGTTGGACTTTGAACATCCTGAAGGTGTGTACGTGCTGACTGTAAGACGCCCTAATTGACTCGGTCGCGTTAGGCAAGCGTGTCTTTTGGCATTCTTCCGCTCATGTGCTTGGAGAAGCTGCTGAGCGACATTACGGCTGTCACTTGTGCCTGGGACCTCCAACTGATGAAGGTTTCTTCTATGAGATGGCCATCAAGGACCGGTTCGTATCTACATCGCCATTGATAGTTCAAGAGGTTTCACGAAATTTTCAGAGTAGTTACGAATACCGACTACCCTGCGTTGGAGAAGGTCACTGAGAGCGCGATCAAGGATAAGCAAAAGTTTGAACGGTTGGTAGTGTCCAAGGAGAATTTGCTCAAGATGTTCCATGTGAGTCTATGACCTGGTTCAACGAGCCTTATGTGAATTGACATTTTATTGTCAGTACAATAAATACAAGCAATACCTCATTCAGACCAAGATACCCGATGGCAGCTCTACTACAATTTATCGCTGCGGTCCTATGATCGATCTCTGCGTCGGACCCCATATACCTCACACTGGGAGGATCAAGGCATTTATGGTCACCAAGGTATGTGATTCCACTGCATGCGTTAACCAAGTGCCTAAATCGTGACATAGAGCTCCGCATCGTATTTCTTGGGAGATCCCAGCAATGACTCGTTGCAACGCATCTATGGAATTTCGTTCCCCGATAAGAAACAGTTGACCGAATACAAGGCTTTCTTGGCTGAGGCTGCAAAGCGCGACCACAGGAAGATCGGAAAGGACCAAGAACTATTCTTCTTTAGCGACCTGAGTCCCGGAAGTTCCTTCTTCCTTCCTCATGGTACGCGGATATACAATACCTTGGTGGAACTGATGCGGGTAGGTTTTTGAACTGTGTTTATCATGATACTGTACTCATCGTACATGCAGGGTGAGTACTTCAAGCGAGGTTACCAAGAAGGTGAGGATTTCCCTTCTGCATGCGTGTGATGCTCTAGCTCCACTTTCCAGTTATATCACCCAACATGTACAATACCAAGCTCTGGGAAACCTCCGGTCATTGGCAGAACTACAAGGACGATATGTTCTCTTTAGATGTCGAGAAGGAGAAGTGGGCGCTGAAGCCCATGAACTGCCCTGGTCACTGTTTGATCTTTGATTCAAGAGATCGAAGTTACAAAGAACTGCCGATAAGGATGGCCGAATTCGGCATCATCCACAGAAATGAGGCATCTGGTGCTCTTACGGGATTGACTCGCGTGAGAAGGTTCGTTCAAGATGATACCCATATCTTCTGTATGCCCTCACAGGTCGGTCTTTTGTCCTTACTCCCCCTTTTCGTGATGATGACGACGGGAACGATGTAATCGATTAGCTCGAAGAGGAAATTAGCGCGCTCTTTGATTTCATGCAGCATGTGTATGGCCTCTTTGGGTTTGAATTCCACCTTGAGCTGTCGACTCGTCCGGAGAAGTTCCTCGGTAATGTCGAGACCTGGAATGTTGCGGAGGACGTGCGTCTCAGTTTCTTATGCTCGTCCGACCTTGTTACAAACCCATAAACCTCTTCCCTCTAGCAACTGAAACAAGCACTTAACAAGCACTATCGCGATAAATGGGAACTCAACCCCGGCGATGGTGCATTCTACGGACCCAAAATCGACATCACCATCAAAGACGCATTGAAGCGTTCTTTCCAATGCGCGACCATTCAATTGGACTTCCAATTGCCTGAGAGGTTCAATTTGAAGTATCGATCGGCGGATGAAGCGGCTGCGAGACCGGTTATTATTCATCGCGCGATTTTGGGAAGTATGGAGAGGTTTATTGCGATTATTACTGAGCACTTTGCTGGGAAGTGGTATGTTCCTGGCTTTACCTTTCGTTTCACTAAAGCGCCATTGACTCGACTTGGCTCAGGCCGTTCTGGTTGTCGCCTCGACAGGTATTGGTCATTCCTGTCGCAGCGCCATTCGTACGTTCCTTTTTCTTACGCATACGTTCCGATCACCTCAACTTGCGATGACTTTACAGAAAGACTACGCTTCCGAGGTAGCCGATAAGCTTTCCTCACTAGGCATCTTTGCGGATGTCGATAATGGAGACAACACTCTCCCAAAGAAGATTCGTAATGGAGAGATCGCGCAATACAACTTCATCCTGGGTACGTCCATTCTTCACACTCGTTTTATTTTGGCATTAATCCCTTACGGTAGTGGTCGGCCAAGACGAATTCGATGCCCGATCCGTCAACATTCGTAATCGTGATGATGTAGGGACTAAAGCGAGAGGAGAGGTTATTCCCTTGGATGTTGCACTTGAAAAATTGGTCAGACTTAAGACGACGAAGAGTTTGGAGAACAAGCTCGTGTAAGTACGAAGCAAAGACTGCTTGGAGATGATCTTTTTCTTTATCCTGCTAGTGTACATTGTTTATTGGGATAAATATAGATGGTATTTTCTATGATATCCTCATTTGAAGCGTTTTGCATGTTATCCGTGACTCGTCGACTTTATTGTAAGGTCCCACCCGTATTAAATCACAGATATAGATAACCATTTTAAAAAACCAAAGGAGGAGCCATCGCTGGGGTGCCAACCTGGCATGCAATTAGTGGATCGAAAACCAAAGAGAATGAATCCGTGGACAAGTCCGTGGATATAAAATCCGACGAACCCAATCCGCGGAAATGATGACCATGGCTTTGCGCTAGGCGATGACGTCACAAATAGCGGTCTGGTGATAAGCTGGCAAGATTGGCGGATTTGATTTTGCCATCGATGATAAGTTCGGTCAGTGCGAGTGCGGTGCCGGGTGAATTACAGATTCCCTGGGAAGGTGTATAGTGCATCAGTTGATGGTAGTAAGTAGGGTGGAAAGAGTACCCACCCAACATGTGTGTCCTGCGGCGATGTATAACCCCTTGGCGACATGGACCGCTTCGCCGATAATCGGGTTTCCGTCACCCGTGGATACGTTGGGCAAATAACATGCTTGTCTCTTCGTCACCTCTCCGGACCCAAGTTCATCCGAGATACTCGAAACTTGACGGATAATGTCATCACAGGCATTCTGATTGACGACGACGTCGTCTACGCAGGCAGGTAGGGGTTCGTTATCGCCTGGTCCGCAAGCGTATACTTCGTTACCTGGACGTGAGTAGATCTCTGGTGATGCGTACAGACGGCGGGTGTGGTTCATTGGGATGGAGATGTCGGTGAAGAGGACGTAGGGGGAGATGGTAACGTTGGGTTGGGGTTGGATAGTGATACTGTGTGCACGGGTACCTGTGATGGGAAGAGCAGGGAGGAGGGTAGATGACCATGCACCTGCTGCAAGAAGAACATGGGAGGCGTTGATGGTTATAGTGGTATTGGACTTTCTATCAAGGTATTGGACACCGGTGACATTGCCTTGAGTGATTAGGATGCGAGAAACTTTGCCATGGATGAACTCGACTCCACGCTCCACCGCGAGTTCTAGCATGCTGGTGGTGAAGCGATATGGATGGACTTGGGCTGTGTCGCCGTCCGGTGCCAAGGGTGAATAGGAATCTGTTAAAGCTTCCTTTACCCAGAGCAAGTCGTGGGGCAAGCCTTTGCTCGTGCTTCTTGACGAAGAAGAGCTGGGACCGGATGCTTCGCGGTCCAGCTTCATCTTCTTTAGAGAAGTCCTGCGACCATCACCAGTTCTGAGCGCATCATCCTCAGCGGTGCTGGTCCTTCCTTCCCAATTTCCACAACCAACAAATCTCCAACCCCACCTGTTAGACCCATTGTGTTCTTGTGCCAGCTTGACGTGCTCCGCAAAGGAGACGTTAACGAGAGATTTGGGGTAAGCCCATTTTGCGACTAACCCGGCTGCCTTTCCTGATGCGCCTTGTGCAGGGCCGTTAGAAGACGCTTCGATCAAGGTCACCTTGGGAGGATTGGGGCGACGTGATAAGTAATATGCGGTGGTGCATCCTATGATACCTCCACCGATGATGACAACGTGGGATGGTGGGATGGGGTTCATTGTCCTTCAAGCTCCAAGATGGGTCAGGCGGGCATTATAAAATACGCCGGAAATTTTGCGATGGAGAGCACCGCGGGTTGACCGGGATCCGCTGGCGGCCTGACCCGTTGGCTGATTAAACATTGGAGTTGCAACCCGGAAGTATCGCGTCGTCTTCCGTCCTCGGACCGTGAACTGAATTTGTTTCACCCACGATCTATGATCTTATCTCGGGGCTTGTACGTCAGCAGCTTATTGATCCCGCGCAAGGTTTTGTACTCTCCAAATTGAGTCACAAGCTAGCGTCCGAAAAAAGAAAGTAGTGTCCAGAAACATGGTCCTGTCACGGGACTTTGATCTGAAACTCTAGATGCTGGCAACAAATAACGATGAACGTACCTCGTACCGATGCTAATGTGCCTTCAGAAATGACAAAGTCAGGTTTGGAGCAACCTTCTCCTTCATATGCTACGGCGTCGTCGGGGGAGTAAATGAAGAAAACTTCGTGCGAAGTAGGACAGTGCGTATTGGCTGAGAAGTTATGTAAGTTTGATGGACGCAAGGAGAATCCGGATGGATAAGATACAGCAACGCCCATGAGGGCGTTTGACAAAGTAAATGCGAAAAGGTGACACTTTCCTGCCTAACAACTCTCCCGCAGTGCCCGTACCGATACCCTCATGCAGTCTACTTCGTTGTTGGATACTGAAGAACCTCTAGAGTAAGTCTAATAGCTGAATGGTTTTTCAGCCTTTCTGGCACTTGTGGCTAACCGCACAAAATTTCATTAATCGACGTTGCGACGCTCCCGGTAGCGCACTGTTTCATCACTTCAACCTAGCTACTACCGTGTTCAATAAAACATCGTTACCAGACACTTATGACTTTCCCGTCCTCAAAGACGCTCATATGCCCACGCACGCGTTAGCATTATTCCAGCCCAATGATTCTGAAGCGGATGCACCAGCGGCCCTCCTCCCAATCGATATCAATCGTTGGGTAGAAGGTTTTCGTGTTGAACTTGGCGCTCCCGACATACCACCGGGGACACTATCTCCAATACCCCACTTCGACCCAGACTCGGCTGAACTTTTCGTCAACCTCCCAGTTGTACGCCTCACAGTCCCCCATATCGAATCTATGCCTCTCCTCCTCCTCTTCGGCCTTGGTCTCGAAACGCGTACAAACGCAATGGCATTGCGCCTCCTGCCTTCCAACGTAATCGGTGAATTTCCACACGCAGCCACGATGGCCCAAGTCTTCTCCTCTATGGAGCATGACGTTTTCGATTACCACCACCAGTACAATCTTGGGTTGTGGAAGAATGTGTTGGCATTGGGGTTGCAGAATACTCGGGTATTGGAAATGGTGCAGACGGCGTGGAATGTTACAGTGGAGGCGAAGAGGATTCGGAGAGTTGCTATTGGATATCGGCGGTGGTAGGCTTGGGTAGAAAGGCATATGCTTCACCCCAGATCATCCATGAGTGAACCCGGTGTGGTTTAATGGCTCTTGCATCGGACGAGACAGCCTCGTATTGCGAACGGTTGTCCTTGGCCGTCTACTTTGTAATTTTTTGACAGCCTTTGCACGGACCTTACTAGCTACAGGGCAGCTTTCTTATCACATGCCTGCGATGACTGGCATGCTTTTAGTTTTACATTTTGGCTTTGTATTCGCTGTCACCATTCCTCGCATTGGAAACTCGAACTGTATATACACTTTAGTCTTGCTTTCTAGGCATTTAATGGACTCCCCGCTGTCAATAACATAGTCGCTGCTTAGGATGCTAATTGAGCTGTTATCGCTGTAAACTTGTTTCGTGCGTTCTCAACAGTACGGTCACGTTGCCTCCTGCGTCCTATCGAACCTTATCGCGAAACACAGAAAGAAACTTGAGCCGACTGCGATATAGCGGACCTCATATGACGTCGATATTCCAAGCCAATTTGCAATGTATGATGTTCCTGCTCCTGAGTTGTGATGGTAACATGCGTCATTTGTTATTACTTCTAAACAAAGTTTAATTGTTACCGACTAACTCCAGCGCTCGCGTGCTTATCTTATCACGTTGATATCACCCCATACTCGATCAAGCACGAGGCTTGGTGGACACGGATATTTTCTGTTGAGTTGGGCTCCCACTGAAATCAACGCTCTGGAACACAGTGCTTCTGAAGTCAACGAGGCCTAGGCAACCGAACCGTGCCTTAAGGTCTGCTGCCAAAATTAAAAGGGGGTAATTGTGGCACACGACGCGATGCATATGCACATCTTTCTAAAAACAATTGCCTGGTTTACGGTATGTCTGTGTCCCGGTTTAGCCATGGAGAATCTGCTGGTTGTCAATTTCTGCTCCCGTCCGAACCTGGTGCACGTCCAGCAGACCAAAAAGTAAGTGAACCTTTGGAATCCTCGGTTCCTTCTGACATCTGACATTCTTGTCACAGCGTGACAACAGCCGGATTGTTTGCGAGCCAGATTCGTAATGGCGACGGGCACACTCAACTTGTGGCCTGGCACGGAAACATCGGGCGTGTAAACCAACTACCCCACAGAACCTTGAGAGAGCTTGAGAACCAAGCTTCAACCATTCTAAGTACGTCGCCTACCCTCTGACACCCAGTAATATCCATTGTGCTGAAATATTGCCTCCAGTACTCACATTAATCATATTTGATTGCCCTGTTGCTCATATCTTCTTAAATACAACCCTTGTAGGTCCTTGTGGGTCCTCTCCATACATCTCATCCTCAACCCGCCCTTTTTTCACCTGACTCTCAGCGATGCGTACCCGAAAACTCCAACCCGGTGATTATACTTATTGGCTAAGTAGACGCGTCACCGGATAAGTGTTCATTTTCACAACCTGGGATCTTGATGCGATGTATCCAATATGGGTGTACTCGCTCGCTATGGCTGGTCCGTTCGTTTTCCGAGTAGGGGATGTGGTAGGTTTGGAACCACACAATTTTCGGGGAGCTGCTTGGCTGCCATTACGTCGAACATGACGACTCCATGCATGGCAATTCTTAGAGTGATGACCACATGCAATACTGTAGTATGGAGGTATGGAATTCGACCGTTACTTGATACGTTTCTCGTTGTGCAGGCCTCGTTTGTGGGCGCTCTTCCAAGTTGATTCGTAATCATAGCCGACAATTTCGCTGATATAGCGATATTGCATGAGCTCAGATTCCGGCGTTTACTGCATAGGCCCATGGATCTGCCGGATGTAATTGGTGCACCACGGAAGGGAAGCCAGCAACCGACTCTTGGCATGATATCATTACAGCACAGCTAGGCTCGGAATTGGCTTGGATCGTGCCTGAATTTTGAAAAAGGTTTAGGATACAAAACATTGTGGCGGCAAAGTTAGTTACATGCGTCTGCGTTACACGATGTGGCAACGTTTTAGACAGCATCCTGGGCAGGGATAAGTAACAAATTCGCGCAGTGAATTTGATAGTTTGGTGTCAATCAGTATTTGCCTCTGTGGGCGTCAAATTCGATCTTGATTTTCCATTTGCAGGGAATAGAATGATTGATATGGGACAAACGCCGTTTTACGTGCCACCAAGCCTTCCCTGAGGTAAGTGTAAACACTCCTCCTGCGGATGCTGTTCTCGAGGATGGTTTAATTGTGTGGAACACGTTTGATACCAGTCTTTTCAATAACTTCGTTGCAGCAGCCGCTGCAATGGCTAATTTTGTTAGCTATCGTAGTGCAGGATAGTAAAACACAATTCATACTTCCACATTCGCTCAAGTTATTGCATTGCGTGATGAGACTGATCACGAAAAAATCGATTAGAAGGCTTATGATCACGCCTGGTGTGTATTGACAGGGAGATTGAGACGACTAGAGTCTATCAGCTAGAGTGCCCCAGGATTTGCTCCCGAAATTTCCATCTTACTTCATGAGGGCTTTGTGCCTAGGTTCGATGTTCGGGTGATATGTGTAATTACCGAGCTGCAGATCGAATTGTACGATACAAATTCAGCGTTTGATGCTTGATCATGTCCTATCGCTACTGTGCCGATCGAAACGGTTGTTCGGTTATGTAGAACAGTAACTCATTTCTGTGGGCGCCGTGAAATGGAGGAACGGAAAATAAACTTATAGCCCATGATCAGACGCCGCAGCCAGGTGTTCAGGCTGAACTGACAAAAGAAAACTCGCTTATAGTTACTGATACCGAGGAGCTACAAAAATTCCAGTGGCGTTGATAAAAAGTCGTAAATCATAGTCATTTTAAATTTGTGTGTTGGTTTATTTAAATTTTGAGTTTACGATCGTGGAGCCGGTGCGAGCGTGTGTTATCTCCATTTGCTTTTCTCTGATCTTTGCCTCAGCACTTTGGGCTCCTGGATGAGAGTCAGGGTGGCAAGCTTGGGAAAAGGTGCGGTGATTTGTACGTATGCTTTATGGGCTGAGTGTTTAAACGGATGAATACTATGAGGAAGGTAATCGGGTGTGCTTGGTATCCTACAAGGTAGGTCCTGAGTATGGCATTTGCTGTGTGACAGAGGCAAGGACGCGTTACACGTTGGCAGTGAGGTGGCCAGTTAGGGTGCAGGGCATTTGGTTTTCTTGTGAACTTGGGCTTCACTCAGGCTGCTTCCTCGAAACTGGGATTGAAAAGATAATTCAGAAACCTCTGTGTTCTATTAGTAGCAACTGGTATGACGGGCCATCCTCAATATTGTGTGCATGATATCTGCTTACTCGGATAAAAAGTAGGTTGTATTGTATCGCAGGTGCAGAAGAACGAAGGTAATAAGGATAATATCAGTGATCAAGTAACGGTTTGGGTGTGCAGAAGTTCGAAGTTAGTCGTAATATCAAAAGCTTCAGCAAGCGGTGTAGCGGTGGTAGACATGTGTGTACAGAGTGCAAGAAAGATGGAGGTGGATATCACGGCGAAGCCAAAAAAAAACAGACAATAGCAGAGCAAGAAATAATCAACCCATTACAAACTTTCTGGCGCTGTCTTCACCGGCATCCGAGTCACCACAGCGGTGGTAGTGGTAGCAGTCTGTTCAACAAGCTTGCCAACCTCTGGATGATTGGTGCTAACCGCCAAAGCGATCAAGAGAATCTTCCAAGCCAAATCCAAAACCTCCCAGAGTTCGCCATCGAATACGCCCAACGCGCAGACGTTTTGCCAGAGCCCGTGGATGGCTTTGATGGATTGGAGGAGCATGGACGTGGTGTAGACGATGCCTAGGCGTTTGGAGAAGGAGGCGAGGATGGGGGAGTCGGAGGCTAAAGCGAGGATGTCGTCGTTTGGATAACTTGAAGGTAATGGGGCAGAGTTGCTTCGGCGAGGACGACCAGTGCTTTCTGGCTCGTTGAGGTTGTTTGCAGTTATACCCTCCCAGAGGTGGCAGATGAGGATGGGAGGTGCTGGTGCGGGTAAGAGGGAGTTAAGGAGAACATCGGTTCGTTTGGTATAGAGGTATGAAGACAGTTGAGGGTATGTCTCAGGTGAGGGGAGGCATAGTGGGCGAACGGGGACCTTGAGTGTGTTGACTTGATTCGACTCAGGCTCCTCATTTATCAGAGTAGAGGATGATGGGAAGGGTGGTAGTTTTGAGCAGTAGGCAGCAAAAACGAGATTGTGGGCGGGGAATAGGGTGACTTTGCGAGCAGAGGCTCCGATGGACTGAGTTCCTGCCTTGGGAGCAGCACCGTAAACTGCCATCATGTGCGTTGGGAGAGGGCCAGACGTTAGGTCCTGGACCATGATTGACAATTCCTTTGGTAATGCATCTCTTGTAGGGTTGGCCTTGACGCTACTCAAGACTTTGAGCATCCTACATAAAATACGTAAGTCACGGCGTTATGATGAAGTAAGGCTTGAAAACATACCCAGGCCCAAACTCTTCTAGAGTGTCTCGAATATATTCCAGATCCGTATTTGCGAGCTCTGCATCGATGGCCACAATGGCCTCTCGCGACACTTCCTGGTAATTTGGTCGTGCGAGCTCCCTTGGAAGGGTAATAGGTACCGTCTTCCGTGGTGCAGGCCCTTTGGTCGCACTCTCAACTTCATGAGTCAATATTTGCTGCGCGTGGAAGGTTACAGTGAGATGAATAGACTGCGCAGATAATGACGGAGATTTGGTTGAGGAGATGGTGCTACGTCGTTTCGCTTGCCTGACGACATATTTAGGGGGATTAATTGATCCACTGGTGGTGGTACGTAGACGACGACGGTGAGAGGCATCATTGAGACTATTGCGAAGACGGTAGATGAGAGACTTGGCGGTACTGTGAGTCAAGGGGCGATGTGACTCGTTCTCCTTGGTCAGACGCCTTTTACCTTGAGTGACCATGGTGCGTCGCCGTACAAGACGATGACAGAGGCGGGCAGGGATAAGAGGACGGATGGGCGTATTTAAGCAAGGAACAATGTGGACGTTGGCATAAAAAAGCGCAGTGCCCGAATTTAAAGAAGGGGAGTATTCCTGGGTCACCACCAATCCACACCAATCCGCATTGTAAATTACCCATTATGGTATATTTCACTTGGATTGATTGGTGTGATATACCAAATTGGGTAATTTCGCTTGCGTTGACGTACACCAATCCGCTACTCTTTCTTGCTACAAGGGGTAAATCGAGTGGCCGTCGGAGTAAGACCGAAGTTTTGGCATTGTTAATTTGAAGCCATGCCACTGGAGAGTACATATTCGTTAATTTTGCGCCGATCGATAACTATTGCTCCGTCATACTTGCCAGTGATCATTATCGTACAGCCGAGGGCATAATTTGTGGGGACCACTTATAAGGACCATTAAACCGCGTTGGAAAATTCCGAAAGTGGGCGCCAGTGATGGAGAGATGGGTAGCCAGCATTACAGCCTCCATCACATTCTTGTAGACGATATGACAGCAGACCAACTCAGCGTGATGGCTGCTGCGTATTTGGCAAACCAAGTTCCAAGTATGGCAGACAAGCCGGTGCCCCTGTCTGATATGAATAGCACAGGCGGTCCAGGTCAATTTCGGGTGATCGACGTCGATAGACATTGAGACAGGCATGCGTACGAAGACATGAACCAGAGTGGCAATCGTCATTGTTCTCCAGTTTTGGAAGGTAGTCCTAAACTCAGACACCGGGGAGAACCGAGTAGACAATATTCGCCACTGCGCCCATGTACACATGCACAGTATCTACTATAAGTTCACAGATTACTATCTCGTGTCCACTCTACTGTACCAATCGTGAGGAATAGCTGAAAGCGTGATGTCGCGTTGGGAACGGTTAACGGAAAGTGCCGGGTCGCGCAAAGTGGCATGAACGATGCACAGGCTATCGGACTCAAAACCTGGTAGGGCTACATCGACAACTCCATCCGTGAGCGCGACTCGAGATCTCAGACGCAGACAGCAATTCTCAGACTGCAGTAACTGACATTTAATGACAATGTCGTTCGCGGAATGACGCGATCACATGACGTGTTGCCTGCAGGGTGCTCCTTGCAATCACACATCGACGCCCAAATTACTTCCTCAACCACCACACCCAACTCTCATTCTGTTACTCCTCCCTGATGTACTAGGCTGTCCCATTATAACTACGACGAACGAATACCGAACAGTTCCTCACCCTATCGCATCAATTTCACCAAGTCATTAAACAACAACCCTCGACTTGGCAATTCTCATACCCGATGTCAACCGGAACCACTACCGACATCTTGTTCAATAGCCCCGCCCTGAAGTCCTTGCAACGCGACCAATTAGTCAAGTTATGCAAGATTCATTCCATTAAAGCCTCTGGGAAGAACTTGGAGCTGATACATAGATTGAAGCAACACGCGCAGTCGTTACCCAGGGATTCGCCCTTGAGCGTCGCTATTAGGAGCGAGGGATTTGACGACATCAGCACGCAGGGGTTGAGCACTATTGGTAGTATCACTAGTATGCCCGGCTTCCTCAATAGTGACGATAAGGAAAACCAAGAGGCTGGAGAACTTGGAGGACGACTAAGCGACCAATGGACTCTCATGGAGGCTATCGACGAAGAACGTACATATGCACAAGGAACGACATCTTCCTCGTGGACGCTTGCCGAGGTCCCAGACTCTGTTGACGAATTCGGGACCACTTCAACCAAAGGTACGCTTTGTTTCTTTCTTTGACTCGTGCTCATCGTATCATTGGGACCCATTGTGTAATTGACGTTAAAATCTGCCTTTGTACTTCGCTACATCGCACTTGTAATGTGAAATTGACGCGTTTCTTCCTTGCAGTCAACTCTGTCGGCACATCTATCAAAACTTTCGCCACTTCTTTCGGTCTGAAACATCCCCTCACCCCTTCCACTCCATCAAAGCGTCCGCTGCTTCCGTTCTCAAACGAGAGCCTGGAACGCGGCGCCGACGATTTAACTCAGCAATCCATTCCATACAGTGAACTGCCACCCTCGGCCGATCTGCTACAAACAGATCATTTGACGTTTACACCCCCGCGCATGGACCGTCAAGCAGCAATGAAAGACGAAGCTGTACCGGGTAGTGCTTTACGTCCCGGCGTTTCGGCGCCTGAAAATGCTAGACTCAGTCTGGGATTAGACCTCGATGGTGATCCAGCGACACCTATAACCACTATTCGCCTGGTACATGGCCCGTCGGCATCGCTTGATTTATCTCCAGCTTATGGTGGTGGCAATAATGTCGCTGCGACCATGGCAACATCCACGAGTTATGCTTATTCCGGAACTCCAAGGCTGAAGCCGTTCAAAACAGCATTTGATTTGGTAATGGCGACCCCTGGACCAGACAATGAGGAGGGTAGTGGGGGTAGGCTTTACCCCAAGTTACCTTCACCATTCAATTTCGAACAGATGTTACCCTCGCCGGCTAAATGCGGGGATAATCTAATGGAAATTGACAGTGAGGGAGGAGGGGAGGAAGATGATGAACTATCGATACCTGGAGGTTTTGATTATACTCCAACGAAGCATTCGAGTACTTCCTTACTCCACAAAACCTTCAAGCATAATCAAGAAATTGAAAGAGCATACTCCGTCACCTCGGTGGTCGGATTCCCTGCATCAAACGTCGATTCTGCTCCACAATCCGAGACAGATAAGAATGTGCCAATGGTGACAGAGGTTTCGATGACAGAAATGACAGCAACGGCCGCTACAGATGCCGACATGACAGTGATTCCTAATACTCCAGCCGACGATTCCAAACCCAAATCCAAAACGGCATCGCCATCCCCGCCCGAACGATTCGTCTTTGGCTCGACATTACCACAGAATCAAGTTTCGGACAATCAGTTTAAAGACGTTGCGGCGAGTGTTTTGGTAGAGATGAATGCGAGGCTGGCGAAAAATGGAGTGGCGCCCGTCAATCTGAGCGTGTTAAGCGCTACTGCGTCTGGGTCGAGCGGTGCTTCCGGCCAAAGTCTAGGTTCGGGAGCCATCGTATCACAGGAAGAAAGGGCAAGGAGAATGATGATGGGGTTGCCTGGCATTGCGTCTGAGAACAAGCATCGATTTGAGAAGGCGCATGAAGGCGTGTTCAAGAAGATGGAGAGTATCGAGGAAGTTTATAAGAGGAAGAGGGTGGTTTCGAAACCTGGGCAGCCAGCTCCTTCGAATAAAGAACCGGTCAAGATTGGGAAGAAGAGGAAGTCTACGGTGTTCGACCAGGATGACGATGAAGGCTCAGTTGGTGTCAAAAGGAAAGAGAACGGTGTTGGAAGTAGAGTAGGTAAAACTTCCGGGAAGACTCAGCCCGTGGTGCAGTCTAACACGAGAGTCAAAGGCGCTTCGCGGGGAGTCGTGCCTGGCGAAGGGGATGACAGGGGTGGTAAACGAGCTCGCATGGACCCTTCGTCAAATTCTCACTCCTCAGGAAGTCACGGTGTTGATGTTGCTACACGCGACCCTACCACCTCTCAGAAAAAAGCTACGATGCACCACCGTGGTCAGAGTGCTGATGAAGACGACAAAGAAGCAAATGGTAGCAAGCAGAAAGAAAAACGAAAAGAGACTATTAAGAAGAAGTTGGATGTTAGTAAGGCAATGAGGAGGAGTGGTATTGCTGCTGCGAGAGCGTCTAGGGCTAGTGTTGGAGGGAATGGAAAGCAAGAGTTGGCTACCGCAACGGCTGCTGAGATTGGTAGGTTTTAGGCTTTTTTTATGTTCCTCTTCTATCCGCCGGCGCCTTTTTACTTTCTGATAGATTCGTTACTGACTATATGCGTTGCATTTCCCTCTTTTTTTATTATCCCTACCGCATCTGTTAGCGAAACCGAAGGGGAGTAGATTCGCATTCTTATCAAAGGCGAAGAACGCTGTCGCTAGCGTCTGGAATCGCGGGAAGAATCACCAACCAACATCGCAACTACAACTGCCGCCGTCTGCTGCTGTTGCAACAAAACCATCCCTTGCTCCTGCTGTCGTACCAACAGCGAACGTTCCCTCAGGATCTGGTACCAGTTCGGCTGCCGTTGCTGAATTCACCGACGAAGCCAATTGCTTTGCACCTGAGGAGACTACATCTCGTGATACGGCAACAGAGACAAGCACAGCTCAAGATCAAATGAATAACGAGAAAAAAGCAGCTACTCTGCCTCTTGACCGTCGTGCACCTAAAGTTGCTGCCGGAGGTGCAGGCAATACGAGAAGTCTTGGTGCAAAGCCATCATCCCTTCGCCTTCCTAGTGCCTTGTCATCATTTGGAACAGCAAAGGACAAGGGCAAGGAGGCTTCAACAAAGACAACGGCTTCTGCTATACCTCGAGCACGATCGCCTATCTCTTCGATTGCGAGTGGCGTATCCAAGATCGGTCGGGGCGCAACAGTGCCTTCAGGGAGCCAACGACCGTTGGCGGCGGCACCTAAGAGAGCTACCCCTGCGGTAGCTGGTCCAAGTAATTTGACTGCAAAGAAAGAAAATGGTGCTGCGTCCGGTAACGGAGGTTTGAAGGCACCCTCGCGGTTATTGATGCCCACTGCTAGTTCGATAGCAAAGACCTCAGCTCCGTTGCTCAGTCCTACGAATGCCAGCGGTTCATCACTCCCGAGATTGAAAGCTAGAGAGAAATTGCCGGTTATCACAACAAAAAGCAATGGCATTAGTAAAGATGCTGAAGGAGGGGAAAGGGGTAAATCACCGGTATTCCCGACTCCAACATCGCCTCGGCCGCTTGAAGTGCCTCTTGGTTCTCGCATTCCGGCCCCTACAAGACCCGGTGGAGCAGTTGTAATTCCTGAAGCTGATGCTGCTGCCAGTGGCACTTCAAACACTGGTGAAGCTGACGAGGGGAATGGGGAAGTTGAGAATGATGGAGAAGAGCCGAGAGCACGAACGAGGACTGAGAGTGGGAGGAAACCTAGGATTTCGAGATCCAAAGTCATTGCTAAGCTAGCTCAACGCACGGCTGGTAAACCTCCCAGCAGCGCTGGTGCGAAGAAGAGGAATGTGGTTGCACCACCATCATCACCTAATGGTGGAAAGACGCGGTCAAGTTTGGGTGCTCAAGGGAAGAGCGCGATTGTGAAGGGTGGAAGTAAGGTTGTTGCGCATAATGATGTCTTGATGAGCGCGAAGAAGAGAGCGATGCAGAACGAGTATGCGAAGAGGAAGGGTAAAGCGGCTGTGTCGGGTCTTGGGTCGGGTCCTATGAAGGCCGGTGATCAGGGCAGGCATGTTTCGATGGGTGAAGCCGCTGCAGCGCTGGCTGGTGATGGGGATGGGGATGGTATGGAGGTCGATGTTTGATTTCTCGGCGTCTCGGTCTTTGATTCCTTCGTCACCTTCTCTCCTCTCTCATTTCTTTCCTTCTTTCTTTTTTGACATTGTATCGTACAGGCTAGATTGTCTACTCTGGTTTTGAAACCAAAATAAATCTTTGTGCAATCAGTGTATTTTTCTTCTTTGCTGTGTCCTTCTCTCCTCGTTTTTGTGTTTGATATTTCTCTTACATTGGTGTCTTCGTACGTTTCTGATGACTGCTTTTCTTTCTTTTCTGGATTTTGTGATTCTTCTTAGCTTTGTTTTTTCTTATTTGCTATCTATAGCGTAATTGGTGGCCGCCTGCTGCGACCATCCTTTATTACATTAGTGCTTCTTGATGGGCACAATTGATACATTATCACGATATCCTGTCATCGTTATCTCGCTATGTATGCCGTTCACCGACCTATTTTGCTAGACATATCGCCCTTTCTTCTTGACGTGTGACGGGAAATGGTTGAGGGAGTATTGCACGCACACATAGGTGCTCTGATATCATGTCTTGAATGCGCCGAATTCCACCCAGTCTACTAATGAACCTGGTTGTCCTTCTGTTAAGATCCTTCAATAGATGTAAACATTGTCCAAAAATGCTGCATAAGGCGATTGATGCGGCATCAAGCGAGAAAGTTGGGTTGGGAACGTGCCCAAATTCCTTTGTCAGTGTGTCAGGAATGGCCAGCATCGCAAGAACACACAGGAACACACGTAGGAGCGCAGAAGCAACAGTTTCTGATAATGCAGTGAGTGTATAGCTCAGGATAAGTGGGAGCCTGGGCGTGGTCATCCAAAGCTTGAAACTGAAACTAATTTTTATATGTAGGGTATACTAGTATGCCATATTCTTTGCATCCAAACGATACTACTAGAGTCGGACGTGTTTCGAAACCACATTGCGGACGCGCTCGTGTTTTGTGTGCGCCTCACCCTATCCGGTAAATGGCACACTGGCGTTGACTCTTGTTGGGACTTGTGGGCTCTTCGTCCCCCGAAAAGTTCCAGGATGCCCATTGGTCAAAAAAAGGGCTTAGCGGCTATCTCTGGCAACAGTGACGTGCGAGTCACTATCACGCTGTGTGTACCTTAATAAGTCGGCTCGGTGGTGCACGAGGGAGCTTGCTTTGTCTGTAAGCGTGCAGGGCAAGTCTTTGGTACCTTTGCATACTTTGCATATCATTTGACGCTATTTCTTCTGGAGCCAATACATCATATGGAGCGCATGGGAAGTATACATCAAGGTGGGTAATCTGACTGCTGGCGGTTCAAGGGGCAGGTTGGCGTAAACAACGGCAGTATCCCCCACGCTATTTGGCAGTCGGCCGGAGTCAGGTGTTCGTCCATCTGAGCAGATCTGAACGTCCTACAGGATTTTGGTTATAGCTTTCTGCTCTGAGCGTGGCCGCCGTCACTCATGGCGCTAGACCGGAGATGGATGACTACGTTGAGCCGTGTGCGGAGGAGGACAAGAAAGACATGAAAGGTCTTTTCATTTCACCCATCCCTGGTATTTGTTGATGGGTCCATTTAATGATTTATACCTCGGATTTACCTCGTAATGGAAAATTCAAAGGACTACGGGAAAACACAAAGCCACCTACAACTCCATGGCATTCTTTATTCTCTCCCCTTCCTTCATCCCAAGCAACCACCGCTCTTTTTTGGCTTCGTCGAAACGATCAACACCTCAGTCACCCGAATTCAATCATTGATGGTCGAGGTGTGGGTGCATTGTGGGCACGTTCCTAGTGTCCACATCGGCAACCTGCGACGGCCAACTCCTTAAACAGATGGTGGACCGACCGACTCCATCGCAGAACTATGGATGGCTCCTGGAATGGAAAGGTCAGCTGAGATTTTCTAAGAGTTTGCGTTGTTACCGTGGTCTTTCGGGATGATGGATGCTTGCGGTGCTATCACCTTGGTAGGCGCAACCTTTTTACCTATTCTAATGATCTCCACTGGCAGGGCCTCTTTCATCCGTCAATGCAGCACGCATTATAACGGAGGCGAGATGTCATTGATTGCCAATGCAGTTATTGGTTTTGTTCAATCCTCAGGCTTACTCATAACTTTCGGCAGACTACCCTTCTAAATTGCGATATCGCTGGCCCGGCGAGGCCCGCGCCTGCCCCCATCAAGCACGAAGTCAGGATGCTGACGACGTCGCAGTTACACCTTATTCGTGCTGTAATTACTGTCCTTGGGCTTGCCGTGCAGACTGACAAGCTAGTCTGAAAGTCCCCAAGCGCCGATTGCCTATATGCACATGTTCAAGCACAAAAAGGTAGTAATGACAGTAAAAAACGCCAGCTCAGATATCCGGGGGGGTTTTTTTTTCTGTATGCGTCGCGAACACGGACAAGGGCATCATCAACAATGGCACATCCACTGGAAGTTCCCATTGTTGCTCGCGGTTTTACACGAATGCCATATCGCTTTAGCGAAGGGAAAGGCAAGTAAATGCCATACCGTGAAGGCTAACGAATACCGAGAATGTCTAGGAAAATGTCGAGGAAATAGGTATCAGCATATTGTACAACAGTACTCCACAACCGTCCCAGCTAGACACTACACAGACTACCAGGACACCACTACGTAGACTGAAGCGTTTCAACCCACAAGCTCGAACTCACATATCCGACTACCCACTAACTGAATATCAAGCTCCGGTCTGTCCATCCAATCCTGCACAACGGGGTTGGTTGTCATCGTCTGTGCCCTCGTACCCTCTCGCCATGTCGTCCACCCTCTCAAGCCCTCTGGCTTTAGCTCCAACTCAAATAATGCATCCTTCACAGGATACGGCCTTGGGATCTTGAACTGTAATGCCTCCGCTTCATCCGAGGTCCAGCGGCGAACAATTGTCTTGGGGATGCCTGGTATCAGGTCTACGAAATTCTTGGCTCCAGGATCCTGAGGTAGAGTGTCGGCCATGATCACAGCCTCTGGATTCTTGCGTGGGAGAATAATCTTCTCCAATGATCCCCCAACTTTCCTTCTCACCTCGAAGGCGTCCGTTAACGACTGCTCTGCATAAGGGAGGGGTGCTTCCGACTGGAACCAGATAGTGATGGGCGTTGTGGATTGATTTGTCAAAGTGATGAGGATGCTAGTTTCTGGCACTGTCTTATTAAGTATTGGGGATGACAGGGCAAATTCCAAAGTCAAGGGTGGCCTATAGCTCGCTACAACGTCGAGAACCAACTCTCCGCTGCAGGCGACCTCGTAAAAGTCACGGGGTTCTGCATTGGGAATCTTGAAGTTGGTGCGGTCGCCGGTGATAAGTAGCTGATGGAAAAGGGCTGATGCGTAGAAATACGGCGCTGGCGACGGGGCACCTTCGAACAGTTCTTCATCGTAGGTGTAAGTATGCTGGAAACTTTCGGCTTCCCTCATGAACCAGTCCGGATAGTCGTCTGGGATCCATGGGGAATCGGGCTCGTCCACCATCCAGACCAGGTTGAAGGGCTGCCTCCACTTGATCAAGTATCTCCTGCTAGGAGTGAGATGGCATCGCAGATGATTGCGCAACACGATCGGGGTGAAATCGCACTCGATTGCGTATGCAGTTGACTGTTCTGCGCTGTCGAAATTGACGGGGAAGTGAGTATCTTCTAAGAAGTCACGGGAAGATGGAAACGGAATGGGTTGACCATTCTCGTAATCGTGGAGGGTGAGCAGGCCATCCCCAAGGGCGATAGATAATTGAAGAGCTCCGCGAGCAAAGCAGGGAATCAAGGCGGTGGCCTGATCATATTGATGTTCGAAGATCAGCTTGGCTGCACCAGTGAAAATGCCGGTGGATAAGTCAAGCACCAAGGGCTCCGAAAGGTGTGCAAGCCTGAGATGATTCTTGGGATGGGGTGTAGACATGGGGGATATGAAGAGAGCGGTGATTTGGAGGGCTGCTTTTAAAGCAAATGGGGTGTGGCGAATGTTATGTTACCGATTTGGGTGTGTCGCTTCCCCACCTCGCGGAGTGGCTGTATGGTGGGCGTCAATCATGTCACAGGTGATCCACAATTGAATTGAATGGAGGAAAAGGGAAAAAGGGAGCTTACAAACGAAACATTGCAGAATCGACAAGAATGGAAGTCACTCAACTGCGAAACGATCCCAAATTCCCAGACCTCATCTTTCGTATTATTTTAATTCCACAGATATTCGTTAGATCCACGCCCGCGCCCACAAACACTGCGACCTGTTGGAGGTTTTACTCTGGACCCCTGACCGCTCGATCCAATGCGCCGAAAGGATCAGGGCTTACGGATTCGTGAACAGTGGACTCCTCGCTCCCTTTCATCAGGCTTTAGATCGAGAGGATGAGGGCCGTGTTTCCGTGCGGTTGTGTGCAGGTAAAGATTCCGAGAAATGATGCAAGGCATATAGCATGAAGGCATTCCTTGTGGTTTCCCAAGCAGTGGCACCGCGGCATGCATGATGCTGGCAGCAGTGGGAGTCGCAAACAGGATTCAGGACATCACGCTGCTGGCATTATGTAATACCCACTTCCAGGCGACACTTATCCACTGGCGCTCACACCCGACGGTCGCTGACTGCGTTTCCATCCCAAGTCCTCCTCAAAAAATCCATTTTGTTATGTCCGATCCATTAGGACTCACACCGAGCTGCTGAATGGTTTCGACTAGCCGCCCTTTCCTACTTGTTTATCCTTGTAGGTCCACCCGCGATAGACATTCGGCACTATTCGTCAGGTCTGGTGATCGTAAACCGAAAGTCGTGCATTTGATTCATCCAGGTATTTTCGGATTCGTAGGCCCACTGACACCGCTGAGGGAAAATAACGTTTCCCGCAAAATTTACAATGTTTAATTCAGAACACCTGAAGCCGATCCACCGCAACGTGGACCCACAGTCACATACAGGCGGTCTCCTGGTTCTCCTTTTCGTGTGGCCCATAACACCGTTGCGAAGTGGGCTTCACCGAAGTGTTGTTAACCTCACGACTCCACGTTGTGCGCGAAGGAGCCTCGCAACGTCGTACAATTGTCCTCGCGTTCTACTGTAGCTTTGCCACGAACTTCAACTAGCGTCGCGTATCTGCGGACCCAGTGTGATCCTCAATGAGGACGGTGTGTACCTTTTGTTGCTCCTGAGCTTGGGACATGACAGCATGGGAGGGGCTGTGCACCAAATGCATTCAGTCCACAAATTTCACCAGCTTATAAGTCCGACCGCATCACATAATGCCGTTTCGGTGCTGAATTAATGGATTTAATTTCCTCTGGTAAGCTCATTCCTGTACAATATCCCCCTTTCAATTCAGTGTAGTTTGACATCGATGCTTATTATAACTCGATAGGGATCAATGCGAGGACTACACCCAATGCCATCCAGTTACCCAGTGACCTAGCGCATCTCAATCATGCAACGTCACTTTGTCTGATTGGTGCCTACATCTGACTCGGAGACCCCTGCAAGGCATGATAATAGAACTTATAGTCTTCCAAGCGTTGGATATCGCGAAACCCACGTGGAGAATCGCAACACCCTCAGCTGCGCTTGCGGGCCAGACACCTTTTATCGATGATAACGTGAGAATCAAGCTTACGAATCGCAAGCATCAATGCACCTTCCATGAAGTTTCCGACGGAAGGCATGAGGCACAGGTAGGTAGCAATCAATTGCAGGTAGCGGCTCCAACATTGTTAGCCGTAAATCATTTATACTTCTTAGTGTATTCAAGCCCACCACAATGGTTACTCCCGTCTGGACAACCGACGTGATGCACTACGCAGTACGCTGCAACATATATCCTTACCCCGTTTACGATCCTTGGTATCGTCATCAAGCGGTTCTGCCGGTGTATATTAGGAAATTCAGGTCGTAGGTGGGCCTTGTCAACCCCCGAGAGCTTCATTCAAGGTGCAATGATGGCAGAAAATTTCTGATGCGGTCTTTGCCGGCAACGTGCAGTCGTGAACAGGTGATGAATCCCCCCAACCTTAGTTTCTCATCAGAAAACTTGCAACCCATCGAAGCCTCAATTCACGAGCATGCATGATTTGAGTAAAACTCTTTCGAGAATGACCTCTTCGAGAAAATGGTGAGGTTGGAGTCCGGGCCACCTCACAAACTGTATAGCCCTGCAGCTCGTCCTCAACAAAACTCGTTGTGACATATTACTTGAAGTGGAAGTATTGGAATCACGTAGTTAAATCAAGTTAAATCATGACCATGATATGCGGTAATTCGCCCTGCAAACGCACCATAATCATCGGTAAGAAGTTGATGTCCACAATATAAGTGGCATATCCCGAGGATCAAAGAGACAAACAATGGATCTGTCTGCGCTCGATACGTACCACCAACATCAAGCATTAAGAAGCACGAATTCAGTGCCGGTATACAAACTAGAAATACAGACCCGCAACAAATGAAGAAACTACAGTGCAGTGCCCCGCTCGAAGCTTGCGCGTATTTCCGCCGTGTACTTGTCGTAATATCGGGCAATCTTAATTCATAACGTCAGTTAGACTCGCCGACAGACATAAGAGGAATAGGTGCTTACCTTTTTGTTGAAGACGCGATTATGTTCGTTGATGTAAGTGATATCACCGTCATCTTCATTAGGCCGCTTGCGAGAGAACTTGGACTTCTTATCGATGCTATGATTGATTGAGTAACTGTCAACCGCGGATAAGGGGGTGGATGTCAACGTACTCCTTGTTAATTTTGGCCACTACACGATCAATAGCGTCCTCATTAGGTTTATTGTCACCATATATCAGGGTGTTGGCGTCACGATACAGATTCTCAGAGGCAAGTTGTTGCGAGGTGCTGGCTTGCAAAGCCTACACATTAAGGAATCTTATCTAAGCTGTTCGTGGAGTAAATCATGCTAGACTCACCTGTGAGGTGGGGTCAAATTGCACAAGGGTGCCAGCCGGTAAACCCATGGCCTGCTCCTTCTGTTTGTTGTATGCCACGAGATCAGGCTTAATGTGGTCCAAGTCCTTCTTGTACCGTCTTCGGGCGGCATGTGCATCATCTACGGTCATGAGGGCTAAGAATATATCGAACACGTTGAAGGTGCATACCATGAAACTCGAAGTCAGCTCTTCGGGCCTTTCTAGCTAGTTTCTTTTCCCATTCGTCGTTCTCCTCAACTGTCCATTCCCAGTTCTTCGCTCGCTCCACATCTTCACCGCGTTCCTCCGCGTCAGCTTTCGACCGCAGGGTTTCAGCAAGTTTTCGTTGCCTCTCCAGTCTAGCGGCTTCTCGTGCTGTTATCTTTGCCTTTGCGGTGTCTGCTATTAGCGAAGCACGATTTGCCTTGCTCCCAGCAGCCTTTTGGACGGGTTGGGTTTGTCAGAGGATTTCGACGACATCTTTGCCTAAGACAACGTACCAATCTCTTCTTTAGCTGCTCCAGTTTTGCTTTGCGTGCTTCCATCGTCATCTTGCTCCCTCCTGGTGTGGCAGACCTGCTCGACTCGGGAGTTTGGTCTTCCACCTGCCCTTCCTGTTCTTCCTCTTCAGGGCTAGAGCCATTTCTGACATCTTCCTCTTGTTCAGATCCAGGAGATCCCCGCCTGTCAGGGGTTTGTTGGTCTATGATTGGGTTCTCGGCATTGGGTCGTCCTTCACTTGAGGGGATGTTGGTGGTTGCTGACATAGAGGTTTACTTTAGTAAAAGTTTCTCACGCCTGCCAAACACGCAGGCCAAGTCACACAAAAGTTGAGGAGTCGGAGAGACATGAGAGACAGACTCGAAAAAAATCAGATTGAAATGCAGCCAACGTCGAGGAGGATTACATAGAATACATTTTGCAATACGTCAATAATTAACTATTTAGCAGATTTGAAGGCGTTCAGATCCGCACGACTTCATCGATTCCCTGCAAATTGCAATAAAGAAAATCATGTAAGCGACTGCATTTTGCAAAGAAGGCGAATGTTGAAAGTAAAAGGTCAGGATTGCAGAATAGAGTCATCAAAGGGGAAGTTCCCCTTAGACTGTTGAGCTTGAATGTGATTTTCGATTCATCACACAAGTTCAATAATAAAAACACTGACCTGACCACTGGTAGACCTGGATTGTGGAGGCGATATCATGAAAGCAGTACATCGAAAATTTGACCGATATCAGAGGAATAATTGGAGCTCCGCCCCTGGATGGTCGGCATTCTCCGATGACTGGAAGACAGCTGTGATCATCACAGCGTCCACAATCGTTTCATGTCTTCAGCCCCTGGGCATAAAGCCCCTCCAACAAAATCGAAGAAAGAAAAGGATCGGGAGCGCCGTGAGAAACAATCGCAAACGTTGGAAAGGCTCAAGACCGTGGTGCGCAGGCTACCCCCCAACTTACCAGAAGAAATATTCTGGCAGAGCGTCCAACCTTGGGTTACAGATGAAACCGTCACCTGGAAATTTTACTATGCCGGAAAGCTGAGGAAACGGTGTGTAATCATGGGCGATATGTTAACATTCACTGAAGGGTCACGGATCTCGTCCAGACTAAACAAGGAGAATATTCCCTCTCGCGCATATATTGCGTTCAAGTCGGATGAGGTATTGGCCGAATTTAGTCGTGCATATGATGGACATGTGTTCAGGGACAAAGGCGGTGAGTGATACAGATGCAGCTGCTCCACATCCTGGACTCATCATTGGTACTGTTCAAGGCAACGAGTCACAAGCTGTTGTAGAATACGCACCATACCAGAAGATCCCCAGTGACCGCAAGAAGCCAGATGCTCGCAATGCGACCATCGAAACTGGTGGGTAATGAATGCGAAGTCTTGTCCTGGACTCAATCGATCACTCAAATAGATGAATCTTACATCTCTTTCCTTGAGTCCTTAAATGCGCCCGTAAACCGCGAACCGGTCTTGATAGAGACACTTAGTATGTGACGCCTTTCTGACTCCTGTATTATCTTGCTAACATCGTGTAGTGGCTTCCACCCGACCACCCACTCCTCCGAAGACCACGCCCTTGCTTGAAGCATTGAAGGCAGAAAAGTCGGCGCAGAAGGATAAGGAGGCCATCCTTCGCAATCATGCACACTATAAAGATCAGGTGATGATTGTCCACCGAAAGGAGGATGGCAAACGCAAACCCGCCCCACGACCCAAATCAGCCGAATCCCCAGTTTCTACAAAAAAGCCAGGAAAGAAAGAGAAAGGGCCCATTCAGATTGCTGTCCCGCCTTCTAAAGCTCAACAGCAGCAGCAGCAAGGCTCCCAACCAAAGAATACAGCTGGGACATCGGGTGGTAATACAAATGCGACTGCTGTGGCTCAAGCGAACAGCAAGCCACCGAAGCCACCTAAACAACCTCGTGCACATCGACAAACTCAACAAGCCAACAATGCTCATGCTCCCCAAAATAATGCCAACACTCCAGCAGCTGCGCAAGCTGCCGCCCCTGCCCCTCCGCCGGCTACCACAAATGAAGCGGAGTCCACTACACCTAACACTCCAACCACTCCCTCTTCTCGAAGGGGTCGTCCAATCCTTGGTCTTGGCGGTCGTCATTTCGAAGCTGCTCTTAGCGGTGTTGGTGCCACCATTCCTCCAGGAGAACGCAAATCACGTCGAGAAAAGCAGAGGGAGAGAGAAGCTTCAGCTTCAGTTAATGGCAACGGAACCCCAGTAGCTACCGTCCCAGCAGATGGGCCAAACGGATCTGATCCTCGTAGTCACGAGAAACCGGCTCGTGAATCCCCAACGACCCCTAAGAAAGAGCGAAAGCGGAAAGATGGCGGAGGAGACCGTGTTCCAACGTTACTCCAACGTGGAGAAGGGGCACCAGCCATCTCCATCCTTCAACGAGATATGCCCAGGATTGATGATGTTCCCGCTGGCCAATCTGATGGTCCCATGACTGAAGCTACAACAAACCATGCACCTCCCGCACGTGGAGGGGGGCCGAGGCGTGGAAGAGGCAGAGGTGGAAGGGGTTCGGCTGCAAACCGAGGCGGTTAGCATGAATACAAGCGGTATGTGTTGCCTTTTTGTCCCACACCTTACTGACAGTTGTTAAGGCATCGCGCCTGACAGCACGTGCGGCTTGCATATATGTGCCTTCGTTTCCAGCTGCTTTGTGATGCAAGCAATGCGTAGCCTCGAGCAACATAGCAGATCCTCACAACCCCAACTCGACCAGTATCCTGGTCAAGGAATTCTCACTTCCTTACCTTGCCCCGCCTGATCCTCATGAAGGGGTTGCACTTTGCTCTCTGCCGGTGCAAAGGAATGTTTTGGCTGCTTTTGCACTAGGGTATGAGAGGAATCACGAATTACTGCAAAACGAGGTCACGGTAGAGTAGTTATTTGTTTGAATCCTGAGTGTACTCTGGTTTGGCCAAAGACGATAACTCTTCACGGTAGTAATCATGGAATGATTGTCCCAATATATTGATTAAATCCCCAGTGCCTAATCTTGAATATCAAATACAGTGCGCTGGACATGATCAGGTTTTCTTCCAGTGTGTTTAATAAAGCCCAGATAATCAAGCTCCTGCAAGGCACGCATAAATCGTGCCTGAACTTGGATTCTCCACTGTTCATCATGGTCCTCATGGTCCTCCCCTTCGTCGCCCCCATCTCCATCCCTATTACTGCTTTGATCGCGAGCACGTTTTTTGGGACTGGCGCGATTACGCTCCTTTGCATTTTGCTTCTTCATATTTTCTTGTTGGGATTCCAACACGAGCAGGAATGACTCAAACCAATCATAAGCATTAATCATCTTCCCACTGTCCAGGTACCTGCGGAACAGGATGCTTGTGTCAGGCAATTCCCAGAGTGCTGGGGCCGTGGGCTGTGCTGTGAAGGCCTGCGTTGGTAAGCGTGCAAATTCATGCGGACGCAGTAACGCTGCCAGGATTGAGGCACGGATCGATGGATTCAGAAGCTAAGGATACGAGGATCAGTGAGCTGCTAGGGCATATAGCTCATCATAAGATTGCGAACCTCGGATGGGAAGGGCGTTTGTCCAGTGTACCAGAGGTCCCACAAGGGCATCTGCTCAATTGGGAGCTGGAGATCACTTCACAATGAGATAAGATACGTCAGCACAAATAACGTGCAGTTTGAAGACTTCGCTTACCCCACATAGCGGACGAACCAACCACCGAGATGCTGTGCGATTTGTGCGTTAGACTCCTCATCCTGATCGTCCGATGCGATAGGAAGTTGCGATAGAAACTCAAGAGCGCTTTGGACCGGGTCATCTCCCTCGTTGACCGACGGAAGCTGGTCCAAGTCCGCCATTAGCTCATTCACTAGGGATGCGAGTTGTGATGGTTTGAGCTTCCTAACCAATTATTATTCGGGCTACATTCGCCGATAATAAATGAAAGTAATTTACCTAATCATCATGCCGAGCTGTTTAACATTCCTTGCGAGTCGACCTTGCAAGAGTTCAATCATGCTGCGAAGGATATCGAAGGATGGATCGCTTTGATTCCATTCCAACCCTTTGTAGCCCTCTTTCGTCATGAACGTTTGCACCAATACAAACAAGTGAAAGGACAGTCGATAGCATCGTAAGCGTATCTGCACAAGTGAACGAGAGTGATCGACTGTATCCAGGAGGTCTGAGAGGGTCAAATTGGGCCATTGTTTTGGACGACTAGTGCTGGAGAGCGCTTGAACGTGAATGAATAATTCCTCGACAAGATGGGCGGCTTCTGGTGTTTCAATATCACTTGAAGCAGATATAGAGCTTGCGAGGAATCCCAATGGATGGGATGTGACATGCTTCAGATGTATGATCTACTAGCTGGTCAACCAGGTAGTAGAGTGAAAATGTAGCTGTTTACCTGGAGAATTGAGATAAAAGAATCAATACTAGCGTTCTGACGAGAGAAGTGGTCCACAATGAACTTGAGTGCTGTGGGTCCAATCATTATATCGGGCTCGAAATCAAGTGCAAAAAATGTCTAGAACTTCGTTTAGTTTTGCGGACAGCAGATTAAGTTGTACTTTGATACCTTTTCGACGATCTCCAGTAGTATTGATATGCGATTTGGAACTACAAAGGTTTGTATACGAAGTAGAGCTAATGTCGATCGAGGATAGGTCAAGTGCAGGTATGATGGGAGGTGTGGCGAGGAAAGGGATAGGACGAAAATCAGAGGGATATGTGCCGCATGTTGACTGTTTTTTTTTTTCTTTTTCATTAGTACAAGTCGAAGAAACTAACCAGACAAACCTGCAGATGTAGAAGACGTCTTCCATGACATGACGGTCAAACTGCTCGAAATCGTGTAGGAGGACGATTAGAGTAGGCGATGTTTCTGTTGAACGGTTAGTTGGAGCTCAGTTTCGTTGGAATCACATACCATATGCATCGAGGACACCGTTACACCAAGCTCTAAGATAATCGATATCATAATTCGCCAGTGAAGTCGATGGTTTACCCTTGGCTACGCATGCAATTAGTACAGACCAGCCAGGTATGAAGTTCCTTACATTTATTCAATAACTCAGAATCAACGAAGCCAGAAATCATTGACTTCATGAAAGATGAGAGATTGTTGCATTCTGTTGGGTATATATGAGTCGCCAATATTGTGTTTGTAGCCGAGTCAGTTGCGACAATTTTATTAAGGCGTTCGTTGAAAGCATCCACAAAGTGCGACCCAGATGTAGAGTCTGGTCAAAAAAAATGAGACAATTCCTCATTTCAATTGACTCGAATTGACGGATGCATACCAGTAATGCATACAACAGGAAGTTCACTCCTCGGTAAACCGGGTAGCTTCATAGAGTGAGGTGACTGGACCGCTTGCAGGATGGAAGACATCACTGGATCATACAGAGACGTGACGATGGACTACGAGAACTAATTAGTCACTGACAAGATATGAGAAAATAGTACAGCACCCGAATCTGGTCGAGGCAGTTGTTCCATGACTGCTTATAAGCTCGAATGTGCCCAAGATCTGCGTCTCCTCCTCTATCCGCTAGACTACGCCTTGATTCATCACCTAATTCATCTGGTTCTATGTAAGGTAAGAATAAAACGCCCTAACGCAATCGATTAGCACCATATGGAATATCGTGTTGCACGAATACCTGGTTGACGTCGTCGAGGTCCATTTTAACGCGACCAACGCCACAAGCGCGGGTGATCCACGTGAATATGTGCTGACACAGCATCTCAGGCCTCAAGGTGCGACTTGTGCCAACTTTGGTAACATCACAATTATTCTCCTGAGGTTTTGACTAACGCCTATGAAAGGCTAAGACTAGGTGGTTTCATTAAATTGTTGCTGACATGGCCGTGCTGACACTGTGGGAGAGCATCTTGGAGAGCATGACGAGAGTCAAAACCAAAAGACTCCAGTTTAGTGGCGTTGGCAGTTAAATCACACAGACAATCACTGCGAGTCTTCGTTGATTGCGATGCTGGTTTAGTAGGTAGAGCAAAGTACAGAAAATGATGGAGTAACGAGCTTCGTTCCATCAAACGCCTGAAATATTCCGCTAGGGTATCTAGGTGAAAGACAGTCAGCAATTGCACAGCATTCGAGGTGGACTCGAAGATGGCAGATGTATGGGATCAACGCGGTCAGGCGTCATTGCACTGAGCTCCAGAAGAGTTGGTAGGCGATTGCCGCATTCGGGACTCACGAGCGGTGGACATCTATACCAACCCATCAATTCAAGTACCAACATCAACGTCTATATACGCTGCACGGCCGACATATTCTCTATCCATCGTAGGATGACCTTGTTATGGCCGAACCCGCCTCCACGGCTCATGATCAACTGCTGGCAATCAATTCATGTGCGGATAGGACGAGTCAACAAGTGGGCATGGGGACTAATCTGCTTTTTCAATCAAATCCAGAGTTCGTTGAAGGGTCAACAGGTCATCGTGGGGTATACTACTGCCCTTCAGGACGAAAACGATCATATATATACTGCGGGGTTCATGTTGGGTAATGATAACAGAGCATCCAGTGAAGTACCCAAGTACGATTTTGGCATTATGGGAGACCCGAAGCTGCTGGGGGTTCGAGACCCTTTTGGCGTATCTCAATACCGCTCAGATCTCTCAAATAGTCGCCATGCCGGATAATGTACCACAACGTTCTAAACGACAATCGAATCCGTCAGGCGCATTAGCAAAAGAACAGCATAATTTCTTACCCGAAACTGGCCCACCCCAAGAGAGAAACTATAGCGTACGCATATGCGCAACCCAGAGTGTCGATAAGAGGGAATATTACCATCAGACCAACGGACACGACGGCCATGCGTACTGACCTTGAAAGAGGGTTAATCCAGGAGAACTTTTCAGTGGTTTCAAGGACTCACTTCACGACTGCGATACATTCTGCACCGCGGGGTTGCATAATATCAACGATGTACACAGTGCAGGGACTAAGCACCATCTCGACCTAGATGAGAATGATGAGCGCTACAGAGTACTCGCAAGTCGAAGTGACGTACTCCAAGACCATTCATAAACAAGCAGATCAAATTTAACACGAGCCCATTCTTCCCGGGAACGTATTGATTAAGGAGGCCAAAGAATAGAACGGAGAAAGGCACTAGTGTCGCAGCCATGATATAGCCAATCCGCAGGCGGTCTTCTGGACTCCATACGCCATTCCTCGCTTTACGAAATCGAACAAGTAGTACATCAGACAGACGCCCAGATATCAATGCCGCAACTGTTGTTACCCATGAATTATTCGAGATCAAATCAACTGGTCAATGAAACTGGACGAAACACTTACGTATTTGGGCCAGCGCACTGGGTATGAAGCACGCGCCTAGCACCACAGGATTCTGGATGCCATAGTTAGCGCCCTGTTAAGATGATATTACATGAGCTTGGTCACGAATATGAAAAATTGATGACGGCTCACAAGCGTGCGAGTCATGGGTGTACCAATTACTGCCATCTCATCAGTATATAAATATTATGGATAAACAACAATTTACAAAAATCAGTTAATGCTGTGCATGTCGTCGCAAATGACTAGCGTTCTCTTATCAGCCCCTATATGTGAATGACGTACAAAGCACTTACCATAGCTAGCAACATGGGGTTACCAAGCAACCACAAGGTGCTCAAGGGATTAGCAGATTTTTGACGCTGGATAGATCCATCGACATCAGGTTTAACCTTATCAATACCTCTGCTCCCTGGGTGAACAGTTTCTGGGAAAAAGACAAACATGTAGAATAGTGATATGGCCGTTGCAAGAGATATCGACCATTCGAGGACACGCCACGAAGTATAGTGCGCCATAAAACCTAACAGTATCATTGTATCAGTGTCAAATAATGCAAATGAGGTCGTTACCTCCAATAATGGGAGCTATCATGGGCCCAACGAGAGATGCCTGCGAAACAGAGTACGTTAAGTCGCAGAATATGTGAATAATGCTGGTCTGCTTACCCCAAAGAATATACCACTGGCCGTCCCTCGTTCTTCTAGTATGTAGATGTCTCCAATTACGCTCGGACCCAGAGGGATGCTTGGATACGCCCCAAAGTTTTGCACGAAGCGCCAGAATATTAATTCTGGTATTGAATTTGATACAGCGAAACCTATGGACCCGATGCACAAAAGGCTCAAGGTGACAAGGTAAACAGGCCGTCGGCCATCTTCATAGATGAGGGTTCTGTTTGAACACTGGTAACGTAGTTCGAGACTCACAACGTGTAGAATAAAAGCCTGCGATAAGACTTCCGAGACTCGAGGCGAAGACAGCGACGCTGATGGACAGACTGTAGTTGACCAAAAGTAAGCAAGCGCCAAATCAACTGACTCCATGAGTATAATACCTAACCGCTGCTTCTGTACTATTTAAATCCTTCGTAATCTGAGGGATTAGGGGCACAAAACAGCCAGTGGCCACGACTGAGCAACCAAGCCAGACGATCAGCCTTCCTCAACGCAAGGCTAAATCAAAGGAACAGACCCACACGTCACTAATCCGCACGACGACACCATGAAGAGAATCTTCCCCTTCGTTCGTACAGAGAAACGTTCGAATATCGCATCGTCGTTAAAAACCGGCTCGATTTGATTTTCTTCTGGGGCTAAGAGCAGCCCTTCTTCTTCAAGCATCGTGAACCAACAGTGAGAGCCTTGTCAACCTTGAAGGCACCATCGCAGAAGCTCCTCTGTTTGTTTCCCTGAGCGTTACTGTCACAACCAATTGGCAGACTAGTTGCGGAAAGCTGATTCGGATCGCCTTCGGCAACAGCGCTGCTACGGCGGCTGAAACTGAGGCTCCTTTCGAGGTTTGAACTAGATTCTGCCGCATTTCTGATTAGAGCCTAACTATTCTCGCAATTGCTCCGCAACTTCAATTTGAATCCTAAAGGCTAGCTCAGGTCCACGATTTTTCAGGTCCACGATTTTAATCACCGAAAGTGCAGCCCCTTGATTACGGCGCCGGTGCAGGGCTACGCACATATTGGGAGTACTTGTAACTGGTTGGTTGAGCTTTTCGCCAGTTATGTCAAAGTCACTCCCGGTTGAGACTGAGGCAAGGTGCTATTCATTGTGTTGAGTCGCATTGAGCAATGACTGCGAGTTCGACTCACCGTTTCAGTAGAATGGCAGAGTCCACTGCCAAAGATGGATTCGGTAATTGCCGGCCTTACGCGTACGATCTACTGACGCGTCGTCTCCCAATCATCCACTCTCTCTCATCTTCAACATCATTGCGCAATAACTTTTCGAAGAATAACCAAGGATTCAGCTGCTTTGAACTCTTGTTATTCTCCTTCATTGGTAACTAGCTATGGAGACATCATTCGCCATCACAGGGAAGGGTTATGTGTTGATGGCAGCAGACACCACTGCTGCTCGTTCAATCGTAAAAATGAAGGTAGACGAGGATAAGATCAAGACGTTAAGTCCTCATCTATTCATGGCATATTCTGGCGAGCCAGGCAAGTCGATACAATCACCACACCCCACACAACCTCGCTAACCTTTGGTCCCCCTTCATCTCTTCCTCCGCATAGGCGATACAATCCAATTCTCTGAATACATCGAACGTAACATTCGGTTATACCAAATCCGCAACATCTATGCACTCCGACCTCAAGCTGCTGCTTCGTGGATCAGAAGATCCCTAGCTGAGAGTATTCGTTCACGCAGCCCGTATGCCGTCAACTTGCTCCTTGGTGGATACGATACCAGCAGCAGCGTCCCAGAGTTGTATTGGGTGGACTATCTTGGGACGATGTCGAGAATTCCTTTCGGCGCACATGGGTATGGGAGCTATTTCGTTCTGAGTCTGTTGGATCGGTAATCTCTTTCTCTTTTCTCGGATCGTTCGTGGATGTTGATGAATGCACAGGTACCACGATCCAGAAGCGTCCCTTGAAGAGGGTATTGCCACGCTAAAGAGATGCATCAATGAAGTATCGAAACGTCTCATTGTTAGCCCAGAACGCTACAAAGTGAAGGTTGTGGACAAGGATGGTGTAAGAGAGATCGAGATATAAGTGTACGGAAACGGACGTCGTATTCCTTTTCCCATGTAGTCCCATTCACATTGTATTTCTTTTTCCTGCCGAGCAACAGCGGTCATGATCCAGCACGAATGGAATTCACGCAAACAGTAAATATGAACAAGTCACGATTAATTAATGTGTCCAAGCTATACCAACAAAGAGAACCCGAAATCGTAACCAAACATATAGGGGGAGCTAGAGCGATTCTGAAGATACCAGCCCCGCCATGCCAACAGTTATAGAGTACTTTACTTTCCGTGTTTAAGGAGCTGCAGGTACCCATCAATACTAGGTTCAATCCAACGATAACACAAATCGACGCTCACCTTCCTGGTGGTAATATTCAAAGCCAAGTCAGTTCTATCCACTTTGTCACCAATCTTATCGATTCGGTCATTCTGTGTATCGAGCTCTTGTCCCATAGCCATTCCCAAAGTCTTCAACCTCTTGGTGACGTCCATGATCTCATTCAAGTTGTCATCAAGCTCGTCTTCCAGTTCATCATCAGAAGCCGTCTTATCAAATTGAAACCTCTTGCGTTGTTCCATTTGAGCGGCTGTTCGCTGACCCCGGACTGGGCCAGCGCCAAATCCATTATCCTGCGCATCAGCGGTAGTAGCTCTTCCGATGCGGTTTTGTGATTCGCGAATGTCTATCATGGCTTTTTCGCGTTCATCCCGCTCGTCGTCATAACGTTGTTGCAACTTGGAGTCCTGAGCTGCGCGTTTAGCGTCTTTGTTGAATGTGATGGCCGGACGGAAAATAGATCGATTGAGCTTCTTCAATTCGTTGGCATGATCCGCAGCGCGGGCGTTGTGGCCCTTTGCAACATCGATGTGACGCTCAGTGTTGGCGAGTTTCTCTGTAAAAGGGTGGGTTGAGCATGAATTTTTGATGAGCTGGATGGCAGAGAAATGAAAGAAGAACGTACCAGATTGATCGCCGAGTCTCAAGAGCGTATTTCTACCAGTCTCCTCCGCCTCTCTAGCAAGTCTCAAGGCGTTTCTGGTTGAATTGACACTTTCCTGTTTGACCCATCTCATATCCTTCTTGATCCCTTCAACATCTTCCTCCGTCTCTTCGCCTTCTCTTGGCGAGGGTCTGTGACCACCTTCACCTGGAGGGGGTTCATCAAAGAACCTGCCAGAACCTCCTCTAGCAGTGGCGGTGTCCGGATTGTATCCAGAGAACAACTCGTTTCTGTCTCTATCGAGGTCAGGCACACCCCCGTATTGACCTTGACGGGTATAAACATCTCCGGCGCTTCCTGTACCTCCACCAGCGTTCATGCCGCCGCGAGCGAATCGAGCCCTTGATCCACTGGCATACTCGTCTTGATAGCTGTCTGGGATTGGAGCAGGCGGTGGATGGACGGTCGTGTTGCTGTAAGGACTGGATCGATAAGATGGTGCAGGGCTGCCTGCGTAGCTACTTCTACCGCTGCTGCCAGCTGGTTCGATTGGGGGTATAAGAGTTTGGTCCTTTTTCTTAAACCACGACATTGTGTGCTATCAAGTGAGAACTAGATCCGAATTGAGAGCGCTGGCAGTGACAAAGAGAATGAAAGGAAAAGAAGAAGGAATGAAAAGCGAGATGGTGATGGAGGTACTTATAGTGTGATGGTAAATGGCTATGTTGTTGTAATGCGCGCGACGGTGCCTGGACGCAACTTGCCTTTTCCGTGACATCCACCGTAGTCTCTCATGAATTGCATTCACATTTCAAGCTAGGCCAACATCCACGATGACAACGACTGCCGCACGGTCCTCGGTGGATACAGGTGCGCATGCGCAAGAGAAGCATATATCGTACGGGCTATTTCGCATTCTTGCACAACGTCGCTAATTTCTACGTGGAGTGGCTCACCGGTTCACGCGACGTCTCTGACACACTATAGATTCTGACCTGCCTGTCTTTCTCGAAAGTCTCCTTGGTCCGACTGCGTAGAGTGTGATGGGCACCGCATGCCGTGCCAATTTGGAGTCACAACCACACCGCTTCAGGATCTGCTAATACGCATTCACATCTGCTACATGCCAATACCGAACATCGAGGTGTCTGCTAAAATCGCACAGTGCTGGGGAATAGTCGATGCTCATCGTGCACCATGCATCAGGGTCATGAGGATGAGTAGAGTATATATAGCCTGTATTCTTACCCAGGGTAGTTTGGAACCCCTCTCATGTATGGAATGAAGTCCTCGCGGAAAGTACAACGCTTGGAGGGGCTTCGACTTCAGTGAGGTATTCGAGGAGGTATTCTGAATGAATCCGCAATCTTATCTTATCTCAATGCTCAAAATTTGACCACACTCCGCCGACCCGCCTTGGCGCGCTGTACGTACAACTCGTCGTTCACGATGTCGAACGCGCCATCCTCGCCCTCGGATAACATGCCAGGTGTTTTCAACCTCACCACATCACTGCCCACACGTTTCGGTCCCAGACTTGGAAGTTTTACGCTCAGACGACACGGCCATCCCAATGCCATCGAGATCCCGACACCTGGTCTGATCACAACCACATCGCGCGGTGTCGTTCCCCACCTTTCAAGGGATCATTACCATGCAGCAAATGCCATTGGATGGGTACACGTGCCTTTCGAGTCGTTGTGCGTGGTTGATTACTTTTCGATCTCGTAACCTACAAGTCGTGCTGATGCGACAATCGGCTGCAGTTTGGACCAGAATCCACCAATTCCAACTTTGCAACCAGGCAAAAACCCATTTCACAAGTTTCTTGGGTTCTCCGTCGGTCAACATGTACTATCTATGTCCTTGAGAGATCCTTCGGATGGACGGCAGATGCCACCAAATGGGAAAAAACATGTCTCTGCACTGTGTCTTCGTGGTGTACGGAAGGTGTGTTACGTTTATCCCTCCTTTACCTTCTCTTGAACATGTATAGGTCTCGCCATCGGACTGGAGTTCATATACCGCCTCATGTCAGCCCGATATTGTCGTTGCATTAGCGGATACACCCTTCACCGACCCACCTTACTCCCAAAAACGACTCACCAATAGCATCGAACGTTCTGCAGCATGGCTCGCCGACCTCCTTGCATCTCCAACATTGTCTGTCAAGAGTGGAAACTCTCCACGTCCTCTAGTACTCGTGCATATGGCAGGCGGTGTCAATGAAACAGCTCGCAAGGCATTCTCGATGAGTTTGGTTGAAACCTTGGACGGCAAAGAAGCAGAACAAATTGCACCACTTACTTCCTTGGATGAAGGCGTTTTCGGCTATACGTTCGACCTTGCACCACTCAGAATATCCCTCGAAGCTGCCGAACAACCATGGTCTACGGTAGATTCGACTACCTTCCCTAACGCCGATCCCACAACTCAGACGACGACCCGGAGTAGGGATCTAACGCCCCTCCTTTGTACATCCCTTTCAGCATTGCCTCAAAATAAAATCAGAACTCTCAATACCGTCCGATCTCCTCATGAAATGCTATACCTCATTCGCGATGTTGGCATAGATCTCTTCGATGCGCAATGGGCTCAAAAAGCGGCCAGTGTTGGTATTGCGCTCGACTTCCGATTCCCAGTTCCTCCTTCCGGCCCTACAACTCTCAGAAACGGAAGACGAGACCTCGGACACAACCTCTATGACCCTCAATATACTCACGATTTCTCCTCGCTGGCTTCATCTTTTGTGCAAGACACAACGAACCCCTGTCCTTGTCCCGCTTGTTCACCAATGACCCGTCCCAATCGACTCCAACACAGCGCTGTCGATGAACGCGAACATGGATCTGATACGGTTAAGAGCAGCGACTCTCCATACACCAGAGCCTATATCCACCATTTGCTTCATACCCATGAAATGTCCGCGCATTCACTTCTGGCAATGCACAACTTGACTGTCGTTGACGCGTTTTTGGCTGGAATTCGGTCTGTATTGATGAGGGATACTACAGGCAAATTGTTCATGGAAGAAGTCGCGAATTTTATCGCTCATTACGACGAGGAGATGACAGTTTTCCACGAGGGCAGAATCAACTGGAAGGAAGTGGATGTTGCTAGAGGAAAAGGTCGGCTAGCACGAGAGAGGGGGCTGCAAGAAACAAATGGAGATGCAGCAGCAGCGGTGCAAACGAAGGATGTAGTCTGATGAGCGAGGGCAGGTGAGGTTTTGATTCGGATGCAGGATACTTCTATAATGTCCACAATTAAATCCTTGTCATATGATACTGAACTGACAAGGTAGTCATCACATCTAATCCAATAACTTAAAAGACGCGTATAATGGTACCGGCCTTCATGCAAGACTTTAAAGCCTAGGTGTCATGCTTCCGAACACAGTAAGACATACAGCCATGACCCCTATCACCTGAACAGCCCTCAACAACCCCGACTCATTGCGCACTTTATCCAACTCCCTTTCAGCTTCTTCAGCTTTTCGTCCGGCTACATTGTGATAAAACGGATCTTGGTGGTGATGGTATTTTGCACCTGCACCACCAGTGCCGGTGTAGTGGTGACCAGGAGAACTTTGTGACCGAAGTGGATTGGTCCGTGTGTGTGTTGGTCTGGGTCGGTTGTGTTCCCATGCATAGCCAGCTCGTCTAGCTCGCGTGGGTGGAGCTGTTCTTGTGTATTGCGTTTGGCTTGCCAACGCAGAGGATTGCGATAGTTTGAGTGTTTTATCGTATGCACGTCTATGAAAGTTTGGTTCGTTATGAACGCGCAGAGGAGGGAAAGGGAACGAAGAGCTGGCGTACCTCTCTCTGTCATTGATTAGGACGTAGTACGCTTCACTGACAGCCAAATATATCGCTTTGGAACTCGGATCTTTAGCCACATCTGGGTGATGTGCTTTGCTCAGCTAATCAATGGATCCCATGAGCGAATGTCCTATGTCGACCAATGCATATCCAACCTGGTAGAAATGAGACTTGAATCATATCAGTTCGGGCATACTTTGGGAGAAAACAAGGAGAGACAGACTTTGATCTGTGCCTTGGATGCATTATGGGGTACTCCAAGGGTTTTATAATGGTCTCTACAGTGACGAGAGATGGAAAAGTGGCGAGTGGACAGATTAGTTATCCGGATGGTCGAGACGCATCTGGAGGCAGAGGAAGAGAACATGGACTCCAGATGTTATGCATTGTGTGCCTCTGCCCTTTGATTTTAATATCATCGCTCCGGGTCGCATCGGACAATTCGCTCTTCCATTTCAATGCATTCAAGGCAGGTCACAAAATAATAATGACGGACGGTTCAAATATTCACGCATTGCAAGTGCGCTCTTCCAGCGCACCTGGCCAAGCCTGCAAAAAATCTCGAGAAAAGGCATGAGCTCTCTGCGAAGCTATGACGACGGCTACAAGCTTTGGCGGCGAAAAGAGGTTGTTCAGCTTTGCAGGGTCTCTCTTGTCTCTTGAAATTCAAATTCAAATGGCCGATGGCGTAACGTTTCCCTGGTAGCAGTAGAAAGACTGTTTTCCAGGACGCGTTACGTAAAACACTACGTTTCTACGGGACAGCTAAACAAATGGCGTTATGTGTACACTGAGGATTTACTACGTTTTTGGTGCTGCTGGACCTACAGTATATATATATAACCGCTCCCACCACTCCTTGAGACCAACAGGTACTATTCCTTTGATGGCGCACATTCTGCCTCGGACTCGTTACACATTGTGCTAGATTTGAGTTTTGAGCTGTCGAAATCATTATCTGTGCTCAAATGACAAATAATCAAAATCTGGCTTGTCAATGCTACTCCAATGTATCTAGTAGAACAAATGTTGATGTCGATAGTAATCTCGTTTCCAAGTGTCCACGAATTGGCAGGAGCGACGAGAAAGTCAACACCATCAACAAAATCCCCCTCGGCGCTCAGTTTCCAACGACCCATCAACCAATCCCGAGAACCCCGAGGGAGTACGCTGAGCTAGCTGTTATCTATGTGCCCTAGATCACTTGGCGCTCGTTTCCTCCTTGGTCCCTCATGACCATCGCTTCATGATATAACATAGAAATTCATATGTAACATCTACTCGATTGAACGGTGTTATGTGTTTCGACTGAGGTAGTTGCTGGGCAAAAGTTAGTGAGAAGGGTCCTAACCACCCAGTCGCTGTCGAGAACTACGGTTTGCCACCCTCTTGATCCAGTCGCTGTGGTTTGCCACCCTCTTGATCCCGATGAAGCCGAACACTCGGGATCTCGGGAGAACCTGCGAAGCAACACCAGCTTTCTCCGATAGACCCTGCTTCGCTGAGAACTGATATTCTATTAAATGAATCAGTAAACTCTTCCCTAAAAAATTTTCCTCATCAACAATCTTTCCTCGTCCCCTCTGCTTGGAATGTCCTTTCTGGCGAAAGGTTTTCCCGATATCGCCGGCGTTCGTTGGTTCAATGTCTTCGTCCTGACTGCAACTCCGATGATCGCAATATATGGCCTGTTGTTCGTGGCTATCAACCACCAAACTGTCAAATTCTCCGCGTTATACTTTTGCTATTCGGTAATGAGTGCGTACTTCTGTCCTTCGTCAGTCCCCCTTCCTCCGATTTTTCCAAGGTATCACAGCAGGTATAGCAAAATTGAACGCGTTCGACTACCAAATCAAATAACCTTCTTCGATCCAGGTTATCATCGCTTGTGGTCCCACCGTTCCTACGTCGCCTCTTTCCCTCTCCAGTGTCTTCTTTTGACGGGAGGGGCGAGCGCCGTCCAAGGCTCTTGCTACTGGTGGGCTCGTTCGCACCGCTCTCACCATAGATATACAGATACCGAACACGACCCGTATAATGCCAAACGAGGGCTGCTATGGACACATATTGGCTGGATAATCTTCAAGTCTAAATTGCGTTCTGGTACTGCAGATATTTCAGACCTAAAGAACGACTGGTTGATCCAATGGCAACATCGCTGGTATTTCCTGATTGCTCTCTTTTTTGGTTACGTGCTCCCGTCTGCCATCCCTGGACTTTTCTGGGGCGATTGGTTGGGCGGTGTGTGTTTCTCTGCTGCATTGCGATTAACCATTGCGCATCACGTTGGTGACAATTGCTGTTTCTCTGACCTTTATTGACATGAACCGTTGCAGAGCACCTTCTATATTAATTCCATCGCTCACTGGCTCGGAGATACCCCATATGATGATGCACAATCTCCCCGAGACCACTTCCTCTCGGCTTTCTTAACGATGGGTGAAGGTTATCACAATTTCCATCACCAATTCCCCATGGATTACCGAAATGCTTTCTTATGGTATCAATACGATCCCACTAAATGGTTCATTGCCTTGTGCGGATACCTCGGCCTGGCAAGTAATCTTCGCGTCTTCCCAACAAATGAAATTAAGAAGGGTGCCCATTCAATGCAACTCAAAAAACTACAACGCGTTCAAGATTCCATCCACTGGCCCAAATCCAGAGAGGACTTGCCGGTTGTCTCCTGGGAAGAATGTAAAAAGCCTCCTATGCACTGCATCTCGGTTCTGACCTCTCGATTTATCATTCAGTTCAACGTGAAGCCGAATCAAGACCACTCATCTTGATCTCTGGGTTTATTCACGATATTTCCTCATTCCTTGATGATCACCCAGGTGGACGACCGTTGCTCACGGCAAGTATAGGCAATGATATGACTGCATCCTTCTTTGGTGGGGTTTATAATCATTCTAATGCAGCAAATAATGTACGTCCCCTCCAAACATTCTACTTCGCCTAGCACTCATCAATGCGTCAGTTGCTTTCCATGATGAGAGTTGGCATTCTGGCTGGAGGTGTTGAGCATGTTGAGTATCGTACTGCACCAGCGCAACGACTTTACATAGCTCAAAGGAATGAGCAAGAGTAAGGCGTCAAGGCAATTGGGACAGGTCAATCTCTGGACCGTGTCACTTAAAACAGTTTACAGATGACGTCCTCTCCCTTCTTGTCCAAACGTACAATAAATTTCACAATTCCCTACATTTTCAAATTCCCCTCTCTGTGTTTTCATTCTTATCGATATATATCCAGTCGGCCTATCCGAGTGTCTTCTTGCATCAACTCTGCGCAATGCTTTTTCAGAAATACTGCTTCACTTAGCAATCGAACTGTATCTCACCCACGACTCCGCGATAATGCAACATTCAGGTTGATTAACGATAGACATCCTGGCGGAGGGGTGCTGATGTCAATGAGAATGTAGGAGAGTGTGGGCATCGATGATTTGTAAAGCTGTAAGTGGATATTGGCTGCATGTAATAGTCCGCTTGATGAGTTTATGGTGTTTTTCTTCCACCAGTATACTGTAGGTGACCGTCGCTGGCAGGCATGTCAAGACCACCTTACCATCTCTTCCGGGTAATAAAGGAGGCTCTCTGGGATCAAGAACAAGATCAACTATTTCTCCTTGAGCTCCATTCGTGATATCCAGATCTGTTTCCACATTCACCATCACCTTCATTCCCATCGCAATTTTCACTACGCGAGGTAAACTTCTTTCTCGCTGTTTTCATCATTTGGATATTGGACAGGACGCCGGGGCGCCGACATATAATTAGTCAGAATACCGGCGCGCAATATAGTGGTTCCTTCGCCTGAGACATTCACAACCACCATACTTATCACCCCTTCATTTCTAGCTATGGTGAGTGTTGACAGTGCACGTGTTGGCATTTGTACCAAGCGGTCTCACATAGACTCCCATCACGTCTGATCGACAACTCAGTTTCCCAGCTGAGCTCTTGACCGAAATCTTCCTTTGGGCCTGGGCTATCCAATGCAAAAACGACTTTTGGGACGAGAAGCGCGTCGAGGTTGCTCTAAGCCAAGTGTCTAGAACGTGGAGGGGTATTACGCTTCAGAACCCAGTGCTGTGGACAACTCTGGTTGTAACCGTCCCCGGTCCTCTGGCCTCGTATAGCAACCTGCAACTCTACTTTGACCGATCCAAACATTTGCCTCTCGATGTGAGGCTTGCGTACATTGACGAATGGTTTGAGGAACCCAAGGAAGTGCTGGACATCCTCAAAACACGAGTGGACAGGTGGCACTCGTTTTCAGTTTCGACTTCGAATCGGGAGTTTTTGCCATTTTTCGATGAGTATATGAGGGAGGCGTACGCTCCGGCGCTGGTGTGCTACAACGTGTTTTTGCACAATAACTCTCCCTCTCCTGGAGACTCCGGTGATACACTATTCACCCCCGGTGCGCCGATGTTAAAGGAAATCGGGCTTCATGGGATTAGTTTGAACAGGTCCCAACCGCCTCTCGGCGCCGTAAAGACACTGACGTTGGCTGGAGGGCACGCGTGGGATGCTAGGTTGGAAGGCGATGAAGTGGAGTATCAATTGGCGGAATATTTATTGGAATTGCAATCGATGGAAGAGCTATATCTCTACAATCGTGCGATAGAATTCGGATGGGATGGACTCCACAGAAGACAGTCACGGTTTCTAGCCTTCGAAATCTCGCCATAATTCAGGACGATGTCGCACTATGCCGATTATGATCCTGTTTGCATCTTTCTTGCGATGTTACCTGCGTTGTCGGAATTGCATCTTGTAGGGCCAGTAGACCTGAGCGCGACGTTCCAGTTGGTTGCGAAACATTCCAACCCGCCACGCCTTCCCTCTGTCCAGTTCTTGGATATGCGTCCCGTGGAAGCGGATGATATAAGTGGGGAGTCACATCTGGCGTTTATTCGCCAGGTCGACGGGGTTAAACATCTCGTTGCAAACCACGTATATCTCGAGGTGCTCAACGCAGCGATGGATGAAGGTGGTACTGAAGCGGTAGACTTGTGGAGCAAACTGGAGACGCTGACATACGATTCGATGGCGCAAGCTGGCCAAATATCACAGGAGCTCCGACTAGCGGCAGAAGAAGCTGTAGAGAAAATTGAGGCCGAACCATCTAACTTGTCTGTGACCACACAAAAGCTCTTTGCCTTTGTAGAGAAGCGAACGCAGGTTGGCTGCCCTTTGAAGTTGGTTCAGTTGAGCGAAGACTCTATGGCCAGAAACGAAACTATCGCATGGTTAAAGGGACGGGTGAGGGTGGAGGCTTACTCAGATTCGGATATCATCAGATACGAGAACATGGTCCCGTATCTCGACGAAGATTAAATATCGACGGTCGACCGTAGAGCCAGAGTACCAGAGTACATACACTTTATGAGAGGGTCGCCCTGGCATCGTGACATTTTGTGCATTTTGTCACACTACAATGGCCACTGCAGCTGCTAGCACAGATGATGGACTGTCATCGAGCATTCATTCAAAATTGGTTGTTAATGCCTCATTGATTACGGCGAATTTCAAAACTCCACTACCGTACTCCTTGATGGCATGTACTGCCTTGCAATGGTAGGCTTACACAGTCTTGCACATGGAAGATCAGACTACATCCACGACCACTCATTCAAGCCAGTCACTGTAGTCTCCCAGACCCCGGCTTTCGACTTCCTCGCCTTGATGTAACACTTGGGTTGGGCGCTGACACGTGGAATTACATTGGCGGCAGTATATACAGTTGAAGCTGAGAGGCAGCCGTGCCTACATGACGGCATCAATAACTGGCGTTGCAGGTCTCAAACTGCGTTACCTTCATTGGCGCCCAATCCAACACTGCTGGTATCCAGACCAGACAACGTCATAAAATGCGAGAAAGTGGAGTCGCGATGGAGCGTAGCCTGGGCACTCTCTCAACGCCCAACTAAGGGAATGCCACAATTTGCATTATCAGAGCGACGACTCCTTTTACTTCGTTACAATTCCTGCTCAATATATTTGTCAGCTACGTACAGGAAATAGGCAATACTATGTCTTACAATCCATCATCTAGAGAATTCCGCTTATTATGTCGTCATTGTCATTAAGAAGGTAGTTGAGGTAGGAGAGAAAGCCAGTATATCGTTTAACAATATCGTTCGCTGTAAGGTAAGGCATAGTGGGATATGTGGATATTTTAGGAATAAATGTCAAGGCGCGCGTTCAAAAGGGTGAAAGGGTCTTTCTAGATAAAGCATGGTGGATCATGACGTAGGTTAAAGCTAATGAGGTCGAGATAGAACCGCCGCCCGAGAAGCATGGGAGCATACTATGATTAGCCGCGTAGAATTTTCGTGTGAGAAGTTGCGAGCAGGAGAGGAGGGGAGAGGAGAAGAAATGGTTGCGTGACCAAGGTTTGGTCAAATTGACGCGACCATAAGCAATCATGAACTTGTTGACATCCACCCAAGAACTTTGAGGAATCCCAGGATGCAACCGCCAGAGATGATGGGTAATGTCAGGTTGTCGTCTAGTGAACCGAGATCTACCAGCGGGCAAAAAGGAGTAGTTTCCTAAATGAGTACTAGGTGGCATGTGACGGACAGATGACACTCACCTAAAGCCTCTGCAACTCCACTGATTAGACCGGCAACAGCACCAACAGCAGTTAAGCCAAGCCAACCACCAGTGTTGAAACCACACTCTAATGGCAAGCTTGAGATGACTGAGCCCAGATGACTCTGAATCCACCCCGGGGTCCTGACGCTACGTGCTCCTTCACCCCATGACCAAGTCATATCGAAACCTGATCTGTAGGGAGCGAGATAACCCCAAAATACAGCAGCAACGCATGCACCAGTGACTGATGCCGCGATAAAGCCGGCCAAGGATTTTCTTGGTGCTAATGGCAGGCCCAAAACAGGTAGTCGACGGGGTAGGCGCGGAGTGCGTGAGCCGAACATGCGGCCGAAAGTCGAGGCAGCAGTGTCTGCCCATGATAAACTTTGGATAAGGTGAGGTCAGCTGGTAATTTCATAAGAAGCATGGCGGAGAGCTCACATCAAGATAGAAACCGCTGCTACATCGAGGGGGTAGAGCGTCAGGGCAATGTTGACACCCAGGATATACCATATCACGCCATTTGTTGTTTTCTAGGATGTATCAAAAGGAGAGTGTCGGTTAACGGTACAGGTCGGACTCCGTCGGGGTGCCACTTACTTTTTCACTTTCACGCATAAGGAACCCGACGAAACGCTCATATAACCGCGCAAAGGGGGGATTGGATAGTCGTAGGGCATCGGCGGGAACGATCACTAGCAATGCCATCCATAATGCATTAACAACCGACTTAGTGTTGCCCTTTGATAGCCAGAGGTATATGGTCAAAAAACCTGAGACAGACCTTTGAGACGTGAGCGCGATAGGGTGAGAAGAGATAACATACCTATTGACGAATGCAATAATTTACGGGGTATCTCCCAATCCACCTTCTTATCGTTATCCACACCTGCAGACAGAGGCGCCGCAGCCGCATGTCCGTTGGTCCCATTGGCGTGGCCATTCGTATGACCATTCGCCCGACCATTGACCTGGACTTTCCTCACGACGTGCTGTGCTTCTACGATCCCATTCAACGCATGTTCAACTTGAAGGACTTCTTCTGCCTCGGGTTCCTCTAGGAGATCTCCATTCATGTCTAAAACCTCCACCGGGTGACCGAGCTCCTCCAATCTCCTGATGACTTTTCTGGTTATGTTCTTGACTGCCTTGCCGTCTGGTCCCAATGTCGAAGCTGTGAAGGCAACACGGGGGGAGGGTGAACGCTTGCTTATTGTAGGCGTCGGAGATTTCGAGGTAGTTGAACCAGAGCGCCTCCGGCGTGGTTGAACTTCCAATTGGTCGTATGCGATGAGTTCACGGGCTGTCATAACCAATAGATGCTTTCTTCTGGGTGGGAATTGCAGCAAACGACCTCACACCAGAAGGAGTTGAGACAGACGAGAGAGACCAAAGGAAAAGGAAAAGAATGGCCACGCATGAAACGAGATCATCCAAACTCATCCAAAGCTCAACCAATGCACAGCCACCGGTCACTGCGGTGGCACTGATGGCCGAGCGACTACGTAGTTATTCCACTTACATTCAAAGGCATGGAGCATGGCATAACATAATGAAATGGATTGACATCACTATGCAACTTAATACACATATCCCAGAATTTTACCTCCGACATTTTTACGACGGGCCTCTTCGTGGTCAAGGATACCAGATGATGTGGTCTGCACAACAGTGAGCACATGTGCTGCGGCTTAGGGACAGCAGCTTACCAGGATGATGTAGCCGAACCCTCTAGCAGGGAGGAGCAAGTTGACCCAGTTCTCGATCTGGGAGACTTGAATGTTGAAACGAGGCGAGATAACGCCAGTTTTATTAAGTCGTCCGTTCAGTTGGACAACAATTTTGCCAGCACGGTGATCATCGATAATTTCGAATTCACCAATGTAGCCTAGGTTTCGCACGTCAGTATACATGTTATGATCATTGAATACGATGGGACAGATGTAGTCGCTCAGTGAACAAGCCCTCATTGGTTTGCGAAGGCATGTTGTTTGGTTATGAGGGACAGAAGTTCGTTTATTTATCGGGGCATTAAAACGGAAGGCGCGTGGAAGGATGGAGCACCAACCGTAGTTATAACCCCGGAAACAGTATGACAAAATGCTCACCATGACGTTGCATCACGCTCAAGAACTTTACGACGACTTTGGAAGAGGGTCGGACCAGAACCTGGCGCTTGCCACGGCGCTCAGCGTTGACGATGTTGTTCTGAGAGACAAATCAGAATGGCTAGCTTTCACAATTAAAGAGCCGTACCAGGCAGTCATTCTACTCAAGTCAGATCAGTTGTCCTGGATAGAAACGATTGGGATACTCACAAGGACAGACACGCGGACCATTTTTGGAAAAGTGAGAGATGAAGGCGAATGTACTGATTAACGAACAAAAATATCGCAATGTAAGTACAACTTATAACCCAGAATGAGTGTCGTGCTACAGAAAGCGCGAGTCAAACGGGCTGTCGGCCAGTTGCGTAGAGCATGACATCGTCGCCACATGTTGAATGCGCAGTCATTTGTCCCAGCGACACCAGAGAGAGATGCGGGTAGTATTCACCTTGAGATAGGTCTTGAAGGGCGTCGAGAACGGCGAGCGCGAGATTGGGTTTTTTCCTCCGTAATTTCAATTGAGTCCTCCTTAGTTTGGGTGGCTCAGCCACACCTGTATAGCACCATACAAGCCACATCGGGAATTGCCGAATCCTCCACATCCTTGCATACCGTCCAAGAGCCCAAACGACACTCCCGACGACAAGAACAACAACATGGTATGTTGGATCCTTATCATGGTGCTTGATGTCTTCATCGTAACGTTGTGCTGTAGGGTCGCGTTCGTACCAAAACCACCAAGAGAGCATCCCGCGTCTTGATTGAAAAATAGTCAGTTTGCATGGCCGTCAAGGATTTCACCTTGGCCTAACGAGTTCCTCTCATCAGCTATCCCCGTCTCACCCTTGATTTCCACACAAACAAGCGTATCATCGATGAAGTCGTGCGTTATCATCGTATTATGCGTCAATGGCCTGGTTGATTAAGCTATCTGCCTACAGGCGGTGGTACCTTCAAAACGTCTGCGCAACAAGATTTCTGGGTTCACAACCCACTTAATGAAGCGTATCCAACGCGGTCCCGTTCGTGGTATCTCGTTCAAGCTCCAGGAAGAAGAGAGAGAACGCAAGGACAACTATGTACCCGAGGTGTCTGCTCTCGACACCAGCAGTTCTGGATTGGATGTCGATGAAGATACAAAGGTAACGCAATCCGAATCTTGGAATGCCAGATATTGACGCTGGTCTGCAGAAACTGCTGACGGCACTCAACTTCGACAATATTCCCGTCAATGTGATCCCACTTGTCACTGCCCAACCTGAACGTCCACCAAGGCGTGGGGACCGGGGGAAGAACGTTCCAGGAGCTGGGAGACAACAGTAATCGATTCAAATGAGTGGTTATGGATGGGGTGCTACGTTGTGTTTGTACCCCTTGCTTTGGAGAAGTCAGTTCTCCCCGTATGCATTCGTATCACTCCATGTCTTTGTGGTGCAATCGTGCACGTCGTGAGCTCAATCCCATTGTATAAACGCAACTAAAAGATAGATGTACAACCCAACTTGACTCGCCCTTAAAATCAAAGCGGAATTGCTACGGAGTCAACCTCGAATGGTTGCTCAAGTACCGTACTTTCTTAACGTCGTTTGCCAACGATATCGACCAGTTGAGTTTGGGGTATGGCTGCTGGATATGCTTTCCGTGCAAGTCTTGTGCGCGTCCTCTGCTCGTATGCGTACGCAAATCCAATCAAGTCAAATTCTGACCAGGCAGTACCCAGAAACGACAGCCCAAACGGCACGCTTGGAGCTGGGTATACAGTTTCTGGACCTGCGACTGCTATTTCGACGTTGTCAGGGAAGAAACCCAAGGGAACTAGTGATTGGCACTAAGCACGCTAATCCGAACGAGGAACAGGCGACAAACCAGTCACAACAGGGTATCCTGCAAGAGCTAAAGTCGAAGCAAAGCGGATGAGATTGGTTTGGCTTGGAAGCGGGCTACTTACCAGCGGGGGTAGATGTGATTCCTGGGGCCGGAAGCACCAAGGCATCCAGGTCATGAGCCTTGAGCGCAGCGTCGATCCCTCTCGTTCGACCCCTATCTCTATTAAGCGCAAGAGACTGGAAGTATGTTGAATTGAAGCCGGCTGTTGCCTGTGCATTTATGAGTCTGAGTCTACGTGTCAGTCATGATCCTTTTGAATGAGAAAGTTATAAAGCTTACAAAGTCTGATCCTCAAATCCCGTTGGTTGTTCCAGAGCTGGATTGTCAATGTTGAACTGGATGAGGTCAGCGAGACTCCGTACACCAGTTGGATTGGCAGATAACGCCTCGAACCAATTGTTCAGTTCGACCTATCAATCATGGAGCGTAAGTTGCTTAGGGGTCCTTCTCAGAAATAGTACCTTAAGATCCACAGCCAAAACCAGTCCTTCGTCATCATGCACAACAACCTCATCCGCAGAAGGTAAATCTGCTGGGTCGACAATCGTTGCACCTAAGCTCCTAATCGTTTCTATGGCTTTCTCAAAGGCAGCATTGATGGAAGGGTGGTTGCGTGTAATTGAATTATCCAGGAATACGCGGCGTGGCACTCCAATTCGTTTGCCTTTCAGTGCGTCTTTGCTCAATGCCTTGGTATAGTCGGGAAGTTGATCTGGTTGGGTGAGGGTAATCTTATCATTTGGATCCTTCCCTGCGATGGCTGAAAGCACGATGGCGGCATCTGCTATGGATCTTGTCATTGGGCCAACTGAGTCTTGGTTCGTCGAAATCGGAATCACTATGGGAGTAAGCACAAACGTTATAGTCATTCCCCTCATTTAAGGTTCTGCAGTATTGGCCTACCTCCCGCTCTCGATGTCAAGCCTACAGTAGGCTTAATCCCCACGACATTGTTATTACTCGAAGGACAAGTGATGCTCCCGTCCGTCTCGGTGCCGAGCGTCACTGCTGCCAGACCAATGGATGCAGCTACTCCGGAACCCGATGATGAGCCACAAGGATCAGCATTCGGATAATAGGCATTAGTGCATTGGCCTCCTCTGCCAGACCACCCAGACGCCAGGTACCCTCTAATGTGAGCAAATTCTGACAGATTTGCTTTCCCTGCCCCCGTTTGTCAAATTTTACGTCTGAAAGCAAGAATATAGGCAAACCAAGCACGATGGCCCCTGCCTTGCGGAGGCGTTTCACAACTCCAGCATCGTCTGGGACTACTGACCCAAGAAGGCTGAAAGATCCAGAAGTGGTATTCATGCCTAGGACGATAGCGGTTATCCGTGTGCGTCAATTCTTGCGAAAGCTAACTCACCTTCTGATGAGACTGTAGCAATAAGGTCCTAATAATACGATTCAGAAGGAGTCGCTTGCCTCGAATTTGGATGTATAAGGCTTGTCATTACCTTTAATAATACTGGAATGCCATGCAAGGCGCTCCGTTTTCCTTCTACTCTTCTTTCGGCATCCAATGCAGCGGCTTGTTGGAGCGCAGAAGGATTCAGTTCCAATACTGCCCTTAGAGCAGGGCCCTTAAGATTGACTTCTTCAATTCGGGAAAAGTAAGCCTAAACCCAGAGTTAACAAAGGACAGTATTGATATGCGATACATCACTTAGTACCTTGACGAGGTCAACACTGCTGAAGTGGCCGGCATCTAGTCCGTCCTGAAGCTCCGTGACGGATGCTTCATACAAGTCGGGAAATTTGACTTGCCCCTTCCATCTTGTGCTAGTCTTCTGGGCCAGAAAAGCAGCGACTAGTAACAGTATTGCCAACAGTAGCCTATAGATAGATCAGGGTGTATCATCTCATATGAACAAATGGTAATGAGAGTGACCTTAGCCTCCAACTGGTTCCTAATAGCTTATTGCCCTGAATCGCAGCCTCGTCATTTTCAAGTGGTGTTTTACCTATTCGCACTGTTGCGGACATGGTGGGAGGGAACCAAGGAATTTAATCTCGAACCTCGTAGGTTGTCGCCACATTTATCGAGTCTGCCGTTATTTGTTGATTCGTTGATGGACCCACAACGTGCAGTTCTGCTTGGCTCAACCATGATGGTGTAGTACTAGTTGGGCCAAGAGCTGAGCGTCCCGGACAAGAGCACACGCGCTGTCTGCAGCATGTTGAATGTCACGCGCCTCGATCCGGACTGCTAAGCTCTGCGTGGCTGCGAGATAACCGGACCCATTTTATGCTCAGGATCAGATCAAGGTATGGGACCGATAGGTAGAGGGGCATGTGCATTGTACAACATCATGAGGAGGGTAAAGGGACGCGCATATCTACAGCCATACTGACTACTATCGTAGTACCATGAAGCATCGATATCGTTTATCTGCATCAGTATCTCATCTCCCAACTTGCTCGTATAGTTAATGTATCTCAACAGTCCAAGACGATCAACAATTCATTCATTTATTTTCATTGAATTAAATTGAACTACTTCAGCAAACGATCAACGGAATAAAAGGTGGGCCTTGACCCAATCAACAGAAATATCTTATCTCGTTTCATTATCTCCCAAACGGGAGATCAGGTGCACAAAATGGATCTACAAGCCGTATATAACCCTACAACCCGTCCACATCTCCACATCCCATCTTGCTATTCAACCACGATGTTCGCTACCGAAATCACTCCGCAGCAAACTGCTACATACCTTCGCACCCTTCCCGCCATTCGTGAGCGATGTCAACGCGTGTTTGATCTTGCCAAAGCTGGAAAGCTCGAATATTTCGACTATCACCCCGAGAAAGAGGATGATGTAGCTGCGTTTTGTATCGAAATCATGAAGGTGAATTATACATCGCAGCCATCTCGCGTGATAGATTGTTTACCAAAATTCAGAAAGACTATGGCACGAACTTTGCAACTGTAAGTTCCGTGCCGAGATCCACTCATCACAACTTCAAAATTGACACAGAAGTTCATCCGCTGTTCATTTAGATTCCACCCCATGGTCGATGGAGACATCTTGATGCGGGAGTGGAGCGTATTCAACCCTTGCTCGCCAAATGGCAGTCCTCACCCAATCCACCTGATACCAAGGAAACAGCGCGTCGTGCGATCGACTTGTTCATCGTCTCAGTTTTGTTAGACGCTGGAGCCGGAAGTGTCTGGTCCTATGCAGAAAAGTCAACTGGCCAAAAGCTTTCTAGGTCCGAAGGTCTTGCGGTAGCAAGTTTCCATATGTTCGAAGCCGGATTCTTTTCTAGTGATCGCTCTCAACCATATAAAGTAGACGGTAAGTTAGAAACTACATTATATGCGCATTTTATTTATCCAATATTCCATCTCATTGCTCTTGTAGCTCGAGGGTTGTCGCAAATCACCGTAGAGAAAACTGCAGCGGCAATGCAAGTTAGCGAATCCAATCCCATGGTTGGACTCGAAGGTCGCACCTCCCTACTCATTAACCTCAGCAATGCCCTCAAGCAAAGTCCCAACTTCTTTGGCGATGATGGACGACCAGGAAATATCGTAGGTCCGTCGACACCGCCACTACTAATAGCGCATTAATGGCATAACTGATCATCTCGGGAAACAGATTTCCTTCAGAAGGAATCTAAAGTCGTCGATGGAAAGACTTCAGTTCCTCTTGCAGCGCTTTGGGCAGCTCTCGCTGACGGATTAAACCCTATATGGCCTTCTCGTTTATCTCTTGGAGGAATCTCCTTGGGTGACGTTTGGCCTTGCGCGCTTCTCAAGTCCCAGGGTGGAGGTTCGCAAGAAGGGGATGACTTCGTCCCATTCCACAAACTCACCCAGTGGTTAACGTATAGCCTCATCGAAGTCGTCGAAAAGGTTTTGGATTGGAAAGTCATCGGCGTAGAAGAGATGACTGGACTTCCCGAATACAGAAATGGTGATTCCTTATTTTCCAGTTCATGATCCCGTGAGCATTATGACGTTGTGCGTGCCATGCTGACCTATGGATTCAAGGTGGCCTACTCGTCGATTTGGGAGTATTATCCCTCAAACCCAACGCCACACCCACTGATCCCGTATCGGGTCTTCCCAAAGTTGTACCTTCCCATCCCGCGGTTGTAGAATGGCGAGCCATGACCGTCATCGGACTGTAAGTTGCCAGTCCTCTATGCTCAACCTTTCCCGAACCGCTCATCCCTCATCCCCGGACGTCTAAATTCAGTGATCGCATCGCAGAAAACATTCGCAGCAAGCTAGGTCTAACGAAAGATCAATTAGCCTTAGTTCAAGTGTTGGAAGCAGCTACGTGGAAAGGAGGGCGTGAGATTGCCAAGCAGAAACGTCCATCTACTGGTGGTCCGCCGATTGAGATTGAGAGTGATGGAACTTTATTTTAATCGACACGGACCTTGTAATTTTGGTACCCTCTTTTGTGAGTTCGTGAAGCATATCTTTTGATCATCGGGTCGCGCATACAGCTTGCGTATCAAGCATGAAAGCGACGGGACATTCGACATTCACAACCAGATATATGACACAAACAGGTATACATGCACTGCATCTACAAATCAAAAATATGCTCTGGCTAAAACTACGGATCACGTCACGAATATCAAGTCCCTCAAAGCCTCATAACTAAAACTACAATAATATTTGAGGCTCCTTCGAGTCCATTTATCCACCCGGGGTTAATTGCGATTTTCACAACCGAAACCTCCAAGTCCCTTCCCTCTCAAACTCCTATTTCCATCGGAGTCCCGTCTAGCCTTCGCACCACCAGCATACCGACACTTCACACAAGGCCGGTCCGAGTCCAGCTTCCTGCTCGTAGCACACTCTCTCCGACCCCGCCCACTCTGCCAGTAACCATGCTCATCTTCAAACCCTCCGTATGCATCCGAATCATCACTACGTTGTCGACTTCCACCCGTACCGTGAATATCATCCGCAATCCAAGTCCGATCCGATCGATACCCATATTGATTATAATAATACCCATAATCATAAGTGACACTAGTGGCATTGGCGGGTGGTCCCACAAAATCGAATCCATGAGCCTCGTCGAGTAGATTCCAAGGATATTGAGGTGGAGGAACGGGAACAGGAATGGGAACAGCGACGGGGAGTGATGCCCATTGTTGGGTGGGCAAAGTGGGCACGGCGGGGTAGTATCGCCATGCCGAACCAGTGCCAGCTTGAGGTAGGTAGGTCTGGTCCCTCGCAGCTGCCGACCTCCATCGTGGATCGGTACGAGGTGGGGCCTGGTAGGCATGGTTGGATGGATGAGGCATCGCTGAAGCTTGAGAGCGAGAGGAAGTTGAGCGGTACTGATAGTCGTATGGTTCGTTCTGAGTTAAGTCGATAAACTCGAGTTCTTCTTCGCTTCTAGCTTGCTCTTGCCGTTCAAAATGGACCAACTCCTCGAATTCGTGATCAGGGACGTTGACACTCCTCACATTCTGAATCACACCCATTTCTTGCACCTGAGGATGATCGACCGTGCTGATAGATCGGTTTGCGTCGTTACCTTGTACTTGATGCCCAGAGTAGAAACCATGATCTGCAACCCTCTCTTCATCATAGTCACTGGCAAGTGATTGATATCCGTGAGCGCACGCGCGGGTCTTCCCATTAAGGATGAATGTCGTGTCCATAACGCAGAGACTACAGTTTATATATTGACTGTTCTCTTGGGAATGTTTTACGGACACTTGAGAGTTGGAAGGAGGAAGAGAAAAGGCAATTTTGGTAACCACGTCGTCATAGAGGGTGGTTTCAGAGTCCACGCATGCATCAGGGGATTCCTTAACTTGTCGTTCAGCGTGAGCAGGATCCTCTGGTGCGAGTCTTGATTCTCTGCCATCTAAGTTAACCAACGTGTTTCCGCCTTGCTCTACGTCGTGATTGAGACCATCAATAGGCGCATTGGAGGAACTGAGGTCACCCTGAATCAATGGATTACGACCGTCTTGCCCTGTTCTCCTAACAGAAATTATCGGTGAACTCTCTGCCACCGGAGCCGCGTCCATTCGAACCACCGTCGGCGGATCGAACCAATACCTTGCAAGGGGGGCATGAATCTGGATATCATTCACAGAAGAAGCATTATTTGGCCGCCTTTCCTGTCTTTCCACTGTCACATGGTTCATATTTGTATTCGTATTGTTCCTTGCCAGTGCAGCGACCGAACCTGTGGAGGAAAATGACATTGATTCTAGAATCCCAGGAGCACGGAAAGCAAAGAAATCGGCGAGGAGTTGGTTCAAGTGACGAGCCATGCCTCTCATTAAGCGCTTGAAGACTTGGTAGCCAACGTAGAAGAGAAAGAGATCAGAGAGGAGTAGGTACATGTCGGAGGGGAAAAATGCCAGTAAATCATCTTCGAATTGAGGTGGTGGAGGCGAACCGCGGCCGAAGCTTGAATTCGAGGCAGAGACTGAGGGTGAACAGGCAGCTGGGGCGCGATACTTGGTCGAATAGTTCCCTGGCTGAGACAACGGCAGAGGTGGATGTAGAGGTCTTTGGAGGGGGATTGCTGGTGGGGGTGAATGATCTGGAATTAAGCGTGTGTGTGTCGGTAGTATGTGTGTTGGGTTCGGAGGGGCGTCCAGGTCATTACAGAGGGTAATCAATTGAAGTGACTCGCCAGCCCAAAGGCACGTCTCAGGGGATGAAAATGCCTTAGTCGCTTTGACTAATGACGTATCCTGTAATGGCGTGAACCACAATGATTCTGCAGGAGTGAAAGCCTCTCGAGTTGGAGCGCTGTTGCAATGTACATAACTGGTAGTTGCATTTTCGAGTGACCATGATTCGACACGAGTAGAACGTGATATTGTCGCGCGAGGCTTAGAATAGCGAGCAAACCGCAGCATAGGGCGACTAGGTATACTGCGAAAGTTGGTCCCCAAGAGCGTCGAGGGAAATAACGAAGACAAGAGAGCACCAGCGTCGAATAACCACCAGGTTAGACCCAGATGAAAAGCCGTGACGATAGCGGTTTGCACGAATAACATTTTGTGCGGGAGCAAGAACGGCGGGTATCGCAGAAAGTAGGGATCGCGAGCGGTAGGGATGAAATGAAGGGTACGAGCGTGCAGAAAGGTAAGAAAACCTACGCGTTGTTGGCGTTTTTATGTTGAGAACGTGACGTCACCGCGTCATTTGGAGGTGGTCTTCCAGAACTTCACAGCTCTGCACCTTACAGTGCGAGTCACGAAGGGTACATCGATGGCCGTCGGCTACTTTATTGGGGGGTACACCAGTTCTTATGTCATGGTTATCTGGGAGGGCTATCAGATGAACCTGCTCGAATTTACTTCATCAATATATATGGAAGGCGTGGTAAAGCACTTTACGTCCATGCGAGGAATCAAAGGCAGAACACTGGGAACTGGCAAGAAGAGATCGGCTACCAGCAACCAAAGACTCCTTTTTGGATCATTAGAGTCAAACAACGGATGTTGATTGCGATGGTCGTTCAGGCAGAGAACCTGTAATGGCATGGTGAGTGCACAGCTCTAGTTGTGATTCCCCAATCCCACCCTCTCCTCTTTAAATTCGAATTTATGCTATTTACGGTCACAGACAACTTGGCCACCCCGGAGTGTATACTCGCATCTTCCGGCGCAACGGGTCAGCCTGGCACCTCGGTAAAAAATTGCAGTTGGCTGTTAGGCTCGTAGGATCTCTGCTTCACTACTAGCACGAATCACAATCAATGGGCTGAGATGTACGTTTTCGTTGAACTAGTCAAATAACAGGCCATAAGCACGTATTCACTTACCTTGATTGTTGGTTGGCAGGAAAACATTCACCTGAGCTCCAGTGAATGATGAGATCAGCATCCTTTCCTTTGTCTGCATATGTCTAAGGCCAACATAAGCAATCAAGCTTTTTGATTGGAGAATATGGACTGGCCATAAGCCAATTTATGACGTTTTCACCATTAAGGTTGTGATAGTGATGTTCGTTTGGCAGGTACCGAAGCGAAGGTTGGACTACATTGTGCTCGTGCCGCCACTTCGATGGTAGATGACCACAGACGACTCCAGCAACGGAGGTATTCCAATTCATCTTCTGTTCTGGACAGCTATTGGTTAGTCTGTGATGGCTCATTGAGGAAATGGCCTACAGTATGCGGAAAATGTGAGGGTTCGATAATACCTCGAGAGAAACCACTACAGCACGATGCTCATTCTCCGCCCGCCGTTTGAGAGTTTGAGAGAGAGCCACCAGTGTGTTCCATGACGGTGGCGATTGATGGTGAGGATGATCACGTCGACTACGATCATGCCATTGTGATATATATAACCTTGCGTGATAAACACTCAAACTATGTGCCCAGTAAAGGCAACCCATATTGAACCAGAACTTCTCTTTGAACGAAGGGAAGGCCTGGTTAATTTCAACTTTTCAGCGGATGAAATAAACACAAAGTGAGGAAATCACAGACCATAGCCAGGGACTCTTTGCAAATTCCTCAGAGTGCTCTCGTAGCCAAAGCCCTTGCTCCTGATTGAGGCACTTTAGTTTCAACAGAAACCCATTCCAATCCATGCTATTAAGTCGCATTTCGAGTGATTCTGGAAGTAGGTGACCAGGCACATCGCCCAACACAAACCACCATCTGTCCCAAATCATTGAAAAAAACCTTCCTTTCCCATCTCTTTCGGCATGTCCACCTCCTCGAATACGTTGAGACATCTACCTAGCACCCGATATCCACATATCACCTCATCACTGCCGTAATTCTCACTTCGTCGCTTGTCGAGAAGGAAGTCGGTGAATGACTTGTGGTGAACTGCAAGAGGCCTATCGGAGGAGACTGGGACCTGATAACGGAATGAAGTTTGCGGAGAGCATGTCGGCATCGGCCCTTGTCATGGTATACAAGTCTAGAGACACTCCATGGTGAAGTTGTACCTTGAAATCCTGGAGCAGATAAGAAAAATGGTATCTCGAATGTCTTCATTCCATTCTTTGTGTGACGACCGAATGATACCGAAGTAAAGCATGTCAAGGGGGGATAGTGCCTCTGGTATCTCATGAAGGCATGCTTGTAATCGATCATGAGGATTCTCGTCGTCATTATCGATGTACCTGAACAAGATATCAGGGTAGATGTACTGCCCATCGGCTCGCTGTGTGAGCAGATTGACAGCCATATCTGACGGCCACTCGTCATTGACTGCATAGCATTAAAGAATGTTGCGGTGCGAATCATAAATTTTCGTCAGGCTCGATCGAACGAATCTTCTCATCTCCTCATGGTCCTTGCATTTCGCGAGGTCGACGTGGTTTCGACAAAGAGATCGGAGTGGATTGGCATGAAAAGCATCGACCAGAGCCGGCTCAGGTCGGCTCACCACTAGGAAGGCAATAGGGAAAGTGTCACCACATGACGAAATGAGGTTCAATAACGATCTCTGATCCCCAGTAGTTCCACACTCATCTAATCCGTCAACGATGATGACCGAAGGGGGGATATGCGCCTGTTGGAGAGCTACTCTCACAGGTTCAACAATTAACCTCCTCCACTGTACCTCCAATGTCGCATCCAGAACTGTCTGGTCATTTCCTATAACTGAGTCAATCTCCCTTCCCACGGCCGCAGACATGACCGCTAAACGATACGCTATGGTCATGACGAAATATCTAGGGGTGTTGCGTTGTGGATCGCCGAACCAAAAGAAGAACGATCCGACGACCTTGGCCATGGAGTCTTGTTGATCTAATCTCTCTGCGACAATCATCGCGATGGCCGACTTGCCAATTCCAGCAGGCCCCAATAACCAAAGAACTCCCTTCTTTCGAAAAATGTCTTCGATCCAGCCCACGATGTCGTTAATGATTGCTTGTCGGGTGTCTAGATCGCAACGTAGAGGTCTCGACGGACATCTCCTGTGTGCATCGCATTGCGAATGACAAGTGCGCGCAGTAATTCCCGTGCTAAAAGGTGAATGTGAGCGACCGGAATTTCATATAACTTGTAAGGAATCACCTTCTCGAGCTTCGATCGTCATGTTGTTCGTGACAAATATCCAGCGGTGTTGATAATCGTGCCATAGTTGTGAACACTTGCGTTTGGTTGAAAGTTCGAGGCAGGTTGACCTGATTGTGATGAAGGAATGGTTGATGAAGGATGGAGGTGACTCAGACCGGAACGCCGTGTGCTCGAGGGAATCTTATCACCCGTCTTGCTTTTGGGATTGCACAGTGTCGGTGTTGGTACGGTCAATTTGAACTTTAGGGTGTGCACCATTCGGACTTGCCGTTTTGCCAGCCTGAGGACCAGAGTTGCCTTTTACCGTTATAGATTTTGAAGAGTGTACGTAGAGTAAGATACACAAGGAAAGGAAGTATTGTTTCTGTGGATATTAGAGCTGAGGGCATTCAAATGCGGAGAGTTGATGGATATGATGGCTGTACTGTAAACAAGATAAACGGATTGTCGTGGTCTGAAAACCCAGCCTTGACGCTCACTGGAAAGCGCTAGCACCTATCGTAATTACAGCAAGATAGACGTACGATCTTTTTCGTGCTCGCGGTAACATCATGATTCTCTTGAGTTTTGACTAAGCCCTATGAATGGCCTGAGCCTCAGGCTTTCAGCTTGAGCGCTGGTGCAAGTGTTAAATCGATGCAGCGATACCTTAATGGTGTAAGGGTTAGCGTGAACTTTTCTTGAAAAACCATGCGAGTACCTGCCCATATATTGCTTCCGGTGTACCAAACCTTGTGATCTACCACGCGAACCATATGATGCATCCCAATAACCGGAACCCGGCGGGCGTCGGGTTCCCCAGTTCCGGCGACGATCCGCTTCAGCTAAACTTGTGGGTGGAAGCTGGGGAAGGGGTTGATAAGTCAACCACGGCACGGCCATCATCAACAGCGTGCTTGTCAGGGACACTCATATTGGCCACCCGAACCAACAATCCCGTCCCTCATCCCTCCGTATTCTCTTCTTCCTTTCCGCTCTCATCATCATTGGTTTCAGCATACCCATCATGCAAGTTGGTCACCGTTTCGCGTTGAGAACCCTCTCAGGCAGAGTATCCAGGCCGATGGCTATTCCGAGGACGATGTTCCTGGCAAGAGGTTTTGCCAGTACATCACTTTTGAGTCAGTTTCCCGTCTTAAAACGCCTTTACTTCTCCAGAGAACGTTCGAGAGCTCGCGGTTGTCACAAATGCGGGGACATCATGACCCCTTTTTTTTTTGCGGGGTTGCCCTGTACCCCGCCCCACATCATACCTCAATTTATAGTTACTATTTTCAAATGTTCCGGCCACTAACACGGAACTTGCTTTCTTACAGGAGAGATGCAGAAAATCCAAGTCAAAAACCCCGTTGTTGAACTAGATGGTGACGAGATGACAAGGATCATCTGGAAGAAGATCCGTGAAGAGGTAAGCTCAACCCACGCGCAGTCCTCTTCATGCACACTCAACGCCCTGCACGAATAGTTGATCCTGCCTTACCTCAACCTTGATATTAAGTACTATGACCTGGGATTGGAGTACCGAGACCAGGTAAGGATTTTCGACCAGCTGGCATAGCAATCGCTAATCTACTCTCAGACCAACGACCAAGTAACCGTTGAAGCTGCCAACGCTATCCTCGAGCACAAGGTCGGAATCAAATGTGCAACCATCACCCCTGATGAGGCACGAGTGGAGGAGTTCAAGTTGAAGGAGATGTGGAAGAGCCCAAACGGAACCGTGCGTCTGAGCTCTCTGCATTCCTCCACTACGTGTCCTAATGCCCCAGCAGATCCGTAACATTATTGGTGGTACCGTCTTCCGTGAGCCTATCGTCCTAGAGCGCATCCCCAAGCCAGTGCCTGGATGGAAGAACCCCATCGTCATCGGTCGTCATGCTTTCGGTGATCAAGTGAGTCTCTGATGGTTCATCTGATGTATTCAGACTCAAATCTCATTATATAGTATCGAGCTACCGATTTCGTTGCACCTGGCCCAGGAAAACTGCAATTAGTCTATTCACCAGCTGACGGATCACCAGCGACCACACTCAACGTCTATGATTTCAAGGGCAAGGGTGTCGCTTTGAGCATGTACAACACCGATGAGGTATATATGCGCATTTTCTGTCATCCTCCGTGGTTATTGATGCTCATACTCCCCTAGTCCATCACTGGCTTTGCTCACTCATCGTTCAAGATGGCGCTTTCGAAGAAGCTGCCACTTGTAAGTAACACCTCAACCAAAGTATTAGAATGCTCATACACGTTACCTTCACAGTTCATGTCCACCAAGAATACCATTCTGAAGAAATACGACGGTCGTTTCAAGGACATTTTCCAAGAAATCTACGATGCGTAAGCCTTCCTTCCACCTCTTCCCTTTTTGTTTTCTCTTACACCCTCACAACCACGCATATACACAGCCAATACAAATCCCTATTCGAACAAGCTGGCATCTACTACGAACACCGTCTCATCGACGACATGGTCGCCCAAGCTCTGAAATCATCCGGCGGCTTCGTCTGGGCATGCAAGAACTACGACGGTGATGTTCAGAGTGATATTCTCGCGCAAGGCTTTGGAAGTTTGGGTATGATGACGTCCGAGTTGATCACGCCTGACGGTCAAGTCATTGAGAGTGAAGCTGCCCACGGTACGTCTCCGTCCCTCTCCTCAGCGCTTCCCTTTCCCCACTAACAACCCGCATCACGTATGTGCAGGCACCGTCACCCGTCACTACCGTGAATATCAAAAAGGCAACGAAACGTCGACCAACCCCGTCGCTTCCATCTTCGCCTGGACCCGTGGCCTCATCCACCGCGCCAAACTAGACTCCAACCCCGAACTGGCAGCGTTCTGCAAGTACCTGGAAGAAGCGTGCGTGGAGGTGATTGATAAAGACGGTATTATGACCAAGGATTTGGCAATTGCGATTCATGGAAAGGAGGTGAAGAGGGAACATTGGGTTGTTACGAATGTTTATATGGATAAAGTTAACGTGAGTTGGATTTATATGCTCTTTTCCTCTCGCTCTTTCTCTTGGAGTATGACTGACGACGATAACGCGTTTAACAGGAGAAATTGAAGCAAAAGCTGGCTGCTCGGGCATTTAAGAACTAAGCAGTCAAAGTGTTCCCCGTCTATCTTGCTTTCAATATCTGTTTTATATATCTATTATCATTTCGCCTGCATCTATCCCCCTCCATCTATCCAAGAAGAGGTGTAATGTGAAGAGATGTAATATGTCATTCTTTTGCAAAGTTGCAGTTTTAATGTACCACCACCTCGAATTGAATTCATGTTTTCCTGTGATCTTTGCTCCGGTGACTTTGCTTTGGCAGCGCATATACCTGGCTCTTGTGCATTCTCGGAGTGTTTACATTTGCGTGGGCCGGATATTCAAAAAAGGTTTACGCAACGACACTGCGATGACTCAACGGTGCGCGTATGTGGCCAGATGTTCAACCTAGCATTGACAAACAAAACTGGAAAAAAAAGACCCATGAAGAATTAACTAATTTAACGAGAGCATAATTATAATACACAAAGCAACAACGGTCCATACTACACTAGACCACGGAGACGGAGAGTGATTTTTGTATCCTTTGAAAAAGCCTCATTATGTACGCCTCAACTCTCTCGCAAGTCGCCAAGATAACAGAAACGCTATCGCAGCTGCAATTCCACCAAGCCTAATCACAAATAATGAAGCGCCAAGAATCAACACAAAATTGCTTTGAAGACAACGATGGCGAACCATACCTGAAGATGTACACAACAGCATTTGAATCCGCCCTCTCCTCCTCTCCTTCTAACGCCCTAGCCACCACAGCCGCCGCCGCCGCAACAGCAGGCTGAACATCCTCCTGTGACACATCCGTCATATTACTCGGCACATTTGCCGCTCCACTCCCTCCATGAACAGGGTTCACGCTCTTGCTAGGATCGAACAGTGCGAATATGACGGATGATATGCCCGTCACTAGGAATTGTGGTATGACAATAAACACGTTGTGTATACCCTGCACAAGTAAACAAGCAACGGTAAGAACTCTTGGTTGGAAAGAGGGAAAGACATGGGACTGGTACCAGTATGATTCCAACTTTACTGCTCAACCCTGAAGGAGGTCGTGTACTCTCTTCTACATCATAATCATCATCATAATCATCACCTCCATCTCCCAACTCAATCCCATCTCTACTCATATCTGGTTGACTGATCTGAGCATTCAAATTATTCATCACCATCAACCGACTCCTCTCATCATCGTCCAAATCCAAATCCTGCATCCCCTGTCCATGTCCATTCGGTCCATATCCTTGTCCTTGCCGTTCACGTTCTCTAAGAGAAGAGTTCGGATTCGCTGAATCGTCATCGCTCTCGTCATCATCCTCATGTTTATCATCATGATGATACTCTTCATTACCTGAATCAACCAAAAACCGTTGTCGTTCCGACGGTGAATCAGGACCATGACCATGTGCATTACGATCATGATGATTCGATCTTCGTCTTGATGAATTGGGCGGTGACATGGGTGTAGATAGTGATAACCGGCTTGTTCGTGCGTCGGAGAGTCGGATGGCTTGGTCTTCGTCTCCAAGTGTTCGTTCGGTCAATATAGCTTCTGCAAGCTGGAACGAAATGAACAGGTAAGGATAGCCACCTGCACTACTTGTGATGAAGAAAGCTAACCAGAGAGAAAGGCGCCCACTGCGTAATCGCCCACGAAAAGCCTGTAATAGTTACAAGAATAGACGCTCCGGTAACACTAGTCACAAACCTACGCAACCCATCAGCTCCACTGCACAAGTGGAATAAGAGAGACGGAGGTACGAGGGTACATACCACGTAGCAAACATACACGAAGCAAAAACAGCGTGACTGGCCGCCCATATCGTCACCAAATGGATTTGCAAACTCTTCGGAACCCCACAAGAACCCACGTATCTCAAAACCGCTTTGGCATCCCAATTCTTCAAACTCCACCTTCCACCCCCATCGTCCAGTTTCCATCCCCTGTTGGCATTGTTGTGACTTGCATGAGGGTGTCCATTGGTCGAATTCCCAGTCGCTTCGCTGACAAACAATGGTGCGAGCAAATTGACCGATAATGACAACGTGGCAGAAAAGAAAAGGGCTCTTGATCCAAATCGTGTCGCTTCGGCGTTAAGGTTAGCTTCAGCTTCAGGCGTAGTGGGTATCGGCGAAGCACGACGGTGCAGATCTCCGACATAAACAGAAGTATAGAACAGCACAGGGAACCATCCTATCCATGCGCTGCGGAATAAGAATCACTTTTCGGCCTGAATCAAAAAACAAGCATAAGATACGAACAAAAACTGTATGAAGCACTGCGATGGAGTGCCTTGGTGAGTGTAGAAAGTCGTCGTACGACAGAAAGACATACAATTTGTCGGATGACAGGTGGGAGAGTGAGCATATTGGACCAGATATCTAAAAGTTCCTGTATGAACGTTTTACGCTGTCGTTCACTGGATGCAAAAGGGCCGGGTTCCAAGTCAGCTCTGGAAATGCAGAATGACCAGCCAACTAGAATCTTACCTTCCAGATTCGGCAATGAGCACTTTCTCCTTGACCATGACGGCCATGATGGCGTGTCCGGCGAATAACAGCAGGCTGACTATGACAGTCAAAACTTGCAACTGATTGTTCCCAAACAGTGGAAATACTTTGGGGAGATCAATTCCACCACTTCCATCACACCAAGAAGTTAATTGAACTGTTTCGTTGTTTCGTATGATACGAGGAGGCAGAACGTACACGAAGAAACCAACGACACTTCCGACTCCTAGCATTCGTGCAGCCCATGCATTTCCTTGCGCTTGTGCACTGGTAGGTAACGTGTCCACCAACAGTGCGCGATCCATCGCTTGCACTAGTCCAATGTATCAGCACACGAGCACCGCTGAGCAGACATCTTGAACCAACCAGCATTTATCGAAAAGTCAATGAAATATATCGACAACACCGCCAACCAAACAGTCAAAATATCATTCTACAAAAATGCCCATTAGCCTCAAAACTGAATGTTGGTCAAAACTCAAAGTGAGGGCTAACCGAAGCATTATCGTACCCCGTGAATATAGCCGCCACCGGTCTTGTAAAGCCCAACAACAACATGGAGAGCATACACAGCACCGTTCCTGCCATCATGTAAGGTCGTCGTCTTCCCCATCTTGATGTTGAGTTATCAGCCAATACACCTTTAATTACAATATTGTCTATTTCTTCGCGAAGGAGTGGCAGGTGAGGTTGATACGTACCGATGAGAGGTTGCATTATGAGTCCGGATAATGGACCGGCAACGAATACGATGGCCATTTTGGATTTGGATAGCCCTAATGACAGTAGATATGGGGAAGCTGTCCATCGCACGACGCATGTCCATGCCCACACACGCGTTTAATACGCCACCAAATCACCACCACACGAATCCAACAATAAGACAGGGAAATGAAAGCACAAATCAGCATTTTCTAGATCCACTGGCACCTCCGGCCAAAAAATCGCGTTATAATCAATGTCTTACCATAACTCATCTCGACGCTCCAAAAAATCTGAACGCCCAACAAGCCAATCGTCATCATGGGCAAATGTGCCCATTTCGGTCCTACGATCCTCGACACGCCTTTGAAGCGTTGGCTTGTTCCTTCTCCTCCAGACGAGGAATGTCCATTTTCAGATGAGATGGGCAGGGTTGGGAACCCTGTCATTTTGTGCCTCTTTCTTTTTCTTTTTATGGTGTAAAGAAGGGAAGAGAAGGAAAGGAAGGGAGAGTGCTAATCGAGTGGAGGTGTAATGTTTTTTATGCGAACTAATAAGACGTGTCAGACGCAGTAATCTCTTGCTTATCTAATCGGCAGTAGATATTGGGACAAATGTAAATTCGAGTTACATGAATAATGGTCGTCTCGAAGGAAGTTACGACGGATATACAACGAGCGATTTTGAAGGGAAACGAACGGATGAGTGACTGTTTCCATCCACGGTGGTGTAGCAGAAACAGTCTGGTGATGGTGGGAGGTGGATAGGAGATATAGTTGGACCGACAGCCTGAGCAGTTGCCATCATGATGATGATGACGAGTCCGGTTCACGACACTGCAGCCTTACTGTAACTGTAGCATGTTGTTTGAGCATCTGACAATGCTACATTGTCATAGGCCCCCAAAAAAACAATCTTGGGACTCGTTTCTTAGACGTAGTCACCTTCTGCGAGCCTGCTAAGCGCCTAATTTGATATAATTAAAACTGTTCATCAATCCATTCAACAAGCGTCAATTTGAAGCTCGTTATCAAAAAGTGTTAAATCACGATGGTATTTGAGTAATAGTCCGGATGGTAATGAATATATGGTATACCATTATGCTACGACTACGGTGAGTATCTAAATAATCCTATAGCTAGGAGGAATGTCAAAATAGAGAATGTAAAGGTGCAACATGAGCATGACTGTCATACAGCTCGATTCGGAGCTGTCGGTGTATCGTAACTAGGACTGGGTTCTACAGACAATACAGAAACAATGGAGGAATAGTCCACAACACGATGAGGATGAGGATATCGATGAGGAGAATGGAAGGATGTGCATTGCATGCATGTGCGTGTATGTACGATGTTCGTATACGTAACAACCTGAATGTCCGTGATACAATATATCTATCAGCAGTGGGAATATGAGGTGGCAGTGATGGGGAAAGGATATAGCTAGTGTAAAGAAACAGAAGCCTGAAACCGAAACCTGAAAACCGAAGAGCGAAGGAAAGCAGAAGAATGGATAAAGCCACGAAACCAATACCCCAGGCCATCCAGCAAAAACAGCAAAAAGCGAATGCAGAAAGCGTTCATAAACCAAAATCTCTTTAAGCTCGAGGGGTGAGCGCCAGACCACCACTCCGACCCAATTAAGGAAAATCTGGGGCATCACATCATCGTCCATAGCCCTGATCGAGCCTGTAATGGTGGCTCAGCTCGGCACCACAATCGACCGGGTCCCGTAGCGCTACAGCGCTCTGGCCTATCGCTGTTGCGCCACAGAACCATAAGCGACATATCCACCACCACCAGCATACCTATCCCTCTGCCTCCGAACCTTTCTTTCTCTCCTCCCCTCACCACTAGTACTAGCACTAACGCTCTCGCTAGTAGCAGTTGCAGAAGCAGTGGTATCACTTCTCTCTTTCTCCTGCCTCCTTTCCCTCTCTTTTCTAGATCTCTTCGTCGTATCTCTCCTATGCTTATCCTCAACGCCAGGTTCATACCGCTGCACAGCACCAGCACCAGCACCTCCACCCCAATACCCAGCACCGCCATTCGCATTCACAAACGGTGGAGCACCCAACATAATCGGAATGACATATTTCGCTCCATTCCTCGGGTCCTTCAATATTTGTGTGCCCTCCGGCGACGTCTCGATGGTCACCGGGAATGGTAAATACATTCCTTGTTGGGGTATCATCTGCCCCCCTCCCGCTTCAGCACCTGCATCTGCATTGGCACCGGGTCGAGACCCGACACCTGTCCCGGCGATGACTGGTAAAGGTGGGGCTGGAAGTCCTTGAAGTGGTGCCGATGCTGGTACTTGGACGGGTATAGGCATGGGCATTGGCATAGGCACTGCTGCCGATGCTGGCCAAGTCCCAACTGGGTATTGGCGCGAATGCGCGGGAGGCGTAGTTGACCGTGACGTAGATGTCATTTCCGTTCCAGACTGCTCATGCTCAGGCGTCCCCGGGCGAGAATGTCTACTACGACCACGATTCCGACGACTAGGACGGTGATATGTCGTCGTCGTCATATCCGATTCCAATCCATGGCTTTGTCTATCCGCATCCATTCCAGCATCACGATACCATATCGAAAACGGTCTAATCGATGGCAAACGTCTCCTTCTTCTCGTCGTATTCGTTCTTGAGTTAGTCCACGTATTCGTAGCGGTAGTAGCACCATCAGTCCCTCTACTAAACTCGCTACTCCTCGTCCTCCTCGCCCGACTCGTGCGTCTTGAATGTGTTCTATATGTCTCGCTAACAATAGACAAGTCCGGTTCTTCAGTCAAATAACTCTCATCCACCGTCCCCTCCCTCTCCCTCATCCTCACCTCCTCCCTGACCTTTTCCCTTTCCATGATTCTCTCCCTCTCCCTCTCTCTCATCATCCTCCTCCTCACTCTCGCCTTAGCCCTCTGCCCTTTATGCGGGTAGTAATCCCTTGTCACCCTTTCCTCCGCAACCCACGGCATCTCATTCACCTCATTCCACCATCTCTTCACCCTAAACCAAAATGCCAAAAACGACCCTGGCGGCGGGATTGTGGATGACCTGCCATACGAGTGTCCATAGTCACTTTGACCGCCGGCATCAGTGCGGTGATGGCCAGTTTCATTGATAGCTCCTCCAATGGTTTCGGCAGCCGCGGTGAGATTCATTACGGACGAGGGAGTTATGCGGTCTAATCCACCGCCACCGCCGTCACTATCGACGGCCATGGGACTGCTGGAGGAAGTCGAACTCCCTGGCATCCCTTCCATTTGCATATATTCGCCTGACCGACGAGGTCGTACAGCAACTGGCCGCGAGAAGTTCTCCGAAATATCAGACCGCGTCACAGGGACGGGATGAGGCGATCCTGACGGTGTAGTGTGTCCTTGGACTTGGGCTTGCGGAAACGCTGGCGTAGGAGACGGCTGTCTTGATCCGGCTCTGGAGCCGGACATAGCCAACAGATCGGGCCGTCGGGAATGAGGTGAAAATGGTGAAGGTGCGGAGCTTGGGTGAACGAGAGGGATCGAGCTCATACTGCTTGAGCCTGGTCCTTGAGTCTGTTGATGGTGAAAGCGAGGGGGTGGGATGATGACGGGTTGGTTGGGCGAGGGTGTTGGGCTAGGTGTGAACCCAGGATGTGGGATCAGTGGCCTTTGTGAGTACATCATGGCATCGGAGGGGCCTCGAAGAGGAAGAGAGGGATCTGCGGAAGTGGTACCGGCAGATGCGGCGGTACTGTGGTGTTGTTGGGATGAACCGGTAGGTGGACGACTGAAGGAATTGGTAGCACCAGAGTTAGGTGCAGGCGTTGAAATAGTGACTGGAGTTGGCAGTTGAGGTTGAAAAGAGCTAGTACCAGGGGAAGCTCCCGATACTTCTGAATTTGAGTGCTTGTTCCCAAATCCAAACACTTTTTTGATTCCTCCTTTAAAACCACCGACGAACCGAGCAGCGCTACTGCTCACACCACTACCGCTGGCAGGGGCGCTACCTGGAGAACCGGTTCCTGTTTGTGCGGTTTCCTGGAGGTTCAGGATGCTGTTGGTTGCAGCACCGAGGAAGGGGTCGTTGGGGTTCACATTGAAGGCATTTTTGTCTATTGTGCGGAGTTGCGGGAGGTGGACGAGTGAGAGGGACTGACTGTGGGCGGAGGGAGAGCTGGAATTTGAATCTCTGCTCGTATCGGGGTGTCCATGATGGCCTCGTCGACCTAGAGTGTGATGATCTTGCACCACTGGACGGGTATAAGGTCCTTGTGGTATTTCCTGCTGAGGAAAAGTTTGATTCGGGATTTGAGCAAAGTAGGTAGTTACACCAATCGGCGTAGGATGAGTACGATAAGCAGAAGCATGAGGAGGCGAAATGATCGACAAGTTGCTCAGACTCGGACTTGGACCTGGAGTCCTTGGAGACTTGATGGACTTGGGACTTTTAATTGGCGAAAAGTCGCGCTCGATGGGTGATTTGGCGCGGGAAGGGTTGGACGATGGCACTGAATCGTGCCTGCGCGTGTAGGGACCGTCGGGAGGTGCGAGCGGTGTCATGTCCAGCGTCGTCCAGCCATTCCTTGGCGCTCGACGCTTAAGCGGCCATCGCAATCAACAAACGTTGTTTGTCTTTGTTTATTTTAAATGACATCAGTCTTTTGATGCTAACCAAAACTAGGAGAATCGCGGTGTTACTGCACAAAGATTCTTGGATACTACGGTGCCAGTGCTTTTCGGATGAGCATCAATGTTGGAATACGCGCTCAAGGCTGGGCTGTATGGCTGTGGCCGTCAGATATGGACGTCAATCTGATCACCCAGCGAGCCGATGGGCAATATATCTACCCTGATACGTTGTTCAAATACATCGACAACGACGACGAGAATCCGCATGATCGATTGCAAGCGTGCCCTGATGAGATACCAGAGGCACTATCCCCTCTTGACCTGCTCTATTTCGGTATCATTCGTCATTACACAAAAAATGTGAGGAAGGAATTCAAGATACCCTCGAGCTCTCTCTTATTTGCAGGGGTCAAAGGGTGACCATAGAGTGTCTAACTGGACTTGTGTATGACGATGAGGCTCGATGCCGACATGCTCTCCGCAAACTCCATTCAGTTATCATGGTCCCACTCTCCTCCGATAGGCTCCTTGCAGTTCACCACCAGTCATTTACTGACTTCCTTCTTGACAAGCAACGAAGTGGGAATTACTGTATTGATGGGGTGGCTTGTGGATATCGGATGATAGGTAGATGTCTCAACGTATTCGAGGAGGTGGAAAACGTCCAGAGAGATGGGTATAAATGTTCCTGAAATGGACATATGGTGGTTTGTGTCGTGCAATGTGACTGGTCAACTACTTCCAGAATCACTCATATTGCGACTTGATGGCATGTATTGGATGGGGTTCTGTGGAAACTGACGGACACCTTTCGGGAAGCACGTCGTTTGCTATTAGACCGCCCTGCCGAATTTGAAACAAGCCCCCTGGCTGTAGTCGATTGTCGACGTGATCACACGTACCATCAATCGCCATTATCGTGGAACACACTGCTGGCTCTTACACAAGCTCTCAGGATTGGACGGTATGGGACCCACGTAGTGCTGTAGTGGTTTCTCTCAAGGCATTATCCATCTTCAGATTTTTCGCATATTGTAGGTCATTTTCCTTAATAAGTCATCAGTCTTTCCAATGGCCCCACAGAGAGTTGGAATACCTCTGTGACTGGACTCGTTCGTGGTCATCTACCATCCCTAATTACCACGCTGAGTGGGACGTCTCACACATAGATAATGGAGTCAGATCTTCACTTCGGAGATTGCCAAGGGAACATCATTATCACAATCTTAATGGCGAAAACCATCATGAATTGGCTTATGGTCAGTCAACATTCCCTAGTAGACAAGTTTGATTGCTCACATTAGCCTTAGCAATAGGCAGACAAAGAAAAGGATACCGATCTCATCGTTCATTGGAGTTCAGGTGAATGTTTCCTACCAACGAAAATTTCTATCACCCTGGACAATCAAGTTAGTGAAAGTGCACTTTGATAGCCTGTAAATCAGGAAACATATACTATTCAGCGCATCGGGTGTGATTCGGACAGGTAGTGAGACAGAGACCCCCTAAGGGCGGTGCGTTGGAAGTTACCACGAGTGAGTGTGCGCTTGGCCCTCGGGGCGGCCAGCAGTTACAGTTATCGAGATCGTGCCTACAATTATTGTTTTCTGTAACCAGGAATAGCATCAATCAGATTTCAACTTTGGAGGATTGGGAAGGCAGCCACTACTGTCATACCACCAGTATTTGTCTCTATTTGTTTGCCTGACATCTCCCGGTCATCTTTTTGTAACCGGTAACGCCGACTCTCTTGTCAGCTCTCTACAGTGTCAGCACGAGCAATAGAGTCAGCATGGAACGATGTCAGCCATACCATGAGTATATAGCATTCCCCGTTCAAAGGACTCCCCAATGCAATGCCAATTCTCTACTTTACCCGTACCATCACCTACCCCACCCTCTCCTACTACGCCTTTCACTACTCACGCTTCCTTGAGTCTCCAGACCAGTACTCCCTCCAATTTCGCTCAACAGTAGAAGCCTATACGTCTTTCGTCAACCACCTCCTCTCATTTCCCGACGTCACTATTACCACCGAATACTTCTCCGATAGTCTTATGGTCACGTACCTCTGTCTCGATTCACCTTATGGAGGTGCTCTGGACTCGGCACTTCAAGAATTCAGCAACACGCTAAAGGCGTATCAAGAAGGTTTGGGTCAAGATCAAAGCGAATTGACAGAGGTAAGTGAGGATGAGGTTGATGGTTTAGATTGTGGCACGACATTTTTGTGCGAGTCGGGCGATCGCGAGGAACAAGACGCCGCGAGAAACTATTGGGAATACCTTCAAGAGGGCCCTCAGTGCTATTACCGCAGCGACGATCGGAGCTACGACTACGACCGAAACGAAGCTAGCCACAGCCCAACTTCCATCTTTCACCAAGGCGAATATGAGATTGAAGATGACACACGCGATTCCACTGGGGATTCTATCCAAGCATATCCTCAGGATACTGGCGAGCTAACATCTGGTTACGAGAATGGACACATCATTGACTGTACTGGAGATGAATCCCTGGACGACGTTCCACGCGTTCAAAACGATGGCACATTAGGACAGCGTGAATCTCCCGTTTATGACCACATCGATGACGACTGGATTGAAGACGAGCACCAATGTTACCAAGAAGACAATGTTCAAGATTGTACTCTAGTGTATTCCCCAGAAGAAGCCCCGAAGTATTCCGGCGACGAACAACAAGGCCCAGAGCAGACCTTGAAAACCATAGGTGACCTTGACCCACCTCTTGAGGGCATTATGGACGGGGAAGACGATATCTACGACGTGATTCAAGCTTGCCGCGAAGCTACTATGAGTGACTCCGAGTTGGATCGACTATATATGCTTGGTCTACGCGCCTCCACCTCCGAGTCGTTCGTCATCGAGCACGGTCTAGTCGACATATGTGACTATACCGAACCGGCTCAAGACGAAACTGAACTCGACACGGATGAAATAAGGAATTCCTATGAAGATTGTTCCCTGGACTACGAGAGAGATGAAGCTCGCTTCGAATTCTATCCTAACGACGAAATGTTGGTTTACGAGCAAGACGAGGATGAAGGCTACGAGGACGATTACGGATACGAAGAAGAATTCAACGACTCGAGCGAAATCATGCATCATCACGACCATTCAACCGACGGCGATGTTCAAGAAGCGGTTGACTACGACTTCATATATGACTCCAATGCAGCGTGTATTCGGTTCCTGTACGCTTCTTTATCGTTCAATTCCGGTCAACCTTCTTGCCACTACGAGCACGAAGAACAGCAAGGAGACACTACATTTGTCGGTGGCCTTGGGGAAGAAGATTATGCCGACGTCGTGACAGCACTCGAAGACGCCTTGGACGACTCGATGATCGCATATACGCCACTATCCTATGCTCCGGCTGACGCAAACCGCCTTTACGAGATGCACGACCAGAACGAAGAGGGATCATACCCAACCCACGAAGGCAGGCAAAACGACGAAGAGAGGTACTCAATTCCAGAAGATATGCAATACAAAGACTATGAACTCAATTTTGGCGCCGATCAAAGAGATGTGGTCGACGGTGAAATTGTGAGGAGACATCATTCGATCACAAGTCAAGAACAGTGTGCTCTACGCTCCATGGCGTCCATCTACGATATAAAGTCTACATCTTATCTACCATCCTTCCCAGGATCATTCATACTATCCCCATCACCGTCACTCTCGGGTATCACAATTTCTCTATCCCAATCTATCTCGACTATGAATTCAATCCCAGCCATCTGCCACAATTCTGTTTACGAATCCTTCTTGTTGGCTCTTCTGTGGTCCGTCATCCTTTGTGCTTCATTTTTGACTGTTTCTGTCATCACCGCCTTTGGCGCTCTTCGCGATGTCGACTTCGTATTATCACCTCGTTTCATGGTAATGCAGGTATTACACACCCTTTCTACGCATTTTGACTGACCTTTCCCACTTAGATCAACGGAAATGTTCCTTTCGCCAAAGAGAACAACGAAGCTGGTCATGAATCTATCTCATGGAATATACTCGATAAGACGCTCTCCCACGCAGAGCTCGCTGTGGGCACTTCTACTTCTCACGATTCATTCTTCGGGTCCCCAACCCCACCTTATCCCTTTAATTTTATCATCATTATTACGCCAAATGCCGATCGACAGCTCGAGTTCTCCTCCATTTCGGAGTGGTTGAAGCGATTGGGAATAGCGATACTTCGTGCCCTACCAAACCCGACTTCACTACTATCCCCACTGTCCGAATCTGTCGACTTCCAATTCACCAAGCTGATGAACAATTTGGAGTTCACAGCATTTATTATGATATTTTGGATCTTACATACCGACTTCTTCAAGTTCTCGAGTTGCCACTGCTATTCTCTCGCCTTGCACGAATACGCCAAGGAATTTAGCACGAGCACCGTGATCGCCATAAGCGGTGTTAGTACTTGTGTCAAGTCCTGTCTACGACTTGCCATCGACGGATTGGACGCAGGCGTTATTCGGGCAAGTAGGGCTTTATCCCGTACAAGTGTGAGCGCCGTTTTTGTGACCTTAAGGAGTACACTGTGCGCTGTGATGGAATTTGGGCGATACTGGATAACTTGGGGGATCAGAATGTGTGGCATCTCCACCATGGTAGGATGTGAAGTTGTTGGTAGTACGCCGGATTTGGACCACGACGATCGAGGTGACGAGGGTCCAGCATTATTGTCGACACCTCCCAGTCAGCCGCAGTTTCTCCACAACTCAAAAGAAGGGAGAGATTGGGAACAAAGTTTCGAACAAGTCGATAACTACACCGACAAAGCTTGTCACGATGCAGGTGCAATATCTTTGAAGGACTTGATGAAGTCTGGCATGGGTTTCGACAAGGATGGGAATCCGTTCAGACTCGGAGGAGGATGGAATGAAATTTTGTGTTTTGTCATGAATGGATCCGAGTCCTCCGCTGAGAGTGCCAGTGATCATCCTCCTCCGCCAGCCTGCAACCAGTCTGGAGTTAGTGAGAGGGAAAGAGAAGAAGGAACAATTGGTTCTAGGTTTTGGAATATGATTACTTCCACCCGTCGGCGAATTTTACCCTCTAGACCTAGACCGGGGTTAGGACGTCAGATTGGACGTAGTGCCAACCACGAATTGGAGCCAGGGGAAAGAGGAGAGTCGGAGGTGCAGCAGGCAGAGGAAGAAGAAGAGGAAGAACGAGATGAAGGGATGGTCGATGCTACGTTGATTGAAGAGGATATGCTGGCTGCGTTAGAGTTGGCGATGGGAATGGATTTCAGGAAAGGTGAGGCTTGTGTCTGGTGTTGGTCCTGTGATATGATACTTGCTAACTGTCGGATTATTTTCTATAGATGACGCCGAAGACAATAATGATCGTGAAAAAGAAGCCGAAGGAGAAGGAGAAGGAGAAGGAGAAGGGAACCTAGATATGCTAAGACCAGTGCCCCGACAGTCGGGGGAGGACCCGGAGGTAACCGTGCTTGAATCACCAGAACACGAAGATCGCCACAGGCCAGTTGCAGATCCTAGAGTTGAATGGAATCTACCACAGCAAGTCCCAGGTGTAGAAGAAGGGCTAAATGGAAATGAAGATAATTTTCCTGGGCCGTCTGGACCAGGGAAAAGAGATGCAAATGCGCAAGAGGAAGCGCAAATGATTGGCCCTGGAACCGGGACTGCTGCCGTTGATGATTTTGATTTCAGCGGTACCACCGCGGTCATGAATTCCATGAATGATGGAGAACTTGAATTGACTCGTACTGTGGGAGCAGATGTTGGTGGTCTGAGCGTGAACGTGAATAGACACGGGGATAATTACGCTAGCGATGGGGAGGAACAATTGAAGAAGAGACGGAAGAAGAAGGAGAGGTCGAAAAGAAGCAAGGATCAGGAAGTAAAGGACTCGGAGAAGGAGGCAGATCATTCACTGTCTTTATCTCTGTCACTGCCGACTCCTACGTTGAGCGCCAACTCGACGACGACGCCAAGGACTGAACAGACCACCTCGACAGAGTCGGATGTCAATATTTCCACGAACTCGAATACGACGCGATCGTCCACTCCCCGGAATATGACGCCACCATGGAACGTGGGGAGCACATTCGCAACGGCGAGTTCAAGACGAAATACGTCCCCGCACAACGCCTTGCGATCGAGTCTTCGAGGACGAGAACGACCTGGAGACATCTCACAAACCAGCACGAGTGCGAGCATGAACATGAACATGAGCGAACTGGAATGGGCTGCACAATTAGATGGAATACCCATACCCCACAACGACTCTGACGACGAAGAGTTTGGAATCTCGTTGAAGCTCAAGGTTAAGCCGAAAGAAAAGATGATTGAGGCAAGTATCGAAGCTACGCCCAAGATTTGGAGTGTCCGCTCCAACTTCGTCGATATCAAATCATCACCACCTCTGTCCGAATTTGATGCTCTAGCGAGAGGGTTAGCGACATCTATCCTCCCTTCTCAAACGCCAGAATCACACTCTCAATGGGGAAGACTAGAGGATGTTCGTGAACTTGAAAGCAGAGAGTTAGAATTTGGGAAATGGGCTTGGAGGGATAATAAGGGTGTTCCGAGGATGGGCAATGGTAGCAGCCCGGGGCTTGGACTAGGAGTAAGATCGATATCGGTTGATGACGATGATCCACCGGATTTGATTGATGATGATTCGGACGTAGAGGAATCGGACGGGGAGGTTTTGCCTACCTTGGGAAGTCGACTTGCACTTGTTGACCTAGAAGAGTATCCACTTGTCGCTCCAGTCTGTGAAGATGGTGAGGATGATGGTGAGGATGAAGATGAGGACATTGATGGATCGCCCTTGCCCGTTGATGAAGAATCAACACGATATGAAAGTCTCCCTCAGCTTGGAACTGGTTTGGGAAACTCGACTACACCAGTAGGGGATCCCGAGGAGTGGAATGAGAAACTTACTAGTAGGAATGCCAGTGGAAGTGGGGGTAGACGAGTCACGTTTGATATTCCTCATGATACGGTAAGGTTACCCTCATCGTCGCTGTGGTTTCTGAACTTATTCTCTCCTTTTACCCTTCTGTTTTAGGATGACGAAAGCGAGGATGGATTGCGCCATACCAAGATTGTGAGTGCTCGTCAAAACGGTGTTTGAGTCAACCTTTTAGTGTCTGGTAGGACCTTTCTGGACTTGGCCCCGAAACGCCATGCCCACCACCCAAGGATGTCGCCCAGAAGGTGAACAATAGTTATGAAAGTCGGCTCTTGGTTTATAACGCTCTTACTATTTCATTTAGAGCTTACAAGATTTTTGTCTCCAATCAAAGGCTGGTCCGAGATTCTCACAAGTTATCACCTCAACGCCCGCCCGATCACGACGAACGAAGGAAAGTGGGAGTAACGACGATGATAAAGCCGAACCCAAGTCGACTACACCAACTACTACTCCACCAGCCTACCTTTTATTAGCAGCACGGCTCAAGGAAGCTAGTGGGGAGGCAAATTCTGACACGGAGACTGACGAAGAGCCTGTGCCACCTCTTACTAGTACTCCGAAGAACTTTGCACCGTGTACCAACGATAGGGTTGATTCTGAGACGGAGTCTGAATCCGAGAGAACCCCCCGTTTTTTGACACCAGGACGCGTGAGCTGTGCTCCATCGCCTCCTCGAACACCTGCAACCCCCTCATCCCATCATATATCTAGTAAGTCGTATGTCACTCAGCGACTCCCATACTAATGTGGCTCCGCACCTACAGCTGCTGTACAGCATAGCAAAGAAGACACATTTGCTGTTGGGACGAATGAGCTTCCCAATTCAGAAACGCCAGCAACGATCAACGCACCCAGGTTCACTCCACACACCCCCATCTGGGGCAACAACTATCAAACACCTGTTCAGTCTGCTTTCTGCAATGCACCACCGCAGACGCAGACGTATATCCCGCCTACACCTTCATGTGCTTATCAAATGGGTTTGCCGCCACCCCCGCCACAATATGCGCCTCGATTCTCCGCGTTTGCTTTACCGCAACTTCAATTATTTGGAAGTGTTCCATTTGGCACTGCTGCTTCGACTTCGACGTCGTTGATAGATGACTACCCTCAGGATATGGATGTCGATATCGATCCGAACGAACCTGTTCCTATGGACGTAGATGATCCAGATATCGAGATGCTTGATCTTACTGGACAGCAGACACAACCATGCCTGAGCGCCTTCAATGTCATTCCAGAACGAATGGGACAACATACCTTGGGATTTTCCTCGCCCGCACCACCACCACCTCCTTTCCAACCGGCTTCTTACACGCCATTCAACCACCAACCACCGGTGCAAGGTTCACAGTTCTATAGCCATAACCCGCCAATTATGGCTACTAGTCCTACTAGACAAAGACCTGGCGTTGATATTTTTCGGAATGCGAATGCTCCGTTATATCTGCCCCGCTCAAGAGAGAATAAACGATTGAATAATGCAAGTACGGACATCGGACGTTCGCCACCGTCCGTGTTTTGTACTTTAGCAGATTTCACTGAGGAACTCGCGTGGGGCCATCAGAACGCAGCGCACCGAGGTGGTTTCGTTCACCTCATTTGAGTGTTTTTCGTTCAAGACTTATTTCAGGGTTTTGTAGGTTTGATGTCGTTTGGTGGAATGAATAACTCGCGAGGAGGGAAGCAAAGAAGGGGGCGTGGCGAAATGAAGAGACGACTGCGGAAGAAAGTAACTCAACGACAAGAATCGGGAAAACTTTCGAGGCAGATCGCCGCTATGACGAATCCATCGAAGCTCACTTCGAGACATATGTTCACATATGCGCATGGTTCAATTCCCAAGTTACTTCTCAAGCGTCAGATGCAATCGAAGGGTCAGGCTCTTTATGCTGAATCAATATCAGCGTGGTCGGCTACGGGTGGTGTCGTGAGGAGGGAACCGAGAGGGATAAGTATAGCGACATTACAAGGCCGAGGAGCCTCCAAGGTAAGGGCTCGCGCTCCAATGGTTGTAGAACTTGAAAGCGAACCAAGTGTTCCTGTTTGATACCAAGAGGAGAGTTCCCGTTTGGACAGGAATCTTCGAGTCAAGGGTTGGGAGAAGTACCGGGATATCCAGGTGAGGTTGCGGAGATGTGGTTGAACGCTGAGTTTGGACGTTGCTAATTTGACTTTGGTGGGCGCGTGGTTACGAATTCTCCTACCTTATCTTTTCTGTTCTCTTTCTCTTTCTGTCTTTTTGTCTCGGATTCTCATTTTGATTCCTGCTTCATTGCGGTACTAGACTGATCATTGCCTTTGTTTACCTTGCCTTAATTTTGGTCATATTTATAACATTCACGTTCGGGTTGCCTCGCCTTGTAGTAGTTGCCTTGCATAATACATACATTCGTCTTTTCCCGCTGGTGACATGAATCACGACATAAATAGCTCACTTTGAGAGTCGAGACTACCTCAGTTCCTATCAACCGAGTCCTCGCGGACTTGCGCGCTTTCCATGTTCGTACTCCCCACATCGTATTGCCAAAATCAACACAAGGGCTCATCCTACAATTTGGAGGTGCCTGGCCCCGTCTGAAGCAACTTAACAAGCCCACTCCTTGCCTCTGGACCAATCTCCCTACTTGTCCTACTCTGACTATCCACAAACACATGCGTATATCCTCCCACCGCCGCAGGCACGGCACTTCCTTGGGCAAACACACCTACCTCGTACGTAACGGAGCTTTGGCCCAATTTCGTCACTCGTAAGCCTAGATCGAGGACTTGTGGAAAGGAGAGTGGTGCGAAGAACTAGTGAGGCGGAGATCAGAGGAAGGAAAGTGAAAGGATGTAATTGTATAATAGTTACCTGGCAGAATGAGGAAACGACTAGACCGATGAGAGGTGATTTGTTGGGTTCAAGACCGCATTTTTCGATGAGATATGTGTTGACGATCGAATCGAACAAGTGATAGTATATGGAATTGTTCACATGCGAGTATTGGTCATTATCGCTCCTAGAAGAATTCCATGCAGTCAGTCTTGGGCTAGAGCAAGGCAAAGCGCTCGAGTTGCACCATCTTGTTCGGTATGTGAGGAAATAGGTATAATCCGAACGCTGGCGATTCTTCGCGTCCTTGTCCATAAAATGTCCAGATTTAAAACGAAAGATTGAAGAAGCAAAGTGGCAGGTACGAGGAGGAAGAGACCATCATTTGCCTCGACGGGGAACGACTGCCGTTCGGTAACTCCAGAACCCAGCGGCGTTTGCCGCAGTTTGCACATCCCCGCACCTGCTGCGGCTCTCGGCCAAATCGCTGTTGTATTTTCAATGTGGCTACGAAGCGTATAAAGCGAGAAGCACTGCCTCTGAGATGACCCCATCCCAACTCTTGCCACCATGAAGATCGTTATTATTGGAGCAGGAATTGGTGGGCTGGCCACTTACCACGCTCTCAAGAAACATTTGCTCGACGAGCCAAATAATTCCGACATCGAGGTCGCGATTTATGAATCCCACAGATCGCTCGCGACGACGACGAGTGTCATAGGTGCAGGACTGGGCCTAGCTCCTAATGGAATTCGCGCCATTGCCTCCGTCTCACCTAACGCCGCGTCCTACATCCAAGATCGTGGTTACGCAGGCGCACAAATGACTTTTCGCAATGCAAAAGGATCTCGACTTGGTCAAATCTCGGGTGGAAGCAAAAAGAGATATGGATTTGATCAACTCATGCTACCAAGAGCTGTGGTGCATGAGGCTTTGTTGCAGGAAGTTCCCCCTGGGGTTATTAAGTGGGGAACGGGATTGAAGACGATGAAGGAAACTGAAAAGGGAGTTGAGATTGAATTTAGCAATGGATCGGTACAGGTCGTCCACCTTGTCATTGGTGCGGATGGCGTTAGAAGTATAGTCCGGGAAATCATCTTTAAAGGGCAATTTCCCGCTGAATACGAGTACCCTTCCTCTGTCTTGAAGCTTTTTTCATACTTATGCACGATTCTTTCAGTGGTCTGACCGGTGTAGGAGGGTTCATTCCCTTTGCGTCACTCCCAAGTTCTCTCAAAGCCGGACTAAAGGAAGAAGGCGTCACTATGACATTCGGACCGCACGGATTCTTTGGCTACTCCATGTGCACACCTTACTCCGACAACGACGGTGACAACCTCGCACAATGGTGGTCAACGTACGAATGCCCAGACCCTCCACCCTCCACCACCCCTCCCTCCGTCGTTGAAGCCCAACTAATCGAACGACACGGTTCATGGAAATCCCCTTATGACACACCCAATTTTCCCGTCTACCGCAGTATCATCAACATAGCGTATAGGTCCAACTCTGATTCAGTAGCTGACAAGAAGAGCCTTCTCATTCTTCCTCGTTACGTTGTGACGAGATTGGTCAATTGGTGTTCTTTCTCGGGAAGGGTCATTTTGCTTGGAGATGCTGCTCATGCAATGCCACCCGATTCAGGGCAGGGCGCTTCGTGCGCTGTGGAAGATGCTGTTGCAATTGCATTGCTGTTGAAGCATTACGGTAGCAGTAATGGAGATGGGGATTATTCTCCAACTACTTTGAAGCAAGTCGCTCACGCATATGAGGAGATTAGGATACCTCGTGTGCGTAAAATCTTGGATTTTGCAAAAAGGAATGGGGATGCAAAGAAGAAATTGACGCCATGGCAGGAGAGAGTTCGAGATGGAGCGCTCTGGCTGTTCTGTGAGTGTCACACTCACCATGCTTTACCGGATCGGTTTTATTAATTCGTTGCAGGTAAAATACTGCCAGAATCGTTTAATGATGGGCTATATGGGTACGATGTTGACAAAGTAGTGCAGAAATACGTCTCAAAGCTGTGATTCTATGCATTGTTCGTTTCTCATCTAAACACCAAGGTATTTATCAAGCGTCTATCGTCTATCTGTAATCTGGTAGTAATAAAACCTAATCCCTTTTCTATTTCTATTGAATTGAGTGCGCTACAAAATCACAGCCATCTCTGCTGACACCACGGCCAAACCTGCACCTGTCATCACGACCAACGGCAACATATTCCAAACCGCAAAGTTAAATTGACGAATCTCAATGCCTTTCTGCCCTAATATCGCCTTCCACAACAATCCAGCGAGACTAGCAGAAAATGTCCAACTGACAGCACCAATGTTGCTCGCAACTGCCAAAGCAATCGCCGCTGCTCGCCCTGTTTGCGGTGGGAAGCTGTCCTGAGATGCAATAGCAGCGCGAATGACTTTGGTGAGGAGGATAGTAGCACCAATGTTGGTTCCTGCGATGTTGCAGAGTATGATACCCATGACACCTACGATCCATATGGTGGGATGTATAGAACCGCCTTTTGTGGCGATGACCAGCCAGCGAGCAAATACTTCGATCCAACCTTGATGCGCTAGCGCTTCTATGAGGATAAATTGGGAGAATGCAAATGGAATAAGGGCAAATGGAAGTCGAGGAAATGCGATAGAGAGCGTTGGAAAGTGTTTACTGATATGCGTTTGAAGTCGATCCAGACGTTGGCGGAGAGGATGGACAAGAGAGTCCCGTTGTACAGCTAGCGGCGGAGCTTCCTTGTTTACTGCTGCAGGGAAGTCCGTCGGCATCGTCGACACCTTTTCGTCGACAGCTGGCATTGAATGAATCGCATTCTTGGCAGGTATTCGTGTACTCTCGTTATCAACTCGGGTTATATCGTCTTCGGGTTGTGAACTGCTCCCTTCCGACGCTTGTTGCTCATTATTCGCCATCGCGCGTCTAATCTCTGACAACATCGGATCTGGGCCGGCAAGTTCCACCTCATCGCCCGATCCACCCACGTTCGTCGATGAGGAGGATTTCTGCGCCTTCACATATCGATAGTGATCCCGGGCAATATCGAAAACAAGTTTCGCACCCGCAAATGGTAAACTAATCTTCCACACGTCCACGTGAAAGAAGCTGACGATGATGATGACGGCAAGGCAGGATCCGAGGAGGATACTTCCAACCCAGGCGCCGAGAGGGTCAAGCAACACCTCTCGTGGGTTCAACTGCCCCATTGATCGCAGTTTCTTTGGGAGATGCTCCTCCGCACGAAATTGAATGACGAGTGCGACGTAACATGTCGTGACACATGCCAGGAAGGGTAGAATGGTATAAGCGGTGAATGCTGCATTGTTGATGTGAAACCCTTCACATATGACGACGTTGGTGGGGTTTCCAACAAAGAGAACCATACTCGCGGTATTGGCGGCAGCAAATTCTGCCATGACCCAAGGAGTTGGAGGGAGGGAAGTCGCGGCAGTATAGTATACCAGGAAAACCGTCCCAGAGAGTATGACTGGGTCGTTTCCAAGGATAATGCTGAGGAGGGTGAGCATGAGGTAAAAGTAGAGGTATAACTTTTGAACGCTTGAACCGCCGCGATTGCTGACCCAGAATGCTGCTGCTTTGAGGATTCCGGTGATATCTAGGGTGATTGCCATGTAGGCCAACGACCCAAATAGAATGAGGATGTTGTAGGGTTTTATATCATCTGCAACTCGCGCCGTCAAATCCTAGTCAGATATCACCAAGCACAACACTGACCTGAACCAGCAATCCCCTGTCTTATCTGTGTTGCAGTGATACATTGTGAGGCCCATAGAATGATGATGGCGATGATGGGTGCCGTCAAGAGATCGACGGAAATCTTCCTTCGTCCCAAGCATGGAATTGGAACATAGAAACTGACGGGGTGTATGACGAACACCGTCGAGAGGAAGAAACAGGCCAGAGTAACGATAGCAAAGCGAGTCACCATGTCGAGCGACTAAGGCCACAAAAAAGCAAAGGCTAGGCTGCAGCGGGCCTGCAAAATGACACTCATAGATGCAGAAATAATCACAAAATTCTACGGTCGGTGGCAGGTCTCGGAGATCCGGGATGCAGGGCTCGATCGAGCGCCGGTCAATGTAAATTGAATTTGTGTTTATTTGTCCCGACCTTTCCATGCCTGCTCGAGTGCCCATCAAATGCCCTGAACTTAGCAGGCTCCCAAAAGCCAAAGGTCTGAAATCAATAAACGTGCGTATCACCATCCTTCATTGGACAAAATAGTGCTCAAAACGCGCTTCAGTTTGCTCGACAAACACCAGGATCAGCCGCTCAGCTTCTGAGTCCTCGACCGAGCGAGAATGTCGTCGACCCAACACACCCTGCTGCTGCAGCCAGACTGTCTCGTAGCCTCTTCCCAACTGTACAAACGGACAGTGTAATGGTGAAAGCTTATCCTATGGCGATTTTGGAAAAGCCAGAATTGGAATACACTGGCCCCCTTAAACGAACCGTGGAGAGTTGGGAAAGTCGCGTACTGAGAATGACTCCCGCGTCATCAGCCACGCCATCTGGTACGAAGGGATTGGATGAATCAAATACACGTATGGGAGGTGAACAGGGTGTCGTAGCCGTGAAGAAGAGAAGAAATGACAGCCCCGAGCCTGGTTCGATGTTGCCTTTGATAAAGTTGAACAATGAACGAAAAGGACGAGTCTCTATGTCATTCATGCATGTTGGTAGGTCTCAAAAGATGGGGAAAATCAATCGCTGTACCCGTATGCGGGTAATCAGAAAGCTGAAGACTACAATCAACTATGTCGTTGTGCGGGGCGCGAATGTAGAAACAAATAGCGATGGGAAGAAGGAGATTGTTTTCGCCAATAATTCAACTTCAGTAGAAGAATCCAAGTGGATCTTGCGAGGTGGGTCACTCGTTCTCTGCACTTATCAAGGAGTACTGAAAGTTCGTAGGATGGACATACTTGTTCTTCCCTTCCCTTGAGGTCTATCTAATGCCATACCACGACCTGATACCCATGATGCGGAATGTCTTGAAGGAAATCTGGAAGAAAGGGACTCGTTTAGAGTCTAAATGGGAGAAATCCTTGCCTCTTCAATCAAAACCAGACCGTAGGCGACGCGATGTAAGTAGTACCACCCTATCTTTCGTCTGTCCCGTTTATCTTAGCCTTCTATTAACGACGCGATGTTATCATAGGACAAGCGTGAATCAACCTCGTCGAATAGAAATTCTGTTGAGAACCCAGCCCAAGACATGCTTACGCAAAAGATTTTTAGAGCTTCTCCACTTTCATGTCAGAAACAAACTTCGAACGCACCGACCTCGAAAAAGGTATCAACGCCCATGATCCAGTTGGAAGAGTCCTCAACACCTTGAAGCAATCTCCTCAACTCCCAAGTTCGGCGCCGAAGCCCCATCATCACAAAACTCAGACTAAACCCAAACAGGGCAAGAATCATGATCCTGATCATAATGATCGCAACTCAAACATACGAACTTCATCGTCCAAAGTTAAAACTCAATCTCGGGATCCAATACCGCCCAGTCAATCGGAGTCGTAGAGGATAGCTCGACAGTCCAGGGGTAGTAATTCCAGTACAGGTCATGACGGAGGAACGAAGGTCTTTTCTTTCTCAAGCCCGACGAAGGCGGCGGCTAATATTATCGGATATTCGATCACAAGGACTCCAAAATGGATTCTCCATTAGAGCATATTCCACTATCACTAGTACGACTGAGTACGTTTTTATTACTCCCCCATAATGCATCTCAAACAATTACCCTCTCCCAAACCTATTTTCATCACGCCGGCCGCAGTTGTATTGATGATCTTCCCCAATCCATAAAGGCGATACACATCACAGCACCCTCCCTCACACGCTATTTTGCGTGCATTTCATTCCCCCTTATTTCGATGCTTCATTGCACTGGGGAAAAGCTATCCTTCCCCTGTCAGCTTTCTTTTTGTCTCTTTCTTTGGGTCAACTCGGATATGGAATGGGGGAAATGGAGGGAAGAGCTCCACTACCATCCAACTCCCAGTTTGGGGTTGGGGAGGAAGGTCCGATTTCGAACCTGATGATACGGCACGGTACTTAGGTACTGTTCTAAGGAGTGCCGAGGCACTACATACTACGCGTTATTGATTGTATGAGGATGCGTACCACGTCACTCCTCCGGCGGAACCATAACCGTGACCCTTGTTTTTGGTTTAGGTCTCCTTACGGCATGATTGCGCCCTCCCCCATTCAAGCGCGACGGATTGGCCGCTCATCATACACAGCATACCCTGGACTGCCACCCATGCACGTATACACAACATTCGTAAACAAGCATTGTCGATTGTCCACTGTCCATTGCATGCTCAATCCTACGTCTACGGAACATCCCTTCCTTTCTCGTTCCGTCCATTTTTACCTCGTACGGGGCTAGGAGTACAATAAAAGCGATTTCGGCGAAACGCACCTCGTGATGTATTTGCTACGTCGACGCGTTCTTTTGATAAGGGGGCCGCAGCAGCCAGGGCGTCAGTTTTCGGCATTACGGGGGGCGCTCACCCGCCATACGGCCCTATCATCATAGCTTCGTTTTACTAAGGCACACGTCGCGCTGACACACTCAAGAAAAAAGTGACGCCTTCGTCAACTATCGTCTTCGACATCACGCTTGGCATGGGCAGTTCACCGCCTCGAGGCCATGAAGTCTCACAATTTTTTTTGTTATTGTTGTGGACGTTGGTCATGATGCATGATGCATGATCCCGTGACATGTATCCATTTATCGATGTCAGAGCAGAATGTTCCGTTTGATTTTAGTGGGACCTACACCGGCAAGCGGGATTTGAAGGCGAATTAAGCGGGTGGGTAATTAGTGAATTTTACATACTACACATTGGTGCGCTACCTTTTACCCACAGTTAGTTTTGGAAATGTGGCATTGAGCGACAGGAACAAGGCCGAGAGGGAGAAAAAGCGTTGGATGCGCTGCACTGTGCACACTGAAAGCATGTCGTTGCAGGTCTTCGGGATATCATCTTTAAAGGGCAATATCCTTCTGAATACGAGTGGGCTGATTTTGAATCTTTTCTCTTTACTTAAGCTTGAATGTTTCACTTGAAGCACCCTGGCAGGCTCTACAGCGACTTTCGGCCTGATTTGATTAAGCATATATCACCTACCCTGTCATCACATGGACGGCCTTCGGCCTCTTGAATGTCAACGACATGCTATGCCGGAGCCAGTGGGCTTCTTCATTACTCTACCTACTTAACCTGGCCGCCATGGCATCTCAAGCGGTGTGTGGTCAATCGCAAACACGTTCTGGCAGTATCGCGATTCGACTGGAGTAACCATTCAGTTGCAAATGGTGCATTGAACACAGAGTCCCAGTCTCCCAGTCCATCCATCCCCCCCACTGCCAGTGGCATGTACAATTCCTGTCACATCGTTCATGCGAAGTACTACTAGTACGGGTGTTGCTAAGGCTACGGCTAGGCATCGTTAGCTTTACGCCTACCTACTCTAGCCCGCGCAGGGGAGCCGGATATATTTAGCTTCCTTAAGATCTTGATTTTTGTACTAATTCGCTTGTCTTCCGAGTGGAACGGGCTAGAACTGTGTCAATACCCTCTGAAACCAGATCTAGAGCTTGAAGCAGAATACATTGATATAAAACGCAATCCACAGGCGGCACTGGCAGTACTAGCATCAACGCGTCAAGTCCAACGTCCCACTTTGACGCGACGTCGACGGCACTTGGATGAGTATAGCGCCGGTGATGCAGTCACGATCCAATGATCAATTGGTCATGATCAGGACGCGAATCGTTCTTTGAATCTTTCGGTCCGATTGGACGCGCATGGCACGCGATACACAATAACAACAAGAGCCTAGGCAATTAAAGTCGCGAATTCCACCCACCAGGAACCAAAGTGATACTCACAGGCAGAAAACCCTCGAGGTCATGACACATCGCGTGTCAAAAGGTTGCCGAGGACGCTTACTCGGAACGCCGAGTTGAACACCGCTAGAGGCATGCTTCAAGTTCCAGTTTGCGTCAACCGATCCGCGTCCGCGGGCATTGAAGAAGGCGATTACTATGGTGGGTCGACGTCGTCATCGCGTCATCGCAAAAATGAGACTGATAAGGGATATATATTCTTCAACTACTGGAAACACTGGCAAAGGCATACGAGAATTTGCTACAACTGGTGAGGTGACTTTGGTTATATAAAATTAACTAGAGGATAGTAAGAGAAACGACCACAAAGGTTGTTTTGTTCTTGTGTGGTATAAAATGCTGGTGTAGAGGAATTGTATGATGTGTGAAGAGGAGGACTCTGTGGTGAGCAAGAAGGTTGAGGTAGAGGGCAAGTATGCAAACACGTGAATGCGAAGGAGGATTAAAAGATTATGCAACGGGGGAGGCAAGCCTCAACCCATGCATTGCGATCATTAAAGACGAAGGTAGGAAAGAGGATCCCATGAAAACAAGGCAAGCTGGCATCTAGAAAAACAATTGGCGAGGCGAGGCAAGGCAAGGCGAGGAGATATAGGATACAGATCATCCACGACCACGACCATGCGTGGAGGTAGGTAGGTTGCTGATTAGGTGGGGTTAGGATTAAAGAATTTTAGTGATTATGAGCTGGAAAGGGCTCGAATGTATGCGCCAAGTTTTGTGTTCGCGTGTGGTATGTGCAGAATCCTCAAGGGTTAAGAGACAAGCAAGTCCAGCATCCGCCGAAAGATGTGCGCCCCCGAAAACAAAGACCCTGTGTCCCTGTGTCTGCCCTCAGCGCGAGGCAGCAGCCAAATTCAAGGCAGCCAAGACGACTTCCCAAGCCAAGTCGATGGTATCCCACAGAGCATGATCGAAGAGACCGAGGGAGACCATGTCTTGCCAGAGGTCCTTTACGTGGGCGGCATGGGCGGAGAGGTTTTGCAAGTTGGATGCAGAGTTTTGGACGAGATAGCCTGCGAGTTGGTGGATGGCCTGTGGAGCAGCGAGAGTAGCCCTGACGTTGGCGTGCGTGAGGGAAGTGAGGAAGCCTGATGGGACGGGGAAGAGGGCCTTGAGAACGAGATCGAGACGGTGATTGTACATGTATGAATGGAGGATGGCGAACGCGGCAGCTGAAGGGACGGTTAGGGGCAAGACTGGGAGGTGGAGATTAGATGAGGAGGGTTGAGGAGATAGACGAAGAGGAGGGAGGGAGGCGCAGTGTGAGGCGAGGACGAGTGCGTGTACTGGGAACATGGCAGCCTGGTCTGATGTGGATTTGGCGGAGGAGACGGCGAGGATGTGTGTTGGGGATTGTTGGTCAGGTGTAGCTTGACGAATGGGGATAGAAAGTGATGGAGGGACTTGGGAACGAGCGAGCAAAGTTGGCAGATGCGTTGGTGGAAGCGCTGAAATGCCTGCCAGCATTCTACAAGATATCGGTCAAATAAATCCATGGTTTTCATTATTTAAGACGTACTTTTCGGTATCACGTCCAAGTCTGTCCCGGATATATTCAATGGGTACACCGGCTGAAGCAAGTTCGGGTGCAACTGCGTGAATGGCAGCTGGTGACACTTCCACGAATTTTGGTCGCGCGAGGTTTCGTGGTAGCTGTACGGTGGGCACTGGTTGGGAAGAGTGGTAATTGTGGTGGCTCATGTCGAAAGAGGCTGGCTGGTGTGCAACTTGGAACATTATGAAGTAGCAGTGGTAGAGTGCTTAGACTGTTCTCGTTCGTCGGGGATGGGTGGTTTCTATGGGATATGGACTTGCATTGAATTTATATATGTAATTAGTTCATTACCTGCATCTGTTTCCTCGCCTCCAATCTCAAGATCACTCGTATCCCATTTCCCTTTCAGGTCACTCGTTTGTAGCCCATACCCGCTTATCCCATTTCTGAATATTACGTAAATCTACCTTCCTTGTTCTGCACTTGGCCGTTTCTTTCTCCATCTCCCTTTCTGGTCGACTGCTTGTCCTTGTTCTCATCCTTCTCCTTATACTTCCTTGTATTTCGCTACCCATCCATACTTTGTCGATCCCATTCAATCTTACTAACTTGTACCACTTCCCCACATGTCTACATCCAACAACTTCCTCGATATGTAATCTCCCTAGCGCCCACATAATCCTCATAGCCACTTGTTTTCCAAATTGGTCCTTTCCCCCGAGTACATACTCCTGCTCTATCTCATCAGAATAACAGCCTGCTCTGCCGACTCCCACATGTCTCTTTTGGGTTCAATGGGCTGTTGCGTTCAACACACTCTTCCACGCAGCTTCCACCGCTATGCTCATATCCCATCAAATGATTCAAGATTCCCCGTCCCCTTTTCCCAACCGCAAGGCAAATCTATATCTCTCAATACCACTGATCGGCACAATTATTATGGACCCGGGGGGCCCGGTATTTTTCCCCTCCGCGCGCCCCCTTGAACACCTCAAGCACACCCTTGCAATGCATCTTTTTTACTCACACCCTTCAAGTTCTCTCCATTGCAGTTCCATTCCTCGCCGCCGGAAACCCAGATCAGCCCCAGTCCCACGCCAATCACCTGCAATGAAATTAAATGCTCATTTCCCAAACGTTAACTTTAATATCCATATAAATACATTCGTCACTCGTCACCATGTACGGGCAAGCCCTCAGCATTTCAAGCTTTCCCTTGTTTTGATGGATGTCACGTCATCGATTTCATATATCATCACCTCTTTTTGGTTTGGTCAGGGCTGGTCTCCATTGGCCAGAAGCGCGTCCAGTGCCTTCAGAGCCGAGAGCGCCACACTGAGACCCATGCGAAGTGTAGCTCGAATTTAATATGCTTTAGGCACATCTCCACACTAGTGGGTGGCTCTAGCGCTATGCAGTAGTGGCTCATTGATGCAGACAGCCTTTCGGTATTCAAAATACTAACATTTGAATATCCATTGGCAAAAAGGTCTGATTTGGGCTTAGACTGACGATCGAAAGAGTATTGTGACAACTTGGAGCAAGCTTGAACACCCGGTTTATTCGGTGCAGTTGGCGATCGCAACCGGAGTCTTTTCTCCAGTCCCGAAAATATAATTCAAGAGCCTGATCAGAGTACAGCGCAAGCCCTAGCTAACCAAGCGACTTGGATACTGGCGTGCATCCTCTCAATGGAACATCTTGCCTTCCATTAGCCCAAAAGAAAAAAAAAAAAAAAAAAAAAAGAGGACATATTGGCGCGTTCATCAGAAAGTTCTCGGTGAATACATTGGCAACAGCCTCGTCAGCCGTCAACACGCACACCAACGTTTCCACGCCAATTGGAATATGGATACAGACACCAGACCCACCCGTCAAATCGCATAAATGTCATTTCACCATGCAAAACAAATTCACGGGAGGGGGGGAGGAGGGGGGGGGGGCAAAAGGGGGAAAGTGACAATGAATAAGCCAAGAAAGGGTGATGGTCACCCGCATAAGGAATCAGGATCAAGTTTTGCTCTCGAGCTTGCAGACGAAAAAGGTTAAGCAAATGCTTCCAGTGTGGGAGACTAGGTGTTATACAAAAAGTCCCGCACAGCACTGTCCTAGCCAATTGTTATCTTCTTTTTTGACCATTCGGATGCTACGGAGTTTATGCCACGAGTTTGGGTTCTTCTCAAGCGTGAAGGGAATTGGTCGATGTATCGAGGATCCTCCCTGGCCTGTGGACGACCGTGACAATGAGGGGTCGCGATATGGAGCACGAATGAACCCCTTGAACGTTAAACTGTGACGACGATTATGTTACCTCCTTTTAAGCTTCTACTATTATTTATGATTTCAATTCTATTCTAATAGATGGTACCTTGGGATGCTTACCGCGATGCTCGGGCCAGTGATTGCTCGTTATCGCAATCCCTTTGAGTTGCCCCATTTTAATCCCTCCCTCCACACCATACGCGTACCGACATCCACATTGCAAATATCAAGCTCCAGCTTCTAGAACAGCCTGTGACATCTCCTAGCAGCGATCACTGGCTCATTTTCTCATTCGCTCCTCCCCATCACCACTAAGAAACCAAAAAAAATTGATATTCGGTATAGATAATTCACCGTAATCCAATTGCGCAACGCAACTTCGGTGATCAAACTTTCAAAAAAGTCACCCACCTTACTCATCTACAACCTCGAGGCTCGAGTTTTACCGCATCTGTTTTTATCATCGCCTGGCCGTCAATGGCCCCCCCAGAAAACTGAATTCCTACCCTCGCCGGGTCATCCGAGCCCGAATCTGTCGTCTTGCGAAATTTCTATGCCCCTAATGTACTTTCACATCGGCAAATGCAGGCATGCTGTTGGTTGTGTTTCAGGTGTTGTGTCGAACGTTGGCTCTGCACCACGTACAGTATGGATCAAACGTCGTCATAAACATTCATCCATCCTCGGATAATAGTGTAATGATGAAGCATGAGGCATGAAGCTCCCTGCATTGTCGCAGCCCGAGTGCTGAGGTGGTCATCCCATGGGTTTTGTACGTACGTGCGTACCGTATGCTGTTTCGTCCTCGTGTCGATGACTTGAGAGTGGATCATGACAGGATGGTGGGTATTGGGTTGCTGAATTGATATATGAGATGGTCGTGGCTCTAACCTACTCGTTCAGGCTCTTATCGCCACCAACTCCACTTTTATCATTCATCAACATCAACCTTTCGTTGCTCTAGCTCGCTCGATCCTGCCCTCAACCGCTGTTAATACTCGACGGTGGAGATAGATGTTCTGGGTTTCAAGATCCCCTTAATCATGACGTTCACAACTAGTGGCGAGTTGGATCCGAGTCGATAATCGCTGGAACACCTGTGTGTGGATATCACAATCGAGACCAGTGAGCACATTATCGATGACGCACTAGCATCAGTTTCTGTACTGCGCGACAAGTTTCATCACGACTGCGCCTCCTAATGCCTATCTCCTCTCTAGGACCATTCATTTCTATTTCTCCAGTGACTTGTATCGTGCGTCCAGGACCATCTGTGGGCTTGAAGCATTGAAGTTGTCAATGTCATAAACCAAGACTCAATTTACCTATCATCACCGATTTGGCTAACGAGGATGATCAAAAGTACGCATGCCAGTTACTACTTATTCCAATGAGGAAGTAAGCCCCGACTTCCACGATCTGCGCTACTCACGATAATGGAATTAATTATACCATTCCCAGCTAGGCTCTCTTGGCCTATTATCGAGCTCGAGTTTGAAGTTAATCTCATGGACATCTCCATTGACTCATTATGACAAGATCATGATGATCATGATCATGACCAGATTCGTTATTACGCCATTTGTCCAAAATCCATGTACCGTATCAAGCCAATGCACCCCATCGGGCAGAACGCCACGAATCCGCAAACTTGCGACGTTGACTGTGAGATGGCATGACGCATCATGATATGGAGTGGCTGGATTTAACAGTCTCTCCAGCGCGTTTTACGGTACACATGCATGGTCATGGATCGAAAAGGAAAATTGAGCCCGAATGCTCGCTATATCGATGCGGTCATATGCCATTGAATATTGACATGTTGACACTCGGGCATGTAGAGCTTATCCGTTGTATTGTCAGTTCCGTTGGCTGTACAGTGCGGTATATTCTCGGACACAGACTCGGAGAAGGATCTTCTCTGCCTTCGCGCTTATTTTGCGAGCATAAGGGTGCAGGGCATACAGCAATACCGTATGTGGCTACTCTCCCTACCGAATTAGGTGGGTATGACGTCTGCTGTCATATGCCGTAAACGCAACCTTGCAGTCTGCATACTTCGGAGTCGACTTTCCGTTGTTTTTATGGCATATGTCATTGTAATAAACCCATGTTTCACCACTTGGGGGTGCCAGTAATGGATCGATGATGCGTTATTGTCGGTCGTGTCATCACGACCATACAGTATCTCGGGGAGACGCAAGGCGCCGAGGAACGGATGTCGTTCTGGTTTGACGTATGACGCAAGGTATGAAGTCTTGTCTTGGTAGTGTGTGCATTGGACGATGCCTCAAAAGATCACTAACGTACAATGGCGTTCATCTGTCATATCGCATTCTTTGCCATTCATTTCCAAAGACCATGGGTCAGTGGCCTGGTATGGTCTTTGCCCGAACTCTCGAACTTTCGTTTGATTACTACAGCGTTTGCTCAGCGTTTCAGGCCTGGCACGCGAAATGGATCCTTGAGGTTCAGTGCCGAACTCCAAAGAGTCACCTTCCGAGTGTATTTTGGACAGGGTTTCGTCATTCCATTTCGTTGGTTATTTGAGTGCTAGTGATAATCGATCATCATCCGCCGCGAGCTATGGCGTGTATCACACGCCTTTGCGCAACATGGCCAGGACCTCCACTCGCTGATTGACAGTTATCCTCGGTCTCGGTGGTCAATTGCGGAGGGAAAGCGAGTGAGTAAAGTGGGGTATGAAATATATACAACATGTTGGTCGAATCCGGAAGGTGCTGTGTTTGTATTTTTGAAAGACTGGAAGTAAGGTAGGATGGAATTCGAAGGAGATTGATCATGAGGAGTATCAGCGATGTAATGACGGTCTGCCAATAGCGAAACCTCCATTGAATTCAACGCCGGTGTCATTGTTCAAAATTCGACAACCAACATTCAATCGTTAAACCGTGGGTACTACTTTCAATTCAAACCTGAAGTCCCTTTTTGACAAACAAATTACCCCATGAGGATTTGCGATGGCCGTTCTTGGTCAGGGGCGGTGGCGTCCGGGCCAGTGCGATCCAATGATTCCTTGGAATACAACAAATACGAAGTGTAGGGCAGGAAGCTGACCGTAGTCAGGTACTTTGGTGGAGCTTGTACTTTACTATACAATAGGCAGAGCCTGAGGACGCTTGGGAACTGGATAATAAACTAATGTATAAAGCGAGAGTAGTGTGGTTACCAGGTTGGGCGCCTGAGTTGGGAAGTTGCTTGGTTGATTGTTAACCCTGTGAACCATAGTAATCGCGCACTCTGATTGGCAGTATGACGAGTATCGAAGAGATAGAGCAGGTCCGGTTATAGTCAGCCTTGTTTTTTTTTTTTTGGCAGTTACCTCCGACGTCATGTATGATTGACATGCTTTGTATTTTGGTCTAATTGTTTAGGTGTTGTATTCAAGACATTATCCCCGCACTCCTCCGTGGACAAGAATGGTGATCCATACAATTCCGTCGACGTCGTTGGTTCATTTCAGCAATCGCGAAGAAAGCTTCGATGTCCGTGTGTTCTAAAATCAGAATATGTACAAATAGCTGATTATTAATATTTCATCTCAGATCCAAGGTGTTGCGAGTGTCAACCATTATGATATAGCAGTGGACGGTTCCGTGCATGATTTGGAAAATTGAGAGGGTAAGCCTAACCCCTTTGTTGCTGCTATTTCTTCTTGAAGGGACTCCTTGAGCCCGACAAATCTTGACCCCAAATCGATGGAAAAATAGGAAGAGTGGCGGAGAGCGTAGCTTTGGTCAAAGCGGCGATGACGAATATGAGGATTTAAAATAGCGGCTTTGAGATCTAGAGACGTTGAGGAAGAAAGATCGCAGACGCCGTATGCGAAAGTCGTTTAATGAGAGGTTTTTGGTCGTTTTTCTAGTTCAAGTTGCTGGTATTGCTTTCTGACTTGGTCTGCAACAATCATGGAAGTGCGAGTCAAGGATTATATGGAAAAGGAGACAGAAACCCACACCTAGGTCGTCTTTCTCCTTCATATATTCCTAGACTTCATGCTTGATCAGGCGCAATATTAACTGCACGGAGGTGGTTTGGGACCAGGAACCCAATAGCGTAGGAAAGTATCATCGCTGGGATCAAGGTAAGTCGATGTAAAAATCCTATAAAAGCTGAGCTGTGGGTGCTGCTAAATGGAACCTAATCTCATGGCCAACTCACTCGATTGACACGAATCCTACCTGAAGCTCTAGAAGCCCAATGCTACAACAATAAGGAGGTGCTTGGGAAGATATTCATGATCACTACGATGCCCGTTCCAATTGGCCAAATACGATCACCACAGGCGCTACTCGTCAGTCCAGAATCGTTCTGTGCAAGTACCCATCTCCATCAAAGGGAATCTCTCCTTACGATGCTCACCACTGGTACGACGCGGAATGAGGATAGACCGGGCAAGGGAATCGATCAAATAGGGTGTTGATGACGTTCATCGAATCGCCTGAACTCCGAGTGGGCATGGGTCATCCAAATTTCAGCATCTGTTCCTGTACAGATCATTGATCATGTGTTTCGCTGTCGTCCAGGAAGCCGATCATTGTTGTGCTTGTAATAACCCATCAGCGCCCATTTGCACATAATTCTGTTTATGCGCCGGAGTTATATCTCCCCATGGGGGTCGCTTACTGGGTGCACTCGACCGGTCACAACGGTCAGTTGATTAACACCTACCAGGGGATCCGGAGTAGCGTTGTTGTGCAATCCTCGAAGGTGGGTCAAGTCACGCCTAGTACGTCCTCAACGCTGTATATGGCTGACGGGAAGGGCACTAAGCGGGATCGACGAAAAAGAGCGCGGCCTAGATCATACAACTGGTAATGGATTCATTCCTCAAAGCTGACGCTCCAACGGAAGCATTACTCACTCAATCTACACACAAGGACCCAGAGCTGTCATTCTCGCAGGTAGTTCTACAAGTGTCTGATCAGGGTAAGTAACTTGGGTTTGGGGATGAAATGAACACCACTGTGCAAAGTTGAGAGACGGAGCTCGAGTTGTGTCATGATGGACTCGACATTTTACATACTCATTAAATGCATTGTGGGGTATGTCTCGTCACATTGCGGTCTGCTCCCTATTCACCTAGCGGTGACGTCTGGTGGTCAGACCCGCGGTCGCCTCGACAGCCAGTGCATGAATTATCGTGGTGCAGAAAAGTGCATCGGCCCCGGTTGTCCGTCCATTTGCCCGAGAGAAAGTAAATGAACGCAATAAGAATGGAGCACCGATTAACTGAGAGCACATGGTGTGGAACGTTCAAGACTTCAATCCAGGACAAGCTTCGGGCTTTTACAAACCATTTGTGAACGCCATGAAGAGGCAACGACGTTACATGATTTCAGCCGTGTACAATGCCGTCGATATTGGTTCATTTCAGGATTGAATTGCGAAGGAGCGCTTGTGACGCGTCATGACGTCATCTGTCCCGCCTAACAACTTACTCTATCAACTCGCCCATAACGAACCAACCTATAGCTATGCCTTCCGCACTGATCCTTATTGCCGATGGTACCGAAGAGATGGAATAGTGCGTTTACAAGCCCCTTGCATTGCATCCATAGTGTGATAACACTTCATGGCTTTATGATCCTCATATCCCTGGACCTGGACGATTCCCTCTATACATCATCCTATCTTCAATTGAAATCCAACAACTCAGCACCATAACCTACGATACGCTCATCCGAGCAGGCGTTCAAGTTACGTCTGCACTCGTTCCTGATACATCTTCGTCACCTCAAGTGGCAGAGGGTCACAAATCGATCAGTCCTTATGCCGCTAAAGGATCGAGAGGAATCAATATCATGCCTGATACGTATTTAGATAACAGTATCTCTGGACCGGTACGTCTATCGAGCTTTCTCGTCGTCCTTGTGTTTCGCACTCTCCAATTGCGTATGCATTTGCGTCTAAATCTGAGTTGACGAACTCGTGTATAGGAGAAGTACGATGTATTAATCATTCCAGGAGGCGCAAAAGGTGCAGAAATAATCTCACAATCACCTCAAGTTCAAGATCTCGTAAGAAAATTCTTGAGCGCCCAGAAATACGTCGCGATGATATGTGCAGGTAATCATTCCGAGCCCACTAGCCTTTCCTTAAAGTCCTGCATCATTCGTTTCTGACATCTTCATCCGCGTTTCAGGGTGCATAACAGCTCGCAAAGCGGGCGTATCCAGTCGGAAAATAACATCCCATCCATCTGTTCAACAGTTCCTCGAGAAAGGTATCGTACACATTCATTGGGAACTGGCAGTGTCCCTCCCCAAATCTCTGGACGGTCTATCTCTCATGCATGCACTTGTCAACACGCAGACTACGAATATTCGGAGGATTCAGTTGTCGTTGCTGACAATCTCATTACCAGGTTTGTTCGCCACTACCCTTCAGCCCTTTCAAGTCATGTTGCCGATGTGATATAATTGCTTTCCCTGTAGCCGCGGACCAGGGACCGCGTTCCCTTTCGCGTTCAAGCTCGTGGAATTACTCTGTGGCAAGGAGAAACGGGATGAGGTCATTGCGCCTATGATATTCCCTGCTGGTACTCCTCTGCAATTCTAAGACGGTTTTCGTTCGATGTATTCTATCAACAAGTCTCCAAATACATGAGTGTACGGCAAAAACTACTGGGTTTGTGTCAAGGCGTAATAATTGAGATGCGAAAAAACTCTCGGATACGGGGAATCGAACCCCGAGCTCCCGCGCCCCCAGTATGATGTACGTGAAAGGCGGAAATGTTAGCCGTTACACCATATCCGATTACGCTACGGCTTTGCCGACAGCATTATGAGTATCTGCATGAAAAATCGGATAGAATAATTTATGTAAAAATTTGAATTTGGTCTATGTCCGAACAACCAAGAACGCTTCTGGGATATTGAGACCTTCATAGGGTAACAATATTCGATTGACAATTTGCTTTCCGTCCTGTGTTGTGATTTCCCGGCCCACCTAACAGAAAGATAATGTGTCAGTCCTGGTAGGTAGCGCAAGCTGGATGAGAGCGTTATTCATTACCTTCCATACTTTCGCATTACAACCAAATTGAACGAGGGTGGGGCTACAAATATGAATGAGATGAGTGAAGAAGGGGAAGCGCTGCCGCTGATGCTCAGTGCGCATGACTGAAGAAGAGGGGTCAGAATCGTCATCCTTCTCAGCGTACTGGGGTGTATTGAGATGAAGGGTTCGGAGATTGGAAGCTAAGGGTAAGGCGTGGTGGAGGTTGTCCTGCATGAAAAAGCACCTATTAGAGTGCATGTTATTTTGGATTTTGAGATAGGTGGCGCATACCAGGTTGTTGCGTTGAATGACGAAAAAGAATTCTTCCAGTTCTTGACATGATTTGCAAATATTGTAGAGTGTACCTGGGCCCATGAACATCCGATGGAGAGAGATGCGTTTGAGGCGATGTCCGTGTGCTAGGATGAGGCGGTCAAAGAATGTGCCCGTTTCGGTATGTTTGTCCCAGGATTGCGTGGCATAGAGTTGAAAGTGCGTTAGATTACTTGGGAGAAGTAGGTCGTAGAGGCTTTGATAAAATAGGTCGGCTTTGGTGTTAAGGGTATTTGCTACGGATTGGGGAATGTGAGACGAGGGACTGAGCACCTCTTCAGGTATTGTTAACGTGATAGAGCTCAGGTTATGTAGTGACTTTGATGCAGTGCAGTTAATGGAGAAATCCGATACGTCCTATGGAGATTTCAATGAGTGGGATGATTTCTAGTGGCGATACAGACATACAAAGTGCGGTGACATGCCCTCTAGACCCAGCACCTTGATACCTGATTTATTATGAGCAAGTATGGAGAAGACGCCACGGTGCGTAACACGAATGCACCCTGCAAGGGAAAATTGCTCCAAGTGGCTGAGGTATGGGGCGACAGTCGTCAGAAATTCGTCAGTGATTAGCGGCGAGCTCTGTAGAATTCAATTAAAGGGAGATGATTGATGTTATGCAAGAAGAACCGTACTTTGCATATGAGAGTTAGGCTCGTTATCCTGTTCTCAGTAGCCTCGATCCATCCAGGTAAGATGTTCACGACATAAGGTTTAGGCATGATCATCCGTATTTTCTTGATTCTATCGAACTTTCGTAAAATGGTAGCATCGTATCGACCCTCGTTGTTGCCGTTAATCTCGAGTTCAGTGAGGTGCGGAAGGCTCTGGAGGGTTTCGAGTAGTGCGCTGTTGAGTGAACCATCTCTCGTCCATGTGCAAGAAATCAGGTTCAAGCAATTGGATAATCCTCGTAAGAGAGATGTTATCACATCGGCTGGTGCGGGTTTAGGAAAGTCGCGTATATCTGGACAGAATGGAGTGAGTGAGATTTCAGAAGTTAGTAAGCAGCATACCAAGACGCCGAACATAGATTGCGAGTTGTTTATTTTGCCCCAAGGTTTGAAACAATTGAACGACCTAAAATGGCTTAATTTTGCGGCAACAAGAGTGTTGATACTAGGACATACCCTGCTCTTCGCATTCTTGTGCCAGGCTGCCAAGAAGACGTGACGGTAGAGGAATTGGCTGGCTGGCTGGTAGAAAAGCCTATTTACCAAGCAAGCCTGGTTCAAATGAGCAGGTCTGACGAGGTACTGAATGATATCAGATAGCAATTCTACAGGAAGGTCCTTGAATTCAGCCATGCATGGGCGAGATATCGATGTTGGTGCATGATCAGGTCTCCATTGGGATGTACAGATGACATAAGCGTGATCGAACGGCAATATCCGGTACGAAATTGGATTTGCATATATATACGAACCCAACATTCACTCTCTCCACCACCACCCTCAGCTTTCCCCTCGCCCCTTCGCTCTACAGCCTACCACTCAGTACTAGAATAATGTCAGATAATGAGCGAGGGGTGTACGATCGCGATGCAGTAATGGATGAGCCCGAACACGAACAGGCTGGCTATGATGACGAGGAGGAACAGCAGCAGGAGAAGAAATCGAAAAAGTCCACGTCGAGAGGAGATTTTAACGAGGAGGAGGAAGAGGAAGAGGACGTTGGGGAGGAAGATGAAGAAGATGAAGAAGACGAGGAGATGGTCTCGGGCAGGAAGCCAAAGCGGACAAAAGCAAGTCATTTTTGTGTCTTTGGGTTAGGGCCCATGACTTACCCTTTCCGCAGCATCGTCATAGGCGTAGTGCAGTCAGCCGCTTCCTCGATGTTGAAGCCGAGGTTAGCGACGACGAGGAAGAAGAGGACGAAGGGGAACTTGAAGGCGGAGGTAATTCAACATTGTCCTTTGCATCGTCCGGCATCGCTCAAAACGCGTTACAGAGACATTCGTTGATGACGAGTTCGATGAGGGTGATCGCTCTACCCACCATGCGCTTCTCGACAAGAAACGTCTAGAGCAGGAGGAGGATAAAAGTCCCGAACAGATTGCCCGGGATTTGAGCAGACGATATGCTCACCAGCGAGCAGTGCGTTATACTGGGGACATGAACGAAATCCCGCAACGGCTGTTGATGCCTTCGGTTCATGACGCTAGTTTGTGGCAAGTCCGAGTCAAGGTATGCCTAATTTAGAATCTCAGCTGCTTCTGTGCGCTAAGTTTGCCTTCAGCCTGGTCGAGAACGCGAGATTGTATTCAGTTTGATGAGGAAAGCCATGGGTCTGGAGTTCACGGCGCAACCCCTTGCCATCCATTCTGCGTTACAACGCGACTCACTGCCTGGTATAATATATGTGGAAGCCCGCAGCTCCGCTCAAGTCAACAAGGCATGTCAAGGACTTGTCGGTGTATATCCTTCTCGTGGCATTCAACTAGTACCTATTGAAGAAATGGCCAGCCTGCTTCAAATCAAAAAGCAGGAACAGACCATCACGCCCGGAAGCTGGGTACGAATTCGGCGTGGGAGGTATATTGGCGATCTTGGACAAGTGGTGGACATTGCAGAAAACGGCGAAGATGTTGGATTGCGTTTCATTCCACGTATAGACCTCCGCCCACGTGATGACGGGTTCGATGGTTCGAAGAAACGCAAGAAAAACGCTCTTGCTCCAGGCAATATTCGACCTCCTCAGCGGTTGTTTAATCCTGATGAAGTCGCAAAAATTTATGGGCGAAGCACGGTTGTGTTCAAGAGCGGTACTTACATATTCCAGAATGAGACGTATCGAGATGGGTTCATTGAGAAAGACTTCAAGCTGAGCGGCCTCATCCTTGACGACGTTAACCCAACGCTAGAGGAGATCACGCAGTTCTCGAAACAATCAGAAGGCGGACAAGCAGATGGCATCGTGGATCTGTCGGTCATTGCTGAGGCATCCAGAAAAGCCGCCATCCAGGTGTTGCAACCTGGTGATCATGTCGAAGTTTTCGAAGGAGAACAATCTGGTGTGCATGGTGTTGTCGACGAAATTAACCAAGACGTCGTTACGATAACTGCTCTTGGCGTTGATATTGAGGGTCAGAAGATAGAACTACCTGCAAGAAGTGTACGGAAGCGTTTCAAGCCAGGAGACCACGTCAAAGTGATGACGGGACAAAATGCAGACGAGACGGGTTTAGTGGTGGCGGTTTCAGATAATGTGGTCACCTTTTTGTCAGATATGTCCCTCCAAGAGGTAACCCGATGCTGTATTTTCCTGGGTATAACTTGCTCACTTTCGGCTGCAGGTTTCGGTCTTTTCTAAAGATTTGCGTGAAGCTGCCGAAGTCGGTTCGTCAACAAATGTGGTTGGGAATTATGAATTGCACGATCTTGTGCAACTTGAGTGCGTTTTTTCTGAGCAATGTTTCGTTCTTTTCTGATTTATTGATTCCTGGTAAAGCGCTCAGACAGTTGGTGTCATTTACAAAACAGAGAGGGATTCGTTCAGAGTTCTTGATCAAAATGGACAAACTCGACTTGTCCAGCCACATCAAATTTCCATGCGGAGAGATTCTAACAGGGCGATTGCTACGGATGCTGAAGGGCACGAGATTCGTCTCAATGATAACATGAAGGAGACGGAGGGAGAGGTTCGTTCTCTGTATTCATCCCAAAAAAAATTTTGTTCAAAATTACACTATTAATCAGGGCCGTAAAGGACGTGTTCTGCATATTCATCAATCGTTCTTCGCCTTCCTGCATAACAGGGAAATTACCGAAAATGGCGGTGTGTTTGTGACGCGTACTCGTTCACTGGTATCCATCGCACCAAAGGGAAATATCTTCAAACCCGGCACAGACCTTTCGAAAATGAATCCCGGAGTAGCATTACCCATCGGTGGTATGGTCGGTTCTGGGTCCATGGGACGAGGGCCAAGGGACAGACACATAGGACTGACAGTGGTGGTTGTGAAGGGTGCTCAAAAGGGTTACGTGGGCACCATCAAAGACACTAACGGGAACGTCGCACGGGTAGAGCTGAGGACCGGGAACAAAATCATTTCATTAGACAAGGACAAACTCTGCAAGCGAACGTACGTCCTTTTCTTCTTCACCAATCGGACAGACATCGATATTCTTCCGTCGCCCTTGTAGACCAGAAGGCAAATTGGTGCCTCTAGATTACAGCACCCCTCACATGGGCATGGGTGGTCCTCGCATGCCAAATGCTGGAGGACGTACTCCCTCAATCATGGGACGCACTCCTAATCCTTATCAAGATAGTCGGACTCCAGCGTGGAATGCGTCGTCACGTACGCCTAACCCTTATGCGATGGATGGTGGCAAAACTCCGGCATGGAACGCTTCAAGTAGAACGCCAAATCCTTACGCCGACGGTGGACGGACTCCAGCTTGGAATGCAAACTCTAGAACGCCAAACCCTTACGCCTCTGGTGGCGGTGGTGGCGGTGGCGCCGCTGCTGCCGCATCTGCTGGATGGGCAACACCTAGACCGAGTGGTTGGGGTGATTCAACACCTGGCAGGTCAGGTGGGTGGGGTGCAAGTCCTGAGGGCTGGACATCACCACAACGAACTCCAGCTTGGCCAACTGAAACATGGGTACGTGGATCTCCATTATCGGATTTAATTGCAGCGTTTGCTTAAAACGATTTTTTTTGCCATTTTGTAGAGTGCACCAACGCCAGGAGTGGCAAATGCCGCGACGCCAGCATTTGCACCAACGCCTATTTCCGCACCCACTCCTGCAGCCATCGCACCAACACCCTTCTCAGCTATAACTCCAGGTCCTGCTTACAGCAGTGGATCGGGACTCGGAGCACAAACTCCAGGCGCAACTTGGGGTTTCACAGAAACTGGCCCAGAACAGGAATTCAGTACGTAACATGTCACTTTTTCCGGCATTGACATGATCTCACGATACATTCTACGCATTTACAGCGCTATCACAAGATTGGGTCAACGACTCCGAATTGGCACTTGTACAATCCCGGCTGCAAGTTATCGTCAGAGGGACTCGTGTTCAAGATTACCTCAATGGCCAATACGAGGATCGTGTCGGTCGCGTCAAGGGTGTAGCTCGTGTGGGTCCCAACAATGCCGATCAACAATATGAGTCCTATGTCACTGTCGAGTTCATCACAACCGGAACAGGGCAGAAAGAGGAGAGGGTTATTCCTGTACGGTTCCTCGAGCCTGTCCCACCACTAGCGAGAAACGACGAGGCAGTGATATTGGAGACGGATCCTAAAGGAGAGAAAGGGTATAAGGGCCTGGTCGTCGTCGTTTTGGAAACACCAGATTCAGATACGGTGACTGTGGCGGGTAAGGATAAGCTTTCGGGAATGTTTGAGGTGTCGAAGGAGAAGCTTGCGGCGCTGGCTATGTAATTCTTCTGCTATCGCCATGCAGGGTTATTGAGTTGGAATTGTGTAGTAGATTCTATGCATGTGTGTAATATAGTGCATTATTTTTCTCCACTTTCATAATATAGACACAGTGTGCTATGGATCTGTACCGGTATTAGCTGAAGAAGGTATGCTAGAACACACACGTATTTGCTTCAGTGAAAAGTCAATTTTCTTTACAGTGATTACATCCTGAATAACTTGGAACAACATACAAGTGCCATATGACGAAGCAACCTCCTCATGACCATAAGCAACAATCATCAAAGACGTGCATATAACCACCCTTCGTTCAAGAGCCAACAACATTTACCGTCCCCAACCCTGCCCATAGCCTCCATACCCTTGACTCACGTTAGCAGGGGGAGGTGGAGGTGGTGCAGCCGCTGTCGAATAACTGTGTTGATGCTGATGCTGAGGGTGTGGTGGTGCTGGTGAACCGTAATGTCCATATTGAGGTTGCTGTTGAACAGGAGCGCCATAAGATTGAGGGGGTGGCGGCGGCGGAGGTTGAGATTGGTATAAACCCCCATAGTTATGTCCTCCTGCAGGGGCCGGAGGTGGCGGCGGAGCTTGAGGCTGGTAATAATGTTGTTGATATTGTTGCTGAGGTGGTCCTGGAGGTGGGGGAGGTGAATTGTAGTAAGGTGAAGAATAATTGGGATGCTGCGGTTGTGATTGTTGAGGTGGTGGTGGTGGAGCACTTGCGCCAGGATTAGTCGTAGGTAAAGGGTTCCACGATCCAAGACTGGCGTATGGGTCAGCCACGGGAGCAGGAGCTGAGTATGGCTGGGAGATGGAATTCATTCTAGCTGGCGGATCAGGTAAACCAGGATGTTTGGGCGCTGGTGGTGGTGATTCGTAACTTTGATGCATGGGTGGTGCTGGTGGTGCTGAAGGTGGTAGCGGAGGAGGGGATATATACTTGTCATGGTGCCCCAAAAAGCCAGAAGATTGCTGCAGAGGTTGCAGTGGTGCTGGGGGCAGATTATAAGTGGACGTGCGGTTAGAATTCGGGTCATGAGTGGGACCTAGACCCATTGAGGAGAAGGCGTGCTCTAAACTTTGTTGTCCGGGCCTTGGTTGTGCGGATGGCAGTGGGGGTTTAGCCGCCAAAGGCGGTGGCGGCGGCGAAGCAACCTTCTCCGCTGCGACTGACAGACGTTTCTCTGTCTCCAACTTTGCGGCGAGGGCTTCCCGCTCTGCAACACGACTTGTTACAAACTGCTTTGCACCCCTTTGTAACGTCTTTGTCAAGTCTCCTAACTCAGTGTAGAACTGGCGGCCCTTGCTGTTGCAAGTCGTTAGCTAGTGACGAGAGAAAAAGAGGTAGGCACTTACGCAATGCCATCTCTGACTTCCATATAGCCGTCTCTAGCTCGCGAAAACCTCTTGACAGCATCCTTCTTTTTCTTTTCCCTTTCTTCCCATCGCCTTGCACCAGGCCCTCTTCCAGCCAAATCACGCAAGCTCTTCCAAAGTTGGGTGATCTCTTGCAACGCAATCTCCTGGTGGTGGATAGTTGCAGTCAATCTTTGCTGATATGGCCTGAACTTCTCTAGCTCTGCGGCGAACAGTGTCGGCTCGACAGCAGTGTTACGCCTGTTCAATAACAGCAAGTGGGATACATCATCGGTTTGGATCTGTTAAGATGGCAGAGTAAGCACAGGGCAAGAAACAAGTCAAGGGTTTGAAGTGGGGCAGTAGGATTTAATGATAATTTTTCGCAAAATCCTACCTTTTCCTTCAAATCTCTCAAAACCTCGCCCCGTTCCTTTGCGATCTTGGTTAACCGCGTCATTCTATCATCAATTTCCTGCACAATTCCTCCGATCTTGGCCCTCTCCTTCACGTCGTCTGTCTCCGAGGATATGTCCAGATCCAATAAATGTTGTCCTGCAGCAGCACCGGCACCGTGCTCAGCACTAGCTCTGAAGACGTCTTCGACCTGAGCTGATAATAAAATGTGGATATCCCCTTTGACTGAAGTCCACAATGCTACGACTTGACCATCTGATGAGGCAGCAGCTTCTAGTGCACTATAATGCGACTTCAAATCTTGCCTCAACCCCTTTGAAGGTGCTGCCGAGGGATCCTGAGTCCATAAGTGGTCGTACTTGACCCTCATCATTTCACAGTCCTTGGACTCGACCTCCAACTCCCTAGAGATGCTATCCAGCTCTTGCTGAACGCCCCCCTTTAATCGTTTCATCTCCTGCAACATTCCCTCAACGCCTTCACGATCCTCAACCAGGGCGATATCCTCCTTCCACCTTCGGACATCAACGGGAAGCTCCTCTCCACCACTAACCTCACCTTCGGCCATGGCTCTAAATCGTGCCAACCCTTCCCGAACCCCTAAGCTTTCTAATGCGCTCCTCATTTCTACTTCTGCACTCTCCGATCTCTCGACCTCGGCTCTGACTAACTTGGCTTTCTCCTCAGAGTAAACGCTAGCACTCTCGTGCACGCTCAATGGGATCAAGCGAAGGAAGAAGTCTTGGCCAATAGTTTTCTGTACTTCAGGGTTGCTATAGACGTCGTGTATAGAGATTGGAGCGGCCACGCTAAGCTTATCAATTGTCGGGAGAGCCTCTGGCGACGGTATGATTGCGTTGTAGATGAGATCGTTTTCACGTTGAGCCTCATTTCTCTGATCGAGACAGAGCGCGTGGTGTGCTTTAGTGCGTTCATGGATTGAGGACCCTGCGTCCACAGGGAGTTGCGCTGATAGGGTCGAAACGAAACCAGCAAGGAACGATGCGGCCAACTTGTGGGAATCTTTGGCTTGTGATTCGGCGATTATGAAACGAGCGAGAGCGTCACCATGCTTGCCAGCTGTGTTGTCAGCTAGTCCACGGTAGTATTGCGAAAACGACGTAAAGTATTTCGATTTGATCTATGGAGGTGGATGAGACAGAGCATTGTCATGCAAGTCAGGGTAATTCGTGCATGCAGTGCGAGAAGAATACCTGGATCAATAGCACCCAGTTCCTTTCGAAGATGCCCTTACCCATAAATTCCTTCACTTCCTCGCCCAGCGTGAGGTACATAGATGCCGTCTGAGAGGCAACTTTGGCTATGAGGGCGTGCGACTTCTTCTCGTCCACGGTCTTCTCGAGGAATACCTCAGTTGCTTGAGTCAAGATCAAACTGACCAGGAACTTGATGACTTCACGACTAAGATCAGTTGATGGCGCGTGGAGGAAGTTCTCGTTGATGTATGTCAGCATTCCTGCACATGTCTTGAAATAGTGAAATGCACGCTTGAGACCTTCAGGATCAGATCTGCTTTGAGAGGATGCAAGGGTAGAGTGTGTTGCAGCGATCTGGAAGAGGACGGATGCCTTCTCGAAGGCTATTGATGATTGGGTCGTTAATTTGTTCGTGAATGCGTCGCGCCAAGGGAAGTTGACGCGAATCTCTGAGAATCGTAGCTCAAGCAACTCCAGTTGGCCAAAGTACTTGTAGAGGAGGTCACGAGCTAGTAACAAAAGGGTGCTCGTTAGAAGATTCGCTCCAGTGAATGAGCAAATGAGAGAGGACGGGTGAATGTATATTACCAGTAATTTCACTTCCTGCACCTCGCACGGCATCCTGACGGCATCGCTGAAGCTGATTGCATTCGTTGGAATAATTATCTGGATTTTCTCCGTATGACTGGGAGATCAGAGTCCGAATAGGTGTTGTCCAGTCAACCTCGTCCGTTGACTTCTTGGGTATTGATAACATAGGAGATTGGTGGGCCATAATGAGCCAAAATCAAGGGCTTGAACTTGAAGAAATGTTGAATTGTCGTCAAAGCAAGTCAATCTAATAGTCTGGATGCCTCAAGCTGCGCAGCGATGATGGAGGAGGATCAACCCAGGAACATACTTACGGATCTGGTATATCTCTTGTTTGGCTGCAGCTTCCGAGTCAAATACTCGACCCAACCAGTACGACTACCTCCGACGCTGAAAACGACTATCAACCCAGCCTTCTCAAAATGTCCTCAACCAAGCCTACTTCCAGCGAGGATGCCATTGGCCAAAAGGTGCGTCGTTTAATTGCCAGGAATCTGAAATATTGGCTAATACGCCTTTTCTCAGTATGACAGCTGCCGTATGTGCGATTCTGTATGCTGCTTACGCTCGTATTTGACTGCTTCTCGTTGATCACATAGTGGCAGACTTCGTGGTGAAGTCGTAAGTCTAATGTGCTCACATTCAGTGCATTTTCTGACCGCTTTCTACAGCGGTGTAGGCTTCAGCGTGGGCGTCATCGCTTCAGTCATCTTCTTCCGCCGTACGCTCTTTTCCCCACATTCTTGGCAATAAGACGGCATTTTAACGTGAACGCTATTTCTAGGGCGTACATGGCCAATTGCTCTTTCGACTGGTTTCGGTGCAGGCGCTGCGTACGCAGATTGTGATCGTTCATTCAATCCCGCAAGAATACCCGGCACGCGTATTATTCCACGTGCAGCTGAAGAGCACAAAACCAACTAGGCGAGGCGCTGCAGATAGTGGTGCAATTTTATGGGAGCAGAATAAGGATTGGGTTATGGGCGACAGAGCAGAATGAGTAACCATGCTTTTTAATTTGGTCTTCCCGGAACGCTGTCTAGCTCCTCTACCATATAGATTGACCTTAGATTATTACCACCGAACCAGGAATGATGATTCCTCCTCCTTGGATTTGATTTCTGGAGTATGCCTTCGAGTAGAATCCTTCACAAGCGCCGACACTCCATAGTCCCTCCTCACTTCGTCTCCGCCGGGGAATCCCTATCCTTGACAGCAACCGTCCCCTCACGGCCAGGCATGGTTCGCTGCTCCTCTCCGAGCACCAAACGCCTATAAAGGACAACTGCTCAACCGTGAATTAGTGGACTCGAAAACCTAGAGAGACGCCAGATTACATGCTGTTCCAGCCATTATGGGTGCCGACACCAGGATAACGCGGAAGCGCTTGGCTGCCAATGGTAGTTCGCGTTTGGGCATGGGAGAGAATTACGTTGAGGTCGAACCTCGCGGTGCAACAGAAAATTAATGCACGTGATTTGTTGCCAATAGGGCTACCTTTGATTTCGAACCTCACTCCTGCAGGGAGACTGCCATCGCCTCGTCCCATCTACAATTCATTTGAAGTTTTGATTAAATGGTAATACAGCACTCAGTTGAGCCTACCAAACGTAGAGATCCACGGAAAAGCGAAATAATCATTATATCACAAGCATGCCCGTCACAGCTTGGCTTTCTCAGCCTTTTTGACGAAAGCAATTCCCCCACCTAACGCGATCTACCGGCAACAATCACAATAAGCACTCCAATTGAAAGCCAAAACTGCCATGATACTAACCTTTCCCGTTGCAACGTTCTTCGTTACGAACGCAACCTCAACTGTTCCATTTGGCCCGTTCCCTACTTCCCAAATCTGGGTTTCAAGTGCATCACCCGGTTTTACAGGTGCTGTAAACCTGACACCAAAGAACTTCAGGGCCCTTGCATCACCTCCCGCAACACTGTTAATCACCGCCCGAGCAGCAAACCCAAACGTCGACAACCCATGGAGAATAACACCGCCAAATCCAGCGGCTTTACCAATCCTGGGATCGATGTGGAGTGGGTTATAGTCACCGCTCAAACGGAAAATCAGGGCTTGAGAAGTCGTCGTGGTTTCGGTTACTGTGTAGTTTGGTTTGGAGTTTTTGGGGATTGGCTTCGCTTGGGGAGGACCAGCAATGACTTTTGTAAACTTTTCGCCCGTAGCTTTGGCACCGAGACTGAAACTCGAGCTCTGAATAATCAAGTCTGTTAACATCAAGATTGCTACAAAATGAACACGATACGCACGTAAAGCTTTGCATAGGGAACGCCATGAGGATCGACAAGGACATTCTCTGTAGTGAGGATGATACCAGTTTCTAGGAACATAGGGAGGGGAAGTTATTAACTGCATGATGCGAAATGCAAGGGTAAAACGCACTGTTTTCCTGCACCCCAGTATACTTCGTCTTCCACTTCCACCCTGGGCCGCTAACGTATGGAAGGTCCTTCAAGACCTCAATTGATTGCGTAGCATGGACCTACAACTTTACTGTAAGCCACAAACCAACACATTGACTTCCACATTGCAAGGACGTATTACCCCAACCTCACACGTACAATTCTGTTTGGGTCCGACTTGGGCATACCTGGGACACTAGGTCCTTTGATGCGATCCGCGAAAAGGTTTACGTCTTGACCATCGCCCTTGAGCGCAAGGACAACTGGATATGTGGGGATTGGCGTGAAGGATTTATCTGCAGGTAACGTTGGCTGGAGTTAAGACGAGAGCTGATCGCTTATAGTTCAAGCTTCTTACCGAGCTCTGTAAGAAAAAAAAACAGGCGATTAGAACAGAAGGACAACCTGTGCCAATGAGTTTTTTTTGCTTACCGTAGACGTATTGGAGCTCGTCGGGCTTTGCACCCACTCCAACTGCGTACGCCAAAAGATCCCTTTTGTTCCATGCCACCTAGTTAATACCCCATGAAACCAGCCCTCCGAACCACCTGACCACAACTGGAACGTACTGGTTTGTCAGGTAGCTCAAGTCCAACTACTTTCGCGAGATCAACGTTAGACATTACGCTCGTTTTATATAGATCTGGGATGAAGAAATGGTAGAGAGGACAGCAGTTGAGGGACAGCAGTCCCGGAACTGGGGTCATGATTACCTACAACCGGCTCTCCGGTATACTATTTGTGCCGGTTCAACACTTCTCACCCCAGCCCGAACTACGACGAAACAGCGTCGGTACATGGCCAACTCCCCGCGTTCTGTACATGTGAACACCGCAATGATACGAACTGCATCCAAAACAGCTCTACCCGTCTCATCTCACAACTCCCTGAGTTCGGTCTGGAAAGGGGCGTAACCCCGACTCTCACCGTCCTTGTGGATGCATAATGCGCTAATCATGCGCAGTTTGTTGTGGTGCGGCGGTTCAGGGACAACACTCATGTAAAATTGTTGGTGACTGCAAAAGCCGTGTTAAGAGCGCTAGTTATGTATCTTCTAACAAGAACTTCACTTTCCCGTAAGACTCGGAAATTCCACAGCGATGCGGTGGAGGCATTTCTGCCCGAAGGTACCAGAAGGGAGACGCCGTATACAGCACCCCAAATAAAGCAACCTCAATGGTTAAGTAAATGCTTGCTCTTCACGTGTTCCCTGGCGGACTTAGCGCCCGACTAGCCTGCTTCCAGAGCTAATATACGGTCAACAACGTTATCGGAGACTAATTTCAGGTTGAGAAAGGCGCCCAATCCAAATAACGCTCGGAACTTCGCTCGGGGCTAACAAAAAATAGTAGATTTCGGCCGCGGGGTGCGGCCACTTGCCTTACGTTTGACAGCTTCTCGTAAGCTGGAGCGTAATTGCGCCCTAAAAATGAAAACTAAGGCTCAACCATTACATTACAGTTACTGAAGCTTCAGAAAAAATAAAGATGAGGTGATGCATGTCCTCAAAATTGCCATCAGGTGAATATTCATTCTGGAAAACGGACTTCGTTGGACTCCGTCCATTAATTAATACTGACAAGCTTCACAAAGTCGCAACCACAGTGGTACCCTGTCGAAAACGCATGCCCGAAAATTACGGGCCCCTTTTGGTGACCGTAATTAGCAGAATCCATATATGGAGCAAATACTCGTCGTGCACCCAAAGGTGGCATAGAGAGCGTCATACTTTGATACTGAAAGGGCCAATGGTGACTGGGAGTGTGCTCCGAAGAACACACTATTACCTTTCGTTGAAACTGAATATTGCATCTCTACTGCTTCTTCTCCGTCCTAGAGCCTCACGGCCATTGAAGCTTGAAAATTTTTTTGTGCAATGCAAGTAACAGCAACTTATGACGTATTTTACACGTAGGAAAGTGGGCAGTATACGATGCTAACCATCTAAGATCATATTTTATGACGGCGGGATCTCCATCTAGGGTTCCCTGATGCCACCCGAACAGTACCTATCATGTAGACTCAGGCTTATGGGTCGGGTCCGTTCTAGATGCATCCTAAAACCTGCTGTTGTTATGTCGATATAAATCCATCAATTTACGTGAGACAATGAGTCAATATTCACTGATAACGCTTGGGTGAAATAGCTGGGAATCTGCAGTAGATGCTCGTGGAATTGTGTCTACCGTGGTACATAGCTCAAACAGAAAATACGCTAAATTTGTAGATCACTAGAAGCTACATAGTGTATTACATAGGAACAAATATGGATAATTAAGCATGATTTGAATCAGAGCCAGCGGATGGACTATCTCAGATAGGAGCAATACTCGCACATGAGCAACTTGACCCGATCGTCCCATTCTCCGAGACACAGATACCCGACAACGTCGATAATTTCATGAAACCTTATCAGCTGTCTAAATTAGCCCCAGCCGGATCTCCGAATTTTTTTGCTCTTGCCCTTGTCCGTGAGCCGTTGTACAATCAGTTTACCGCCCCCTGTTGCGAAGAAAGACAGTGCCGTCTTCGGACATGAGTGCATGAGTGAGCACGCAATCGACTAGTTAACCGCCCTGAAGAGATGCAATTCCTCGGGGAGCCTTGACTTCTTGTGAACGTTGTAGGTGGAAGGAGAAATTATAAGTTGCCTGGTGATATGAAACCCGATCGTTCCCTGCTCCGGTCACCAAAATATGCCCCGGGTTGTGAGAAATCATCGCACGTCAGCGCGAGAACATTGCCCAAGACGGCTAATTGTTGCTTGATTGAGTTGTCTTCCATTCCAGCGGAGTCAGTCGCGAATGACGACTGAATGCTCCCGAGGGATTTTTCGACTCTGGAAGGAATCTAGAGAGACTTGGCGAATAAGGTTAATGAGATCGGTCCTGGTTGATCAATCCGAAAGCGCCGTGTGCATGATGCGGCCAATGTATATTGAAGGGACTGCAGATATCGGGTGCGCCGTGTTGGTGCAATGCACACTCACCCCCACAGCGTATGCGGAGGCATCTGTTTCGCTGTAAGTGCTTCATCTATCTTGGAGGTGTGCGAGTTCAGCCTATCATCATTGTTGACCAAGGCGATGCCGAGCTTTTTGTTAATAAATATGCAAAAAGTCACGTTTTAAATGAGCAAGCTCAAGGTCAACTTTGAGTCGGCAAAACCTTCCCATCTAAAGCTTCCAAAGGACACATAACTCAATGGTCATCTACTGACGATCAACCAATAACGATGGCCATGCATGTAAGAACATTGGGGTCGCAGTACTGCTGAGCTGAAACGCATTGGTTCAAGGGACGATTGAAGGTGTAAAGTTATGAGAGTGTTTTGAAGGAGGGCATGGGTTGCTCAGCTTTTCTTCCATCAGGCCTCATTCTATACTCAGTCTCAGCCTTAAACTCCATCCTCTGCTCGTCATCAGTAACGTCAGTGTTCTCGACGCAGAAAAGCTTCCAATGTGTGTATCTCATACGACCGCATGAATCAGGTACTGCTTCGATTGTTGCAATTGAGGATCATCGTTTGTTCGGTATCGAGAAGGTGATGACGTGCGCTTCTTCCAGCCGTGACGCTAAGCCCACTGTCCAAAACCCCCGTCAACATTGAATGGATTCACCCTGGAATCCAAGGAATATCACTGCCCTAGTAATACAAAGAGAAAGCACTCGTGTATTTTAATCCCCATATTACCATAGGTAAGGTCTTGCCAAGAAGGGACGAACAGGCTGCCGACGTGCGACGGGATCATGGTCGAGAATTGGCGCGGAGCGTGTCCATAATAGTGTTAGGCAAGCAAGCTGTTGCCTTAGTGGATGTCGCGTCCCATGATGCCAGGGGAAGGGGGGGAAGTCTAACGGAATTCTCCCTTCTTGCTTTCGTTTCAAGGTGACAGCCGCGTGTAAACGGGTTACTGTGGATGATAATTTGGTCAGACTGGAAATGTAAAAAAGGGCCGAATGAACTTGGTTGTGGAGGCCGGTGATACAATAATAGTAAACAAGATATACCGGCATTCAAATAACATGGTAATGACTTTGACCAGCGACGAGAGTATATAAGCCCAATTTGATTCTCCGAGCTGTAGTTCTGGCCCCAAATTCCCCAGCCTTTACCCTGATATCTGTCCACCCAGGCATTGCCGTATAACCCAATGCCTAGTTTCCAGGTAAGTTCCCTCCTGGTTTATCCGGTGCAGTGGTTTCTCCTAACTTCGCAATAATTTTGAGGAACTCACAAGTGCAGCAGCAGGACGGGATCCGGCCGCCAGCTCTGCTGCTTTCATGTCGCTCATGAGGCTTGTGGTTACAGATCCTGCCTCGTACCTTCATAAATCATTTTCGTTCTTCACCGTCCATATCGACCCCTCACACATTCCAACCTCCCTGTATGGCCGTATTACTCCAGTTATGGAAACGGACATTGAACGAGCCCTGCACTCCCTGAAAGGTATTAGTTTGATTGGTACCGTCTATCGCGATGACCGCCATATCATCGACTCTCTGGTCCACCTCTGGGAGGACATCTGGACATGGCTCCGTTTTCTCCACACATTTTGTATAGACGAGGACCGTGCGGTCATGTCTCAACGCGTATCTGTGTTTACCATCGTCTCCAACGTCCATCACACTTATAGCGGTCATGAACGGTTGCGTGCTACGACAGAGTACGCCAGGGGCTACTTGGAGATGATCGTGCAACAATGGGCACTGCAAATTCGAATCCACGACTTTGTGTCCAGTCCTTCCATTTACCCATTAGCCTCAGTTCTCGCTGCCTATACCAACCCCACTGGTACGACAATTCCAGCAACAACTGTACGTGTCATTGCAGCACTTGGGGGCAATCCCGATGATGTTGCCAGGCTCTGTTTGGAACATCTTCATAAAACCTCCGAGCTCGCCCATGCCCAGCATTCTATGGCGCTAGCTGCCGCCGCTGATATAGAATTAATGACCAATTTTCGTGTCTCCGCCCCAATCCGCTATTCTCTGTTGGGTCGTCACTCCATCCGCTCAGTCACAAATATCCTTCATTCGTGTTCCTCTCTGCCGTACTCAAGTGACACTCGAGAACCTGCCTCGTTCTATCTCAACAGCTGCAGTCGTTTCATAGGCTATGCATTAGAATTCTCGAATGGCTTCAATGCCATTACGGAAGCCCTTGATGCGCAGTTGCTTCCTGCGTTGCTTCGATGCGACCCCTGGCTCGCCCATATGAACTCTTCCATGACGACCCAGTTCCTCCTTCCCTTAACAGCGATCCTTCCCAAGTACCTGCTTTACCCAACCATACTCAAAGTTGTCTCGAGAGCCCTACGCCGCGTGCGATCACTTGGCGTCGAGAGTCGAATTGCACAGCCCTCTCCCCTATGGGATGCATGGAAAAGGTTCAAGACCCTGGCCGAGGAGAGAATCAACTCCTTACTACAATCAGGTGACACACAGGACAAGTACCAAATGTGCCAATTTTCCTCGGTAAGCTATCTATGTTCTTTGTTCGCCTAACGATATCCCCTTCTGTTTTTTTCTGCTTCCATTTCACACGTCTGACCATATTCACCTACCATAGTGTCGGAAAGTGGACTCGGGAAATTCATTCCTGGTCTGTCAAGGGTGTCATGAGGTCTGGTACTGTAGTGAGCTATGTCAGGAATCAGGACGAACAACCCATCGTAATGGATGTCGAGATTCTCAGGCGAGGCGAAAGGGTGAGTTGTGCTCACAAGATCTCATCACTGCATTGTCCTAACTCCTTCGCCCCTTTCCCCCTTTCCATCATTGACTCGGTATTTCTATTTTGCGTGGGCATCTCTCCTCGATTAACATTGGTCGTCTTCTCGCTACGAACTTCCGACTTCCGACTTCGCATGACTTCGCATATTTGGCTCACGGGATCATCGATACACCGACAGAGGGTAAACCTGGTCCGATGTCTTCAAGGGACTCCCAATTCGCAGGAAAGCTCATCCAAACTGAGCTGAACAATCGATTTAGCGAGATCACGTCCGCTTGGAGATCGTCACGGACCACAGAGCCTGTGGTCGAGATGGACTTTACCGTATTCCCCATGAAGATGAGCGTGGGTTCCACAGCTTTGAGGCCGCCAGATTACGACATTGATAGAAAGGAGCGAGCAGCTTGGGATGATCTGGTCAGTCGTGCCGAAAGGGAAGGTGCTGGAATTTTGCGTTATGACATCCCGGAAGGTGAATACCGAAAAGTTGGCTGGTCACTTATCCCGTTATCGTCGAGGTGACGATGACAAAATGAGATCCATACCATTCAACTCATTTTGCATCTTCGTTCTTTTTTTCTTGGTACCGGCCTTCTTGGCCATACTCCCTTGCATTTAATTCGACCTTTGCTCTTGTCTCATGCTAGCATTCTTCTCCGCATACCATCGTCTCGACGTACTCAAGGACTCTTTTCTTGTCTCCATTGGACTGCATTGTGCTGTATCATATAGTATTATCGATCTCCCCGCCATTATATTCATCATGCTATTAGTTCATTCACTCTCATAAACTTTAAATGATAGACGCTGATATGCACATAACCCCGACCACGAGGGAATGGCGCGCGCGTCCACTGCGTGCGGCAGATGCTATATCTTTGTGGAAAAAAGTTTACAATTGGTTTAGATGTATGCCGATGGAATGATCCTCCACGCCAACCAATGACAGAACCGCGGTCACAGACCAAGTGGTATATTCAAAAGTCCAATGGATGAGGGTAGCGATCATGTACAGTGGGTATATATGCGGTCCACCGTTGAACAGTTAGGCATCCTCAATGGAGGAATTAATCAATGCAAGGGCTGCAGCCGACCTTGGCTTAATAGTACATTTGAACGCTGTGGGATGGCTGCAACGAGGCAAGTCCGGTGCAATGATAATGAGCATATGGCAAGCCCAAGTAATGTCCAACACACCTTATTGTCCCTGAGGTTTGTTCAATGTCAGGCTCCAGGGTAGCTCCATTGTCGTCGATATACTTAGACACCGTGAAAACCGCGAGAGTCATCGCGCACGAAAGGAAGACTGAATGGTCTGCGAGCACGCGCCCTAGAATAGACGAATGGGAATTCCAGCATACCCTCCAAGATAAACCGTGATGAGAGTTATGTGCTTACCTGGGCAAATCCTAAAATTTCGAGACGCATCATTAGATGAATATCAATTCAAGTGCACGAATCAAAATCAGGGATGACGTACCTTCGTCCAAAGCCAAAGCAGATTGTCCTTGGGTCCGGCTCCGGCTCTCGACCATCCAATCCCAAGAATCGGTCAGGGTTAAATCTCATTGGGTCACGGTACACGGCTGGATCGTGGGCCATTTTCCTTTATTGAGGAGCAGGTGAATCAATAAATGACGGGTGCCAATGATGGAAAGAAAAGACATACCAGATGTTCGATAAGATGAGTGTGCCTTTGGGAATCAGGTAGCCATTATATACGTTGTCTTCCGTCACTCGATGAGGGACGCCTTTGGCATTATGGTATAAGAAATGTCAGACGAAGGTAAGGTCGAGGCAGACCTGTCGGGGCTACTACATGCCATCTCAAGGCCTCTAACGCTACCGCATTGAGGTATGGCAATCTCTCTCTGTCAGATGCAGATGGGAGGTGATTACCAAGTACAGCATCGATCTCGGCCTGGGCTTTCTTTTGAACCTCAGGGAAGAGCATCATTGCTTTGAAAAAAGCGTGGACGGCAGATACGGTCTACACGGAAATTAAGAGTAGTTTTCAGTAGCCAATAAAAGGACTTACGGTATCAGCACCGCCGGAGTACAATGATGCAGCACACCATTTGATCTGAAATTCTTTTTCTTCAGTGAGGTTCTTCGCTTCGAGTAAGTCAGAGGTGAAGCAGGACTCAGAAATGCCTTGAGCCTGAAGGAAATGTCAAAGTCAAGCTGGGATCTACGGCAATGTTAAAATATATGCTGTACCATTCGCTGTTTGACGAAGTTGTAAGGTTTATCCACCATGTCAGTCAATGTATCACTCCATGTGTATATGACCTTCTTGAATTCAGCCCCTGGGAACCAATCCGGCAAGTGACGCACTGGCAAAATCGTTGATTAAGGGGAAAAGGGGAGTGGCCGGAGCAGCTCACGGGGAGGAATGAGATTAACCAGAAATGCTCCTGGTGCTGTGGCGGCGGAAAACTGTTCCGTTGCAACATCTGCCAACGTCACGAATGGATCCTCATTTTCCTGCACACCATAACCATAGCCGATACGAAGGATAATTGCTCCGGCGGTTTTTCGGATATGGGCAACAAAGTTTTCGGGACTTGTAGCAAGGCGCTGAAGGAACCGCCTCGTCTCAATCTCCTCTACGTGAGTAAACTTATCCATAGCAAGTGGTGTGCCAATTGCCTGGTGGAAGAACTTGCGGAAATTTCGGAATCGCTCTCCATAGGTTAATAACGCTAAGGTGTTTTGCCACCCTGTGAGATCTGCCATAGGAATACTAGGTCGGTCTGAGTAAATTGAGCCATGTTTTTCGAGCATATCCAGAGCAATTTTCGCCGAGTTGAGAATGACCATCTTCTGTCCAAATATGGTCACAGACACGATACCTCCTGGAAGTGTTTAACGGCAAAGTCAATAACAGTTGTCAGAAGCACATGACGCATAAATGTGCTTACCCCACTCTTCTCCCCATTTAGCAAACGTCAACCACTCCCTCTCCTTCGGCATGTCCAACAGATTACCAAGAAGAGGAAGCGGTTTGGGTCCTGGAGGATATGGTGCGGACTGGGGACGGCGAAGTACCAACTTGATCAGCCACAGTGCTACGCATATTAGCACAAAATCGAGCGCAGTAAGAGCGCCAAGCATCACGGGAGGGGGAAGGGGGTAATTGTTATGGGCTGCAAGGAAATCTTGTGCTTTTATGTCCCGCTGGGCCATCCACAAAAAAAGGCAAGGGCACTCAAGTTACCTCGTTGTCATCAAACTCCGGAGCGGTCTCCATTGTTTTGAAGAAGCCATGTGTTCGATATATATAGGAGGTTGAACTACATTGGCGGGATCGCAGGGGTGATTCGGGTAGTCCTATGGAGGTAGTATAGCCAATGTTCCTGCTTACCCCAACAGGTGACTAGGTTTGATTGAAGGATAAGGAGGTGCAGCATGATGCGTAAATGCACTGCCCAAATTGTGCAATTATCACAAGATTCAGAACATCCCGAGCTGCAGACACCGGCGTAGATGAAGAAATAGCCCAGTGTACATATTGGCTGAGAGATTTACCCGTACCTGGCGATCTTGATCGAAGCTTATAAAAGCCTAGAAACAGCTTGATGTCGTGATATTTTTGCCAGCAGCGACGGTATCGAACAGGATAACTGTCACCTCACAACCCGACGAATGCCTCTACCATATTAACCATCCAGGGATGCCATTGCAATAGGAGACGATCGCGAGATACGACCCAGTTTGTATTGCTAATTTGGAGTTGTAGAGCATAGCAAACATAGATGTTCTCCGCGGTGACCTTGGCTTTCAAGGGCGCACCGGGATCAAAATCCGCTACCGGGGGTAGGAAAGTTTTTTTGGGGCCCGGCGGACATAGATACTGTACACTCGGCATATTTTCCGCCACATGATTAGGTTAACCTTACCTCAGTCACGTGGCCTCTCAGCAGAGCGGAAATTCTCAAGTCCAAGGCAAAAATGGGAGATTAACACATAATTGACGTCTCACGGTCTTTCGTGTATATATAGATTTAGGTGCAACCTTTTGTGTTTAAAATCTAACAGTAAAATCATCTTCCTCCGAGGTCTCTTCATCAGACTTCTCGCTATCGAAGAGTGTGCATTTATAGCCTTGACCGGAGATCAGAGAGGATTTCTTGACAAAGTCCAAGTTTTCACTAGATGAAGACCCCTGAAAGGAGGGATGGCGGCTCCAATCTATTGCTATTATGACGTGGCTCAAATTGATAAGTTTGGGTGTGGTAACAAAGTGACCACAAGCTCATGCAACGGGTAGCTGAAGCGCAATTCGTGAGAATGATGGGCAGGAAATGTGACAGCGCCTGACAGCAGGTACCCGTCATGTTTCAATCAAAACTAGCAGGGATACATGCTTCGCATGGCCATCATTATGGAAATCAGTTAGGAACGATGAAGATTTTGATCGGATGTACATCGGGCGAAGGAGGAGTGAGAGAACCGTGGGAAAAGTAAACGAACGATGAGGCCCTTGAGGGGCAAGGCGTGATCGCTATTGAAGTATTGAAACTGAAAAGTGAGGAGAAAATCGGAGATTGGACGATCAAGGGAGCGCTGGTCCCGGAGAGGCGCAATTGAAAGACGATTTCATTGTGTCAAAATGATCGAGACTTTAATGCTGTGCGTTTACACTTTGAGCGATCACTGCGAAAAGGGTTGGGCGGGTGTGCATTACGAACAGGGGTGACGGTGCTACTGTTGCCGCTGGAAATTTCATTGTGCTGATCCGCTGAGATAGTGGCGTTTTCTACTTTTGTCGTTTGCATGGCGTGTATTTAATGAGAATAGATAATATTCAACGTATTTATGCCAAGTTTGCTCAATGAGCCCTCTCAATGGCAATTAGTGGGACTGATAAAAGGACATTGCTGGTTGGGATAGAGGGGCAGGGCACGCCGGGCCGCAAACATGGTGGCATTGCCAAAGTGCATGTGCTAGACGAGCGGCCGGCTTCCCTGGACAGCGAACTTGTGGACAGCTGTGGAATACAGTATGTAATCTTGATTGAAGGAGATATGTGTGACATAGGAAAGAAACGGCCATTGCGGATTTGCACTGGTTTTCTAAGAAATGGTAATTGGTGGATTAGTTATGTATTGGAGTAAACATCCGTAATATACAGTTGGCTAGTTATTCAGATGAGGCTGTGTCGTACAGTATGGGAATTGTATTAATATATGTTAGTGGTGTTGATCACTACGCGATCAAAGACTGTCGCGCGCAAGCTTAAGGACAAAACGTAAAGCAGGTGACAATTAATATCGCGACTGGACCAGAGACGCCTTCCCATCCATACACGTGGCCCTAGCAGAGTGGCTCATCGAGAATCTCAAAGCGTTCACCTTTGCCGAGGCTCCGGACGAACCTGGGTAAGTACCTTTATATACCTATAACATCGACACATTCAAATACCTCTTTCATCAATCTATCTCTCCCTATCATTATCGTATGTATCTACCAGCCCGACATAGCGTCGAGACATTCTCAGTATACAGTAGTTGATTCTCTCCTCACGATTGAACCCTCTTCATACCAAAAGCTACCTCAACCTGTTTCATTCTGCCCCTGTTACGTAGTGGTCTGGACAACGACGGTGAAACAAACGATCCGTAAATAGAAATTATTTCACGTTATGACACAGACTGTTCGTAAAAAGGAATATGTTCACACCGTGTCAATTTTTGCGTGAACACTGAACATTCTGACCAGCAGTGACTTGTACCACGAGGTGATGGTCTAATCTATGTTATATAGGCCTTTGGGTTTCCTGATAGTAGTGGATGTCCAAAAGTATTTTCGCGGCCTCCGGCCAACGTGTCCTATCCTACTTTTGCGCGGACTCGAGACCACATCCGACCCGGCGCTTGCGGATCGGCGATCCGCATTCCAGGCAATTCCAAAATGTGCCAACGTGAGTCTGCTTCAACGAATCAACAGTTGTTTTGTCCAATGAATAATACGCTGTTAAGTTAAGAGGAGGGGTTGGACGTGAATGAACCCTCCTGATGCTGTTGTGCAGGCGTTTCTTCAAGTTTCTAGCAAATTCAATACCATGCATTACATAAGCCTATTCCGCTTTTAAATGCAGTTAACGATGTGGGCATCACTGGCATCCAAGTCCCTTCACTCTGCAGCTTTGCTAGTAAACGAACTCCACCTTCGTTGACTATGGCATCAGATCGACCTATTGTTTTCTTCGATATTGACGTCGGTAGAGGGCGGATCGGTCGCATCATTTTCTCTCTCTATACCGACCTAGTACCCAAGACAGCAGAGAACTTCCGTATGCCAATTAAGCTGCTAGTCTGTGGCGGCTGATTGATGGTATGCAGGTGCATTATGTACTGGTGAGAAAGGAGAAGGCAAAAGTGGGAAACCCCTTCATTATAAGGGCTCGAGTTTCCATCGAGTAATCAAGAGGTAAGCCCTGAGTGGAATCTCTACATTTAAACATTGATTATGGCATTAATCACGCATAATCACGCACAGTTTTATGTGCCAGGGTGGCGATTTTACTGCTGGAGATGGTGTGTGCATGCAATTTACGACGATCGGCAAATATGCATACTTAACTGAGCAAAGGTACTGGCGGTGAATCAATCTATGGTGAAAAGTTCGAGGACGAGGCGTTCCCACTCAAGCATGATAAACCGTTCCTGCTTTCGATGGTACGTTTCTCTATCCTCCTACCACGCAAATGTTATCAACATATCGTATAGGCTAACGCAGGACCAAATACCAACGGTTCTCAATTCTTCATCACAACTGTCGAGACTCCCCATCTCGACAACAAGCACGTCGTCTTTGGGGAAGTCATACAAGGAAAATCAGTCGGTACGCTCCTTATCCCAAAAATCGTCTACCATCCTCCTAGTTCTAACCTTATCAATACCATCAGTCCGCGCAATCGAAAATAGCCGTACCGGCAGCGGTGATGCTCCAGTACAACCTGTTGTTATCGCAGATTGTGGTGTCCTTTCACCTGACGACCCGTCTTTGGCTAGTCCACCCGTCCCCCAAGACGGTGACATCTACGAGGACTATCCCTCAGACGATACAACCGGTGCAAAAGACAAACCCGAAGCTGCATACGAGGTCGCCTTCAAAGTACGTGAAATCGCGAGCAAGCACTTCAAGGAAGGGAATAGTTCAGTCGCATTGGATAAATTCTCAAGTCTGTGTTTCTGACGTCCATTTTTCGATGCTTTCATCGCGCTGATGCTTGCTCCTCTTTTGTTTTCAGAGGCTCTTCGATATCTCGATGCTCATGTAGACCTGACAGATGAACTACAACAAAAATGGGACGCATTGATGGCTCCTGTTCTCTTGAACATCGCTTTTATTACACTTAAACTATATCCAGACGATACGGATAGAGCACAGGAAGTCATCGACCATACCAGTCGTGCCATCGACTCTCTACCTTTATCGAATGCAGAGAAAGGTAACCCGCACTTGATCTACAAATGCATCTCCACACTAACTCACATTCTACCTGTATCTTTATACAGCCAAGGCACTCTATCGTCGTGCAGTGGCTCGTAAGATTTTGAAGGACGAAGATAAGATGGTGGTCGACTTGAACGCTGCGAACCAATACCTTCCAAACGACCCTGCTATTTCAACTGAATTAAAACAGGTCACCGAAGCACAGAGGGCCAAACGAGAGAAGGAAAAGGCTGCGTATAGAAAGATCTTCGATTGACCTCACAGAGAAGGAACAAGAGACAGACAGCACACGGCATTCTGTGACAATGTACTCACCATACCTAAGATGCATGTTGTAGTATAGAAGCAGAGGAAATCAATGTTTAGACACAAATGACCAATACACAGCTTTTATCACGAATAGAGGAGCAGGAAAAGTGGCACTCGCGCCGTAAGCAGGTAGGTAAACAAATTATGTGATGAAGTAACGCAAGAACCTCCGTTTTCCATAAGGAGACACGGAAGTACCATCCAAATCGTCTCGAAGCAGTATCGGCGTCCAGATCGAAACTAAGAGGTTGGACAAAGATCGGACGGCATAACAACAATCAGTCATCATCTGAACCAGTAAGAATCCCAACTCACGCATGGTGTTGACCCTATCATCCTGATCGCTTGAAGACTGGCAAACGAAATGCAAAAAAGCGGTGGTCGATATCCAAACCTGGTATATAGGGATCACATAAAATTGCATTTGCGGCGATCATGATCAGTCTCCATTGACGGATATAAGAACAACCTACATTGACATTAGTTTGCGGGAACGCATCGAGAAGCTACATCAGAAAGAATAGATAAGTGATCAAATATAGATTCTCCTATGCATTACGGACCTCAAAGGCTTCGTCCCGATTTGTCATTTGGGTACAGCGTAAATGTAGCGCAGTAGGGACCAGTGGTTCTGGAAGTGCATTAAATAACTCCATCAGGGTTGCACCAAATGCAACAGCAATGTCAGTTGGTGCGTATATCTTTGGAAACTTGAATTCATCCCCTGTATCCAAGCACTAACAACGAATCAGTGCCCAACCAGCATGAGTCAGCACTACTGAGGTTATCATCGCAATCATTACCTGGCAAATCGTGTTTACGATCTCATCCTGTACAGGTTTTACAAACAAGACACCCTTCTCGACCCGTCGTCAGAAATATCGGAAAAATAGCTAAGCACACATACCAGCTCAACGTCTGGATTCATCAAATAATTGACCATTCTCAGTATTTCCTTGGGTGCATTACGAGCCTGATCTACAGGTGCCATCGCATCTACGGATTCCAAAGCGCGAACGGGGCCATTGATTCGAGTTAAATCTGTCAACTCCATTCCAAAGCATGTATAACCTGGAGCCCGTCGTTATCTGGAGGGCGGGTTGCCTTGCTACAAAATGCTCACCATAATGCCCTTTGACATCTATTATTAGATCCTTCCCCAACATTGTGTGAAGAATCAAAGTACACTCCAAGTTCCTCTGACCGAAATTGAGCTTCGAAGAAAGTTCACTATCCACGGCAGCTGTGAGAGTAAGGGTTACTATTTCCTCCGGTAATAGTAACGCCTGAACTCAACCCATCCGCTCTATAATTAGTCGCATATATGTACAGGGGGAAAGCGCGAACTCACGGCCATAGGCTCTATTTTCAGCCATTCGGGGCCTAACGATACTGTCATGTGAACAGGCATAAGAGCAAGACATTTCGTATGCTTACTTATGGGGGTATTCTTATCAACTTGTAGCAACCGGTAAGCACATGGGGTCTGGGCTCTACTGCATCAACAATACATAGGAATATAGGAAATCTACTCAAACACACCTTTCCGGTGTTCCGCAGTTCCAGCGTCTTTGTAACGGGTCGTCGGTAGCTAAGCAATGGACATAAACCGGCGCTCCTCCCAGTTCATTGGTTGACACTCACGAGAATTCACCCAGGTCCACGGTTGTGGTGTCCAACTTTAAAGAGGGTTTGAAAGAAGCATGTTCCAATGGCTCAAGTTGTCGGTATAGCTTCCTAGCAGCGGCGTCAATTTGATTGCTGTCGTAAAGATTGATCTATGCGAAGTGCAACAGGTTCATGATCGATAGCGCATTTTCTGAGACCCTCCTTACTTGTATAGTAAATTCCGCACCGACCGGTCTATGATCACTCTGTGTGATGCGTGAGTGTCCAGTATAGGACTGTTGCTCCAGCCGAATGGAAGGATCATGCATATACTGTACACGGTCCGTCCAAGCTGGCTTACGTCTGAAATCGTGTGAACACCCAGCACACCATGGCTAATCAGACCTACTTGAGATCATATCCAAGGCCATCTGCTGTTAGCCCTGGGGCGAAGCGATACGTTCTATCGTTAAAGAAGTGAGTTGATGTCACGGTAGGACCACAATTGATACACTCACGGCAGATGCGTGATGCGACTTTCTGAAAAGCCAACAAACGCCTTCTTCGTCCTCTTGGCCTTGTACAACTGGACGGATAGATGGTATATAGATGAGAGAATGGTGTGAACATTGCCCATACCTGATCATACGTTAGAAGGGCTTCGAACTTGTCCTCATGGTCGGATTGTAGCATATCCCTGATGTCCTGGTCCGACAGATCAATTCGGTAGTTCAGGTCTAAAAAACCATCAGATTCTGCTGTTGTTGAGTGCATATATGCGGACCTCCCTGGAAAACATGCTTCAGTTCCTTCGGAATACAACAAGGAGTAAACGTACGATCCAGAAGAGTACATCCGTGTCAAAGATACTGTACTTCTCCGACGAATAGTCGCTGACATGCTGAGTAATATCAGAAGGAAAGGTTAATCGCCTACATAGATCTTGGTAATCAGCGTTACGCCGCTCGTACATCTCGTCAAATGCAGCAAGGTGTGCATTGACGAACGTAAAGGCGGTAGATAAAGGTGATTTTGAGTCTTGCGAGCTTGGAGCATATTCTAAGCGGATGGCAGTTCCACCTTTATTCCCCTGTAAACTGGGATCAACCAAGGGGAGTCCACCAACCAGGAACTGCACTTACCAACAGACCAAGGACGCCAACACCCGCAGACACTGTTTTGACGTCCTTGAAGTTTTGCTTTATTGAACGACGTACTATGATGGTCACCAGTATTCCGACTAGTTGTTTAGACGAAAGCTGGGGTTGCACACATAACCGATTAACTTAGTCCGCATATACCCCGTGATTTAATACTCTACCTTTTCATATTTCGCAGCCTTTTCCCCTAGAGCAGCGAAAATAGCGGTGGTCCATGTATCCTCCCTGAACGTGCTCGAATGATAAAGCAGGGCCTCAGTAGATAAATCCAGTTCCTGGAATCCAAAGATGAAGATATCGGGATCATTGTCACCACTTTCAGGTGCTGTATCCTTGTCCGTATCGGATTGATTGGTGGAATTGCCTGACGCATTGACCAACGTAACACCCGACGCGACACTTTTGGTGTCTGTTGGATCCGCTCTCATTAGCAGCACCTCAGTGGTAGGTATTTCACCCACCCGCATCCCCACTTTTGGATCCGATAGATGAAAGAGGAGTGTAAGCATCTTGATATGCTGCCGTCGAGATATCCTTCCCTTGTACCCATGATGACAGATCCTGGGAGGGTATGGTGCCATTCACATTAAAAGTTCCCAATCGAATTCTCAACGTTCGAATTAGTAAATGCACGGCGGGGCATCTCCTTGCTTACTTCAAAGTATCCGTCCCGCGCCGTTCTGTTGCGCGTAATTTGTCTCGTATCCACTTATCGCGGATAGTGATTACATCAAATATCTCGTCCTCAGGAATACCAGCGATAGCAGGCGATAACCGGGAATAAAGGGGTTCATTGAGTACACGTAGGTCCCAAGGGCGAGCCGTCGCTTAAAGAGGTTGGTGCAAGCGTTATCATTAGTGAACCAACACATACTTGATGGTGATGATCGCGCTCTGGCTTCATAAGGCAGTAACCAAGCGAAAGCGGGGCTTGTCTCATATGTACCCGGTGTGGTTTCTGTCAATACAGATTTGAGCAGGTTAGTCTGCGATGGGATGAAGTCAATGATACCCGGAGTTTGATCCTTGAATCGTTTGCACTCGGCGATTAATGCCTTAAGCGCTTGGGTATCATGGGTATAGAAATATAAGGGTCCCTCGTCTCCGTCTTGGCCGGAGTTGATGATGATCGTAAAGCCTAGTCCGTAAACGCGGTGTAAGCGACGAAGAGAAATCATGGCGCGGAAAGCGCTCACCCACTCTCGGCTGTTCGAGAACAGACCGGGAAGAGTCTGTACTCAGATCAATGGTATTACGCCGCATCTGGGCCATCGAGATTGAGAAGTCCTTGCTAATGGGTATTGCACGATAGATAGCAAGTTCTTCATTTGACTCAGCATCTTGCGCTTTACGCTTGCAAATGAACATGCTAAGCGACGAGGGGTCAACAAGGGTACGTCCATATGATATGCGCTTGCCAAGACACCGATATGAGCGTACCTTCCTTCCTGAGCTTCATCTGCGCCAACGTGAAAAACCACAGCCAACACGCATGGAACTTCGTCCTTCTCCTCAATCGCGGCGTCAGCGCTTGCCGTAGTTCCTTCTCCATCCTCAGACACCGCAGAGAGGTCTATTCCAACCTGCGGAAGCTGCACAGTTTTCACTGCGACATCGACCGATTCTGTTGGATACAACAATGGCCGAACCGAATCCTCAACAACACCCATTGTTAAATGATGCGTATAGTGGAAGGAATATATTGCGACCGAATGGCGGTGCCTGCCTGAATTGGAAGCTGGCTAGTTCCTGGGGTCCTACTCTGACCACGTGAGATTTTACCCCGCATGGGTTAGTTTTACCCCACAAACGGCGTCCTCGATGCGAGTGAGATGCTTTCTGCAACTGCAACAGTGTATGGATATCATTGTTCTGAATGAATGTATCTGATAGGAAAAGAGGAGGAACATGGTGAAGTTCTGTCTCGCCGCCAGACCCGTTTCGACCGAAAGCTCTAGAACCAAGGTCCAAGGAAGTAGTTCAGGTCACGAGATAGGTTTGCTGCAGGGTGACCCGAGGCTCTCTATTCAATGTATTTAACCCCCTGAAATCGCGCAGTGGTCTTCCCACACACAACAGTTCGTCCACATCATAATCTTTTCTTCAGTCGACTCTTCATCACACCAATGACACGAACCTCTCGTGCATCCTTCCCTCGTGCTATTATCAAGGACAGATCAGAATCCAAGTCCGGTCTTGACAAATCCGTTCGTAAGAATGGTGCTGGTGGCCATAATTGGGGAAGCCTTCAGAATGAGCGAGAACTAGAAGATGCAGCTTTGTATGATGAGGGATATGAAGAGGAGGAGGAGGAGGAGGAGGAGGAGGAAGCGTCGGCCGCTGATTCTAATAATAGCGTCGTTTCAGACAGTGAGTGGACTAGGATGCGTATATTCGTATGACATTTCAAACATTTCTTTAGAACCGTCAAAGAAAACCCCGTCTGAAACCACTGTGGGCAGTCCGACTTTGCAGGATGTCGAAGATGCTCGCAAATTCAGAAAGGGTGCTCTCAAAGGCCAAGGTGAATAAACTGCGTTCTATCGTGTCCTCATCACTAATCGCATTTCAGAAATTGACCTTGCCGCCATTGCTCGCACCTCTGCTGCAGTATCAACCTCTCCACCACCCCGAGTACCCGTTGCCGGGGTTCCAAACGTAAGTCTTTCATTGCATATTGATTATCACGGTGCTCACGCCCCATTTCCGAAGGACACCGTGTAATTTATTTTCATCATTGTACATCATGGACTACCTTGAATAATGTGTTGTAGTTTTTTCGTTGTCCTTCCTTCAGTTCTTGACCCGAGACAATCTGATATTGATGCCTCTATGTGAAGTCAGGGCCATGGTCGTGTGAGCCCGGAAGTTGTGGAACCACGGATTCTTTCATTCAATTGCACGACCCAATCGTCCTGCAGATAGGCGTTATGAGTAAATGTTGATCACGTCATCCGTAACCTTTCGTCATAGGGACGTTGTATTGGTACTTGCTGTTGTATTCAAGTTGTCGTGATCCCGAGAATTGACCCATATTATGTCACATGCCGACGCGGTTGGCGGTGTAGGTTGGTGAGGAATCCTAGGGTCATACAGGAGCCAGAAAGCAAACCACAGGTCATTCCCTTACTTCAAAACAGACAGTCGGCGGTGTGCCGAATCTAGGATACGTACAGATATTAGGCAGAAAGCGTCTATTAGTCTTGGATCCGGGACCATCTGATTCATTACAGTTCTGTCAGTTCTGTCACGCCGTAAACGTGACTACCATGGCCTCACACTTGCTGCCACAAGACCAGTGCACAGTTGGCAATAAGACAGCTTTTCAATTGACCAAAACATCCAACCTACAGGTCCTGCGATAGGATTCAGCAACACCCATGATGCGATCAAATGTTAGGCGTTAGACGCCCAAATAACGTGCCAGCATTGCTGTGCTGTGATCACGATGGCTAAGTACCACCGCTGCTTTCCCCTGCTGATTATCTACAATACACCAATTCCGCTACTCCGCAAGCTTGAAGAGCCTGGACTGTGGATGGATTTAAATAATCACTCCTTTGTGCAGTCCTTTCGTCAGTAATCGCGTACGACTCAGGTTGGGGTCAGAAGCTCATAGTACGTCCAATCATGAAGCAATGAATTGGATCCTTCTGATCAGGTCGCTTTTGCGTAGTAGCGAATGATTTTATCCGTGATGTACATAGTATCAATCTTCAACCAAATGCAACTGTCTAGAACAGTGGCCACATGACCAACGCTGGAAGAGACATCCACGACTATTCAACAAGGTACTATCACCCATCAGTGAGGGATGGTACGTTCGAGTTACACTATCTCATTCTAGTTTCAAGAGTTAATCAGATTTCAATACAGTTTCGACCAAGAAAAAACTCCTGGAGTGCATGTGCACGCGGGCAATGTTAAATGGAGACCATCGGCGAATGCTTTAAAATATCATGAAGACACTCGGAGATCCATTGTCATAGATAACAAGCATTCAACAACCGATATTAACTGCCTGCGCTTCATCTTCTGGATTAAAGGACGTATCGGGACAGGCAAATCGGCCATCGGTCAGCAAACTTGTACGGAGTTGGACAACTCTTGTTTCTTAGCTGGAAGTTTCTTTTTCTGGCGGAACGATGGTGGCCGCAACACCCTGAAGTCGTTCGTTGTCACAATTGCATATCGAACTCTCGTCGTTTTCCCAGAGGGGGGGGTATTACCGAAGACGTCATTTCCAATGATCCATCAATTATCAATGCCTGCATCGACTATCAATGGGATGCTCTGGTTATCAAGTCTCTTTGTCAAGCATCTCCCACCAACGTCACTAGAGGATCATTAATTGTGATTGATGGTCTCGATGAGTGGGAGCCAACTTCCTGCCAACGCCAGCTCCTCCACCTGCTCGTCAAATTTCACAAGCATGGTTTCAGTAATCGATTTTCCCTCTTGGTTTGCAGACTTTTAGAGGCACAGATCGAATCAGAAATCGACCTCCTTGCCAGCCAGTATCCCACGCATTTCTGTTTACCCCACCCTCGTGCTATGCGAAACAAAAGAATCGTGTCATGACATGACGTTGATCCTTACCACGAGCTTTCATAACTTCTATCAACGTCGTCGATCACTCATATGGGATGTCCAGTGGCTGTAGCGCTCAGCGGTACCATGGATCAGATCATCAACACTGCAAATGTTCATTTGTCTACGTTTCTACAATAATTCGATGGCTGGGTGGGGATGATGGCAAGCCGGTTCATCTCCTCAACTCGATATTGGATTCGTCCAGCAACGAGATGGCACGGGCCTTCTCACCACTCGATAGCCTTTATCATTTGGTCCTCACATCAGCTTGTCAGAAGGAAGATGGCGAATTGGTTGATCATCCACCAGAACGCTGATCGTCAAGCAGTTGTCCTTTTAGGGGTGGCAATTTCTCTGTTTCGTCCCTGGATGTGGTATCTTCTGTACTTCTCAAATCCCTTCAGCTGCTAAATGCAGGTCATATACTCGGCTCACGAGAATTGACATTATGGATCAGTACTCCGGTCCACCAAGTCAACCTTATATGGACTCCCATGCTCTTCGATGAATTCTTTTAAGTGGACTGTAGACGTTGGCCGCTGTGAGACCTCGTTGTGGGTTCCCGCTCTTTCACCCGATCCGCAACGGATTACGACAATCTTCGAGTCTAGTTGGTCTCCAATACTCACCCTAAAGAATGGGTAACTTGAAGTCGACACCACGTCTATTGGACTTGATCTTACTCACGACCATTTTCCAGGCACAGATTGAACACAAATTTCCTTGCAACCTATTCCCTTACGAAGCCGATTGCCAGTGGCCGTCACTTGTTGACTAGCTAGAGGAGCTCCAATCCTCACGAAGTGGTAGTATTGCTATATATCCTCTTCGCGGCTGCTATCGACGATATTCTGTTCGGCATAGACGTACGCAGTGGCACGATCCTTGATTACCGTGGCTATAGCTATACCGACTTACTCCGCGACCTATCAAAAGCTCGGTGTATTTTCGCTGGCCATCATTGTACCATCCGCCAGATGAACAGCAAGAGTAATGGCAATGTATTGGCGTGATCTTTTGCTGCATGTCTTTACCCCTAGACTTTTCAAAACCTGCTTCTTTGGAGCCACTGGCTCTAAGCACCGATTTGTTATTCACAGTTGAAGACATCCTGTGCGCGCATATCGCTATAGCAATGCAACACGAGTTTAAGTGAGTCTTAATATCTATAGCGTCATTGATCTGTTTGTTTTGATAAATCGCTCGCTGCAAAGTTTAAAAGCATTTATGGACTGTCTCACGGAGTTGCAAAAAACACAAAATGTATTAATCATACATTGGCAGACATTGACAGCATTACTGGGGATTGCTTCCATGTCGTCGAAAAGTGATCCTGTCTGCTGTAATGCATTTCAGGACGTTTCAAAAATTGTTTTGTGGCTTACTGAGGTGAACGACTTGTGCACGACATGTTACATTACTTCAGAGAATACGCACCTCCACTTCTACTTGCACAGTAGCGTAATTGGCAATATGAACTCATCACAGAAGAGTCAATTTTGATCATCACCTCAACAATAGAGGAAGCGATTACTTAATCTCCACCAATATCATGTGGATATGACGAAATATTGCTGCATAAATTAAAGCCGGACCCGCCACGAACAAATTATTGAAATTGCAGGGTAAGTACTGTCTGACACTAATGTCTGAATCTCCTAATAATACACCCTAAGTCATTTTACCTTGTGATGGCGTGGATGGTAAGGCCCGACAATAGACCTCCCGCTTACCTGGTTTAATTAATTGTGCCCGCTAGTGGGCGCGCATATCTTGGTCAACCGGTTGCCGGTCATGGGTCATACAGGACGTCAAAATCCAACTCGGGCTGACTAAATTCTGCAATAAAATCCACACTTTTGGATCCGCTCTCCAATCATGTCCTCCCCATAAACAGGAATGCCCACAAAAGGCCATCAAGGAACCATTGATAAAATTCCGGGTCGAGGGAGGAATTTGGCATTGACCCTGCACGATAGGTGGATAGATGGAATCTTGGAACGTCACATTTCTTAATGAGATGACACAAGATCTCAGCCCAGGGCGCTTGTACTGCTCCGCTTCACCTAAATGTTTTAGTTGCCTACTTGGTTTTTGCGGCAGCTAACGCTATGAACACTATGAACAGCAGCGCATGGTCCGGGGTAGACGTTCGAATGATTGGGCAGGTCAACCTTTCTGGCCCAACAGGTACGTCACTCTTTGACATTGACATGCGGAAGGGAGGTGAGGAGGATGAGCTTGGTATATCTTGCCATATGAAGGACCTAATCCCTCCAATGCTAGTGCGTCCCTTGCTGATGGACAGGGTTTCCATATTACGTGCCAAATGGCTTTCTACACTACCGCATCCGAGTAACTATCCGAGCTTATGGTCTCCTGGGGCCTTTCACCCTCAGCTCTGGCTCTGGTTTTGGCTCTTTCATCCTCCACTTACCGCTATACATGGATTCAACTGATAGCCTCAGCTGCGCATCAACTACACTTGAAAATCTAGATATCAACTCCGATCTGTTCAGTTCGAAAGACTACTTTTCACCCACAAAGTTGACTGTGAACAGCGGCAATCTGACCAGGCATTCGAAATACTATTTCGACGATACCATGTCGGTCTTTCTGGTACGCATTTCACTTCCAATTTCCTATGCATCCCAAGAGGGTTAATGGTGACTCGAAATTTTTATGTGATGCGTGTGGGGCATTATAGGTTGGGGATAAACTTTTCAAAGTCCATCGACATTTCCTTGCTCGCGAGTCGGAAGTGTTCAGGTGGATGTTTGAAAGTCCAGAAGTCGAGGGGGGGAGCGATACGAATCCCATAATCCTATCGGGAGTGCGTCTCGACGAGTTTGAAAGCCTGCTGGATTTCTTCTACAACGGGTGAGTCATCGGAAAGACTTTTATTGCATGTGACGCGTAATAAATTCGAACCCGTTCATTATTTGTCTTGGGCCGGGTGATCTTGGCCGTTATTGAACTTATTCCGCCCATCTTCTCATAGGATGCACGTCCACCTGGGGATACCGACTAATCCCATTCAAGTAAGCCGGCGTCAAAGCCAGAACCCGTTAATAAATTCGCCTCCACAACATCTCTTCAACCTCCTCAGCATCTCAACCCGATACGATTTTGAACGTATCCGGAAATACGCGATCGACGAAATTCAGCGGATCGTGGGTTCATTGGATCCGATAGACGTCATATTAGTGGGAGAAAAGTACGACATTTTCCACTGGATTGCACCTGCTCTAGCGAAGCTTTGCCAACGTGAAAGACCGTTGACAATTGAAGAAGCTAGAAAGCTGGGGTTCGAGACGGCTATTCTGGTGGCTGAAGCAAGAGAGATGTTGTATGAGGTTCATACGAAGATCAAGAGATCGGAGGTGCAGTATGATGTGAATATCGTTTCGAGAATATTGGAAGAGATATTCTTCAAGTTCGACAAGGCCGGGGATCGAACCGGTCCAAGGACAACGTCAAGCTAGGCATGCTTGGCTTTGGAGTTGTGTATGTTGTTCTTCAGTGATCATCTATGCACTTATGACCTATATGATATGACGACTAGATGTGACCAGCGCTTAAACTTACTGCATTTTAATACGATACCACAACAATGAAGATACAATAATGCCTCACTTTACAAAGCGTGAACCCATGAAAGAACCTTCTGACCAACACGTTCTACGAAATGGTCATATTCGAGATTTTGTGAACGGATGAATATCCCACAATGTGCCTCGACCTCATCCTTCGCACCGAGTATTAGCACACCCTCCCATTTTTCCTGTCCCCCAAATGCACTCCCAAAGCTGGCTCGAGTGGTGGGGAGTAATGAGAAATGGTGATCGGAAAATTTGTTTGTACCTCCCCCAACGAATGTCTGCAATTCCTCTGATTCCGTTGATGAAGCGGAATGAATAGATTGGTTTTCTCCGTTTCCGCCATGATTTCCTGCATGATTCCTGCGGGGTACATGCGTCCAATAGTTTACCCAATACCCTCCATTCCAGTTTGCCAATGCCTCGTAACGATCCTTCAAACCGTGGGGGTCGAACATGCAGGAACCAAATTGGAACCGCTCCACAACCCAACGTTTGATTGATCCTGCCGGGTCATCAGCATGCTTCTTTATCCACTTATAGCGAGGATCGCCAGCGTGCTTGTCGAAATATGGGAGACCGTGTTGGACTATAGAGCTCAGCATGGTGTTGGTCCAGGATGTCGATGAGTTTCCGGGTGAAGGGGCTGGTGCGTTACGGGGCGGTAGTGTCTTTGGTGGTACTGAGATAGATTTCCCAATCAAATTGATGCCCCTGTAAACGAAGTTTACTAAAATGTAGAACTCACTGGGCATCGATCTCTTGAACTGCTCCCATTCATCCGTTACACGGTGATCAGCCATATGGATATGGGGATTGAGTTCTGATTCGGAGTGGGGGGGTGGATTTGGTCTGACAGCCTCTGGATCTTTTGCAAACAAAGACGCGATGCCGGACTTGATAACGTGGGGATGTAGCCCTAGGAAGGGGCAATCGAACGTAACCACCGCAATGATTGGATGCTGTCGCTGTGGAGCTTGTATTGGATTGTTGGAAGGATCCAACGCAGCTTCAGCTGCAAGTAGGCCTCCTATTGAATGGCCCATCAGAATGACATAGCTAGGTGGTTGGGTGGTTAACCTGGATATAGGAGTACGATGAGTAGGGTGAGTGCGAGGGTAGAGCGCCAGTATCCACCATTCCAAAAAGTTCCTCGTGGCATTTGCAAGGGGTTTAGTACTTTTGTACGTTGGGTATATGGTACTCTTGATGGAAATGTTGGGTGCTGAAGACGACCGAGTCCGGAGGTAATCCTGCAAGTCGGTTGGAAATGACTGTTATGACCAACGTTATCGATGTTATTCCTGATAGTGTGAGGCCAGGACCAACCTGAAAGCTCCTGTCATTGCCTGCAATAAGGGTCGCAATGAACAACAGGAGCCAAGCCTTCAACTAGTCATACCTTGGAAACCGTGGATATATATGAGGTGGAGTAGGGACATGGAGGAGACAAGCCAAGAAGGAGCTACGATTAGACAACCAACAAGCCGCGCTCCTGCTTCTTGTCTCCTCTCCTCCACCATCTCACAAACCAGCAGCTCATCTCTCTCGAAGCTCAATGGCGTGCACCAGCAATTCAAACTCAAATTTGGAATTGCACTTGATCAAGGATAAGCTCGCCAAAATCCAGCGATCTATTCATCAATTTCGACCCTTGACCTCACAGCCCCCCATCCTTGACTCTTCCATCGATGTCTCGAAGGAATCACCAGAGGACACGCAATGGTTGCAACAGGAGCCCATACCTGGTCTGAAGAGGCTCAAAGACTCCATCTCGATGGACTTGGAAGTTTTGAACGAGGTTCGTGCTACGACAACAGCCCGTATACTCCCCGCCGTGGTCAAATACACTGTCTGAATACATAGTGTGGCCTATTCAGTAGTTTTTGAACGACCCAAAGGCGACGGAAGCACCAACACTGTCTACCAATGCCCCATACCTGATCGCAGTATGGAACGAGATTCTATGCGCACCATGGCCTATCACTTCTATCCTCAAACCTTTCTCTCATATACCTTCTGGCTATGGCGTTGCGCCTAAGAAGAAATCCGGTCATAAACCCCAGGGTACGAAGGTTGACGTCGTGGCAGATAACGGAAAGCGGTGGATTCGCGTCAATACGTACGTCCATCAACCCTCGCTGCTTGCTATCTAATCCCTTTCAAAGAATAAAAAACGCGCGTCTTCTCGCGGAGTTCAGAGAAATAGATTCATACTTCACCGACTCTGGTGATGAATTCGATGATGCCATCGGTCGTCCGAGTCTTGCTCAGACGGAGTTTGTAAATTCTGTCATTCGTATGGGTCGTTCGCTGCTCGAAGCCGCCGCTGCCAATCCTATAGAGGGTATGACGGAGATTCCCAAAGTTACAATGCGGCTCACCAGATTGGCACTCTACCCCGAGGATAAGCAATTGTACGATCCCCGCATAGAGAAAACGGTTCAGTGTCTCGAAGAGATGGGTATTAGCGTTGAGCTCGGAGAGCGAGGAGAGATTGAACCACCAGCATCGATGATTCGTCCCGCACAAGTCGTGCCCGCTCCGGAACTCCAACCAACGGGCAAAATCAATTTGGACCTTTCAGTGCTTATCGCGCTTGTTTCTGACTTGACGCATGCCCGATTACCTACAACTATCGAAGAAGCCAGAAAGCGATTTATTCCTCCGAAGAGCTATCGCGAATGGAAACAAAAACGACTCTTACAGTCAGGCAAAAATTCCAGACAACCCCGCCCTCCATCGTTGTCAACAATAGCAGACGCTACATCTTCCTCCCCCACTTCTGATGTAGGCGATATGCCAGGGGACCTCGTACAACACTCCAGAGCACTAACGACCCAGATTATCCAAGAAATGGCTCGAGGGTTGATTGACGAACTGCACCACAAACTATACACGCTACACTCCCACTCTACAACTGAGTTTTGGACTACCAATGAAGCTCGGGATAGATGCCTTCGTATCATTTCCAAAATCGGTGGACCCAACGAGAAACGCCGAGCACATGCGCTGTTCTACGAAACACCTTCCCTATTCCCTACCAAACTATCGCTACACGAAGCAGAAGAGTTATATTGGCAGGGATCCCGATACGAGAGATCCTTCCTCTCATTGTTCCCCTTGCGATTTTATCCAAGATCGTCTATTATTACCCCCGATATCCCTCTCAGCCCTTCGTTGGAGCAGCATCCGGGTCCGAAAAGCCCGTTTTTTGCTTCATTAGCCGGAACATGCAAGTATATCCTCTCCCACGAGTTGATACCGCACCCCAAATCTCTGCCCGAAGATATCGCCCTCAACCGTATTGATGCTGAGAATTCCCCTCCATCAATCGCGACGAGCACTTCATTCCCGGTCTCATCATCGATTTCTACATCGTCATCCCCGTCTTCTTCATCTTCGTCGTCGTCTCTCCTTTCTGGCGAAATCCAGAGAGCGATCGTGACAAAAGTTAATCCTAGACTGACTGCACATACCGTGCAGAGTTTGCTGTATGGTGCCGAGTTGGGATGGACGACGTTGACGGCTAATCGATCGAGTGTTAAAGCTATTTTGAGAGAAATCAAAGCAGCTATGTCTTCTGGAAGATTGGGTGGGGGTGAGGATGAATTTTTCAATGGTGTGCTGGAGGGCGAGGGACGTGAGAATGGGGAGAGTGCGGAGGAAGCCAGGAGGCCTGAGGAACGAGCGGCTGTTTGGGTTGTGGATCCGAGGAGTTTGGCTGAAGGGATGTCGTCCTTTGCGATGGCTTAGCGCGCTTACCTGGCGCATCAAGATTGTCCCCATCACCGCCTATTGACTTGTATCCACATTGTAACAATTTACGCAGCACATATTGAGATTCTGATGTGATCAGCAGTACATCCCCATGCCGCGACCGAATAAATATTAAGAAAAGATCAAAATAGAGATAAATAATACATCCAGGTGAACATTAGAAGGTGTTAATAATAGACAGACGAGCATAGTACTGCATTATCGGACAAAGTGAGACCATAAGACGCCGAGGGGAGGAATGGGGAGGGGGAGCGTCCAATGATGCACCGCACCTACAGTGTCATGCACACAAGACATATACACAAGTCTATATGCCCTTTTTATGCATTGGTGATTGGTGATTGTTCTATGAGTTCCTTCCCTCTGAATGTTGCTTTGAATAACTCGAGTTGCGTGGAGACATCGTATGACTTGAGCTTTGATGTTCATTAGCGTCAGCGTTGCTATCGGCCGTCGACATCGATTCTTGACCGTGCTCTTGTCCTTGTCCTTTTCCACCACCATCATCAAATTCAACGAACCCACCGAAATCCTCATCATCCCCATCTCCAACACCACCCATCGACGTTCGCGATCCATCGTCTCGAGCCAGCGCGGTACGGCTACCACCATGCCATGACTCCGTAGCTGTATCAAATAAATTCACAGAATGAGAATTCGGATTTGAATCTACGGTAATACTGTTACCATACCCATGTATTGCAGGATCCAAAGTTGTCATCGACGTTGGACGACTCGCTTGAGAAGTAGAAGTCCTTCGTCTTTGCGGAGGAGACCCTGACGCAGACCCCGACCCCGAAGGCGAAGACGGCGACGAAGGACCAGCCACAACAACGGCAGGTGGTGATTGTGGTCGAGAAGCAGATTTCCGACTCTCACTCTCATTCACCTGCGCCTCTGAACCAGCAACAGGCCTCGTAAGCCATAAAGATGACGAGGGCTGTGGATTCTGAACAGGTGAGGGCGTAATAGGCGATGTTGAAGATATCGTTCTAGCATGTGTAGGTCTCAACGGCGCTCGTGGACCCATGATAATCTCACTCGTCGGTCTCTCCCTACCACTCACACTTCTACCAATCGCAGCGCCCAACCCTGTCCCATCAAAATCAAACGCAGGGGGTGGGCTGGTGAGTAACTCTGGTCTTGGCTGTGTCGCAGCATACGCTACTGCATCGGGTCCATACGGCAAACCAAACCGCACCATCGACTCTCTCGAAGAAAGCATCTTCATCTGGTCGGGTGTAAGTCCCGACTTGGGGTACGTAAACTCCGATTTCATCACCGTGTGTGTCAAAGGGGCTGATATCGAGTTGACGGAGATTTGAGAAGGGTTGGATGCGGTGCTGATGTGGGAGGTTGAGCCATTTCGATATGCGGCGACGTTAATTAGTGTTGTGGATGAACCAGAGCGACGACGACGAGGACCTCCTCTTCGGGTGCCTGATTGGATGCTCACGCTCACGCGGGGAGATACTGATACTGTTGATAACAGGGTGGCAGCTGATCCTGTAGAGCCGCCTCGGGTGTGCGATGGCAGGGACGGGTGGGAGCGCGTGGAAGCCGAACCAAGCCCAAAGAAAGAACGGAAGGTAGATGGTCTTCCTGGAGATTGAGCAGTATCAGTGTTCGGTGCGGGGGGGGTCGCAGTCTCAGTCTCAGCAGCAGCAGCACCAGATGAAGCATTGGCATTAGTTCTGTTCGGCTGATTCCTTTCAACCTGCGGGCTGCTATTATTTGCATCAACGACTTCGAAATAGGGCGGTGCTTCCCCTCGATCAATAGAGGGCGATCGCGCGCGCATCAATGAGGCGGTTTCCGAACCAACGACAGTATCTACACTGTCCCGACGGGCTTCTTGAATTTCTGATATTCTTGGAGGTCGGGGTAGGTCTGCATTGTGGTCATCTTCATCGTTTAACAAGAACTCTGTGTTTTCTGCTCGAGGTAATCGAGGGTAGTTCACCGACCCGCTCCGTGCGTGGCCGGTGTTTCCGTTGTTGGATTGTGATATGGACGAGGATCGCCTGTCATCGACATCCTCCGATTCTGGCCCCCTGTTACAATCAAGACAGTCAGGAAGAGAATGAAACAAGGAAAAGGCCCCAGTACTCACTTGTAAATTACAACCTCTTCGTCTCCTGGGTCCTTGTTATATGCGGGGAGCGACCTTGTCGAAATCTGAGACGGTGTTCTCCTGGCTCTCCTGGCTCTCCTAGGTCTCGGAGTCGCTTCCTGATTGTTTCCCGCTGTTACACCATTCGCAGATAATTGATCTGCTGGCAACATAGAGACTTGCTCTGGGTTCCCGACTTGCTCTGAATTGTTTCCCCTTAGCGCATCTATTCTTCGTTGTATAGATCTTTTTGACCAGACTATAATCCCTGTGGCCAGAGCCAATACTCCCACAATCATGATGGGAATCTATGAATGCAAAAGACATTGTAGAATTGAGTTACGAGAATTCAAAGCGGAAGACACAAGAAGAAAAGCATAAGAGAAGGGAAAAAAACACACAGACTCCGCCGATCACGGAAAATCAGAACATCGGAGAGGATGTACAACAGAACGACGAAACAAATTGACATTCGTGTGGGGTATTGTACAAGAGCCGAATACGCACCCATAACTGAGGCGATATGCCTCCACTGGAGTTACTGGGATGGCTTCCATTCCCGGTATCATCCCTTCTCCCGAGCCACGACAAAGCTATCCACTCCGACGAAGCAGAAGATCCGTCGTGGCCGTTGGTACCGATCCCAATTGCGGATGGGAGTCCGTTTGGATTATGGATTATCCGGATAGATGCAGGTATGGCCAATACCGTACTCGACGAGAGGAAGCACGAGATAAGGAGAAGAGTTGTCCAGAGGTGGTGCATGGGTATTGAAGTGACTCCTTTCGAGGGAGTGTCGTTGTTGACTGAACTGCCTCTTTCTGAGGCCCGAGACGCCCGAAGTGATGGCGGTGAAGGTGATCGCAAGATGCAAGGGTGAACCAAATCGTATAATTTTGAAGGTGAGCATGGCACAGGGTTTGCGGTAATGCTCGAAAAAGTGTACGATCCATGCGAGGGTAGATTGTCGTCCGTTAGGCGAGTTGCTCCTGAACTTTCATGTCGTGAATGAACGCGATCATTCGCATTAGAATTAGAACCTAGAGAATCGTTGTTGTTGTTCGCATCCTTGTCATGATGTTGGGGATAGAAAGGCTGGGTGTGAAGCATGGGTGCTAGGCGTCGAATAAGTATGGTTGTGTTGTGGCCCTGCAGCCTGGTTTGCAAGTCAGGCTCGAAAGAAGCTAACACTTGGAGAAAAGCAAGCAGCGTCCAAACGAAAGAGTCGACGTGGTAGGAAAAAAGCTTTTGAAATGAAAACAAACGCCTTGGTAGTTGGTGAGGACGCTGGCTCAGGGGCCGAACAGTCTGGATCAAGCTTGATGCAATGCGCGGGTTTGACAAGAGGGTATTTTAGCCTTCTAGGTAACTCCTGCCGTCATCTCATCATTCCGGATAGCAGAGAAGGCTGTCCGTGTGGTGGGGTCGCCGAGGATGACCGCGACCTCGTAGAGTGTGCTACTGCTATAGATTGGTCCTGGTTGCTACTCAATGACCAATATCTAGTACTGATGATTCTGATACTGATGCGCATTCTAATGCTGATGAAACCAGTTACGATGCAATGTTTACAGGGAAAGGAGCACAGCCGAGCCAACGAGCGTCAACGGCATAAAATGTATTATTATACACCATGCGGTCGACTCTATAAATATCAACGCCTAGTTACAATTTAATTTCCGGTTGACCCACACGCCGAGTGGTTCGTCAAGAGCGCGTATGTACCGTCGATTTGGAATGTTGTACTAGATTCGCATTTCATTCATGTTCGTCGTAAATATATTGTTGCGATAGCTTGGCACGCGATCAAACACCGACCATTTAACGAGGTGAGGAGGTCCGAGCACTTGGCCAAGGCTAGCATCTCTAGTTGTGCTGCTCTCACCGGTCACTATATCCTGGAGAACCACTCCAGTTCGTTGAGCTGGAGGGGTTGGACTCGACGATCTGCTTCACGTGCGAACTTGCTGTTAATGAATTAACCCTGACTGTCCATGGGAATTCTGTGAGAATAACGACTCTGGGGGTTAGTAACTGAATACATAAGCCCATGTAAGTAGCTGTTGAGCACAGTTTTATCCCGAGATGATGGGACTTGGGTCAAGGCTCAGTGCATGTGGTTATCAGTCACCAGCTTAACACCTCACTCTCATCATCAGGAAGTTCAGAACGATGATCACTCAGACCATCACATGACCAGGACATGTCTTATAAACTGAGTCTTCCCTCTCCCCTCCTTCATCTCTCACGACAATGGCACACACACTCCCTCCCCTCCCTTACCCCTACGATGCTCTCGAGCCCTCCATCTCCAGGGAAATCATGGAGCTGCACCACACCAAGCATCATCAGACCTACGTCAACGCTCTAAACGCAGCAGAAGCAGCCTACGCCAAGGCTAGTACTCCCAAGGAACGCATCGCCCTTCAAGCAGCCCTCAAATTCAATGGTGGTGGTAAGTCCTCCTCGATCACAGTCATCCGATCTTCTTATCATTTACGGCATCGGTCCCTCCTCGTTCTTATCTTATCTACATCATCTCATCAGGTCACATCAACCACTCCCTCTTCTGGAGGAACCTCGCCCCTTCGGGTAGCGGTGACTTCAAAGCAGACAGTCCCTTGGGGAAAAAGATTATTGAAACATTCAAAGATCTCAAGAGTTTCCAAGAACAATTCAACTCGACCGCTGCCGCCATTCAAGGATCTGGTTGGTGCTGGCTTGTAAGTCTGGTTGCATCTTGATGTCGTGCGCGTTTTGACTTCTTGACTTGATGAAAGGGTTACAACCCTGCCACCAAAGGTCTTGAGATCGTCACCACTGCTAACCAAGATCCCCTCTTGACCCATATCCCCATCATCGGTGTGGACATGTGGGAGCACGCTTTCTACCTTCAATACAAGAACGTCAAGCCCGAGGTAGGTGTTGTATCATTCTTTCAAATCTTCGACATTCCTTATCGTTCCGCGTAGTACCTGAAGGCCATCTGGAGTGTCATCAACTGGGAAGAGGCTGGTGCACGCTTCGGTGCTGCCAAGTCTAACCTCTAAATGACTTGGTTCCTCGAACAAAATATCGGTAGTGACGCTGCGATTTTTATGTCTATCAATTGTATAAGAATGTGACAAAAGCGAATTGGATCAGTGTTTGTTCATATGGTTCACCTAGCGGATGGCTCTGTGTGATTGAGTATTCTCCCGTTCTCCGTCTGCGTCCGTCGAGAGAGGTGATTGCTCTGCTAAAATGCACCCCCGATTCGAAATAGCGCGTTAAGGACGTCATTTTGAAGGTACCCAGTAGCACGTTCATGCAGAGCTGCTGTCGACTGTGCGCGCAGCCCATAGACATGTGTCTATATGCGCCATTATTTCCCCCAAACGGCTCTATTCTACACCTCACAGCGCAGCACGACGAACGCGCTTGGGTCCAAACCGATCAACAAGAAACTTTTCAAGGTCCAAAGCTAAAGGTAGTCAAAAGTGATCAGGAGCGTGAACTTGAACGCGTGCCGGGTTGGGGATGCATGCCGTACCTAGTTCTTTCGGTGCTTCGTGGGGAATCTACGCGACCCGCGCGCGAAAGTTCAGCCACAACACAGAGAGATAGATCCACGATTGAGGACCAACGTACCAGATGACGCGATTTTCCTATCCTCGTGTTTGAACAATTCACAGGTCTTATCCAAGCTCGGCGTCGTGTCATTTCTGGAGGACCGAAGCTACCAACGAGCAGGTTAGTTTCTCGTCTTCAAACCAAGAAAAATATTCGAAGAAAGGAAGGAAGGAAAGGAGTGAACATGTTGTATGCTTACTCCTGCGTATCTACTCCAGGGAAGATCCACCGAATCTCGATTCGCTCATCGATGGTCGATACGTGTTCCCATGCTTCCCAGGGTACGACTCCTTCAGAGAATGTATTGGCTTCTTGAAGAGCTGGCATTTTGAGCCGGCAGGTGGTTGAAGTGGACGACGAAGCGTTATTGGGATTGTAGCTCTCGTCATAGAGTCCGCATTCGACGTAGACTTTGAGAGAGGATGGATCCCAGGCTTGGAAGAAGGGACTCTTTTGGAATAATTCCAGTGCTGCTTTCCTAATGTACGAGGTAGATCAGTATAGGCGGACGAAAGAGAAGTATAGGCTGTATCGGACGCATACTTTGATTCCCAAGTCTCTCGACGTTGAAGCGCACCTCGTGCGAGATTATCCTGGTGCGTGAAGATGGGCTTGTTACCACCTTGAGGTTGGAGTATCACCGGATCAACCAGAATGAGAGTGTGGTATAACTGGGGATACAACGCAGCTGCGATTGCCCTATATGAACCATATTCGTTCAGTGCTTACGTCGATACAAGCCCCGGGGCGAGAGGAAAATGGCTGACGATGTAGATCCGCCGAATGAATGGCCAATCGTGACGAACGTTCTTTCCCTGAACCCATGTAATCTTCGATATTCAGTTTCTTCAGCAGGGAGCCGAGGAAGATGTGTAGGGAGTGGACCTCCAGCTGGTGTGTTGGGCAGGAAATGTAGTAGGAAATTCACGATATCCCTGGTATTATCCACCCAATCGACTACAGAATAGCCGTCAAGCAAAGAGCTAGGGCATTGAATAGGATAAGGACATACACACTCCAGATAAAGAGTCCGCATTGAGGAGCGCCGAATCCCCATGGTGAACGGCCTCCCAGGACCATACTTCGTCGATGAACTGAGCAGCTGGGGACGACAACAAATGTCCCAACGTAGGCTCCCATATCTAAAAAAACAACATGGCCATCATTTAGGGACGAGAACCATGAGGATGTTTCATCGTCTCACCTCTTTGGGAAACCCAGTCGCATGGGCCAGAAAAAGTGTAACACCTCTCCCCTTCCCCGTGCTTTTCCCTGGTCCCGTTTTACTGCTTTCTTCCCTTCCACCACTCGCATCCGCACTCAAACAATCGTTCCTCACATAACGATTAATACAGTTCCAGAACACCCTCTCAACCCCGTCAGGATTAGGCGTCTCTCGAAACTCTTTCATCCTGCTCAACAGCTTTACGGCTTCTTTCTCCTTTTCTGTTCTCGGAATCGTATATGGTATCGGGTCAGGTACTCGGATTTGGCTGGACATGCGACGGTATGCTGCTGGTATAATGTGCGTCGAGAGGGTATACGGAACCCTATCCCTATCCATATCTTGAACCGGGCCAAGACCATCTAGATGATGAAACACAGGTTGCCGTGGTGGACTGGGTAGCTTTGTGTATCTATCCACTAGCTCGGACAGAGGCGGTGGATAGATAGGAAGAAGTTTTCGAGTCGTCAAACGTGGCCAGGTGAATGGTTCTAGACGAGGGAATGACCTATCCATGAGTGCCTTGGTTGTCTATTTTTCTTGTCCGTGGTTTGGTAGAAAAAGCGACGTGCTGGTGCAAGGTAAGCGGTATGCGGTGGAGGCTACCTGTAGAGCACATTACGGTAATCGTTAGGACGTGCCTTAACGGGATTTTATACATCTTGATCCGGATTAAGTCTCAACATGCGGTGTCATCTTGTGCGAAATCAAAACCCGGAGCTCTTACTCAACCCTCATTCATATTATAGCTTCGGATAAGAAACGAGAATTCAACTCGTACATATAGAGGCAAGTTCGATTTTTACCCTTTGCAGATGTGACATCGCCGGCACAATGCCGCACATCCTGATTCTGATTCCCGGAGATGCCAACCACGTGACCGTCCATTTGGAGTGTGTGGCCATGGGCGGCATTGGCTCGCACATTGTTTGCCAGTGCAGCGCCGTGATTGCGTACACTTGCTCGCATATCGAGGATCTATATGGTAATTCGGCGACGCGATGCTTCGTCCAAACCACCAAGATGAGTACAAGACAGTTTGTAGGGCATAGATTCATGTAAAAATTCTAGTATACAAGCTTAGTCTATATGTACTTAGTATGTAGAAATACCATCTTCAACGGCCTCATCCATATGGCTCTGTTACTATCAATTAACTCGCAGACAGTTTTTTCATCTTCGGGGCTTGCCACTGTCTCCCTCTTAATGATGTGCTCATCATTACTTCCGATGTGTGTGGTGCTAGTGATGCCAATAATCCTGCCATCCCTGTCACTTAAAACTCTTTGATTTGCCTAGCAGATGCCACAAAGTAAGCCCATTGTATAGTGTAGCCAGTTGTTTCATCTCCCCAAGATATTTCTCTACTGCCATATAGATCTACTTATTATTGTATGGAAAATCTTATAGAACATGAAAGTCAACGCTTTGAGGTATGTGGTCAGACAATATGCCATGTATACTAGGATCACCTTGAGAACTATGCAACACCTGTGCAAACAGTTGAGAACAAAAGAGGTGTGTCGCAAGGAAGCAGAAGTGGAGGGTAAGGCCTGAGGTTGACCAGAAATACCTATACAAAGCATACATCTCTTGGCTAAAAATGAACCCCAGTGTTATGACTTTACCTAATCTATATAGATAAGATTGTATGCTTTATGTTGCACCATTCTATGTTGATGTCTGGTCCAGTAGATCAAACAAGGTGAGCTATAGGATAGTTCAGCATGTATAGCAAGTAACACAAGAGGCTAAGCTAATGTACATGCTTGTAGCGATTAGCTTATATACAATCTTAGCAGTGTCTCTTGACACATAGTAGTCTACGTGTATCTAAGCAATAAGTAGAAGTGACATACATAGTCTATGGGGGAGGGATTACTGCAGAGAAGTATAACCAAAGTGGCAAATGTAGAAGATGACAAGCAGCAACCCTGTGGGTGTGCTAGAGGCTAAAACAGTGATACTTTACCTGGTAAAATGTCTTAGATAGAGAATAGAGCAGTAAAAAAGTAGATTGAGAGTTAGGGAAAATACACAAACTACAGGCCTCCTTATAATATGTAAAAGGAGGGTACAAAGTAAAGGAGATAAGTACAAGGATATCTAAATAAAAATAGTATCCAAGGTAGCTATGAATAGTCTTATACTCCGGTTTTGTATCTGGTACAAGATCATTTGATGTACTATTGTTCTAGGTCGTCATGCTGCATATGGTAAACATCATGCACAACAGCTTGTATTGAAATTAGTACTATCGGGCTATCTAGGAAGTTGCGGCTGATGGTCCTAGAAGCAGGTAGATTTGGTTAGCTTAGAAAACCAATACAGTTAAAAAGGTCAAAGAGCAACTTTGGCTAGCTTGTAGGTGGTTCTAGATAAGAAAAAGTCATGGATAGACGTTTCCTAGATTCTTCTAGAAAGAAAAATACATTTTGGTTACTGGGGGTTTACTTTGGGTCTATTAAGATCTATTGTCAAGCACAGAGATATGATCTCGATTCTACTTGTTAGGGTTAGACACTCGAATTCTTAAACAAAGGCCTAGGGTCTTGAGCACTCCAAACAAACACTTAAACCCAGTCTACTTGGGTGCGGTGAAAGACCAGTAGAATACTGTAAAGGGATGAAAGAAGGAGTAACAGATGTATGTAGATAGATCTAGAAAGATCTAACAACAACTCTATCAATTCCACGAATAGAATATGATAGTCCTTTGTTATTTCCTTCAAAGGCTTGTGGAACTGCTTCTTCTCTAGAATAATCTACATCATAGGTAGAGACTGTCTAGATGAATCTAAAGGCATTGTAGATAATCAGGTTAGAGAGACAACCATTCTCTCGAATAGTTATGTGAAAATATAGACCCAGCTATAGGCCCGGCCTGTCAGCAGTAGCACTCTATAACATATCTGGATGAATCTAAAAACATTCTAGATAATCAGGTTAGAGAGATAACTATTCTCTAGAATGGTTATGCAAAAATATAGACCTAGCCATAGGCCTGGCCTGTCACTGTGTGCCATTAAAAATCTGGCTGCTCTTGCCATAAATTGGGTATTATTTTCCACCAATCTCATAAAGTATCCTCTACCCTTCCTCTCTATGAGTTGCACCTCCTTCCATTCTGCAGTAAATACTTGTCCATCCCATCCTCTACGCTGCTTTGCCATGGTATCTCTGACGAATCCTCGTCCACAGCACGCATTGCTATCTTCTCTACTGGACAATGTGATCCATTCCTAGAGGATACCATCTATCGACACAAAACATTTGAGATGATATGTTGAAACATCTTACTAGTTGTAGGCTATAACACATCAATTCCTTCACTGTTAATCACGAGAAATTATAAACAGGCAATGTCAAGATAACCCGACAAAAAAAGCCGGATGAACCAGTGACAAAGGGTTGCATGAGGGACGAGGAAACTGTATTTGTCCAGTTGCCTGGCAGTAGCGTGGTGAATGACTGTAGATGCAGCCCCACAAAACTTCACTCAAGGTTGGTTGTTCGTTTGCCTTGATATGTGTCGAGTATCAACCAGAATGGATGAGAGAATGGAGATGACGGTTCTTAAATGTAATCCTGAAAAAATGTTGTCGACACCTTAGAATATTACAGCAAAAATTCCTCGACCAGAAAGCTCTAAAAACAACAACTTCGCTATTACTGATCTCAACGTAGCTGTATGAACGGAAGTGGGTGTCGCCAATATCGATATCAAGCCAGATCTCGGTAGAAGTACAAAATGACCCTGAGTCAACCCTGTACATTTTTGTGGAGCTGCGCCCATCATTTTGCAACAAGCTGACTTGTTTGTCCCGGGCAATAAGGCGAAGGTGGGAAGTCCATACCAAGCGGGCAACAAGGGCCTTCGATGCTTTCTGACACACCAGCTACTGTATATTTTGGTCAGCACACATAAACTTTACGACAGGCTTGTGAGTGCAGCATGGCTCTGAAGATACCTAGGTCAACTGCCTATTCTTCTTCAACGCATCGAATTGTTTTGACCACTCTGAGCACGGCATGGGTAGTACCGGGATGAAGCCTAGATCTCAGATCTCAGGCCTATGTAGCGATGTGAGAATGTCCGGATGACAAATACAGGACGAACACACTAAAAACAGGCACAAGGCAACTTGGGGTAACCGCTCACTGCCCTTGATACCCTTGATACCCGTCACCGACATTAGCACAGGATAGGCTGTACAAATATAAGGTAGACGAAGCCGAAGCATGGTCGTTTGGTTCTGAGGATATAACCTGCAGCCGGTCTTGTGAGCGACCACCCCAATCATCGGAGCTCACTCATTCGTAAAGCGCTAGCGCTGGATTCGCCCATCGCCTTGTTTTCCTTTTTCTTCTCTAACACCCTCGATTCAACAGGTGGCAAGTGTCTATATCGTCTTTCACGACTTGCATCCACATAGCAAGCCCTTCTGAAAAAGTAGTTCCCTATAATTTCATTCCCATCCGATCTTATCACGCTCTTTCACTCACACTGGGGAAAATCAACACTTCTATCTATTCAACACGTCAGTGCAGTACTGCGTAGTCGTAATTGCACAGAGGTGCGGCAACTACGTTGATCTGTCAACAACGAAATTGTAGTGCAGCCACGCCTCGGAGCCCTGGCCCTGCGTCGATTCTCCACACGTCTCTTTTGTCCTCGACATCCATCACTCACAGGATCAAATCCAGCCTAATTTCTACGGAATGCCCTCGGATTACTCTTTCAGAGACAGTGATTCCCTAATTATAGAGTCGCCAATTGATTTGACAGACTCAGAAGAGGCATACCCTGCCGGTCCTACTTCATCATCGTCTACGCTCCGAAAAGCAGTAATTGCTACTCGCCTTGCATCGCCTCCTGTTATGTGGCAGGGAGTCGCTTCGGAACCATCATCATCTAGAACATCACTAGATAGTGATGGCCAGTGCGATCATCGTACTGAAAATGCACGCTGGAGCGCTCCGGTGTCTCGCGAGCGAAGTTCATCAAGAGGGGACAGTGATTCGCTGCCTGCATCTCCATCTCCACGCTTGGTGACGGTGAGAAAGCAGCGCGCACCCTTACCTAAACCACCTGTGAAGGTTCGAAGATCATTGCCGCGTGCACTCCATTCCGCATCTGCGCTTGCGCCAATGCGGTCCTTAGAATACGTTCGACCGCTACCTCCCATTCCCGTCCCTCCGTCTGGATCCGCTCACGTAGGGGAAACCCCACAGAAAAGGAGTAATACGGCCGATTCGCATATCCCAGATAATTCCGACTTCGACTCCGATACCATTCCTCCTTCACCTTCGCGCTCCAATTCCCCAAGTACATCAGCGTCATTTCCCCCGACGCCTCCGCCACCCAAGGCTCCTAAGGGCATTCGCTTCGATGCCTGTAAATCCTCATCGCATCATATGAACATGCAATCATCACATAGCAAAATCGCTCCTCTTGCAATGGATTTGATCGCTAGCGAGAGCCCAGAATCGGCGATAGGAAGGCCATCTACGTCCGGGCCTCGGCCTCCTGATGAAATCTCAATCCTCAGTCCCCTTCCACCCGACATACCCGTTGCGCCATCACCCGTGACTGCCAAGCGGAAACAAGTGACAAAGCTGACGAGATTTCTGGGCGAAACTATTACGGAAGAGGCGATCGACGAACACATACTCCCTGTAGAAGCAGAGCTCGATGATTCATGGAGTCTGGAGAATGGGAGAGAACTGATTCTTAAGGCGCTAATCATACCAAATCGATATGTGGACAACTCGGAATGGCTAAGTCCTGTTTCGGATGAGAATAGGTTGAGCATGCACTGGGTGTATGAAAAGCGCGGTGCGAGGCATCTACAGGATGACTACAACCAAGTGTTGCGGAAGTTAAGGGTCCTATAATTGCAGACTTAACAACGCTCTTTGCTCGTTCCTATTTATTTTGCCCTTTTTTTCTTTTTGGCCTCAATTGTATTAATATTCTCGCATCCAACCAGTTCTCATTAGACACGCTTGTATATCCACTAGGCATCGATAGCTCGATGACGACCATACTTTCGATAATGCCGGCTACTTTTCCTTCAATGTATATCTGATGACCATCGATTCAATTTGCAATTGGGTGTGCGGCACCAGAAGAATTTGAAAGCTCTTACTTTCTCTTTCCTTTCAAGTTTTCCATCGTATTCGTCGCCATATCACTGAGACATTGAAATACCTGCATTGAGTTTGCTTTTCTCTCGTCAACCTGAGAAGAGATAGTATGTGCATATTTGTGACACTGGCAAGCGAAGCCACAGTCATGCCCTCCCCAAATAAGTACGATGGACCATGAATACAGCCACGAAGCCTACTTTGAGTCAACTACAAGTGTTTGAATGGATGCGGTTGATATGTTGACCTGTGAGAAAATCCCTACCAAGAGCTTCAAAGACATGTTTGTGATTGCAATGGTGCCGCTCCGAGTTGACCAACACAGAGGACCGCTTGGACAGTACTGCACAACAAGGCAGCAAGGAGGGATGTGAGATTCTGAACGAGTAGAGGAACACATAATCTTGCTTCAATAACATCAAAGTACGGAAGATGCTATATCGAGTTGAAGTCGTTATCCCAAAACGGAGATGCACAGACGATAACCATACATATTGTGCAAACCGTCGTAAGTTTAAGGAGTTGGCACCTAACATCTTTCGCGAACGAACGTTGAACGGGAGAAGAATATACCCGATAGCCGAGTTATTTATACCTGTGTAGGAATTCACCAGGTGAAGTGACCTTGCTATGCTACAGCAACTGTTAGCAAGATAGCTCACGGTATGATTCGTGCATTCATTGACAGTGTTCTTACTTCGTTGTTCTGATGAGTATGCATATACCTTTCTTGTCGTCACCTCCCTAAGCTGTTCAGTACATATACACCGAGTCTATGACGCAGGGTCGTTGGCATTCATTCCGAAGCAACGAGATCTGATCCAGCGTCGAATGATATAAATCTTGACGTTGGTATGACATTTCCTATGCAGTCGGCTAGAACGGTCTTCGATCTCAATTGGATTCATGACTTCTGAACTACTCCTAGTCGGGAAATTCAGATTAGATTCATCCCAACTCGGAGACTTAGTGTTGCCGCGGTTTCGAACCGCAGGGTCCTATAATGAAGTGACATATTTTGAGTTTTCTTCACTGCACATTCGTTCTCAATGGTCTCACGAGTTAGAGGATGCAGTGCTTGATTGTTGGTGCCCAAAAGTTTCTGGATGAGACTCCGATGAGAGCAGTGATACTTCACGTTACATTCTGCGTGATATTTCGGTTAACAAGACCAAGTTTCACCAAGAATAGGACAATAGTGGCTTCTGGCCTTCCTCTTCACCATGCAACCAATTTTGTATGGGATGACCGTTTTTGTCGACCATATAGAACCGTCAAAATCCGCGTGCCAAACCAGACAAAATCGCGGCAACACTAGTTTGGACATAAAGCTGTCGTCAAATGAGGTATAAGCAGACTGCCACACCACCCTGTCACGGGCCGCAGAAGTCCCTCGTGTCTTGGCATCAGTGTTGTTCTCAGCGAACAAAGGTTGTTCGATGCTATTATACTCGATGAGCGATATCTTGTCGTCGCCGGAGCATTCACAAAGTGCGCCGTCAATCAGGAAACCAGCAACTCAGGGACAATCTACCAATTTGGCCACCACGCATAAATTTCGACGCCTCGAGGCATTTGCGTGGCATCCTGAATTTGGCTTGGTGCACGTTAACAATGAGGACAAAGCCTCCTCAAACGTCACAGCTAGCATGAAGCGGTCATACTTGTACGCATTCACCTGATTCACTCATCACACAAGATACCAGCTGCCCCCCACACTCACAACTATTGCTCGGTTATTTTCAAACGTCGACCGGGAGTCGCGACACAACTGCTGCTTTTAAACTCTGCTCATCCCACCTCAGATGAATACGAGACCGAAGAACAATACTGAACTTAGAAGAAACGGCGCCCCTTCATCCTCCAAAATTCCCTCAATTCACTGGCTCTTCCGTTCAAATATTCCACGGCGGAGACAATCATTTCTTCCTGCGGACATTCACAAGCGAAATTTTTTCGGAATGAGTGAGGTCTTTGGAGTCATCACCAACGTTCGTGAAATGTGTTCAAACTCGATTGTGGGTGAATTCATAGTTCACCATCTTGCTCCTTGTAGCCCTCGGAGACAGCTCGGAATCTGACAGAATCGAAGCGTCTGTTAGATGAAGCGCGTCAACAGATAGCTGAACAGCGACAGCGCTCACTAACACGACCCAAGCATACATTCACCCGATTGCCAGGTTTCTTTCAGCGCCCAACAGAAATGCGAGCTATCGAAACGGCGCTTCGGGATGAACCATCGTTCACTGTGGTATTTGGTGCAAACTCAGTCGGGAAGGTGCGCATTGTTCAAGACGCCGCAGTTCTTTGACGTCCTTATTGATCTCGCGACCCTAGACAGCTTTACTGCGCGAAGTTCTTTCACAAGAGAAATACCATGTCCTTCACTTCGATCTACGGATCGCAGGATTTGCTGACCTTGCTAGTCTTTACCTAAGCCTTAGTCAACAAATGGAGCATTACTTCAGTGAGATTGCCGAAAAGATAGAGGGTTATGAAGTTTTTGAAAAAGAGGCCTGGGGCTTTAAGGTTCGTCGTCATTTCATGAATTTCTCATAGCCTTAGTCAATGATTTCTTTATTCCATCTATCCATAGCATGACCGAATGGGTGTAGAGCGCCGTGTCGCAGAGGCACCCGAGGGGACAAAGGCACGAGTCAAAACAAGCGATGTGGCACGTTTGATGGAGTTGTTCCAGGTACGTTGAATTTGGGCGCGCTAGTATGTGGCTCACACCCAATTAGAGCTCCTTGATGAAGTACTGGGAATTTGAACCCAACACAGAAAACAACGACGGCGATGGGTCTTCGAATCCTAATTCCGATGCAACTGTGATCGAGGCTCGGCGCTCTTCCGGTAACTCTAAGTTGAAGTTGAAATGGGGCTTCCGCAGTCGCAAAGGGAAGGAACGAGAAAGCCCACTTCCGCGTAATTCTCAGATCAATCTCGGCAAGGGCAAAGAAAAGCCAAGGAAGAAGATGCCAGTAAGTGCAATGAAGCATTTAGGATTGTTCGTGTCTGAAGAGCTTTTGGTCTGTTACCCAGGTTATCTTTTTCGATGAAGCTCATAAATTGTGAGTAATGCACGCGTTCTTGGGCGAATATATTCATCAATCCTATCCATTTAGACCCTCTCTCATTCAATCCACGGATACGATGAAGTGCTTACTAGATTCAATGCTCGTGTTGACCAAGCAGGATCGATTGTGCCATGTCATCCACGCAACCAGCGATCCATTCTACCAGACCTGGCTTAGACAGTTTAACGTAATGCATCATTGCAAGGTGAGGAGTATCAGACCCTTTTTCTACTCTGGTATCAAAACGTGTCTGCCCACGATAGATTGTCACGATTGGGGATTGTAACAAAGCTGAGATGAGGCGTTATTTCCGTGAACACGTACATCCCCGGGTACCCGAACATTTAAGGGCTGCTCTTCATTTTGAGGAGTTATGGGACGCGTTTGGAGGCAAGTTGGCTCACTGGCAGGACTACATCACTGATTTCAGTAAGTCATGACACTGTGAAGCTATTCTTCCACACCAAAAATCTGAATGATATCTATAGTCAATAATCACGGGAATGCCGTTGCTAGTGAGTACCCCTTCCGATCATAACGACCGTGGTTCTGACCTCCTTGATGAAAGTTAAGCAAAACACCCACTTCATTCAGGCCCACGCCCTTCTCAACCTCCATATCATCCACGCACACGAGGCCAGCAGTTCTGGACAAGATGGTGAAGGAACACAGCCTTCAAGGGCTCAGGCCACTAGCCCAGATACGATCCACCCCAGTCTGGGTGTCAATTTCAGGGGTCCTTACGGCATCGAGAGTCCAGATCCAGGTGTTACACTCAGTCATCAAGGCGATCGATCGTTAGCGATGGTCTCTGGATTTTACTCCGCAGAGTTCACAGCCATGCAACTACTTAAGGTCATGAGTCGGTTCACTCAACCAGGAAACACGTCACTGTCCTACTTCTTACTGTGCCGCGAGCTTGGAGTTCGTGCTGTCGATGGTATGGTTCGAGGCAAAGTCTTGGAGCTCCGATGGACGGATCCCGTCACGAAGGAGAACGCACCAGAGGACGGACGTACGAGGGCTCCCTATGTTGGCTCTGCTCACAGCACTGGGATGCCGGGAGCCATGGGCAGCCAGCTGGGAAGCAACATGCGCAGCTCACACGGTGGATTAGGCGTGCATATCGGCGGAATGAGTAGTGCGACTGCCGTAGGCGATATCATGGCTCATTCTGAAGAAGACATGGTCCCAGTGCCGGAACATGAATTGGGAAGAATGATGGATTACGAAAACGAGGAGGAAGAAGAGGATTATGGGCCAAAATTGATACCAATATCCCCGATAATGAGATATGCGATGAAGGAAGTCGTGAGGGAGTACGGTGATGATCAGTCGGTTTCGGAGTATGCCTCATTATCGGATGTTGATGAGTATTAATTAACGGATTGTTATATCTGGGCGTTGGCGTTGTGGATTCCTTAGCTTGCTGATGATGTTGATGATGATGACGATTTTGTAGCATAGTTCTGTCCGCTTACTGATTGCCGAAATTATCTATATGTTCTTCGAAGGAACTCCTATTTATTATTGTAGTTGCTTTCGCTTGCTATGCTCTCGTTTTTACAACCCTCCCTGTGACTCTGTACATGCATATGACCACAGCTGTACTGATATTATTTTGGTGGCCCCTACTCCGATGCTGGCATTCCTCATGTTGCATGCCGTGTCGTACCTCATAACGATAATCTGCTCTCACCGTGACATACCGTTTACCTTGCACCCAAGCTGCACTAAATATAAACACTTGCCCGCAGATGACTGTAGTCCTGAGATAAAGATTGTTATACGGTACGCCATGGTACGGTCTGCAGTGGGAAGATACATGGAGGAAAGGTCGGTGGAAGAATAACCAATAGACGGTTTATTTGTACAGTACATGTGGACGATCTCCGGCCTAGGGCATGGCGTGAAGTGACCTTGCTTCCAGCAAGGTAACTTGCGTCGATGTGTTCGAGGTGAGTTTCTAAAGGTGCAGGGTACAGTCCAGGAAAAGGTCCGAAGACGCATTGAATTTTGCAATGGCAAAAAATTGGCTAAGTGATAATAAGGCACCTATACACATAGACTGTCGCTGGTTGGTTATCTGGATCAAATTGTTAGCGAAGGGAAAGCAGTTTTAACTTGGCATTCCATTCATGCGTTTATGGATGGTCAATCCAGTCCACCATAACGAACGTCTGCGTTATCCTCAAGCCAATTTAGCCATTTCTTCAAGTATTTTCCACCATGGCGAACAGTTGAGGCGTCACCAACGATGCACTAGTAACAAACGGGTCAATATAAATAGGCGAGGACTATTTGATGAACCAACCAAGTGTCGCCGAGCACGGGTCATGGCAACTAGAGACCAAAGTCAGATATGATGGATGCTGACAGCACATCTGCAGATTCTCATCTTACTTACCATTCATACGTCTGCGCTCTTTCAGGAAGCCAACCTCTCTCTGTGAAAAAGTCATTAGCGATTGATTGACGGTCTTTGGCACGGACGTTCAACAAGGCACGCACAGTATCATTACTTCTGACGAGACTAATTATGACTGCTTCCTTTTCACGACCTTGCATCCCGTCAACAGTTCCAATTTCGATCTCAACTCCATATAGAGGTCGAAGGAGGGATGTTAAGAGCGTCACTTGTGCTTGATACCTAATTGGTCAACCAGCTTAGCACCCGTTTTAGTGTCCAGGAGTGCCGCACGAACGGAGTTATAACTGCAATTTGGCTAGGAAGGATCCCAACACTGATCTTGGAAGAATGGAGGTCAGAGTTGCTTTTCCAAACTAAATCAATACATTAGATAAGCTGGACTTACTAATTTCTCAACCCAATTCTTGACCACCAATGCCTCATTTTCGTTGCACCTACTTCCTTCATCACCTTCCCCTTCCACTCGTTCGAAATATTCGCATCCAGATGTGTCGAAGAAAACCACGGGCGTGCCCAGAATTTCCCTTTTATCCTCTTCAGATTCAGCATTTGTGTTTGGCAGATCGGAGAGGAGGTGCGAAACCACTGATTCGTGAGATGTCAACTTGGACTCGTAAAGAGTTTTCGAAGGAAAATCGCAAATATCCGAGTGCATTCTGTTGAGATCGGCCATATGAGAGTCATTATTTTTGTGCGTGCTTCACTAGAGCTACCATAGCTTACCGATATTGTACTCTGAGCATTCTTTTGATACTGGGTCCGTACATCTTCTCAAGACGGTCAAAAAGTGTTGTTTCCAGGGACTTTGGTGGATATAGGACAGAGACTCTACTCTTCTTCTTTGTCGAGGTTTTTGTGTCTGCCTTTGGAGCAAGTGTACTTGCTTCAGCTTCATCTGAATCTGAGTCGTCACTACCTTCATCCGAGACATCTTCGAGGTCAGGCTGCGGTTGTGCTTTGCTCGATGTAACACCTTTAGCCGTAGACCTTTTGCCACCAACCTTGGAAGAGGCAGACCTCGATTTGGATTTCCTTTCCTCGTCCAGGTAAAGAATGGTTGGTGGTAATTGCAGTGGATCACCAGCTAGTATAAGCTTTTCAGCTTTGAATATTGGAATCCAGCAAACCTAAAGTGTAAAGGGTTAAGCGTATGTATCATCCAAATAAAACATATCCATATCCAACATACAGCTTCTAACGCTTGGGTTGCTTCATCTATAATGACGACGTCGAACTTTTCGTTTTGCATCTGCCTACTTCCGGAAGTATGGCAAGTTGCTACCACGACCTTTTGGTACAGGTGATATCAGTTGTCGCCACTAGCACTCTTGTTGTCACCGGTGAACTTACCTCCGATTCTTTCAGTACTCCTTTGACTACGGCACCCTCACGTTGGCGATATCTGGAATACATGTTGGTGTATTATTGATGGGAATATCGGCTCTGGATCTTACTCTTTTCGTAGAGCCTTCACATCCTCCCACATCCCTTTACGCTCAGCTCCACGCGGTGCCCTAGCCTTTGCTCCTTTCCCTTTTCCAGAAAGTACGCTCAGTGCAACCTCGAGCTCATTCTTGACATCTTTCGCGAGGGCTGCCTAATATCTGATAAGATAGCGTCAGAGAGGGAGCAATTACTATACTTGTTCACTTCGCGTAGCTTTGACTTCCAGCGTAGATTCGAGCACACCTTCATTTGCCATAACTCGTGCTGGATGTCCTATCCTCGTCACCTTTATCTTTTCACCCTTTGGCCCGGCTGGTAGAGCCAACAATCTTTCCAAAATGTTATCAACGGAAAGGTTTGATGCCCCACATACAAGGAGCCTCTTTGGGCTTTCAGTAGGCTTTGGAAGTGTGAGATGGCGGATAACTTCAATGAGAGTATGTGTTTTACCAGTTCCTATCGGGGTGTAAGCGCACATACATATACGATGAGGATGCCATAGACCTGGAGGGCCATGTATGCACGCTATTTCGGGCGATCCAAGCGCAAACCGAACGGCTTCCTTCTGACTGTCATTCAAAGTGGGGTCAAAAAACTCCAGATCATCCAGGTTTTTGACAGGTGAGATGGATTGCATGCCAAGAAGCACCGATGTTAGTGCAGTAAGTCCCGGCTCAGACTTATCTCCCGACTATTGCTGGCGATGTAAGGAAAGGGGCATAATTAGCCATGAGGTACTTTACCTTCGCAAGTCCTACCACACGTTCCAAGTAATCAATGGTTTTATCCATCCTGCAGCATGTTATATATGGCTGTTTCACAGCACACCCTACACCCACCTATCGTAGGTTACACTATTGGCCAACTTGACCACGCGACATCGCTCGGGGAGGTCTAGATCATCAGTGGAGGAGTCAGAGCCATCGACAGCAATTACAATGCGGGTGTCTGTAACCTAGATAGTATTGGATATAACATCAAGCAATGGTGCCATTGCTCGTACCTTGTAGACGACTCCCTCGGCTTGCTGAGTTGTGGTTGTGTCTGACGCGATCTTCGATTTGCCCTTCTTTGCAGTAGCGTTAGTCGTTGCAAAGTGCGATTCTATGCGCGCGATGTCCCCCGGTCTATCCTGTGGTCATGAAAATGCGATCCCGATGACTGCATCAATTTACCTAAATGTGTGAGGTGGGAAGAGGATAGTAGTATGGTAAGCCGTTGGTCGCTCCAACTCCACCAACCTAATTTAACGAATGAGCTTGAAGTTAAAAAAATTCCCATGCAAACGCGTTTCACGTTTTCCCTCCTAATCCTATGTTCACGTTAGCAATTCCTAGCCCACCAAGTGCCAAGCCCCTCTGTTCTAACAGCTTCGGACCACATCTGGATAGAAGGAGGGAAGTCCTTTCTAGGTCTGCATTGCGCTCCTTAGTGAGCAATTCCCTTTGGCGAGCAATGAAAGCTGAAAGATGAGCTTCTGTTGTCATGATTCGTGTCGTGGGGAGTAGAGGACTCTGGAGCGACTCGGCCCGGGGCTTAGCGGCAATATTTGTACATATTTGACGCCAAGCTGTAGGCGCCACATCAACGGGAGTGAAGTAAGTTTCGTTACTAGATACTGTATGTGAATCCCCGATTTGGTACAAAAGCAAGTGAAATGCGAATTTCGCGGACCGCAGATGTGGAATTCACTGACTTGGTGTTTCATAGTGTTGGGTGGGAACAGAGCAATGGCTTCCTCTATTGCTAAGGTGATGATGGCATAGAGTCTTCTGAAATCGGTTCAAAGGTTGAATTTTACCAATATGCAAGGAGAAGAGGTGGTACAAACTCCACAAATTGCTGTGGTACGATGGCCCACTGGAGCAAGGCAATGTGCCTGTTGTCGGGAAGGTGCGCTCACCTCGATAAGCTACAGAATATCTTTGGAAACGTCCATAAATCTATGATCATGCAAAGGGTCACCTTTCGATGATATGGAAAGAATCTCCAGTAATGCCATCAAGGTCTGCTGATATATTGTCAGCGCTGGCTTTGTTTCTTGCATTGCCCTGAGACAATCCATGAGTGCTATAAACCTGTGGAACGAACAGTTGCTGACAGACCGAAGACGCTATGTAGAGTTTTCGACTCACCTAGCTGTGCTATGCTTTGCTACATCCACATGAGTACATAGGGTATCCTCGAGTGTGAATTATCAACTTAGATTATGGCCACTTATCCCAGGGAAGTAGGCGTAAAAGATTCAGGGAAAACGATGTGCTCCAGGAAGCACCACCACACCATCTGCACATCCTCTTTCTGTATTTTTTCCCGAACAAGACAACATAACCTGCAAAAATACACCGAGCTTTGAAAAAGCCTGCAGCAAAGAAGCATAGTGGTTGTATCGCGAATCGTGGCTCGCTCCGGTCCCTCTACGTCGATCAGTTGCATACTTTTCTATACCAGGCAGACGACCATCGACAGTAGCCGCGAAGGGGGTATATAAAAGTACTATTACATCGCGGTGTGATAATAACCCTGCTTCTAGTTCCGTTATCCAGTCATAAAGAGGCGGCCAATCGCCACACCGAGTCGATGAGAGGTTGCAGGAAGATTTGTGCTCAATTTGCCCTTATGGAATGTGCATCAGTAGGCATAGATCCGATGCAGGACAGGTGTAGACCTACCCATTCTTTTGGGTGAATACTAGACACCAACTAGCCTCGAAAATGTTGTTATAGCTTGCCTGTTGGACGAAATCTATTCACTCCCCACCAGGCGTCCCAACAGCCGCCGTCTGCAGTCCAATCTGGAGATTTTATCGAAAAGTATTGGAGCCATGATAGGGTTGATGTGATGAACCGGGATGCTATCCCATAATGTCAGTGCTGATGCGTCGAGTGTATGACCTGCATGTAGCAGCTGAACGGACTTCAGAAGTACAAAGGATACGACATCCGGGGATAAGGAATAAAAATCACCACTCCTCAAAGGGCAACGAAGGTATTCTCTAAAGGATGTATGATATATTAGGGTCTCATCCAGATCTCCCTGGGGTGTTGTAATCACTGATCGTAGTGCCTGCAAAACTAACCGAATATGACTTGAGATCCATCTGTAACAGCCTGCTCAGCCCCTTAATAGTACTAGCAGCATAGCCACCGTCGTTCTCGTGAATGATTGAGAACAAGCAGGGAAGAACTGAGTCGCCCACTATCGAGTGGTGAAAAGGCCCACGCGTTCTCATTACTAGACGACTCCATTATCAAGTGGAGTCGAAGAACAGGATTGCCCTCGTCCCCATTTAGCCATCGAATGATAGTCGCAACATAGAAAAATTGGCCAGTTGCAGTTTTGATGATCTGATTAAAGGTCTCGTAGACAGCCATTGGATATCCTCTATGATTGATCGACGACGTCGATAGATGTTGTCGAAGCTCGTGGTAAGGATCAACGTCACGTCTTGACGCGATTCTTTCGTCTCGCACAGCATGAGGTGTGGTAAGCGGAGATGTGTGGGAGACTGGCTAACAAGAAGGTCGATTTCTGATTCAATCTGTGCCTCTGGACGACTGAAAACCAGGAAGGCGACCGGGGCCATGCTGGTGGGATCTGACAAGCAGGTGGAGGAGTTGACGATTGGTCAGAAGTTGGCTCGCATTCATCGAGATCATCGATCACGATTAATGGTCGTCGTCGAACGTTGGCGGGAGATGCCTGGCAAAGAGGTTTGAGAACCACAGCATCCCATGGTAGTCGATAGAGGCTTCAAGGATTGCGGGATCATTGCAAATGATATTTTCGATTATGCTCTCAACCTCTGGGAAAACAATGAGAATTTGTTATGTGATTGTGGGAATAAAGGAGTTTAAGGTGTTGAGACCACCATCGTTCTGCCAGAAGAAAAAGCTTCCAGCCAATAAACGGCGGTCTCCGTCATCCAACTCCACGCAGACTTGATGTGTGATGGCCGATACGCCTGTCCCAACAGGCCCTTCAATCATTGCGGGCAGTTGATGTCAGTTGTCGAGTACTTTGTACCTGTGATTATGGATCTCCGAGTGTCTTCGTGGCACTTGGGGCGTGTGGCAAGGATCGCCGCTAAATATTGCCTGGGAGCATATACACTTGAGGAGCCTTTCCATTGGCGAAACTGTGAAGTCTCTGTTTATTGTTGCAACTTATAGGACACAATTAAAGTCTTACCCCCTTGCTGATTGATAGTAATTGTCGTTTGAATAGTTGACGTCTCTAGCAATGTTGGCTATGTTGCCGCTATTCCAAATGGATGCACTTGGTTGGAAATTAGTCGTGCTACCCTCATCAGGAGCGACACTAGTCGCTGTTGTTAGGAAAGCCGGCAGGCATTCATGGGATTGTCTCGTGATTGAAAATACTGTTCATTCTGACTTCAATCTGGAGGAGTGATTATTGGGATCCATTCACGATTCAGGCGTTTGAAACTGGCAGAGTAGCAGAAATGGGTGGAAGGTGGTGAGGTCGGTTGACAGAAGCAGTAGTATACGGCACAGCATCGTTTAGCACGCTGTTTGAGTGTCTATCGGTTGATCGGATCATCCAACATCATCCTAGCATTGAAATGGGAGTGATGCTGTTCAAGTCTAACTATGTGAAAACTATATCCCACCAAAACGGGGCCTACTCGTCAGCATTGAAGAATAGGGTCAACGATCGTGCAATGGGGCGTGTGCCAGGTTACCATCGTCAGGGACACTACTCAACATGAACTCCGAGCGGGCTCACTGGCTCGAGTAAGCAAACAAGTTCCTTATGACCATGTCGGCGAAAATGGGTTTGGTAGTCCCATGGCGGGTAATGATTCACAAGGACAAGAGGTGGTGTTGCATAATCAGTGGCTACTTCGATGGAGTACGTTGACGTAATATCTGGTTCTGCACAACCAACAAGATCCCATAAAGCGTCTCGATTCTCTAATAGCATAAAAGTTTGCGTCGATAACATATAAAATAGGTAGATTACGCACTGGAACATCAACGCCTTTTGCCCTAGCCATCCTGACCACCTCCCCGAGGACAGGTTCGACCTCGATTGGCAGTCCTTTCCTTATATCTAGCAACATGCTTGGTACATGTGTACTATTTGGATCGGCGTGCTGGCTCTTGACGCTGTCCATCAATTTATCTACGATTGACGTAGGAATGCCATCCTCAGAATCGGGAAAGCCGAGAGCACGCCCTGGATAGCGACTGGAGTAAGACAGGAGACAACAATTTCATACGATAGCATACCAAGTGAAATGAGTTCGAGGAGGACTGCTCTGATAGAGGGGATGGTATAATTTTCGATGCTACTGGAGGTCAGTGGTGACACGAAGGGGGCATAGCTCTGAGAGCCAGTTGGGGGAGGACGGTAAAGAGCTGGGAGTGTATATCTGTTCCAAGCAAGGTTGTAATCCCTTTCCTTGACAAGTTCTCGTAGTTATAAGTACTCACCCAGTTAACGTAGCATACGACGCGTATGCGACATTCCAGAAGTTCTTAGTAAACTTCTCTCGTTGGATCTCAGCAACCACTCTAACTGTAGTACCTCCAAACTTCAGCATTTCGGAGAAGGGTTCTAACACTGCTGCTTCCTCTGGCGTGTTTGTCGTAGTGGTGAAATCCTCATGTCGGTAAACTCCTAGGGTCATCCTATCCTAATCATGCACCAATCCAAAAGTCAATATTCAGGGCTGTTAGGACTCAATTGAGATACTCACAAAATCGTTGTGCTCCACAACATGCGGCTCTATAAGGTTGGTTCCGATCCACAAAGCAGTGCCGATAACCTTGGGTGGACGTTGGTTCAGTTTTTTCACGGAGTGGTACAGATCCGCTTCAACATTGAGCCCATTTTGCACTAAAACGTAGGCAGGCTGTGAGAACTTGTTGGTGTATGAAGGAGATAAAAGAGGAGCGAGTATGCTTGGAGTTGGTGAGACCTCGGGTACAGCCTTCGTGGTGATCACAACGTAGGAATAAGCTTGGTCGGCGGCGCTTGAGACGGAATCGAAGACTTTAATGATGGTGTGAGATAATTGCACACAGAGCTCGCAGAATGGTCAACTCACCTCTGTCCGGCTTCCATCCTTTGATCTCCCCATACTTTTGGCTTTTGAAGTGGATGCCATGCTCTTCCGCCAGTCAGTACTCTCGCTACCTTTCGTAAAGCAAAGATCTGTGTGGTACCTTTGATGGAATTGTAGTTGCTCCTTGCGACAACGGTTACACGAGCACGCCCGCTTCGTTTGAGAATAAGTGAATCTGTTGCGAAGATATCGATCTTAAGTGCGGTACATTGAAGAATTTTATATCTTCATACACATTGCTCCAACTGCGCCACAACCGACGAGCAAAACTTCCTGCAATGGCCCAGTCATGTTATACGAAAGATTCGAGGAGGAAAAGCGAGCTAAAGGCGTTTATTTATATACTAGTGCAGTTCAATTAATGGAAATACCATGGAGCTGGGATAATTTCATTTGGACATCGTGATCAGTTCACACACTGCATCAACTGCATCCTTTCCGAAAATTGAATTGGTGATGATACATACATTGTACACAACTGGATCTTATCGTAAAAATGACTTTACTTGTTAGTTTATAGCAGAAAATTAAAGAGTTCCACCGCGCTTTAGGAGTTGCCTCTCACTGTCCTCTTCAAAGGTCTTTTTAACCTGTAATCACGAAATATATAGATCCATCCCGAAGCAACGAGGGAATGACACTCACATCGGCAAAAAATTTATCATCGTCCAATACGCGGAATCCGACAGCAGCTAGGGCCTTACACGTGTCAAGACAAGCCCTGTGCGCCTCAACAGTTGCTGCGCAGTTTGTGAATTCAGGGGTATGATTTCCGCCATGTAGTAACGTCGGGATGGCTATGCGATGTCAAAATGGATCAGATGTCGAGTGAGGCTTAGAACATACAAAATCCGGGATGAAGCGAAGGAAGGGCTAACGGGACTTGAGTACTCAACCCTCCTTTCGCGGAAGTTCTCACCATAAGTTATATTTCCCTACACTCCGTAAGTCTTAGGCATGGAGTAGTTAGGGAGATTACTTACAAAGTCTGTTGATGCGCTCGAGATGCCCCAAACGTAATCTATGTCTCCGTAATACCTGCGAACCACCTGTTTGATTCCATCGCCTGGAAGTACAGTCAAGCGTAAATCGATGCAGGGTAGGCCTTGAAGAAATACCTAATGCTTTGTTTTGTCGTAAGTCATAAGTTAAGCCATAGTCCTTGATCTCAATTGAGCATCCTGTAGCTGATGCGGCAGCCCTAACCCAATACTTAGCGGTAGATACCATCAGAAAGAAACCATACCGACTCGAAGCAAGCGCGAACGCGCTTGTATGTTGTGGCTACTTGGGCAGCAGTGGGGGCTCGAACGTAACAACTATATGAGAATAGTCAGACGAGGGAGACGGAAGGCTCCCTCTCACTCACGTCATCTTCGAGAAGTCGGGAATAACTGAGAATGGACTCAGCTAAGATCTGAGCCCCAATTAGAGCATAACTCACTATTCGGAGCCCAATCTTTGCCTTCAATGATGCCATGGACACGATGGCTAGGAAGCAATTGTTGCCTGAGTGCAGATATATTATTATAGGCGAGTACGGCAGCATCCTGGGCGTTGACACCCTCCCAAGGCGACAAAGCCGCATGTGCACTGAGACACAGCTAAAATGAGCTGACATAAGAGGTATTGTCTGGTACGCACGTATGCCCTCGGAACTCAACCTCTACCCTATGCAAAGCAAGGCAGCCGCTCAGGCTCACTGAGGCTTTTGGTCCTGGGGCGGGGTGACACCTATCAAGATCGTTAGAACAACATGGGTGGAAGGAAACTATCAATCAAAATACATTAAGCAGACATCCATGCCTTCATATGCACCCTTCTCAAGCATCATCACTTTGCCGGAACCACCCTCTTCAGCTGTACCACAATGTGAGCTCGAGCGACAATGGCAGGGGATGATCCTAACCTGGTGTTCCCAGAAGGACTATCTTCCCGGAGATATTATGCTTGATGAGGACTTCTCGCAATGCGCAGGCCACGGCAACCCCTTGAATACGATCGTGTGACACTCTGTGAACCAGATACTTATAATGGACCCACCAGCGATAGCAATGAGGTTATGTCCACATGCATGGCCAATGCCTTTCAAAGCGTCCATCTGGTTTAATGTCTTAGCGTTTGTAGGTAGCAAGCAAGAAGGTCGAGAACCTCTGAGTTGACTCCAATAACTCGACCACCCGTGCCATGGCTGAAGGTCGCGGACCACCCTGTTTCCAGTGTATACTTCCTCTTTACCTCGAATCCGTGCTCTGCCATGAACTTGGTCAGAACATCATGCGCATGACTACCGCCCTAATGTCATCTCCTGTCCCAGAAGCAAACCTGACATGACCTTACAATTCAACGAACATAAGTTCAGGATGTGCTGAAATGGCGGTATCTCAGCACTTTGCTGTAGATCCATCAAATATAGCCCTTACAATGAATATCCAGGCTCAGCGAGCGTAGCTCCTGATCAAGATCCTTTATCTTCGCCTCAATAGTTTCCAGGACATCCGTACGATAAAACGGCTCCCCATTGGGATCTGCAGGAGCAGGCTGTACACTATCGTCGGTGCGCCACACCAGAGATGGGTCTAGATTGTATGTCATATTGCAAGCAGCAGATGGTGATGATAAGAAGACTCGGAATCGCACTAGCGGCATTCGGAACCACAGTGTACAGAAAGGTTCACACGTTGCCGACGCCGGTGGCGTCTGTGGCTTCTGTGGCTTCTGTGGCTTCTGTGGCTTCTGTGGCTTCTGTGGCTTCTGTGGCTTCTGTGGCTTCTGTGGCTTCTGCTGTTCTAGAGTGGAGTCAGCGACCTTTAGTATAGATGTTGTAGATACAATGTAATGTTAGCATTCAGATATAAAATCATCCTGACTATGTTAACAAGGTGCAGAAGCACTTCGACTATCAACATTATGACGTGATTCACGTCGGCGAGACGCGGTAGTGAAAAGCTAATAGTACAGGAAAATGTCACAGTTAATAGACCTCGGGAATAAGTCATAAATATCAACGTCCAGGCAGAACCACTTCGTCCGGTGCATATGTGCGACTGCGCCGTAAGCTCAACAGTAATAGTAGGGAGCCTTTATTTAGAAATATGAAGTTATAAATGAAAAGGGCCATGAGATAGCACGGCCATTGTGGCTAATGCTAGCGGTCGTTGAGCTGCCCTGTCAAATGACAATTGCCATTTCTGTGCATTGCCGCCGGTTACAAATCAGGCCAATGACGTGTGACCAGAATCCGTGACATCTGGAATTCACGTGTTATATATACCTCACCGCCACCTCTCAACAATTGACCGCGGATTCAGCACGATTCCATTCTAAACTGTCTCTGAAACCGACTCTGACGACGCTAGCAAGAGAGTATACATTGGCTCATGAACTCCTTAGGCATCAGCGACGACTTTATGCAACCGGATTCACCAAACGAAGACCTCTCGTCATATTTCAACAGAAGCGCTTCGGCAGTGCAGGCGTATGCAGATAGGTGGGTATGGTGTTATCTGGGCAAAGACTGGATCTCAGAGCCCAGCTCCTATAGATTCGAGCATGTCTATGCACGACCCGCATTACAAGCATCACGATCTTTTTATGAGGAACACCCAGTGACCGCTGTACGTCGTTATCACGCTCCTCATACCGAAGTTATTGACAGTTTTTAAACTAGCTGTTCGTAGCGGTGTTTTCAGCATTAAGCACTTTGCCTCTTTTGACTTTTGCGTGCGTTCAGATCACCTTCTTTCGTCGTGCTCAGGCTCCAACAAGCGAACAGAGGCTTCTCAGTTTTTGCCGTTGTATTCTCTCTTGTCATCGCTGTCTTGAGTGCACTCTTATTCTCGGCGGGGATCTGTGCCGTTTCCTGTTAGTTGCCATTTTCCCTGGGCTCCGCGCGGCGCTCACTGCACGCTCCATACTTTTACAGTCTTCTTCCTTCTCTTCACTCTATTTGCTATTCTGTGTATCAGTATCTTCATCACCCTCCTTACCCTCGTTACATACACCATCTACCGACTCGTGATCCTCATCCGTCAAGGTGGTCGAAATGGTGTATCCAAATGGGCTCAAGAAACAAGGCAAAGCATTGCGCATGCAAAATCGAGGGTAGTGCGGAGTATTCCCTTGAAATATCGATACAAGGCGAGATTCGGTCGGGCGCCCAGTTCAAGTCACAATCAAAGTCGAAGTCCACATAGCCAAGGCTTCGGGACGCTAAGTGAACAAAGCCAAGTGCCACAGTCTCAGCAAGTTAAAGAAAACGGATTTGAAGGGTCCATTCCAGAGTATCAGCAAGGAGACCCGAGTCGAAGAATGTCGGGTGGGTCCGCTGAGTCGGCCGTCATAGTGAAAAAGGAAGAAGCGGAGGAGGATGCTTCGCTAACCTCGGCACCAGGTAGTTATTCCTCGACAGCCCAACGAAAGACGCAAACGGAGACTCCTCTAGGAGAGAAGCAAGATTGGACGACAGAGGACACCGTTCCATTGTTAACGCAGCCTGATGAACTGTCGCTATAGTTTGAAGCTATTAGATAGTAGACCATGGCGTTCTATTATGCACTGTGGCTTTGCATCGTGGGTGCTGTGAGTGTCGACTTCCTCCCTTCACCGGCCGGGGCTGATAATCTGCTTAGAATTGGTTATTGAAGGTCTGGATCATACATATTGTATATTATTACAACACCTACGAAACTTTTTGATCGGCAAGGACATAATTTATTGTCACATGCTCTCCAGAACAAATCTAGCGGACAATCACGTAGCGTCTCAATGTCCTCCTGTCGTGGGTCGCGGAAAAATCTGGTCATTCATCGGCTGAAAGGTGTTCTATTCTCGAACCTCAGTACATCCTTCATTCAGGGGAGCAGATCATGGCGATTGGATTCTTCCTCGAGTGCTTACACTCAACGATATAGTCTGCTATATGCGCAAACATATCCATTATAACGGCACTTATAAGTGGCTGAACTTAGGTTGACCCCACTATAATGCTGAAAATAGCCATGCTCTCGATAACCGTTGCCAAATGAGTCGAAATTGACCCGCTGGCTTGGGGACATTACAGGAGATCTTGCAGGAGATACAACATCCGTCACCGAAGAAAATGATTGGTGCTAGCCATGCTTACCTGGAGGCCCTACTATGGTGGCGATCCGAGCACAACGATAATCGCAGATGGAGGATCAGAAACTTGCTCCTGGTTCTTCATGGATTCGTGCAGTTGCGAGTGAATCTCGTCATCGTGAACGCCACACATTGTCAACTCACCACACCTGACACCGTTGCCGCATACCCTGCCTCTGACAGGTAGATCCCAATTTCCATGTATATCTTCAATCCGAAACTCTTCATAGTACTGGTGATGCTGTTTTGGGCGAATCCGCGAACGCAGCACAGTTCCAGATCGTCAACTTATTCAATCTGTTGGATCAGGCAAGACGCTACACACTGTCGTAGAGCCTAGAGCAAACTCCACAGTAATGTAGCTCAAAGCGAGCTGATCTGAGACTCTTGCGACTTCCGGGACATTTAAGTTTAGTGGTGATACTGTTGAATGGAGCGATCCCAGTGTGAGTCGGCCGCAGAATAACGTACGCGCATCTTCTCTCTCCCCGTTGGACCGCTGCTGGTTTAGAACTGAATTGTGGATCCGTCTTATATAGGCTTGGCTTGTATGCCCAGATGTGGAAGGTAATAGAGATTTATATGTAAACCTGGGACCATATGGGTATCAGACCCCTGCAGGTTGTAAACCAGACGATCCATGGATATACAGGATCTACCGCCACAGCTTAAATCTTCCGCTCGTGGGTTGGGTATTTACACTTCTCGTGTATGGAATATACACTGGTCTCGGTTATAGGAGCTTCGCATTACACACACAATCACAAACTCTATTTACTGAAATAGGGAGTGTCAATTGTCATTCAGGCTACCTATCCAGATGCAGCACTTTGTTATGGACGCCAAAGCTGCGGGAAAGGAGTCTGGCACCCAGGCTCCTACGTGTGACTGGAAACTGCTTTTCACCTTTGCGACAACGGGTGTGAGCAAAGCACCTCGTGAATCAAGAACTTGGATGGTAATAAAGCTACACGGGCCTGTCCAATTCAGTTCCAGAAGGGCGGAGGAGTTAAGCACTTCGCATGGGATGTCACGGATGTTGTTGAAATCAGAATCACTGGGCCGAAGGTCAATCGTTCTACAGACAAGGACTACTGGTGCAAGCTCTGCAACAATGAGGGTTAATGCCAATGGGCCCGTTGGCAGCACTACGATCGCTGCTCGAAGTTGATTTGGTTGTCCGCGCGAGCCAATAGACTCTAAAGGTGTGTGAGTTGCAAAGTATTTCTCATTCAGAATGCGATACGAGTAGCGTCTGAATAATCATAAGTGTACTGGTCGATTGTAGTGCAGCGCTAATACCGTGAATGTATACGGCAGGTAACGTATCTGCAATATCTGCCACGCCTCGCCGGTGTGACATGTGATAAGTGAAGCTCAGTTGCTCGGCCAAGGCAATTTCCAACAGCGCGGCATATTCATGGCAGCAGTTCAGGTTATTTGGGGCACGATTAATAAATATAGCAATCATAGCATGCATATGACACACTTGGCATTAGATAAATTGACCTCCTTTTCTCCTCCGTTCTACGAGCTCTAGTCAGACCATGAGTTGGATATCTATTTGTCGCCAGTAATCGATTGATTGTACCCGTCCCAGCCAGTAGTTCATTTCCCAATCCTTGACGCATCGTTGCCAATCTCACTATGAGGACACAAGGTTTCCGAGACCATTCCTCATGGAGACATTAATCGGAATAGGCTTATTCGTGCCCCTACCCAATCTTTCCAAGCTTCCATCGACATCCACCAATTCATAGGCAGGCTTATATCTAGGTTCCCCTGATAATGTTGCCGTTGATGGGCCTCCAGAAGATAAAAGTGTTGACGAACATGTCGACGTTGAAGTTGAGGACGTCGACCGTAGACGGAGACTAGGCATGGTCGAATAACGTAGCTGGGGCGAGACGTATAGGGAAGAAGCAGATGGGGAAGTATGATCCATGGAGGTGAAATTGGACGATATGGTTGAAATTGATGAGGCAATTTCTGGAGGTGAAAGCAAGGAAGGGACAGGTGATTCCGAAGATAGAGCGATCGTATCATCGACTAGTGGTATTGCGGATAAGCTAGGGGAACCGTTTTCCAATTTGGACAGTGACGTGGAACCAGAATCGTGGATGATTGGGGATGTGGGAGATGGTGAGTACTCCGATGGTTCCTGGATTCGGAGTGCAGGGTTTGGGAAGGTATTGAAAGTGGATCCCAGGGAAGTATACCTATGACACAAGTCAGACGAGGATATCCAGGTGTCAAGCTAAGTGAATGACTTACCCTAGATCATACAGGTGACAATATGGGACCTTCAATCGTCTCAAAAACGTCCAGACATCGGCGTAAGACCAATTAATGATCGGGTTTATTCTCTCGAACTGTGGCCAGTCTGTATCTGTCATATCTCGATGGGATAGCTTGGCTAAATAACGTACATTAATAGGTAGGTCAATAACATTTAGGTAACTCAAATACCTCCATGTGGGTCAGATCTTCTGGTACCAATCAGAATTGCGGTAATGTGTGGGAATTTGGCTTGGTAGACTTCCAGCGCCTGCTTCATCCCCCCTCCGCCACTCTTTGGCTTCTCTGTCACCGAATTGGTGGCAGCAGCAGGGATCACCGAAGGTGCCTTTTTTGCTTCTGGGTGTGTTGCAATGATGCCTTTAGTGCGGAGAGGCTGACTTGAGTCATTACAGACAGTGGCGGTAACTTCTGGAGCAGATGCGGTGGTATAGGGTGGCCGGCATGTATACATTTCCAGGTTGTAAGCCTGAGCTATCTCCTCGATAAACTCCTCGAGAGTGGGAAAGGGGGATGGAACGGAGATGTATATTCCCGATATTGGCCGGAGGGACTCTGGTGGGGGTTGCCGTCGTGCTAGTGCCCCTGCGTAGAGGTGCAGTAGGACAGTGCCTGGGCGCTTCATGTTAGTTACTTTTGCCTCCGCTAAAGCAGTCAGTGAATCAAGAGGGGTCACATACAATCCTTCCCGCCATTGAAGCTGATTGACATACGTTCCGATCTGCAAACCACACGAGTAAGCACAAGGCCAATTTGCTGCAGGAATAAATCCTTACCCATGAGCATCAAGACTCTCGTCTATCACATTCAGCGCTTCTTTTGTCATTCGTCCCAATGGTGTGTCAGAAGCAGCTAGCTCATAGACCTCCACAGAAATCTTTCTAGCGTCGACGGCGGCGACCATGACACTTGGGAGCTTGAATACGTGTAATATGAGCGGGACAGCAGGTCGAGATGGTAATCGAAGCCAACCGGCTGGTGGGAGAGAGCAGGCGCAGCGGGGACGAGTTGAGTATTTGATGGAGAAGTGGCAGCGGAATTTAACTCGGCCACAAAGGGCATGTGTCACGTGATGTCACATCAACAGATTAGATTTGCTATATTTGGACTGTCCCTTGCACTCATCCTCCTCCTCAGCGCATACATTCACCTCTCCCATCTCTTACGCGTGAAGATATGGCCACTATATTGGTTACTGGTGGAACAGGTCTTGTTGGCAAAGCTATTGAACATGTCATCAATACAGAACCCGAGGGCTCGAGGTTCGGCAGACAGCCAGGGGAAACATGGGTGTTCGCAAGCTCTTCGGACGGTGACCTGAGGTACGACGATTCATGAACAACATCTCATCTGAATAATTGAACTGCTCTTCATACTTCTAGGGACCCTCAACAGACAAAAGCGTTGTATGAGAAGCATAAGCCCACCCATGTTATTCACCTTGCTGCGCTCGGTAGGTCATACTCCTCGGTCGATGTTTGTCGCGTGTTCATAACTACTAGTCGGCGGCTTGTTCAAAAACATGAAATACAAGGTACTTGAAAGCGCCCTCTATTTGTTGTTGATCGGCACCAATGATGTATTCAGTTAACTTTCCTCCGCGACAACATACTCATCAACGAGAATGTTCTCGATGCCGCCCACATATTCAACACAGCCAAAGTCATTTCGTGTCTATCTACCTGTGTATTCCCCGATAAAGTTGAGTATCCATTGGATGAAACTAAGATACACGCTGGGCCTCCACATGAAAGCAACTTCGGGTATGCCCACGCTAAGCGGATGGTGGATGTTCAGAACCAGTAAGCTACGTGCTGATTCTGTCTCACCATTTACCAACATTAGTTCTTAGCGCATATAAGGAGGAGTTTGGGCGTAACTTTACTTCGGCCATCCCGACAAACGTGTTCGGGCCACATGATAATTTGTACGTTCATAGGTGGTTCAGCTGATGTTCAACGATTAACCTTTCCTGATCAAATCGTTACTATCGTAATTATATCGCAGCGATCTAGAAGACTCTCACGTTATCCCGGGATTAATACACAAGTGTTATCTTGCTAAAAGTATTACTTTCGTACCCTTTCCTGACGCGCCTGCTCACGCCACGCGCACTGACCTGTTAACCCACTCCCTTCAGAAAATGGGACACCTTTTACGATATACGGAACCGGCAAACCTCTCCGCCAATTCATCTACTCCTATGATCTCGCCAAATTATTCATCTGGATGCTGCGGGAATATGACGATGTAGAGCCCGTTATTCTCTCAGGTAACATGTTCGATCTCGAGCTGAACTGGCGACTGATAAAGCCTACAGTGGGGGAAGCCGAGGAAGTCAGCATTAAGGACGTGGCGGATGCGATCGTCAGAGCTATACGTTTTGAGGGCGAATACAGCGTGAGCTCTTTGACTTTGGTTCTTCTGGATCAATGCTGAAGCATTCCAGTTCGATATCACCAAGGCAGATGGTCAACACCGTAAACCAGCATCTAATAAGAAACTCCTATCTCTTATAGGGGAGTTTGAATTTACACCGTTTGAACAAGGTGCGTCATTTCCTGTATTAACGTTTTACACAATCACAAGACCTAACCGTGCATACAATAGCACTCAACGAAACTGTAGAGTGGTTCCTAGCGAACTATGATACTGCTAGGACAGGAATGAGCAAGCACAACAACTCCAAGTCATCTTGAACGTCCGGATGGGACCCAGCTCCTGATGATATGCGAATTATATATCTTACGTTTTTGAGTACAACGACCCTTGACGGTGACCCATTTAAGAAGTTAGCTCATCTACCTCCGGTGTACATATCCTATTGACATCTCGCTACATGGAAAACCTTTCGTTGACGTCCGATGAGAACCTTCTGGAGTGATTGTAGCTTCATGGCTGAGTATCCATGGCAATCGGTGCTTGGCTATGCACGACGCAACTAGCACCGAAACTACTACTCATCAGATATCGAACCGACAAGATGACGATGCTGGGAGACTTTCGATAAAAGATAACCCTATTGCAATATGAAAGCATCATGGTCCACTTTTGTGGTAAGTATTGAAACAAGAATACGAGTGTCCAAACGAGCCAGGTGAGAAACGGATAGCACTACTAGTGGATAGCGGTGATACAAGTGACGATTGTACATAGGGACAGACACCCTGGAAGGTTAAAGAAGAGCATGGCTGACTCGCGATAGCTGAGTCATATTGATAACTCAGTTATGATCCTCAACTAGATTTGCAGCTGCTTGCAGATCGGCTTCCACCATTTCTTTGACAAGGGTATCAAAATCAATTTTACGCTTCCAACCCAGAACTCGCTCGGCCTTTGCTGGGTTTCCGAGGAGAATGCTAATCGTTCGTTTCGTTTCGTTTTGTTTATGGTTTAGATGCCGACAGTGCGCATATGGCCAAGTAGGAAAAAGGAAATAAAATAGTTCGAAAAAGAGATGGGCATGGGCATGAGGGATGGGATGATACGCGGAAAAAGGACAAAACACGTACTCGACTTCAGCTGGCCGGAAATATTTTTGGTCAATCTCGACAACCGTTTTTCCTGTTTTGACATCTACTGCATGTTCGTCCACCCCAGTACCTTTCCACCTATTTTAAGCAATGAGGTGTAACAGTATTAATGAAGTGATACAGAGAGACTAAAGAAAACCCACTCTATTTGAATGCCTAACAAGTTGAACGACTTGTCAACGAATTCTCGGACGTAATGAGTTTCCCCTGTAGCAAGAACGAAGTCTTCTGCGGTATGTTGTTGGAGCATCAACCACATTCCTTCAACATAATCTCGGGCTAGGACACGGAAGAACGAAGAGCGCTTGAGAAGAAGGAAATCAAAGGGATGAAGCGGTGTGCATACCATGCCCCCAGTCTCTCCTAGCATCCAAATTTCCCAAGTACAGACACTGTTGCTTCCCAAGCGAAATTTCTGCTGCCGCTCTCGTGATTTTCCTTGTCACAAATGTTCTACCCCTCCTTGGACTCTCGTGGTTAAATAGAATCCCGTTGCACGCGAACATCCCGTATGCTTCTCGATAGTTCACCACAATCCAATATGCATACAGCTTTGCACAGCCATACGGTGATCGAGGGTAAAAAGGCGTAGTTTCTGTTTGTGGTGTCTCGACTACCTTTCCATATAGTTCGGACGTGGAGGCTTGATAGAATCGGACGTGTTTTTCCAGGCCACAGGTTCGAATGGCATCAAGGAGACGTAGCGTACCCAAACCGTCGACATCGCCCGTGTATTCGGCCATTTCGAATGACACTTTGACGTGCGATTGAGCGCCAAGGTTGTAGACTTCGGTAGGTTGAACTTGAGCGATGATGTAGACTAAATTTGTGCTATCGCTGAGATCGCCATAATGTAGCTTGAAACTTCCGGGACCTGTATGTTGATATGCCGCCCATAGGGCGGAAATAGCATGAAGAAACGATGACCGGCCAACGCAAATGGGTAAGAAAGGAAATGGGACACGAAAAACAGTACATACGTTCGTGCGCGTCAGCATAGAGATGGTGCAGGCGACCAGTGTTGAAACTCGAAGATCGACGGATGATGCCATGCACTGCATATCCTTTGGCGAGCAATAACTCGGTTCTGGCACGGCGTATCCATTGTCACGCCCAATGGGGTTCGATATTGAACCAAATTGAGCGCATATAGTTGGATATTTTAAGTAGACGCGTGAGGTATAGGTTAGAAAATGAAATACACGTGGAAGGAGGAAGAAAGACGCACAGATATGATCCGTCCTGTCCTGTGATGCCTATGACCGAGGTTAGATCATGCATACACTCAGTAATTGGATTTTACCAGAGATCAAAGCCACCTTTCGTTTTCTGTATTCCTCTGGTGGTGGAAAATCAAGCTTCATGAAAGGTGGATGGATATCAACGATAGATATATTGTGGTCGTGGTCGTGCTGCGCGGGGCGCGAGGCGCGTGTTGTTGGTGAAGAAAAGTGGGCGGTGTTATGGGTTGAAGCTATAGCGGTCATATACGCTCAAGGCTGGGGGGAGAAGGTAATATTGTGACCGACGGTGCCCAACTTAAATGGGGTTCGGCCAGCATCGTGGTTGACTTTACCCTTAGAATCACTTCTCAAACCTAATTACATTTTGATTATCGGCAACTTACCAGGACCATGCGACAACCAACATCAAAGTCGTCTGCGGTGCGAACAGAACATTCGGGCATTCATTGAATATTACTTATCCATTCTCGACGACTCACTCCATGAAGACCCCACGGCCTCCAGGTAAACAAGTGGCCGCTCTTTACTAGGTCTCAAACTGTATGCACGAGGATTACCCTGACTTTTAAATCGAAGCTAACGTTATAAATAAGGGGTTTTCTGATGGACCCGCGAAATCTACTTCCATGCGCGGTACTACCATTCATTCGTGAGTCAATTAACGACAGTTGCGGTCACACAACCCAAAGTTCAAATTTTCTTCGCGACGGGGAGGCTACCGAAGAATAAATAGCTTAGGCTTACACCCACTGTGACGAGCCTTGCATATCGCGTGTCATTGCTCGGAACGAAGTCCACACTTTTAGAAACGCCACTTGAATGAACGCCGTCTTCCGGTGGATGGCATTTGAAATCGGAGTATTACCCGATTCCCATCAATGAAGTCGACAGCCAACTTGCACAAGGATCAAGACTCAAGCTTAAGACTATCATGCCCCTACAGGTGCCGCGCAGACTAAATAAAGTAGTGAGCATCGCAGAGGATTGCTCTTGAGATAGAGTTCCGTTCATAAACTACGGAAAAACTTGATGGATTGTGAAGAGAAAGGCAGGACTTCGAGTGTGCCATTGAAGCTCATGGATTTCTTCGATACCGGTAAGAAATGACTTTGTATGTTTGGTACTGATAAATATCTGGCACCAGTCGAGTGTTTTTATTTAGCCCTCCTCACTGATATATGACTTGATGAGCTCTTCTGCGTGGAAGGGTGGGCGGCAAATCCCGAATGACGACGCCTAACCTGCAACTACGAATTGTCTAGGACAGTATTGGAACGCATATCTGAATTCAGTCTCGAGAGAAAATTTGAAGCCCAAAATAATAGCCGAGTCTCGTTCATCTACGAGTCCTGCGACAAGCTCCAAACCATCCAGCTCTCTCCTCGTCCGACCCTCCTAGCTCAATTTGCTCCAACGACCAAGCACAAGTCCCAGGGCCTAAACAACTCCAGTTCGTGGCCGTCGCGAAATGGACATGGAGATAACATATCATTTAATATATAGTTCGTATTAACTAGCTTATCTGGTGATGCGGGGATGTGCGGCCGGCATCGCTTGATCACTACATCAAATCTAACAACAGCACGATGATTACGTCTATTATTCCATACGTTGTCCCAATGGGCTGCTGGCCATGCAATAATAGCTAACAGTCCATGAAATTTTGATTGGCAATCAAAAGGGTCGAGTCCACAAAATCGCAAAAACTAGGGTCGGAGAACCAAAAGGACGACACAGCAGAAGGGATGTGTCTGTTATGTATGAGGTATCAGACTGTCCGTCCGTGACTCAAGGCAATTATGATGAAGAAATCGCAACGAATTGGGAGAATGGGATGAATGAACAAACTTCGTTATCATAACTGATTATCTCCGCGTCCAATAACGGTAACCTAAATTACAGAACCAGCAGGAAACGACAACTTCAGTTCAGATAAAAAAGGAAAGATCGAAAACCTATACGAACCTTGAACCCAATCTTCCTCAACCTCTCAGCATCAACAATCAACCTCCCATCGAAAACGAACGCCGGTTTTGACATATTTTCATATACGACTTGCCAATCTATCTTCTTAAACTCTTTCCATTCCGTAGCGATGACGATGGCTTCGGCATTTTTACATGCTTCAAGAGCAGAGGCGCATATAGTGACCTGCTTCTTAACTATATATGCGTGCCGAGTTGGGCGTGGGCGAAGCACATAAGTCACAATCAACATCACAACAGTCGATGAATTCCCTTACCTTGCTCAAGGGGGATATGAGGACTTGCTTCCTTAAGATCATCCCAGATTTGTTCACGAGAAACTTGAGGATCGTATACATTAATCAGGGCTTTCTCAGATTGGAAGTCCCTGATCAACGTGATAGCAGCAGATTCACGTGTATCTCCCGTATCTGCCTTGAATGCAAATCCTAGCACCGCGATACGCTGTCGGGAAAAAAAGAAAAGGATTCAGCATCAGCATCACGCCACACCGCAGATATGCGCCAATCACAGCCCCGCCTACCTTCCCAGTAATAGTCTGGAAGAGCGTATCAACTACTGTCTTGGAGAACCTCCTCTTTTGATACTCATTCATCTCGACCACCTGTTTCCAATAGGCAGCCACTTCTGGTAAATGTAAACTCTCGCTCAAGTACACCAAGTTCAAAATATCCTTCTGGAAACAACTTCCACCGAATCCAACACTAGCTTTGAGGAACTTAGGGCCAAGACGGGAATCAAATCCTACAGCGTGAGCGACTTCGTCGATGTTGGCGCCAGTAGCTTCACAGATAGCCGATAAAGCATTGATGGAAGAAATTCTTTGAGCGAGCATGGCATTTGCGGCTAATTTGGTGAGTTCAGATGACCAGAGACCAACTGTCAAGATATTGTCCCTCCTATATGCGTGTAAAAAATGTGACGAGTTCATTAATCATCGGAGCAAGCGGCGGCCAATGTAAAAACGTACGAAACCCAATTTGCATAGACCTCCGCAAGTGCTTTGCAAGCCGCAATGCCTTCCGCAGTTTGCAAGGATCCAATCAACACACGGTCTGGGTGCAAGAGGTCATTGATCGCAGTTCCCTCAGCCAGGAATTCCGGGTTGGACAGAATATCGAAGTGGCAGCCTGGCTTGGAGTTGGCTTCCAGGATGGTACGCATGGTGTCGGCTGTTCGACATGGCACTGTGGACTTCTCTACGACGATCTTGGATGATGAGGCGACAGCAGCAATGCGACGTGTAGCGAGTTCGACGTAACTAGATACGAAAGGATAAGTGATGAGGGTGAATTTCCCGCTTGCTCTTTTTTGACGGAACCTGATGCGACGGTGACGTACTTCAAATCAGCCGCATAACCAGCACCGATACCCGTCTTCTTCGTTGGCGTGTTGACACTAACGAAAATCAAATCCGCCTCCAGAATCCCTCTGTCGATATCCGTCGTGAAGAACAAATTCCTTCCTCTTGTTTGGCGAACGACCTCTTCTAACCCTGGTTCGTAGATAGGTAGTTTGAACTCTGGGCTGTTCCATGCATCGATGCGTGCTTGATTGACATCCACGATGGTTACGGTGATGTGTGGGCATTTCAAGGCGATTACAGCACATGTAGGACCACCTGCAGTGTGAAAGAGCGTTATCGTTGAGACCCGCCACGTGTCCTACTAAGCAAAGAACGAGGAAGCCCTTACCGACATAGCCAGCGCCAACTGAACGTGAATGGGCGAATAAGACCGTGATAGCGAGATTTCCATGACAAACTTACTGCAACAAACTTTGGTGACTTTCAGGGCAGACATTCCTTTGAAAGAAAGGGAGGGATATAAGCGGGAACAATGAAAGGAGCAAGCAGGTTCAGGTTTGAGTAATTGGGTGTTATATGTAGGCGATATAACTGTAAATTAACTTGGCCGGATTGAAGCGCCAAGCTAATAAGGAAAAAAAGCTATCAAAGGCGAATGGCATATCATTTAAACGAAAGTAGCGCGTTCAGGCTGTTTGGATACAGGGCATGTTATTTTAAAATACAGATAGATATATCAGCTTCGAAACCACTTTCAAATTTCCTGCGTCTTACTCGCGACCTCATACAAGTACATTCCCAAGAGTTTGGTCTATCGACACGATCCCTGTGAGCTTTACTCTCAGTTAAGAGCGACCTAAAGTACTTACACCTTCAATGAAGTTGGACCGATCAAGCTTCTCATTAGTAGAGCTAGGGGTGATGGCCATCAGTCGTAATCGTTTCAGCGTATAAATCATCACTTACTGAGCACCGTCATCGCCTCTGCCCATAGGCAACAACATAACATTGACACCGAGGGAATCAGCAAATGTCAACGTAACGGGGATAGAACCACCCTCTCGAGTAAGATCAGGTACTTTGCCGTAAATTGCCTGCCAAAGATTGCGATCAGATGTCTGCTCTCAAGAAGAGTCTAATTCCCTACCCAGGTCGCAGCCTTTGCAGCTTCAAAATTCCAATGATTATAATCTGCAACCCAAGGCTTTCCGCCATGCAAAGGCTCAACTACCAATTTGCTCTTGCTGTTCAATTTAGCGAATTCGCTGTTCAGATGGGAAATAACGAGAGGCTCCACTTGTTCTGGAGTCTGGGGGGGAACGAGGCTGATTTACCCGCAAGAAGGCCATCAGTGTTCGGCAAAATTGGCGTAATGAAGACGTGATGAAGGGATGGTACGAACCGAATGCTGAATTTGCCAGAGACCTTGGCAGGAATAACGGTCTTCGCGCCAACGCCGCTGAATGCACCCTCGATACCGTGAATAGATAAACTGGGATTGCGCATACGGCCCATCAGTACGTCAACTTTGTCCGACGATAGTGCTATTGGTGCGCCAACAGCTTCTTCGATATCCTGTACAGAGTAATCCAATTGTTCGTAGATCGTTCTAGTAACCGGGTGAAACTATTTATGGAGGCTGGTGACAAATACTTGGGTCTGACTTACCTTTCCTCCGCTGTAGCCTGAGCTACCATGTCTTCTATTCCCGGAATCAAGATATTCCCCTGATTATCCACCAACTTCCCCAAGAGTGTGATCAAATCCGTCATTGGCTCGTATACAGTCCTACCAAAAACCCCAGAGTGTAGATCACGAGTAGGACCAGAAACTGTGGCTTTGAAGTAGGCTAAACCCCGCAAACCGTAGGTCAAACAAGGAGTACGGTTATTGAGCCAGTAATTGTCAGACTGGGGAATATTTGCCATCAGTCGTATCGCTCCTAAGTCGATGCGTGAGCACTCACGATGCAAACAGCATCTGTACCATGGAACCAGCCACCAGGTAGAGATTCCTTTTGGACGAGCTCATCTAGTCCCTCACTTCCGCTTTCCTCCATCCCTTCGAAACAGAATTTGAGGTTCACTGGCAACTCTTTCTGGTTTTCGCGATGCCACTGGAGGACGTTGAGCCATCCGAGTATAGGACCTTTGTCATCGGTAGATCCGCGACCGATGAGTCTGCCATCGGGGCTCTTAACGAGAACAAATGGATCGGTGTCCCATCCATCTGATTTCTCAGCCTAGCCGAGTTTATAAGCAAACAACAAATCTCTGGGGGCACGCAGAAATATTCATTCACATACCGGTTGAACATCAAAGTGTCCATAAATAAGAATAGTCTTCTTCTTTGGGTCAGAACCAAGACGGCCTAGAATTGCGGGCGGTAATTGTAACTCTTGACCGTCCATAACATGTTTCCCAAGGTCGACTAAACGGGTTGTGACACCGAGGGAGATGAGTTGATCGTTGAGCCAGTTGGCCATTCTGACGACATCTGGACGACGAGTGGCATCGCCGCTGATACTATGTGCGCGAATAGTAGGGATTAGTTGTACGGATCATCGCGTGCTGATTTGGAGACCATGAGCTACCTGGGAATAGCAACAGCGTCGGCGAGACGTTGAATGAAAGTGTCTGCATTAGCGTCAACATATTTCAGGAATTCTTCAGGTGCAGGCATGTTCGAAGCAATAATGTGGCCGGTCAAGAAAGAACTGCGAGGCAAGAACCTGGAGGTATTATAACAGGAGGCAGCAAGGGGGAGATAGATTGATTTTAATCATCACGCGGATCGTGTCAGCAGTCCAGGAGACTGCGCTGAAGCTTATCTCGACGTTCAAACGTTCATTGCCGATAGGGCCCTGCTTAAATACTTATGGCAACACTTTCCTCATCATCTTCATCACAGAACGACTCCACTTGGGACCTAGACGCTTCTGATAACAATCATAATGTAAGCTGTCAGTCTTACTATCCAGTCGTACTCTGAAAATTTATAGAACTCCATACGTCGAACAGTAGTTAACCAGCAACCAAAGGTCGAAACTGTCAGAGATGATTGGGACGATGACGATGACGAGTTGGACGAACCCACGGTTGAGCAAAATCAAAAGATTTGGGAAGCTGCGTACGTATTGGCGAAGTTCTATTCATTAGCATGAAGACCTACGCCTTCACCGTCTACTAGAAACGCAAAAGCTCCGGCACCAATGCCATCCGTTATCCTCACATCATCAACAGCAGTAACGCCCCCAGTGCCACTGGCGGCTTTTCAACCAACCATGCGCATCCTGAAACGCCCGACTAATTCACCTTCTCAATCGTCATCACCATCCCCAGCGCCTGCATCAGCTGAAACAATCAAAGAACGAGAAGCAAGATACCAAGCCGCAAGAGAACGAATCTTCGGCTCCAGTAGTCCTGAAAACACTCCCGACAGCACCCAGGGGATACCCGTTTCAACGGACGGGAACTCAACCAAGATAAGAAAAGACTCGAGAAATGTTCCTTCAAAATCACCATCTCCAAAACCAACTGTCGTTCCGATGAGACGACCAAAAGGTCCTGCATCAGATAGCACTTCAGACTTGGGAAATTCAAATCACGATGGGTTTAATGCATCATCCACGCCGAAAGGATTTGGCGAGCGAAGGGCATCGAAGAAAACTGGGTCATAGACCCAGCTCTTTGATCTTGGTGGTTAGGCAGGTTACGGCAGTATTGACTGGTGGTAGGCGCAGCGTACGTCGTACACTGCAACATTGGTTTGCCTGGCACTTTGTATATCTTATGCCACGACTTGATACTTTTCGCTCCTTCGCCTCGTGTTCAACTATAGTTTCGATTACATGCTAGGTAGACGTATGGGCCACCCACTTCTGGATTTGAACCAGATGTAGACGTCCCGATGAGTATATCAATGAATTAATGAAAGTCAAAAAAATCACAAGCGACAGCAGATACGTTACACTGAGGTGTATTCAATGTGAAAATGTGAATGTTCATATTACCCACGCCAGTACTGCCATGAGGTAGTTGCAAGGATATCTGGGAACCTCTGGACCTCACGACTGCACAGAACCATGCCATGACCAACACCCCCAGACCTGTTCTCTGCTGAAGACCATGCCAACCCTTGGCAACCATTCCTTGACTGGATACTCGAGTTAGGTTTGATGACTCGCCAGGGGAAGGTAACGCGCGCCAGAATTGGAGTCCTCCCAATCTATTCAAGTGGCCAGATATTGGTATGCCATGTTGCTCATGTGTGCTTCCTTTGATCTGAACCCTTATCGTAGTGATCTTCTGAAGCATGACAAGGTGATGCATGGAGCACGGTCAACAATAGTAATTAACCTGAGAACATTGACAATCTTGTGAGCAATTGCACAAGTGTCATCCACAAATGTGTACCGAAGAAGGATAGCTATCGTATGACTTTGACTCTCACAGCGCCGATAGCTTCATATCCTCCGGTTCCTTGCCGTTGTTATGAGGTGCTTGGGTTGGAACCAAAGGAGATGACCTTGGGGCACGACTCAAGTGACTAGCGTTGGCACGCAAAATCCAGAGCATTCCAACCGATCTTCTCATTTTTATGTTATACAGCAATTCGCCAATAGCAGGAACGAGCGAAACATTATCATCAACTCCAGTAAATCGGCGTCAACCGAAAGCCAAGAGCCAATTACTAGCCGGGTCCAAGAATTAGCTATAGGTACCAGTACAGTAATGTTCGTCTTCTTTCCGAATTCATAGCAGGCGTTCACCAGGCTTCCCCCGAAATGTAAATAATGCCATTCTCTGGGACTCACAATCGATTTTCAAGCACGATTTATATCCTTCTCCGTTCATTCCTAGTACGTACCTTCACTTCACCTAGCTCGCCGATATATATATACTATTTAAGGTAGAAGTCCTGTACGTTGTTGTGCTACGTAGATCGTGAGAGTGGTTAATTTATGACTTACGGTGGTGCATTGCCTATACGATCTCGCGTTTCCGTTGGGCGCTTCGCCAAGTTGCGTACTAAGCCTTGTTTGTCGGGTGCGCCCAAAGACATAAGCGTAAAAACGCCGGTACGGCCCATGGCGGAAAGTGTGCCGCGATACCGGTCGAGCATGTGCATGCTGTTAAAGTGTCAACGGTCAGATCATGACTGCTAAAAGCACAGGCGCTCAGCATAAGATGCTGTACCATGCTGTTCATAAGGGGTTTACGCGCAGCACTCCAACTCATTCATGGCACTCACCATGCAACTGCCGCTGGACACGATGTCCGATATCATTAATGCTCTCGTCGAGCCCGTCCATCCATTACAACACGGCTACGAAGCTTTAGCAACAGATGCTCTTCTCAGCTTATGTCTCGTCAGCCAGACGATGCGCGACTGCGCCCGCCCAGTTCTTTATCGGACTATCAAAATCGTAACAGAACAACGATTCATCCATCTCCACGTTCTCTTCCAGTCCAAACCATGCGCTGCCCGTTACGTCACTTCGATTTACTTTGGTTTTTTACCCGAAGAAGAGGGAATGCTACCAGAGAATTTGCAGAGATTGGCCAGTATGATTAGGGCTGTCCAGCCTTCTGTCCGACGGATGTGTCTGGATGGAGATTTCCAGTCGTATTCGGCAGAAGCTGATTGTGACCATTGAAGGAAGCCGTTCATCCGTCAAGCTCTAGAAGGCTGTCGAGCCTTGGAAGAATTCTGCAGTATACGCTGCGATTTGACAGATCTAGCGGACAACACACCATCCGAGAAAAGCGTCTGAAGCATCCCAAGATCGGGTGTTGGTATGTTGGCCTAATTGGCCGAATCTGAAGAGATTGTTGTTACACAACGTCTCCTTGGACGGTCAATTCGTGGAAGCTGTTGTGGGGCTTCCGCGATTGACGCATCTGGTTCTACCGAGGCCAGATCGGTGGAGCAACCAGGACAAGACTAGGTTGGCGGCTTTAATCGGGAATACTGAAGGATATGATGGGGAAGATCAGTTGAGGTTGAGACGGGTTTTATTTGTGTTTTGTAAATTGTGCTGTGGGATGTCTCAGATGGAAGCATTGAAGGAGACGCTTGTGAGAGAGGTTGAGGCGATAAACGGAAGGAGGGACGGCTTGGAATGGGAGTTGTTTCAGACCGAAGTGAAGCGAACGGAGTGTTTGGCTCATTGGATGAGGAGGTGGGTTTTGGATGGGAGCATTTGGGATGAGCAGGTTGGGGTTGATATTTTCGAAATGGTAGTTATGCCAAATGCTTAGTATAACTTGTCCAGATAATGTTGAAACTTTGACTCGAGACTGGGCACCTTGCGTATATGTAACAGTATTGAATTTAACGGCTCCGGGCGAAGTTAAGTTTCTGGTATCGGGCTGGCCCAGCGGGCACTAGTCACAGCCTAAGCCTAGTTCAGGGGTGATGAGTCATTTCAGCGCCAGAAGGACTCAAGTTGCATGAACTCACAATGCAACTCCCACTCGAAACCATATTTGATGTCATTAGCGCCCTTGTGGAACCTGCACATGAATTGCAATACGGTCATGACGCTCCAACCCGAAATTCTCTTCTCAGCATGTGTCTTGTCAACTACACAATCGGCATCCATGTAATTCCTATCCTCTATCGGTCAATCAAAGTCGAAAACGAAAGCCAATTGATCCACCTACACGACCTTTTCCCCACCAAGCCTCATCTAGCCCATCGAGTCAGTTCAATATACTTTGGTCGGCTTCTGGAAGAACGAGAGCTTCTCAGGGAAAATCTTCAACGATTGGCGGAGATCATTCGCTTGATTCAACCGTCTGTTCGGCGGATCTGCATGGAAAGGGATTTTCGGTCCTATTGTCCCGAAGATGATGAGAAAAGGAAACGACCTTTGATTCGCCAAGCTCTGGACCGATGTCATCTCTTGGAAGAGTTTAGCAGCATACTTTGCGAGCTATACCTTACAGACGAGGAAATAAATCCGGATCCTGTATGCTGACGGAAGTGGAGAAATTTGAAGAGATTATCACTCTACAACGTCATGTTGGATACTCAAATAAGCAAAAGCATCTTGGGGCTGCCTAACCTAACCCTGTAGTTTTTTCCGAATCCTGATTGGGATTGGGACAACGACAGTGTGCTAAAATGAGGATGGGAGCCTAGAGGAAATAATGTTTGCTTATTCTCACGGGTGTTGGGGATCGAGCGAGATGAGCCGTGTAGAAAGGGAATTGGTTGATCGGGTCAAGTGCATGGGGGACAGGCGGAGAGCAGAACCGGGAATAATGGCGATGGGGGTGGACGAATTGGAGTCCTCGGGTTCTTGCAGGTGGATTTTGGAAGGCAGAATTTGGGATGATGTGCCAGCAGTCGATGTATTCCGAGTCACTCTATTCTTATCCTAGACAGATGTATACCAGTTAATTACACACGCGGCGTCGCGGGCTGGACGATGCGCTTTTTACGCGTACAATTCAGCGTACCTGATCACGTGCCGAGATCTATGCATACACTCTCGACGCGACCTTGCTTTTGCCACCTTACAATCACCATCCTTCCCGCATCCTGATACCTTTTCCTTGATAGAGAACTGCAAAAATGCCCATGGAACATCTGTGCGTTGCTCAGGACTGCTTTGGACCTCCTAGATGCTGACTTGTCCTCGACAGCCGACAGCGCCTGATCCAGGACGCGTCTTTGTATCCGGAATTTGGAGCGCCACGTCAAACAGCACCAATATCTGCCATCGTGTGTAAAGGACCATTGTTTCTCTTGAATCAGTTACTCACTTTGTCTTTTGATCAGTCAATATCATCAACAGATTCGGAAAGTACCACACCATCCGCAGCTTCAACAGCCTCAACGGGCACAGCGGTCGCTGCTCCTTCACCTCCGCGAGCGACTCTAAACCGTGCTCGAAAGAATGTTGTTATATCTTCTGACGATGAGGAGGAGGAAGATTCTGTTGCTGAGCTTTTGACGCCGTAAGTGATGTGCTATGAGCTTTAAACATCAACATCTGACAAATTGAACTAAAGGCTAGTCAAAGCTGCTCCTCCGCAGCACCCAATCCCGTTATCTAGCTATCAACAACTCAAACCGCTTGCGCCATCCAAGCCTAGTCCTGCAGTACCAGTCCATGTACCTTCCAACCGCGACGTCACTCTGAAAGCTGGGCCGTCATTTCGACCTATACCCCAAGGAGATGAAGAAGCGGTTGACATACCCCATGTCCCGTATGACCCGTTCGATACATTGGCTCCCGCTGAGGCCGAGAACGCCCTACGTGAGCTAATGAGCGGGGAAATGAATATGGACGCGCAAGCTGAGGTCAATCCAGAGGACCAGATCGTGAAAGGATTCAGGGAGGGTATAAGATTGCTCCCTCACCAGGTGTTGGGGCGTGTTTGGATGAAGGAGCGAGAGGATGCGACAAAGAAGAGGATGGGTGGAATCCTCGCCGATGATATGGGGTAAGTGAGCTCTGTGAGCTCTGTTGTTCACCGAGATTATGACTAACCTTGCTTTGCCTAAAGGCTTGGAAAAACGATCCAAACTTTGACGAGAATTGTGGAGGGTCGTGCTCGTAAATCCGATAAATTAGATGGATATAGCGCCACCACTTTGTGCGTTCCTCGTCTATGCAATCGTATCATCACTGACGTGTATTAGGGTGGTATGTCCACTGGCACTTGTGAATCAATGGGCGGACGAGATAAAGCGGATGGTAGAAGGTCTGCGCGTCCACAAGCACCACGGACCAAGTCGAACGAATGGTTAATTTGTCTTGTACCTTTTTAGTCAATATTACTCAACTCTTGCCCGCAGATCCAACTATCTTAACTGAAAATCATGTCGTTATCACCACTTATGATGTTGCAAAATCAGAGTATGAAGCATACTCATTAGAGGCTCTCGAAGGCAAGCCTGCTGGCGGAAAAGGCAAGAAGAAGGCATCTAAGGATGACGGAGATAAAGATGATAGTGATGATTCGTTGGTTCATGCTCGATCGAAGACGAAGAAGATCAAAAAGGCGTTGTACGGCGTTAAGTGGTGGCGCATCGTCCTCGGTGCGTATCCGGCATGGAATTCCTTCATATCGTCTGATTTCATCTTATAGATGAGGCGCATAATATCAAGAATGAGAAAACGAAGGGCGCAATTGCGTGCTGTGAGCTGCAGGGCAAATTTAGGTGGTGTTTGACTGGCACACCAATGTATGTTCCTCTAAACATCTGAAGGTTTAGGCGCTTGGACTAATATCTTACAGGCAAAATAACGTCACTGAGCTGTACTCGTTGCTCAAGTTTTTGCGCATCAAGCCCCTTAACGACTGGGCAACCTTTAACGAGCAGATCGCCAAACCCGTCAAGTCCGGAAGGGGCGCAACGCGGGCCATAAAACGACTGCAGGTAAGATCTGCGTCACGCGGAATTGTCGATTAGATTTTCATTCTTGGCTGTCTAGGTCGTTTTGAAACAGGTCATGTTAAGGCGGCAAAAGGATCAGCTACTCAATGGCAAGCCCTTGATCACGCTACCGGCACGAAACGTTAACATCGTGTCGTGCCAATTCGACTCGTCAGAACAATCATTCTACAATGATCTCGAGTCAAAAATGGGCGATGTGGTTGAGAAATTGATGGGTGAATCGGGTGGCAGAGCATATATCTCTGTTTTGCTCTTGTTGCTTAGATTACGACAAGGTGTGTTGGTGTTGATGTTATGAACATTGTTCAGGACGCCAAGATGTCACTCTTTTTTTCTGCAGCATGCAACCATCCCATGCTCGTCGCGTCAGATTACAAGTCCGATATTGAGGCAGTCGAGCCTCAGCCCGCGAAAAAAGGGACAGATGATCCAGGAGCCGGTCCAGAAGACCTTGTCGCTGCGTTTGGACAGATGGGCGTGACGAGGAAATGTCAAGTCTGTATGACCGAGTGAGTGTCCCACTGATTCGGTCGCTTCCATCACCATTAATACCTTCGCTCACAGGCTTAATTCGTCCAATACCGGAGAAGGTGAATGGAAGACCCATTGCGTTGATTGCGTCCAATTTGCCAAACAAGCCAAGGAGAGCAGAATTAAACGCCCGACGTCGGCCAAGATTAGGATGATACTGAAACTGTTGAGGGACGTTGAGGAGCGATCTAATGGAGAAGAAAAGACGATCATTTTCTCGCAGTTTACTTCGATGTTGGATTTGATTGAACCGTTTCTGAAAGAAGATGGGGTTGCTTATGTTCGCTGTCAGTATTTTGGCTCTGCATTATATGCGCGGTTTGCTTGGGTAACGGGGTTGACTAATGCTTGTATTTGTCTAGATGATGGATCTATGCGTGCGGATGAACGCGAAATAGCGCTCAATACCATCAAGAACAGTAAATCGACTACTGTCATTCTTATTTCGTTCAAAGCTGGAAGCACTGGTACGCATTGAGGTTGTTTTCAACCGTCCACTCTTGTTGACTTATTCCCTTTTTTTTTTTTTTATTATTAACCCAGGATTGAATCTCACGGCTTGCAACAACGTCATCCTCGTCGACTTGTGGTGGAATCCCGCACTAGAAGACCAAGCTTTCGACAGAGCACATCGGTTCGGACAAACGAGGGATGTAAATATCTTCAAACTCAAGATCGACGCCACCGTCGAGGACCGTATTTTGGAGGTATGATGCGCGGTTTCGCCCTACTATGTTGGGATAACTAACGATTTCCCCTGACTGCGTTGCGATGGTCTAGTTGCAAGATAAGAAACGCGCGTTGGCTGCAGCTGCCTTGAGTGGAGATAAGATTAAGAACTTGAGACTTAATATGGATGACTTGCTTGCTTTGTTCAAGCGGAGTGGGGGAGATGATGATGAGGACGACGATGATTAAAGTGTTGGTTGCTTCTGCTGGATCATCGATTATTTATAGATGGAGATCTTGGATTTCTTGTCTCTTTTTCCAGCCGCTTTCGTGGATTAATACCATGAGCGTATGGCTTGGATTTGGGCGGGGATGACCTTACTTGCTATCTTAGTGCTGTGCCGGGTACTTACATATCATCTTGTATACCTTTAGTATTATGTCTGCCATCCACACTGTCTATCGCGTTGAACAAATGTGGTAGTCAATCCGTGCAAAAATTCGTCAGCCATGGATTACTTTGACGGCTTTAGCGCGTGTGTGACGTGCTAGCTATTTCGGTGTGTTTCCAACTTGTGAACAATCTATGTAGCTACAAGAACGTATTTCTACACAACTTAACATGCATTGGCGTTCACATTATCAATGGATAGAGTAGGATAGACAAAAGAGGAGGTAAACGGACTCAGCAGCATCGGAAAGAGGTTGAAGCTTTGACGTGGGAGTTGCAGCATATTTCCTCGCAGGATGCAGGGTACAAGATGGGGGATCCGTACTTTGTCGCTCTTCTTTACTTCCGGAAGCAAAGAAGAGGGACAAAGTCTGGAGTAGGCGGCAGAGAACATCCACCGCGGGTTTGGATTATTGTTGAATGCCGCTGAGAACGAGGCCGGTAACGTATTTAAGTTTTCGGTTGGGTACTTGTTGAAATCCGTACCTGGGGTTTCATATATAGCAGGTCAAGTCTAGGGCGCCACAGCAGGGACCCTATCGATGACCTACGCCAGGATCCTCGATGGTGCCTCGTCAATTGGTTCGGGCAGTGAGTGGTGTTAGCGCTGCGTGTCGATGTTTGTCTGCGCGGTGGCGATGTTCCCACGGTGAGCTGGAGGAATGAATTCTCAAAATCTCAATTCCACTCCTCAAGCTCGAGACATCTGCCCATCTCGCTCGCGGTTTCTTGCTTGATACTTGCTCAGGAAGATGGGATATTGCTGATTACTTCATTCTGACATGTCTACAATTGCGGAGACCCTCGCCCGGTGAGCAAGCTTTGCGCCGTGATTATCCTCCTCAATTCCTCAACCGATCTCGCCCTTCCAATCCTTCCACCGTTTCATCCAATCATGAACCAGCGAGGCGAATGCCATCCACTTCAAGCTTAAGGAATTAATGAGAAGCAGAGAGCCGTTTGATAGGGAAGTAGAATCCCAGTGCAAGAGGTAACTGCTCAGCTCCCTACCTTTGCATCACCCTATATTAAACCTTCTCCTATCCTCCTCTTCATCCGAAAAATTCCTATACGCCATCAAGGTTACGAAACGAATTGAGGGGCCTGTACGAAAATCTTTTGATCTTGCACCCCCATGCACCCGACTCGAAGGATGTCGAAAATCACCTCTGGATGCAAACTTCGTACAACTTTATCTCCTCATACAAGGAACGAATCAGCGCTATGGATCGAATACTCGATAACAGGCGTGACGAACGTCATCACGGGAGGCGAGAACGAGATGACCAGCAACGATCGGAAAAACGCGACAACGTTGTTGAATATCGCAAGTTACTACAAAAATTTCGTCAATTTTTGGCTGAAGAAACGAAATATTGGAATTTGTTGGTGCTGAGGGTGTGCCGGATGTTTGCCTTGGATGATGTCCGGCCAGCACTGATGGCGGTGGGGATATTGAACAATACTTCGGCTTCCTTCTCGGATGCGGTTACGGAGTTTCCACTTCATCCACCGCTAGCATTATTGCATGGAGAAAGTGCGGCAGAGCCGACACCCCTCGCCACTCAAGTTGAAAAGCAAGATTTCATTTTCATTGTCACGAAGATCTTAGTCTATCTGGGTGATCTCGCCAGATATCGGGAACTCTACAACGACAGTGAAGGCCGACCCAGGGCAGGCCATCATGACAAAATACCAGCCAAACCTCCTCGGCGACGCAATGGACATCATGTGGATCTCGCTCAAACCTCTCGTTGGAGAGATTACTCAAAAGCCAAACAATGCTACGAACAAGCCAAAATATTATTCCCTGCTTACGGTCATTCGCTTCATCAATTAGCTATCATCGCAACCTGGGAGCGCAACTCGTTCTTGTCGTGCTATTACCATTATCGTGCTATTTGCGTTTCTCAGCCGGCAGAACGAGCAGGGGATAACCTCAACAGCTGCTTGGTTAAGGCTTTGGATGTATGGATCTCCAGGGGTCGAGGGCGAGAAAATCAGCCTGTAGAACAACTTCCCGAAGTAAAGCGAAACGATGCATTCCGAGAGAAGCTTGTCGTTTTGCACGCATTGTGGAAAGTAGGTTCGGAGACAGGCCTTGAAGAGTGAGTGTTGTATTTTGATTTCGTACGCTTTCTTCTAATGCGTGGCATAGGATGGAAAGCATCTCGTCTCGCCATCATCAAGCGACGTATGAAGATTTCTTGTTTCTCTTGTCCAATCGGGCGCTTCCTATCGAAAGTGTCACCAGCGCAGTTATTATGTCTCAAAGCGCCTTGTACAAGTTCCGGATGTTCCGTGATTCCACGTCATCTCAGAATGCTGCCATTTCGCCTGACAACATCATCCTCATCGAAAACGAAATGTTTTTGCATATACTCGAGTTTCATCGCGCACTACTTGAGGTTGGGAGACAAGAGCTCAGAGAACCTATCGTTGATGAAGGCGCCGATCTAGCTCAACGTATATCAGCCACGCTCAGGCGAACGCTTCCTTCCCTTCGGGTTGCAGGGAAGTGGCTTCGAGCGAATTTCAAGTTTGTAGCCAAGGATCCTGAGTTCTTGGCCAAACAGCTTCTGGAAGAACGTCAAGGCAACCGAATTCAAAAAGCGCACCCTGAGCGCCTAAGCGTCTATTCGCCAAGTACGAATAGGTTTTGGGAGATATATGCGGATTTTATACGAGCATTGGGTCAGAACTATGCGCAAGGTGGCTTGCCTAGGCTGGCGACTCGCCTTGATGAAGACGAGGATTTGAAGGGATTTTCGCCTTTGCGAAACCTCCTTGGAGATGGGGTGGAGAGTTTGGCTATCGCCGAAGGACAACACCCAAATGAGGACCAGCTGATGCGCATCTGGGATATTCTCGAAGATGCTAACGCAATTGCGACGTTCACTGTGAGTCGCCTGTTCTAGATGTCATGGATAGCGCCATTCAAACGACGGAGTACCTAGAATTCGCCTATTAAACGATTGGGGAATGTGATTGTTACAAGCGGTATTGAGGAAGATCCTATATTCTCGTCCGAGCAGCAGAACGGTATGTACCGTTCGTCGTCCTTTCCCAGTTAGTTGCTCACCTTCTGATAGTCTCTGACCGCCACCGAGATGAGGACGCAATGACAGAGTCGACGTCCAAAACGGATGACGACCCGATAAGCGACGCATTTAAGCACCTAAACGCAGCCGAGCAACTCGATGACGACGATGACGACGAACAGATCGTTTGGGACCCTACGTACGTACTGTCATATTACCTTCGTATAGTTGAGATAATCTGATCTTGCATTAGGCCCTCTGGCATTCACCCCCCGCCATTGCCTCCCTCTCAGAGAGCGCAACCTATCACACCGAGCAAACCACCCGTTGTCATTGATACATCCTCAGCAGCATTAAGGGCGTCGCCGGCTGTAGCTCCACAAGACCAACAGTCGCCGTTGGCGGTATCTCCGCCACGTACATCTCCAGTTTCAGGAACAACAGCGCAGGATCTACTCAATAGTGTCTTGGGGCGTTCAAGTGGATCCAACAACCGAGTTCTCGGCCCTTCCCTCTACTTTGCAAGCGCCGAACCAATCGCAACAAACCGTCCTGGAGCCTCGATTTGGAGTGCCTCTGACGACGAGAGGAACTTTGGCTACGCTGTTAACAACCAAAATGGGATGGCGACTTCACCCTATTCTCCTACAAATCGACGACCTTCGGCGTCATTCACTCAGGATATTAATAGTGCACCCTCTATCTGGCCAAATTCTTACGCTAACGGCGCTCAGCAAGGTTTTCAAAATGGATTCTCCTTGGCGCCTGGGAGTCCTTTGAGCGCTGGGCCAGGGCAATCCCACCCATCATCATTGGGTGTGCATCCGCAATTGGGAACGGGTATTGGGTTGGGGACTCCCAGTCAAGTGCGGAATCACCAACCATCGCAACATCAGAGGACCTCGTCCTCTTCGATTCCTTCCTCGCACTTCTTCTCGAGCCCTGTACCGCATCGTGACCCTTATCATTCGCATCAACCCGCCGCCAATTCTGCTACAGCTTCTATGCCATTAGGAAGTAGCGTACTTGGAGGCTCTGTGGTATCTCCGAGCACCCAAAATCGATCGAATCAGCCGCTTCATCAGTTCTCCCAAACGCATGGCCTTCCGAGCCAACTGCCTTTTGGCGCTAGTGGCGTTTCTGGCGCTGGGGTGACTAACCCAGGTGGGCGTGATACACTGCTGTATGCGAGTCAACCATCGGTGCTGTCTCATCAGCAAAGCTCAATGCAGCACGCCCACGGAAGACACGCTTCCTTCCATGATAGCTTTAGATCCCTTGGCTATCCACAGTCGTCGCAGGCGTCCACCGCTGGGGGGATTTGGTCGACCCATGGGCACGGTTGAGTGACGTGCGCACTGGAGATCGTATTCCGATTCTGAAGAATCAAGATGATCTGTTTGTTTCCTTTTCGATTGAACAAATGTCTTTCGTGACGACTCACCTGGTTTCGAAAGAAGCCACTCTCCACCCTCGTTGTAATTCCCTTTGCCGACTTTGTTGTCGTGGCTTGGGGAAGTGTCGAGGGAATGGTACCTCAATGGAAAGGGAGTCTTGCGGGGTTGTTGTTCAAGTGGTAGATACGATTTTAGTCTATGGCAGTGGCGTTGGTTGGATCTATTTTGTGGGTGGTCGATCCGTGAACGTGGTGGTAGCCCCAGCTACCTCCATGAAGGTATCCTGCTCGGCACGGATCAAAATGCTCAACCACCACACTCGTCTAACGATCAAAGCATTCAACATCATGTTGAAAGATCAAGCCGAGGGCCACCCCAATATCCAACGCAATTGCTGTGATGCTCCCTTGGTTTGCTACAAGCGCAACCAACTCGTTACCGTCACTCCGTTATGAACGCCGCCTGTCACCGTTGCTCATTTCGTTCTTTCTTTACCCTCTTCCCACTCTCTCACTCTTTTGTGTACTGTCTTCTCTCTTATGTCCCTCGTGTCCTCGTATGCTGTTCCCTTTGCAGCCCATCCCCTTCCCCGTTTCTTGTAAATGATTGTTTCCCGAAATTGAATCGTTCTCGAAAAATTATGCAAAACTATGACTGATCCCATCGTGTTCACCTTTCTTTCGTGGTGATTATAATATTAATATATCAGCTATGCACGTTCGTTGCGGAGGGCCATCGCCGAAAATGCGAATGTGTCAGTCGGTCACGTGCTTTGAATTCAACCCCTGCCACTGCCAGTTACATCTCATCTCCTCACCCCTCTACCACGATGTCGTCCGTATCCAAGGCATCTATTGACCGCAATCAAAAGGTTCTAATGGACCTCGCAGCTCACCCTGGAAATGGTGAGTCTTGAACCTTCCCCCCATACCATCAGTTTTTGGCTAGTAATTCAAAGTCGCCGACGTTCTCAGCGCCTTGATTTCTCTCGTATTCCGTTCATTCATCCATCTTGCATCCTGAGCGTGTTGTCATCAGACGACTCAATGATGCAAGTACTCCCTAAGTTCGGTAGCATATCGAGATCAGCCAAGCTAACTTGAAAATTTTCTGGTGGAGAGATGTTTGTGCCGATTGTAAAACACGGCATCCACGTTGGGCTTCTACGAACCTCGGTATCTTCATCTGGTTCGTTTCCCTTTTTGTCTATCATCACCCATTGTCCTTCATGGACTGATGTATTCTGGATATTCAGCGTCGCATGTGCAAGCATACACCGCAAAATAGGGACTCACATTACGAAAGTGTGCGTCTAAGGGCGTCCTAGCATTCACCCAGTGGCGGCTAATTGGATGTTGCTTGTGCTGTAGGAAGAGCTTGACTATGGATTCGTGGACAAGAGAGCAGGTCGAGGTATGTCTTTGGCTCGAGGATATTTCTGTCCTAGGCTGATTCCCCATCTCAAGGTGATGAAGGAAAACGGAAATATCAAATCCAATGCGTATTACAACCCTAACGAAGCTCGACACCCACCGCCGCAGAACTTTGGAGATTTTAGGGATAGGGATAATGAATTGGAGCAGTTTATCCGGGGTACGTGAGCACGCTGCTATTACTTGAGTTTTCATGGCCAACCTTATCATCACAGGCAAGTACGAATACAAAAAGTTTATCAATAGAGCCTCCATTGCTGCATCAATGCTCGGGCCCTCACGGTCTATATCATCAGTACAACCGCAAACGACTACAGCAAAACATTCGACGCTGTCGTCCAATTCTGGCTCTGGTGTAGCAGCGCACAGGTCTTCAGCGTCTATTCCAAATCATGCACTTGTCCAAGAACCAAAGAGGGCTGCTACAACAAGTATCCCAGCTCCTACGGCGTCCGCTACATCTCAACCGCGGTCAGCTTCACAACCCATTCAAGCTGCGGCCCAAGCTCCGCAAGCGCATCCCGCACAGCAGAATGGTGTTTGGTCAGACCTGGTTTCGTTGAAAGGACCTAGTGCAAACAGCTCCCTTCCTCTACAATACTCTACTCCCGGTATCACATCTCTCCACACGAATCAATTTCTAGCTCAACAACCAAGTGCAAATTTTATGAACACATACCAACCCACACCGGCAGGTGGTTCGATCAACGCCTTTTCGCAAACGATGCAACAACCTTCGTTGTCACAGGGCGCTTTTGGTGGATTGCCACAATCTCAATCGCAGCCTCTGAGTCCCTTTGGACAAGGCCAATCACAACCCCAGTTCACGAGTATGCCGCCGTTTAGCACATCTGCATCTCTACCCCAATTCCAAGCTTCACAAAGTCAGAACCAATACATCGCCCCTTCGATTCAACAACCACCATTTGTACAAAATCAACCAGCGGTAGCCACACCTCAGGGTACTTATCTTCAACAAACTCAACTGGCCGCGCCGCTTCCAACGACAGCATCTAGGGGTTACTTGTCCACTACTCCTCAACCCCTGGTCACCATGAATCGACCATCACCATTCTTGTCTTCCACCACGCCTCAGGTAGGTCCCGTACCTTCTCCCGGACTTCAAATGATGTCCACGACTCCGGGGATAAACCAATCCATGACGCCAATGGGGACCATGAACTCTATGGGATCAATGGGTGGTGGGAATGGGTTCGGGTTAGGAGGGGGCGGAGTGTCACAGGCACCGCAAGCACCGTTCCAACAGAACTTTGTATCGCAGATGATGCCGCCTGGGCATCAGCAATTTCAACATCAACAGCAGCAGCAGCAGATGAACATGTTTGGACAGGGTGGAATGGGATTTGGACAACCGCAGCAGCAGTGGGGTGCGATGTGAGCTGATGTGGATGTGTGGGGTGTTTTGTTTTAACTTGGTGGTAAATCAAGAATGTTATATCTGCTAGATCGGGAAAGCTTGGTTCGATTTGGGATTTTTGGGATTCGTTTGGTTTTGTGGCTTTTGGACTTGGGGTTATATATGCGGTTCTTCCTCTTATATGTACTCTCGTTCGCTGGCGTTTTTGGTCTTGATACCTCGAGGTTGGTAAGAATTATCTTCTTTGAAATGTACCGCACCTATACAGAATTTGATGATTACAGGTAAAATTGGTGTGATGATGGTGGTATACAAAGTGTGCAGTAATAATATGCTAGTTGCAGAGGTTCTATACGCATCTATGAGCGTTCGCGCTGTTTACAAAATCCAGTTTCCAAGTCAAAGTCCAGATCCAAGTCCGAAAGGCAGGAGGAGGACGTGCTGCATCCGCTCGTGAATCCATGCCCGTAGAGCGGGAATTGCAGTTCATCGTCATCTTCGTCTATTTTCATTTTCGAATGCGTTATAATTCCAGCTCTAGATGAGGTGCTGGTATTTTGACGTTCTTGGTCATGGTGTTTGATGGAGGTGTAGAGGATAGAGCCTAGGAGGATAGTAGTGATCGACGATGCTCGTCCACTAGAGATCAGGACGAGATTAAGATAAACGCGTCAATTCGACTTTGTCATGCTGAGTTGGCGCAACTTACATTGAAATGATGTCATTGAATAACCATACCCCTAGAAACGACCCTAACACTCCCCGTATGGCGGACGAGATCATGTGTGTTATTGGAGAGGTTACTTTAATGGATAGGAGGCATGATATGCTCATGAGGAAACCTAGAACACCCTGGAAAACAATCTTAGTACATGGTGGGGGAGAGAAGTTGTCCCCAAAGTTGAGATGCGGATTGAACGTACGGTGAGGATGGAGCCTGCGAGAAAGGTGGTATGGGATGTATTATGTATGAATCCGGGTAGCGAGTGGCCTTGAGTTTGTGCTTGCCAGTGGTATACGTGCATTTCCGGACTTGATGACTTTTCCGAGGGAAAAAAGCCCCAGAAATTAGATAGTATGGCGATTTCAGGGCCCTCGCCGAGTAGAAAGATCACAGGTATCAGAACAACGGTGCTCAACGCATTCGTATACCATCCGAGCAATAACGCACTTCCATCCACAAGGTTGAGTGCTTTCTTGATCATAGTTGACTGTAGAGCTGTGAGAAAGGAACTTGTAACGCCAAAGTGGATGCCTGCTAATGAGATGGGCGTTCCGTCTAGGAGAATGCCGATGAGGAACCCTAGCGAGATGATGGAACAAGAAAAGATGATAGGTAGGGATGGAGTGGAGTGAAGAATTATGGAAGAGGTGAGAACGGTGAATGGGAGGATTAATCCTCTGGCGACTTGGTAGAATGACACATCGACGTGGGTTAAAGTAGAATTGCTGAATCTGGAGCCGGCGTGGATGTGCGCGTCAGTCTATTAGTTGAGCTAAAAAGATGTGGTAATGGCGTACATGAGACTAATAACATTGATTATGATGAGGGGAAGGAGCGCTTTGCAGACTTGAAAATCCAGGCTGAGGTGGTTGGGGAGGAGGCTGAGACGGTCGCATACTTTGAAAAGAATGGTGGCGATTACAAGTTGAATCCAAAGGAAGAAGAGCGGGGTGGATGTATCGTTCAGAACCCATTTATTTCTACGAATGGATCGTGTTGAATGGAGCCTGAGCAGGAAATAGGCGAAGTACGTACGCCATTATCATCTGCATTCTCGAGTTAGTACGAATACGTGAAATGGAGAGGTTGAATAGGAACTTACGAATTGAGAAACAAGGACGTAGAACGCGACAGAGAATACCTGTCGATGGACATTCACGCATATGAGCGATGGCGGCGATGAGCCGTGTCGAACGCAAAAGACCTACCACGAGCATCCTCGAGTTGGATTGGGATTCTTCCTGCATCTTGTCAACTACTATGATGAGAGCACAATGAAGATTCGGAAGAAGTAAACTTGTACGCCGGCGCCGCCACGGGCGTGCGATCGTGATCATACGACGACGTCATGAGGAAGCGACCGGTATGTCGATTCACGATTCTAGCGTCGTAGAAGTTATCAACTTCTTGTCGGCTTTGATATTTATTGAAGCCTCAGCAGCATCCGACTCTTATCACTTCAATATGAGTGCAGGTCAGTGCTTCAAAGCACGTTGTGCCAGGGACACGAGTGTACAAGTTGCCGAACAAGCGCCAGCCACAGCTGGGCGAAAGGCCACAAAGTTATTTGGCGTTCTTTGCATCTATGAACCCCGGCCCGGCTTAAGATGAATTCTTCAGCTTGATGTTACTCCTACATTCGATACTGACTCGTTGAGGTGAGCAAGTACCTTGCCGACTTCGCTAATACCCTAGCCACAATGTGGGAACAGACGTTCCTGACGTGGCTCGCATGTCGCATTCACGTCTCCGCTCACTGCTCAGACTTAGAAGAACACCGTTCTCGACAATGCTGATGGTATCTAATTGGCTGCAACTCCCAGAGGGATCTACCTCATAACTTCTTCACTGTGCCAACACACAGCACGCTGAATGAACCGCCTTATCTGTCCCTTTCACTCTGTATAAGTGTCCTCCAACATCTGCTTTGGATTCATCGTTGGAAGAACCACAAAACCGCCTCTGTATGAACATATACGCAGCAAGGTAAGTTCTTATACCCGTCCTCATTTTCCCACACCACCCTCTTTCGTTGTTTAATCGTTGATGTCTCGCCCACGTATCTAATGCATTTCTCTCCCCTGATAAGGCCATGCTCTTCATTCGGAATCCCGATCGTTCTATACTAGGAGCCTGAAAGTATGCACGTATAAACATCATCATCAATGTTGCTATAACCGATGAGAGCAAAACAAATTCCTAGTGCGGTGCTTCATATCGTCCTCCATCCTAATCGTAACATTGTTCGAGCTACCGCTGTTGTCTCAGTGACATAAAACTCCAGATTACTGACATTCCATGAGTATAACAGTTGCAATGTGTAAGCTGAACACCCACGGCCAGTGGCAAGGGGATTGATTGGCCCTGTTTCTTGAGTTCAATAAAGTGATATTGCAAAGATTGTACGTTACGTAATAGGACACTGAACTCATTGCGCGCCGCACCGCTACCATTTTGACTAAAAAGCTCATCTAGTGTCTCGTCTTCATGTTTCCAAATCCACAAACCACAGATGAGATTCGTGAAGAAGAATCGCTCGGAATACTGGTTGGGATGATGGGCGACTTGGACCCCGAAGTAGCGCGACGGGTCTTGCGAAAGTTCAGTGGAAATTTGGAGCGTGCAGCTGATGCTATTCTAAATGGCGATCGTGCCGAACAATCGTTAACGTGGGCGGAAAATACTGGAGTGACTGGAGGTGATCAGGGTGCAGCGGGTGCACCAAATAGTGCCAGAGATCCGAACGCGTTGGCGGTGGCTATCTCGACGACAACAACAACTCGGCCTGCAAATCCTTCTCCTGCTGCTTCTCCCCGGATACATGCCACCAACTCCCTCGGCGACATTCAAAATCCGGCGGATGAAACAGCAAACACCACAACGACCGCGACGGTACAGAAACCCCCGATACTGAGAAGATACAGTCACAAACGGAGTGCATCCCAAGACTCTGCAAGTCCCGTCATCGATTTGACTGTGGATGATGACTGGGACATGCATTCACACCCAACGTTAGGGTTCCATGACGAAACACCTGTGTACGCCTCTGATCGCATTGGGAGGACGATGAGTCGCGGCAGGATGGGAAGCGACTCAAGTTCATCGAACGAGGTTCGATTTGGCCCAAGTGACCGTGCCCCTGATCCTGCATGGGCAATGGTTTCTTCAAATGTGAGTATCTAACCAGCCGCTGTCTTCGACCAATTAACAACCTTATGGCTTTATCACATTACTCTTTCCAATCATTTCTGGTGGACTCCACGGATGGCGGCTTGACAAAATTCACATGGTAGGCGAGAGTTGATACTCAGAGCGACGAAGAGAGGAACTTGAAGATGGCATTGGAGGCTAGCCTTACTTCGATGGTAACCAACGACGATTCGCTGCCATTTGAGGAGACCATTAGGGAAGGTGGAAGGTCTGTTGTCGTCCAGATCGTTTAGGAGACATCGGCATAATTGTTTCGGCTTCATAGACCGGTGGCAATACGTCCAGAACAGGCAGGGCACGCATATGCTGCATTGGTGAGTAATTAGCTCTTCATTGCGTGTAACATGGTTACGAATTGTCCCCTTTCCAAATCTTGTAGACCTTGCAATGTTTGTTCTTCGTCCCACAAATCAGAAGAGCAATAGCTGCCCTTCCATTCGTCCAACCACCGGAGGGTTTTTCTGTAGACTCAACAGGTCAGCCACGCTCTCGATCTGGTCGTTTGGTCTTGAACCAAGGGATTCTACTGCAGAGAGGACGATGCGAGATCTTGTGGAATTATTCACTAACCTGGATCTGGCACAGCTTTCTGCCATGATTGATAAAGAGGTGACGCCTCGCCTCGGTTTGCCTCTCTGGGGTGGCCCAGCGAACGACAACGTGGCTGATTCATCAAGTGGTGGGTTCAGGTTCAAAGACCAATCCGTATCAAGTTTGCCCATAAATGCCCGTAGACCTCGTTGGACGCCTTGGTTATGCAATTGAGGAACATATACGCAAATATAGCATGGAGGGAGATGCGATGTAAGCATTTGATCGTCTGCATCCACCGATAGCCTCACCAAACTATGCAACGTCTAGAGTGAAATACTTCCATTTTACACACGGACGTGCTGAGATTGCCGCAGGGCAGCCTCCGCGACTTCAGGCTTCACTAGGAGATGGATGTGTCGTTGGCGTCGACACCGGAACGGATCAACCTTCTCCCAATGATCTTGTCTCTCGTCTCACCGCCAACCTATCACAATACCAAGATTATGGTATATCATCTTACGAAGTCATCTTCGACCTCTCAGAGATGGTCGCTTTTCAGTTGAAACCCCCGGCATCTGATTTGCTATTCTCCGACCCAACGTCGAAGGGGACTGGGAAAGAAAGATTCACGTACCCGAGCATATTGTATCTGGATAGGTTTTTATCGGATAATGTTGCGCTTGTGCATTCGAACCAGATGGAAGAGCGTAAATTAGCGGAGGACATTCAACAATTGACCCTGGAACGACAGAGCCTGACTAAACACAATGTGAGTATCGTCTTTTCGCTTGGAGATCAAGATGTATTGATGCTGCTAATCAGGATAGGGATACTCTGAAGGACCTGAATACGACGCTTTATTACTTTGAGAATATTGCTGGCCCTAAGGATCTGGAGGAACGTAGGACTGCAATCGAAAAAACCGTCTTGAAGTTGAAGTCTATCATCAAGGGAATCCAGGTGAAAGTTGAACGTACGTCAACAACCTCCGTATTAATTCATGGCTAAGATTAGAATCAGAATTGGATTGCAAGATTAAGGAACTGAAAAACCGAGCGGATAATCTATATGAGTGTCCAGAGTTGAAGAAGCACAGAGTGAGTAATTCGAGCTATCTTCTTCACGAGCTCTCTTGTTGAGATCGATACCGTAGTATGATCTTCGTGCAGTCCTGTTCTATACAGGTGTACCAGGAAGGAAGCAACTTTACTGCTACGTACAGGACGAGAATAGGGCATGGTGGAAGACGGTTGACTATGCTGTCACACCGGTGAGGCAGCTCTCCTTTCTTCGTTGCATCAAGCTCAAGGCAGACACACACTAGGTTTCAGAAGAGACAGTGCTGACGGATACGACGGGAACAGCTCTCGGTGCTGGTCCATTTATCCTATTCTATAGCAAATACCTTCCGGATGAAGAATTGAAGAGACCTGTTGAATGGCCAAAAGTGATTGCGGTGGGTACCTTCTCTTTCGACACATTTCATCCTGAACCTACGCTATGCTGCTCGTATGCTAACAGTTCTCGATAGGATTGCGTGCAAGGCCACAACGACAAGTTTTTGGCAATGCTCCCACCAGAACTAGCATCGAAAGCAAAGGTAACGGATACTCCCAGAAATGGGTCAAATACTAGCAATGAGAATGGGGGCAAACCTATTATTCCGACGTCTACGTCTACGTCTACCTTGGATCCACCGCTATCAGCTCAACCACCCCAAAAACCAGCTGTCCCCCCAAAGCCTGCGGGTCTCCTATCCAAAGAATTGGAGAGATCGAGTTGGTCCAGCGAGTACATATAAGGCGTTTTATAGATGATAAATATTTGAAATTGGATTATCTATATTCTTTTAGCTTACGGTTGTTCGGACTTGTATTGTACGGCGTCGTTCATGTTAGGCTTGCTGCTCCGGATTCGGCTAATTTGCTGACAATCGCGTCGAGCCGCCGAGAGAATTGGAATTTGCTATCGAGCCTCTTCACTCATTACAGCGAGATACGAAGTTTTCGTAGGCTATTTATTCTGTGCGCATGTTCTACCTGTGTTTGGTTGCATAGTGCCCTCTACAACCTTGAGAGGATTTGCAATCTGCTTCGCGTATACCAGTAAGAGCTTGACGCCAGAGTGACTGCACGTAACGTGCGTGACACGCGTGAACGTTGCGCGACGCGTCTACACTCATTTACGACGTGACATTGACTACTCCAACATTCAGCCATGTCCCAGGACTCAGACAGAGGTACACCACGCCCCGGGATCTCAAATCCTTGTTCGTCCTCCTACCATTGGTCCGTCTTTTTGATACTAATGCAGAACTGGTCCCAGTGTCAGACGATACCATCAAGATTATGCTTGCAACGGATAATCACATTGGTTACAACGAACGAGATCCAATACGTGGTCAAGATTCTATCAACACTTTTCGGGAAATCCTGCAACTGGCAGTGAAGCACGACGTATGTACCTCGCCATTGAATGGACGCGCTTACGAACGGGGACTATTCAGGTTGACTTTATCCTCCTCGCTGGAGACCTATTCCACGAAAATAAACCCTCACGTGAATGCTTGTATCAGACCATGGCCTTACTCCGCGAATATACCCTTGGTGATAAGCCCATTCAAGTCGAGTTGCTCAGTGACCCAGATGAAGGGAAAGCTGCAGGTTTTTCGTGCGTCTCTCCAGATTCGTATTCTTCGTCCATCGTGAACTCATCTACGGAAACGACTATGCCACAGCTTCCCCGCCGTGAATTACGAAGATCCAAATCTTAACATTTCCATCCCCGTCTTCTCAATACACGGAAATCATGACGACCCACAGGGTGCGGGGGCTGTATGTCACTGTTCCAGCATCTGTACCTCTTTTAATCTGACCGTTTTTCAGTCAGGAGCTCTTTGTGCTCTTGATGTCCTTTCAGTGTCGGGTTTAATCAACTATATGGGCAAAATTGACCTCCCATTATCTGACGCTGAAGCAGCGACCACCGGCATCGCAATTCGACCAGTTCTCCTTCGAAAAGGCAATACCAAACTCGGTTTGTATGGAGTCGGCAATGTCAAGGATCAAAGAATGCATTTCGAGTTGCGGAGTAATAGAGTTCGCATGTTCATGCCTAGGGATAAAAATTCTTGGTTTAATATTCTACTAGTACATCAAAATAGGTGTGTTGTTGACTTTTTACTACGTTTGACCGTTGGTTGATGGTGTGTTTAGAGTTAAGCACGGAATACATGAGTCGGTTCCAGAAGGAATGTTCGACGATAACATTAATTTGGTCGTTTGGGGACACGAGCATGATTGCAGAATCATCCCCGAATCTGTAGCTGGCAAACGATATCATATCACGCAACCTGGTTCTTCAGTTGCTACCTCTTTGGCGGACGGGGAAGCAATGGAAAAGTCGGTTTGTCCCCTTTCCTTCTCTCAGTTTAGCATTCTGACGTTCGTCAGACATGTGGCACTTCTCGAGGTTCAAGGGAAAGAATTCCAGTTGACGCCAATACCTCTGTGCACAGTACGACCGTTCGTACTAGAGAGTATAGTCCTGAGCGATGTTGCGGACAAGGATGGATTGGACATCACCGATCAGCACAAAATCTCAAAATACCTCAAAGCAAAGGTGAGTTTGTATCTATATATATGCGCGCAAGCCAATGAGCATCTTTAGGTCAATGCATTAATCGATGACGCCACACGACAATGGGAAGAGCGAAACGAACGAGCTACACAGGAAGGGGACGAGGTTCTCCCTGAAATGCTGCCTTTAGTTCGACTCAAGGTTGAGACATCAGGCGTGACTGAAATGTTCAACCCCGTAAGATTTGGCCAGGACTTTCAAGGTCGAGTAGCCAATCCTCGAGACGTCCTAGTCCTTCATCGATCCAAGCGTCTCGCTAATGCAGTCGCTGCGGCTGCCGGAGTAGACGGGGGCAGGTCAGGGAAAGTTCAGATCGATCAACCTGATTCGAATTTGATTGATGAGGTTGATGATGAAGGGTTACCTATATCAGAGAGATTGGCAAAAGTGAGAGTGGGGACATTGGTGAAGGAGTATTTGCAGGCGCAGGAATTGCAGCTGTTGGGTGAGGCTGGGATGTCGGATGCGATACAGATGTTTGTGGAGAAGGATGATGGACATGCCATTGAAACGTCAGTGACTTCCTTTTTCTTTTAGTTTCTCTGCTTTGGTTTTTGAAGAGGCTGATGGAGGTTGATAAAGGCATGTCACTACTGCATTGAAATCACTTATGAATGGTGTGAGGACAGAGAGTCGGGACGATATCAACGACGAGGAAGTAGAGCATTTGGTGAGTTTTGTCGTAGGATATCGCGGGTGTTGGCTAATTGACTCCATGCGCTCCCGTTAGCTCGCTAAAGCAAGAGAGCAACACGAGAAAGAATATCTCGAAAAACAGAGAAGTGGGAAGTCATCCAAAGTTAGTCTCTCACCTCAGCTGGGGCGCGATGCTACCATATATTTATATAACACGACGTCCACTAGGAAAAGGGTAAAGGCAAAGCGCCAACCGCTCAAGATGCCGAGTCGGACGATTCAATGATGATGGATATCGATGCGGGTCCTGGTATAGGTGGTGGTAGATCCGACTTTGAAGAAATGGATTCGGATGTTCAGCCTGTTGCTACGACTTCTAGGAAACGTGGAGGAGCCGGGGCAGCAACGACAGGAAGAGGAGGAAAGAAAACTGCTGCTAGCACGCAGTCTTCGACCGCTACGAGAGGAACGAGGGGGAAGAGGGGTGCTGCTGCTGGTACTAGTACCAGAGGTAAGGCAACAACGGCAAGGGGGAGAGGAAAGAAGAAAATGATGGTAAGTTGAAATTCTGGCATGAGGAGAGGAATGATTAATGATGATGGTGGTGGTCATAGAGCGATGAAGATGAGGACCTTGAAGTTATCGAATTACCTGATGATGACGAAGATGAATTCCAAGTTGCCGATGACGATGAGGAAGAACCTGCACCGAAAGTGGTGAAGAAAACGAATAGGGCTGCTGTGTTAAGGTATGTCATCGAGTCTGGCTTGTGATCACTCATGTTAATTATTTTCAATGTGGGTATGATTTCAGCCAACCGGCCACGAGAAAAACACCAGTACCAACTGGTGCTGCGTCGAGGAAGAAAACTCCTGCTACCACCAATAGACAGGCTCAATTGACGTTTGCACCGTCTGGCACGCAGGCTCCGAGGACGGCGAGAGCTGCTGCTACTAGGGCTAGGGCCCAGATTGTGGTTCGTGATTATGCTTGAATTCGTGTGAACGGTGGTGTACTGAATTTGCTGCTTTAGCTGGACGATAGTGATTGAGGATGAAGGGAATTCTAGACAGTGGTATCTCGATAGTGATAGGCTTTATTGCTGATATTGTAATAGTTTTGGTGTCTGTTGGAGTGATCATGGATTCCATTCTTCGCCCCTGAGCTTGGGTTCTATCACGTGACCATTACTCTCGACTGAATTGCTGACCTGTTTCCTTGAGTAAATTCCACCGTCGTCTAAATCTCTTCAAGTCAGTATCCAATGTCACAGGCTAGAGAAACATATGCACGGTTCTCATTCGACACAGACGAAGGATATCAGGTGCGCTTGTACGATCAAGACGATTGCGTAAAGCACTGCAATAACGTTCGAATGCAAAGCAAGGTCTCGTAAACGTCGTTGCGAATTTTGAGAATAACAGCATCACTTCTGATGTTCGCCAAGATCTGCTGAGGAGGACCAGGGTATTCTATTTTAATAGGTATTTAGAGTAAACTCGATGGGTTTTGTGCCAACTCAGCCGGTTGATTTTTCTTGCTTAAGGATTACAGGCCATTCTATAACAGTGGATGAAGCCAAGACCATTGAAGAGTCAGGAATCTCCCCACCAAATCAACTCTCATATTCTTCCTTCGCTGACGGTGGCTTTCCACAAAACGAAGTTCAGACAGCGCACGTATCAACTCCCGAACCAAACACCCAGGCCGAGTCACAGCAAGCCTCTGATGGCGTTGATACACGGATCCTGACATTCGCTGAACTACAACACCTGATACAAACCAATCAGTTGGACCAGATACCTAATAACAAGGAGATTTCCGCTGCGTTGAACGTACGTCCCACTATTTCCAGAGTGTCATATAGTACTGACGCCATTACTTGGACCGCATGTACTTCAATTTTAGGCCGAAGCGCCCAGCGAATCTAAAGCTGTTTTGCGTAAGAAGCCTTGGGAGTAGGTGATACACACCATGACCTCATAAATATGTCGAAAATCTTAGGGGAAGGGTGGTTAGCTCTTATTGAAAAGCTTGCGATTTGACGTCGAATGTTGCTTGATATCGCAAGGGAGGACATTATTGCAATGATGGGTTTATTTGATGGTCTGTTAGAAGATGTGACGTTGTCAAAGAAGTGGGACGCATATCGGTTGGGTAGTAGAGAGTTGTGCGTGGCTTGGTATAACTTACATTCCCTTCACCTGATTCAATCGTGCCTGCGATCTCCTCACACTTCCCACGACAGTGCCATAGCCAATGTTTCTGGTCCCCTAGCAGTTGCAACTCCTCCTCCAGCGAAATTGGAGGAGCGGTTAAGCTCTCGTCCGTCCCTTCGAGACCGTATTGGTGAACCGCTTACTCATCCTCCTCTTCCTAAAGCAGAATATTCTCGTGGGCCTCAACCCACTCTTGGGGAACGTCTATCTTCTAATACGATCCACGACTGAATCAGCCCACCCCGCTTCAGCTGGCTATACACCTAGAGCCGAAAGTATAAATGATCATGATCGGGTTCGTCCTGTTCGTTCCCTGCAGCTTGAGGATCGACTTGGTAGTCATGCACGTGAGGACGTTCGTGATGTCCGCTCCAGTTGTTGTGCAGAGTCTAGTTAGACGGTGCTTTGGTGTTTCCGCCTTGCTTCGTTAATTCCTACCAATTATCGCTGGCCCACACCACCATTTGTCATCCCCTGCCTCCCCACCATCGGCAAATAGCTCGTCCATCACGCCGACATGATCTCGCCTTAGTGTTGTCGCAAGGTGAAGCGAGGGGGGCAGTTAGATGTCACCTTTACAATCAAGGTATTTTCCATGTAACCGTGAGGTACCGTGATCGTCAAACATGTCCGCTGGAAGAACGCTGCGGAAAACCTCTCGTCGCAGATATTACTGCCGTATGTTTGCAAATAAATTGCTGAAGTAAGCGTCCTTTCCGCGTCACCTTCAAAGTTCACCTCGGTTCACCTTGAAATCAAGGTGCGTCAAGGTGTGCCATTTTCAAGGTACAATCAAGGTAAACTGTGAGGTCGCCTTGCTTTTCGAACGACACTAATCTCTGCTGTACTTCTAAATTTAGTAGCATGCTCGCGTCTTGTGATCGTTTACAACAACGCTGAAGCACTAGCTACCGTAGTCATGTATTAATTGCACGAAGTTGCTTATAAAAAATATGTTTATTCAATTAAGCCGTGAACTGTTACAAGAACAGAAGTAGTTGAGCACCGTGCGCTGCAGTTTCTCACGGCCAACACGTCGTTCACATCTCTTGCCTCCATACGGTCATCAATGACCAGATTGACCATAGTTATGAGCTATTGGGGTTGCATTTCTATGCATTGTAAGGTTAATGGAGTGTTAATTCAACCCCATCTGCATCTTACACATACTTTGAATAATATGTCCTCAGCTGCAAAGATTTCCGGAATGCCATTGAAATAAGTATGGCTCGCTGCTTCCACTGGTGTCACTGGCACATTTCACAGTGGATGTTGTCCGCGCAAACATGTTTGATTCTTTCAAGTTGGGTCTTAAGCCATAGATGCCAGTGTGGTGGTAGATTACTAGTATGCGCTCAGAATTCAGACATTCCACATGCCTTTCTCAGCTGCAATATTCTGTTGATTATTCCAGGTATTATTCTATGTAAACATTGTTTTCACAAGTTGGGAATGACGCCTAAAGATGAAATAAAGGCAGGAACAACTGCAGCATTGGTACTTACTGCTGCGGCATGCGAAGGTCAACTCAGGCACATATGCCAGTGACCAATGCGTTGGCAGATTGTTGGTACTGAGCACCTGGCACAGTCAGAGCCTTCTCGGACCGGATACCAATTTTTCAGTTCGTGCTGATGCAATCCTCATTCATACGGCCCGTACCAGCGAGCCTGTGCCCTCGCGACATCTTCATTGTGGATGTCCATTGCTACGAGCTTGGCTCGCCCTCTATGTTACCAAGGCAAAAGATAAGAATGAAAACATTATTGAACCTTCGGAAAGTATACTTCCGGCAGGATATCGCAAGCCCATATGGACACAATGATTGCGTTCACTGTCTGTATATGATATTGCGTTGTAACGCTAACGGTTCCACGAGACATTGGCATTCATTAGGGCAGGGCGGCGGAGTCGATCAAAGCGCCTGGTCGATAACTGGAAATCTGGAACTGTCATGGTCGTATGACGCACGCGTCATTACCTACGGATGGAGAATGTAAGTGTTCAATGTTTAAGTCAAACCATGAAACACCATCAAAAAGCCGAGAATATCGAAGTGATCACTAATATTCCCATGAGTTTATATAATCGATGCCGCGATCGGAAAGCGGAGAGAAAACGAAATATCGTTTATCGTATGAAAACGTTGAATGAGGGGTGTGCATATGTGAAGCATGCCTTTGGTCATGATCGGTGCATGATCATGCATGATTACTAGGTGAGAGACGCGCCTTCAAACTCCAAATACCACCCCAAATCGCTATGTTTATCCATATTACTTAGGATTTGCCTGTAGTTTGTCAATCATCTCATGCTAGTCGTATCCACTGGCAAGACTCAAATGAGTGGTTAGTAAAGACTGCGGGGGGTTGATTGCTTCCCTGTAGCACGGTGTTTTCTGAACCCATTCTGTCTGGTTCTCAACCTCGGCCTTGGTACTTTGCGCCTGCACTCGCCACGGGGCCTATGCTCATCAGCAAATTTGACACCCCGATTACAGACTTATTTGACTTACAGGAGATCGATAATTATGTAACTCGAGCTCCGTTACCTGGCTGCAATTCAAAAGGAGCTGTCAATAAGAGCTCTGTTCACGAAAATCCCCGGAGATTCGCTGTTCTGACGCTAATTGAAGTCCTCGGGAAGAAATGCCTATGAACTTAGGCTTACTCTTTCATTGTAGGTATTTAAATTTGAGTTGCGAGAATTACCAGACTTGTGGTTGGACACCTCACAGGACATCCGGGACTTGTACTAGGACCAACAATGCTAGTTACCGATTTCCCTAGTTCCGGGACCTGTTTGCTGTTGTGCAAGCCTGGAGGTACCCTGTAAAATAGCCTTCGCTACTAGTACTAATGGACCATGACATTTGATCTTATGTCGTGTGCACGTGTAAGTTGTTTCCCTGAATTCCTCCGTTGTGCCATGCACTCTTTGACCTTCTGCCGCGAAAGTGTGAGATTTTTCCTGAGAGGCATGTCTGTGGGTCTATGGAATGACTTGGAGTTGGCCGTATATCCAGTACAAGGGTGCCGGGAATAAAATTTCCCACTAGTTGCAGCCGTTGAACCAACAGGTCAACCAGTCGCAAGAGAACTGCGGTGGCATCAAGCTCTTTGAGAACGTACCTCTGTGGTGATGTAGTTGACTCGTTGACCTCAACAGACGATCATAAAAATGGTTTTGAAACAATATATGTAGCTGCGTGGACGCTCTAGTAGCAATATGTAGGACATTTTGGTTGCTCAGCGAGGTGGAGAATCTGATAATGCATATGCACCATTTTCATCAATGCATTATGCATTATCCCTCCAATTTTCTTGAAAAGAGAGTTGGTTTTCACCAAAACTGATGCAATAAGACAATTATGCATTATGGCATCATGCATTATGACAAATTCTACTGTAGCATTTTAGCTCGAGACCCCTTGATCCAGCGCTAGCAGTTTCCTTTCGTCAAGTTCATAAAATTTGCTTAGTCCGATGTGTGTACATCAGCAATTTATCCGTGAGCTGTGGGAGCTAGAGCCAGCCCTCACAGCTTTGCCAGCTGTCACATATCTTCCAGGTCCCGAGCTAGAGCTATACCGACATGCAGGGAGCTATCTCAAGAGCTGGAGGGCTGGAAGGGCTAGAAGCATTGGTGACAATACTGTGACATTATGGCTTCCACTTTATTACACGCAAAATAGGTAGAAATCATATATATTCCTCGTCTATCTACTATACAACGACACAAATTCCGACTCTAATACTATGGTATACAAATTTACGAACCGCCCTTAACGAGTTGGCTTGCCTGGTTTGATGTGACTAGTGTGAAATCACCAATATATTGGTTCCATAATACCGCTCCACTACTCCACACCACTTGGCCGCTCAACCTGCCTATCCGTCACTCCCACAGCCCTTGTTGCCGGCACATCCCAACATGTTAGAAATCAGCTGGGAGTGTCACTCTCCAGCTCTGTCCAGCCCTCCGAGCTGCTCTAGCCGAACAACGAATTGCTGATGTGTCTACCTCGGGTCGTGTCCAGACATGACCCAGTTTAAATTTCAGGTCAATCTGATTCCAGCCACAGTGGTTCACCGGTATAAAGGGTGGAAAGTAATTGCAGAGCGGCTCCACTCTAACTCTCTTTTTCCGTTATCAGTAGCCATGTCCTTATTGGATGTCGTTGCGGTCCTCTTTATCCTCACAACCATCCTTTACGTCCGTTCCAGACAAAAGGATCGGACGCCGTTGCCACCAAGTCCACCTGGTCTCCCAATAATTGGTCACTACCTAGGTGCACTAGAAGATCCTTGGGTAGCATTCAAAAATTGGGGAGAAAAATATGGTATGGGATGAACTCAATTTAATGCATTGCTAGTGAGCGCTTGAGTACCAAGGCCCAGGCTGACAACGCCTCACAGGTGATGCAATAACCTTGAACATGATAGGAACACGTATGATTGTCCTCAACTCAATGAAGAGCACCAAGGAATTATTTGAAAGCCGTTCTTCAGTATACTCCGACAGGTACGCTACTCCCATTCTGTGTGCATAATAGCTGTGGTGTTAACGAAATATTATCAGGATGATGACGCCAATGATGACTCTGCAAGTCGAAATCCCCTGATACTGTTGAATAACGCTTACTCTCTTAGTAGGATCGGGTGGGACTGGGCTTTGTCTTTTCAGCGCTACGGGCCGGATTTCAGGGGTAAGCAACGACACCATGTGTCTCGGGGAGGTAGCACCCATCAGGCTCACGGACATCATCGCCTATAGATCACCGCCGGCTTTTCAAACAAGCGATAGCAATGTCCAATTACAAGGAGAAAGAGGTCGATGTTACCCGTTTTATGGTCGAACGAATGGTCGAGGTGCCTGAAAAGTGGGAATGGGTTGTAAGGCAGTGAGTACTCTTCTCATATTTTCCCAAGGAAGTGACAGACAGTTACGTAGCATGGCTGCAGACCTCATCTTTGGTATAGCATACGGAATTCATATCAAAACCGAAGATGATCCGTTCGTCCAACATGTCGAGCGCGCAATGAATTCCTTTGTGATTGCTGGCAATCCTGGAAGTTTCATCGTAGACTTGTTACCTTGGTTGAATTACTTTCCCTCGTGGTTCCCTGGACTCTCGTACAGAAAGAAGGCCGCCGAGTGGTCTAAAGACGTTCTCAGCCTCCCACATGTTCCACTTGACTACGTCAGACAAAACATGGTGAGTTGCCTTATTTAGCGGACGACTCATACTTAAGTTAATTTACATCTCTCTTAAGTCCAATGGCACAATCAAACCATGTTTTGCGTTATCGGAAATTGAAAGGTTGCAGGGGGACAACTCAAAGGAAGCTGTACGGCACGAGCGCATACTCCGAAATACGCTGGGTAGCATGTATGCAGGTCAGCGTGTTCAGTCGTTTTCCGTACCAATGCTCGAGTGTCCAATGCCTAATGATACGCAATCAATTAATCAGCTGGAGCAGATACAGTATGTCCACGATATAAGATTTATCCGTAAATCCTGGCTCATCTGCCCTCATATCAGACCGTCTCGTCCATAAGCACCTTCATATTAGCAATGATCCAGAATCCTCACTTCTTCAGAAAGGCCCAAGAAGAAATAGATCGCGTTATTGGACCAAACAGGCTTCCGGATTTTTCTGACCAGGATTCCCTTCCCTATATCCAGGCTCTTGTGCAGGAAATTTTCCGATGGAAGCCTGTGGCCCCGCTGGGCGAGTAACACATATGAATAAAGAAAGCATGAAATATTGACTATTCTCGCAGCCGTACCTCACCTGACGACAGCCGACGACATCTACAATGGGTATAGGATACCAAAAGGTTCAGTCGTTGTAGGCAACATATGGTATTCGGCATGCACTAGCTCCACGCCCCTCTCGCACTGATTGATTATCGCTTCTTCTCACACCTCATAGGGCTATCATGCAGGATGAAAGCATCTGGGGACCGAACACGGCCGTATACAATCCTGAGAGATTCCTCAACGAAGACGAGACCCTCAATCCTGCCGTTCCATACCCAGAGGTTGCATTTGGTTTCGGTCGACGAATCTGCGCTGGGAAAGATATCGCAGCTTCCTCTGTTTGGATCACAGTTGCTACGATTGTGGCAACACTGGATATTACCAAAGCAACAGACAAAAGTGGAAACCCAATTGAACCGTCCGGAAAGTACATAAATGGCATAATAAGGTGAGGCCATGGAATGGACGGAATGGGCCCAAACACTTGCTGATGTTTCATAACAGCTCCCCGGAACCATTCCCGTGTAGCATTCGCTTCCGTTCGAGTAGGGCGGAGCAGCTGATCAAAGCGCATGGTAAATAACTGGTCTTGTGAGATTCGTGACTCATACGCTGCTCGGAGAATGGTGCGCGGCATGGGTCAATAGTACTGGCATAACGCACCAACTGATGGTGTCTTGTTTATGGATATACTGGTGTCAGTTTCAATGGCCCACTATGTTGGCTTGTTGAGCGATTGGCCTCTCATATTCCAAGGGATTATATACAGTATGCATGTGCTTCGCAATACCATGTCATAAATATCGAGTTCAATGGCGAGTGATGATTTCCGATGTGATCGGTATCCCGAGCCCCAGCGCTTTTCTTGGTAGACCATGAGAAGGTGTGATTTGAGAAATATTGTACAGATCTATTCAAGAGCATACAGGTCAGGCATAGAAGTGGACTTAATCTGATCTTCAGAGTGAGTAAGGTTCAGTCTGCGCCGGTAGACTGCGATCTGAACTTCAGTCCCTCAGGCTGAAGCTGAAGAATAGCAACTTCCAGCGATTAATCCGCGACAGTCTTTCTCAGGGGCTGTAGAATAGCGTCCAGAACTGTACTACGTGATCCTGCAGTATATTGAAAGCAACATAAAGCCACAGTCCATGTAGACGGTTGAAACAGGGCTCGAGCATCAAGGTGCTATTTGAAATTTTGAATGAAGTCAAATCCACGTGGCCGACGCTGCCTTAATTCCCACGGTTGGGTTTTTGCTATCAGCAGGTTTACCTCTAGGTGAACATTTCACCTATGACAACATTTTGTTAATTGTTTGGCAGGATCACAACTCCAAGCCTTACTTTAGACCTTTGAACCCGACCCAGAATGATGATCCCGACTGATTGCATGGGGGTTTGGTGAGCATAGTAAGAAGTACCCGGTAGTTCTCATGTCTCACTCTGTTATATCGTCAATTTAGTTCTGTCCCGGATAATTGACAGATTGTATACAAATTGTATACAATGATAAGCTTGGCAAATTATCTGTCACGGGCTGGCCCCATGCTCGGAGAAAATGCGTTTCACCGATCCGCCCACGTCGCATGCCATAAAGAGTGCCCATGGTCTCGACCATCCCTAGCTTTCTGCTATCGATGACCATGCGCTTACCGGCCGAACGACCGCCTGTCCTGGTTGTTGTTGGCTTTCTCCTTATCCTGATACTCGTCTTTTATGTTCTCTCCAGAAAGAGGGATCGAACACCCCTGCCTCCAAGTCCCCCTGGTCTCCCAATAGTCGGTCACTACTTGGATGTGCTGGATGAACCATGGATCACGTTCAAGAACTGGGCGGACCAGTTTGGTGTGGAATCATTTCTCTGCAGGTAGGTTACCACTGCTGATAACATGTCCCCCAGGAAGTGATGTCATATCATTGAATATGATGGGAACACCAATGATTATCCTCAATTCGTTCCAGAGCGTCAGGGACGTATTTGATAAACGTTCTTCAGTGTACTCGGATAGGTACGCCGTCGTGTATTATGACGGAACCACGGAACATAACGAAACAATTTCTAGACATCCGATGCCAATGATGACTTTGTAAGTTGAAATTTTCCGGGCCTTGTTAGATTGTACTTACTAGAGTAATAGAATTGGATGGATGTGGAGTTTTGCCTTTCAGCGCTATGGCACACAATGGAGGAGTAAGTCCTCCATCACGACCTTCTCGAGGTGACCGCCTTCACAGATACCGCTGTTCGCAGATGACCGCAAGGTGTTCAAACAGTCTTTATCAACATCCAATTATCAGGAGCATGAAATTGATGCCGTCCGTGGTATGGTCAAACGAATGGCTGAAACGCCTGAAAAGTGGGAATGGGCCTTGAGACAGTAAATACCTTATTCTCGTTTCCTTTGCCTCATCCTTCAGGAACTGAAGGTCAAGTATAGCATGGCAGGAGACACGATGTTCAGAATTGCCTACGGAATTGACATCAAGCCTGAAAACGACCCGTTCGTCGAACATGTTGAATGTGCGATGAGATCTCTAGCACTCGCTGGAAATTTTGGTAGTTTCGTCATCGACATCGTACCTTCGTTGAATTACTTGCCGTCATGGTTCCCTGGCTTAGGGTACAGAAAAAAGGCTATTGAATGGTCCCAATACGTTCTCAGTCTCCCAGACATCCCGTTTGAACATGTCAAGGCAAACATGGTAAGCCTCCTTGTTCACGGGAGAAGTTATGACGATACTTAACTCCTCCCTCTGAAGTCGAAAGGGACAGTCAAGCCATCCATTGCATTTACAGCACTGGAGGAGCTGCAAGGAGACGAGTCAGCAAAAGCTGTTGACCGCGAGCGCAGCCTCAGGAATGTGCTAGGCACAATGTACGCAGGTTAGTAGCTCGCATTTCCGTTGTGGCGTGGTAAAAACTCTAACAAAGCCCAATGGATCGACCAGGTGGAGCAGAAACAGTATGTAGATGACTTTAAGCTTACTTCTAGCCAAGCTCTCATGTGCATTCCATATAGACTGTCTCGTCCGTCGGCACATTCGTGTTGGCAATTGTCCAAAATCCTGACATCTTCCGAAAGGGTCGAGCAGCAATAGATCGCGTTGTTGGGCCAAACCGACTTCCAGAGTTTTCTGATCAGGAGTCGCTTCCCTATATCCAAGCCCTTGTGCAGGAGACGCTCCGATGGAAGCCTGTGGCGCCTCTCGGTGAGCCAATCCTTTATCCCCAGTCGCACGCATAAATGTCCATTCCGGCAGGTATTGCTCACGCAGCATCCGCTGACGACATCTACAATGGGTACAGGATACCAAAGGGATCAGTCGTTGTAGGAAACTTATGGTAATCAACCCTCATCACAACGATTTCCTTCACCGCTAATTTTCCACTCTTTCACACCTGATGCAGGGCTATACTCCAGGACGAAAGCCTTTTTGGACCAAATACGGACAGATTCATCCCAGAACGATTCCTCAACGAAGATGGGTCTCTCAATCTTACTGTCCCATATCCAGAGGTAGCATTTGGTTTCGGACGACGAATTTGTCCTGGAAAAGACATGGCAGCTGACTCTGTATGGATTTCCATCGCTACAATCTTGGCTACGCTCGATGTGACCAAGGCAAAAGATAAGAACGGGTATCCAATCGAGCCATCTGGGAAGTACATTAATGGCCTGGTTTGGTGAGTCCATGTCGAGTCCATGAATGATATTATTGACATCCGTAACAGCGTTCCAGAACACTTCCCGTGTGACATCCGCTTCCGCTCCAGCGAAGCGGAGGGGTTGATCAAGGATCATGTCGTTCACGAGAATGGACAAGACTAGCACGTTGGTGGAAATGACATTGTACATGTACTCCGTAAGTTTCAATGGTTGGTATGGGTCAAATTAGGTTTCGAGCATTGAGATTCGGTGCTTGAGCAGATCTGTTCACGGAATTGTACGGCTATTCAGGAAGGTGTGGTGAGATTAATCCCGTAAGTGTTTGGCGGGAGGGGAAATTGCTGGTGATTGAAGTTGTGGAGTCGTCAACTTGTTCAGTCCGAGACTCCGACGGCAGCAAGGTTCACAAGCGAATACCCGTGGTGGTAATTCGCTTGCCATCATCATACGCATTTATGGATATCTAATAGTAATACGCCACACTTGGCTCCTGGCGGCAGACCTGTCTATGTCCACATTGTGAGCTGTCAATCGGGATGAAAAATGTTGGATAAGTCACATAGCCACCATTTCAGTGACTTTTACTGCTGTTCAACTGACCCATCTGTGGAGTACACCTCTGGTTTCTTAATGTAAGTCTATGCGAATAGAATGAAGTGCCAGCAGAGACTAACATCAGATAACATGTTCGCAGGATCATTCCCGTGTGACATCCGGTTCCGTTATAACGTTAACAAGGCGGAAGAGTTGATCAAAGCGCATATAGCCAGAAAGGAATAATTAATGGAATGGCGTTGACGAAAATAGCATTACATACGTAGTTCTCTAGTATTCAACAGTTTGAGTACTTGAGCAACATATCATGTCTAAAGCAGGAAAGCAGTTCCAAATTAAATCAATCGCGAAATAAACGTTGACTACGTGCGAATTGTATCACATCGAGATGATACGCGTGCCAAATTCTGCGACAGCATGACGTAAACCAGATCCAGGGCAATTCATAAACATTAATGAGGTGGGTATCTTGAGATGGTGTGCAAGCGCTCGGACGCGAGACGGCTCAAAAATGTCGTTTATGAGGACCTTATCAAAGAGTCAATATCATCATAGCACCAATGGTGAAGATAGCTTACAAGGTCAATGGTGATCTCCGGAAATGCTTCATCTAATACTGAGAACCAACAATTAATTCTTTGGCTCAGGGTGGAGTAGGAGGAACCTACTTTTGGCATTGGCTTCTAGTTCGGACGGTATCCCAAGTTCATGGTCATAGAAGTGTACAAGCTTCACACGAGAAGTTTCTTCATTGTTTGAAACATAAAGTATCATTCGGAAAAGATGGTTAATCTGCAAGTAACCATTACTTTAATTCAAGTCGATATCACGAAAGAGCGAGACATCAAACTCACTGCATCACTTTTTACAAGTATACAAACAGGTTGACGTTTAAGTTTTGTCATAGCGCCTATCATTCTAGATCCCCACGACTTCGAAAGATTCCAACGATGAAGCGTGGGGTGTTGGTCGTAAATCCAGTAGATCCAACGTAGTAGATGGATTTTGTTCTGTGAAATTGTGAAGAGAAAAGAAATCCCTATGAAGTAAGCAGCGAAGTAGCTGAACGCCCGTTAACCATATTAGACTGGTTTCGAAATGGGAGCACGCACCCAGCTGAAGCAGGATCGATGGCTATGTTGCCACCAATGACTGCGCCTGCAATGAGCAAAGCCACAATAATCACAAGGAGTGGAGTATCCTTTTCACGAGGCAGGCGGCCTCTGTTAAATTTGAGCAATAGTAGAGTTAGTGGGAATAGGGTCATGACTGTGAGCCAGACCAGAGCAAACCTAATGACGCCGATCTCAGTAAGATACCGAGAAAATGTGCAGTAGGACTTACATCTGAGAAACTACAGTCAAATTGGCACTGGCAGTCGCATAGAGTAAAGCGCTGAACCCAATAAAGGTAAACACCGAAATATAGGGGGAATCGGAGAGGGGGAGAACTTTGAGGAACCACTGAGGCACGATGCGATCATGGGATAATTGCTCGATCAGTTCACAAGCACTCAAAATGCCTGATGCCAATCAAAACTAGACTCTTGAGCTTTACTTTGCACTTCATCTTGGCTTACCTGTCAAAACACCGCCACAAAGAACAACGACAGCATCTACAACAATCCATACGCGCATCCACCTCCCCGCGCTCTGAAGGTATTTTCAGCAAGGACAAGAAAGTGACGAATGAAGAGAAATGACCTCCTGTGCGAGCACACTAAGTATATTAGCGCTTTGAAGTACCGTTGTTAAGGGTACAATGGCCATGACAAGCAACATTACTATAGCACTGAGCACGATGGCCGGGAGGTGAAGATTCCTAAGCACAAGAGGGAATCTCCCTTCACGTATTCTAGAGGCATAGGATGGAGTACCTAAATGACCTCCGTTAGAAACCTTAAAAAGTTAGACAAATGCGTGTTGCATACATTCAAATCCTGTGAGACCTAGCATTCCTAGACAAATGCCATTGAAAATCTGGTGGGCTACAGCGCTAGGCGAGTGTTCTTGGAACTGGGACCAGTTTTCTTTCAACTGTGAGTTACCAATGCGACCCCAATGGACAAATGCGGCAATCATCAATGCCACCATGGTGCTACCCTGATTATATGCGCAATTGGTAATCCAACAAGACGGGACCAAATGGCTTACGTGAAACATCAACACTGTAAGTGCCAGTCTTGCGCTCTCTTTGATACCAGTGAGACTGACACTAGCGAAGATAAGCAACACAAGGACTGCTGCTACCCAAGCAGGAAATGGCATATGGACTTCGCCTGCTAAGTATGATGCAGCTGTAGCGGCTGAAACAACTGCGGTTGAAGCAAAATCCAGGGTGAGCAGCGCAGCTCCAATCAGTGCAAAAGGTTTCGTTGATACATTCAATCTGGATTTGACTGAGAGGGGACGATACACTGAAAGCATTGTCGACTCACATGTGAGTATAAGGGGCTCCACTAATTGGAAGCGCGGAGGCCAGCTCTTCCATCATAGGACGCCATAGAAACAAAACAAGTGAGGCAGCAACCAGAGTAATGGGAGAACTGAGAACCTGGTCAGAGGATGAAGGAATACAATGAGAAAACCTCACTATACGCCAGCCACTGCTACTACTGCAGGAAGGGCGTAGAAAACACTCCCGAGTACCGCGTTCCCAGCCAACGCGCTGGCCGTAAATTGCCCCAGTACCTTCTGATGTTTCAATCCCTCAAGCTTCTTCTCCCCAATATCAATGTCATCTTTATCCAGAGTAAGTCTTTGAAGTGAACCCCAACCAGCGAATTCGAAGTCGTTTGTTAGGTTCAGAAAGCGCGAGGGGACTGCACCCGGCTTGAGTCCACTACCATCTCTCGGGCGCTGCCGTTGACGACGAAGGATGATGTCATATTGAGCTTCATGGAATGATGGTGGTAAAATTGAATCAATTCGTTGCGTGCTGAGGCGTTCTATAACCACGAGTAAAAACATCAGTTAATGGAGTAGTTTCACCGAAGTCCCAGAAAATACTCACCATGACGTCGTCTTTGTGTTGACGGAGGCTCAATCGCAATCCACTCTGACGGATCGGCAGCCTGTTCCAACGTCTGTGAAGGTTGGGGAGATGAGGGGACCGAATTGCTCTTTGATTGACTGGGCATTCTGGCGAATGCAAGTTGCGCCCTTTGACGGCGGCGAGTGAGGCAGAGGAGCAAAGGCCTCGAAAGACTTGGTTGCAACCAAGTAGAGCACCAAGATAGATGCTTTTAATGCAAAAGGCCGAGGGGTTGTAATTCAGGTTCAGACGCGTGATTGTTACTATTAATTTGACGTCCGATCTGGGTCATTTCCGCGGGTCGTGTCTCGGTATAGTTGTTGGATAACATGGAAAACTGGGTATCAGCTTGCTCGTTGGCGGGATGAGGTGAGAATGGATGAGTTTAACCCTCAGGGGATCGGAGTCCTAATTGGAGCCTGAGGCATTAAGGCAACTGCGCACCATCACAACAGACCCTTACGTCCTGACGTCCTCAGGTTATCATCGTCATCATGGCCTACGTTGCGGTAGACGCAGATGAGGTTCGTTTTATTGTGCTTTGACAATGCATACGCTTATCATAACCAGCGTCTAGAGGAAGGACCAGAGGGTCTTCAGTTCAAATGTATGCATCAGCTGTTTCAATATGCAAAATCTCAGACTCAACAACGATGCGATGCTTCGATGTTATAGCATTCCTAGGCACTAATGCGAGCTCTGGTGGGTCGGGAGTCGGTAATGCGAACAGAGGTACGTGACTGCTACGATCGCTCACGCTCAACCCAAGATTCGCAAACTCATAACTACCTGCGATGTTAGGATACTTGCAAGACCGACCACAGCAGAAAGGCGGATTTTGGACGTTGGATTACTATCAGCAATACTTTGATGTGGATACCCAAACTGTACGCCTTCGTTAATTGCGTGGCCTAGGCACCTCCTAACACTCCGGGTCAGGTCCTCCAACGATGCTACGCAACCGTCATCCCCTCCTGGAGCGGCACCTACATTGCCACACACCTCAACCCGCCAGACCTCTACGGTCCATTTTGGACTCTCACAACACTCATCTTCACACTATTCCTATCATCAAGTCTTGGTGCTTCCATTAGCGCCTACCTATCAGCCCCGGGAGAAGCATATGACTACGACTTTCATCTCCTGTCCATCGCAGTTTCCTTAGTGTACGCCTATGGGCTAGGACTTCCTCTTCTTCTGTGGCTTGGCCTGCGTTATCTGGGCGTTGGTGAATGGAGCATGATCGAAGTGGTTGCAATATGGGGTTATGGTCATTTCGTCTGGATCCCTGTCTCGGTGGGTACATGCTTCGCTTTGCCTTTTAAAAGCCGTACCATCCCCTGATTCATTGCACATTCTTACATATTTTGTAGATTCTATGCGTTATTCCTGTTCCCTTGGTGAGATGGGTTCTCGTTTTCGCAGCCTTCGGGAGTTCAGGGTATTTCCTCGTCAGAAACGTGTACCCCATCCTGGCAACGGTGCGCACCATCAATAAGCTCTTTAACGAATTAGCCAACCCTGAATAACCTCTCAGGCTGAGGCCAAGGCTACTCGCCTCATCATCATTCTTGTTGCAGCCTTACACACCGGACTCGCGCTTACGTTTAAAGTCCTCTTTTTCAATTACTACGTCATCCCAAAGATTGGCCAGGACATTCCAATTCCAGGTAGTGAAGATCCTGCAACGAACTCTGCAAAATTACTTTTCTAGCTGTCAACATATATAGTATCGGTATTTGTGTTCGCTTCGCGGTCCTGACGTCGCATTCGCAATCAACAAGATTAAAAACTTAGGCCTCGCACACAGGCAACAATATGCACCAATGTAATACTCGCTTTTCTTTGTCGTGGATTTTTTCATAGGATGATCCATCTCATCACAAGTCGTATCTACAACCGTAGACCACATGTGGTCCATCTTCCGTATACAGCGTAATTTTACAGCTATCTAAACCAACAATGGGGATCCGTCAAACAAACTGTTCAACCATGCAGCCAATCGGTATCCTGACTTCGAGATTTGGGACTCAATCTGCAAGTACAGCTCAGTTATACCGAGGACGGGGGAACAACCTCCTTAGCTAGCTTGCACTTACCACGGAAGCAGCAACAGTGAAATAATCGGAAGTACACAGGTCTTGACCTGCAGTAAAGTTGAACACGATGGACTACCAGCAAAATCCACGCAAATCAGTCTCCGAAAGCACGTTTATCAAAAAAAGCACACGACTTACGCAATCGAAGGCATTCGCCTCTCTCGCCGCAACCAATGTGCAGTTGGGAGTGGGTTCAGAGCAAGCAAGCCAGCTATCAGCCTGGAAGCGGTTGGTGCCGAATCGAATTCTAGCAGCCAACGAGTCTGCCCAGGCGGTGGTGGAGTTGTCGTAAGAGATTGCAAGCATTTGTTCAATCATGTTTGTGTCTGTGGTTAGCGGCGCAAAATGGCGCAGATAAATTAGCCTCTTCACAATGATGCACGTTGATATGCATGTCAACAGCCTATACACTTACCCCAAACCTAACACAGGGGAGCAAATCAGCCCACCAACGCGTGAATGCAAGTGCAGGTTACGTACAGAGTGGAGGTTGGTCATTTTACCATTACAGGTAACATTGATACCGTTTCCTCCCTCTGCAAGTGCTTCATCGTGGAGGGGCTGGCTAATGTCACCAAGGAACTTATGAGGGAGTTGATCAGCTGAAGTCTGTATCTGTAAAGCAACACACGTACGTGGTCTGCACAAAATAAAATAAGCGATCGGTTGTAGAGATTAGAACGATAGGGAACGTACCAAGGAATTTGAGCGCCTCCTGCCTCTGAACAGCATCGAGCCATTGATTAGTCACGCGGTCCGTGTAGTTGGCAATTGCGGCCACTATCATAACCATGTTAAAGGCAGGCTCATAGCGATCAGTAGACCATTCAAAACGCACAGATGCACACTCCGTCTGCACAATCACGCTCTGGGTCTACATTGCAGGTTTCGGGTGGGTTATCTGTTTAAACCAAGAGCAACATGTCAATAACTAGCGATCATGCCTCGTATATTCACTGACCCTGAGCGTCGATGAAGTGAAGGTTGAAAGCCCTGTATTAAACGAAGTTAGCACTCAATGGAGTAGAGGTAAGAAGAATTTAGAGGACCAATCGTAGTTGTGGTTGGATTTGATCTCGTCTGCCCACTGTAGAAGCTTAGAGTTGGCACCCCATTCATGCAGACAGATGTAGCACCATGACACATACAGTCGCTGCAGGACCAAGAGAGTAGTTGTAAGTAGCGCCAAGCGAGTCTTGAACGAATTTCAATGCAACTGGGCCAAGGAACTGTATCAAATGGGGTGAGTGTCAACATAACATGACGGAGGAAAATCAGGGACCTGCTGGGCAATATAACTACATTGTGAAATCATCAGCAATACTAGAAGAAGAAGTTGTAGGATACGTACCCAACGGCGTGGTGGCCCTCAGCTCCCCAACCATAGACTCCAGTCGCGGCTGACGCCAAGAGGCCGAAAGAAATGGCAGATGTCTTCATGATGGTAGCTAAGCGGGAGACTCGAGAGATAACTGCTCAGGCTGGCATTGCCTTCTTGAAAAATTTGCCTTTAAATGAATCATCACCCCACCGGTGAATTGTACTTCCATCAGAGCGCGCGAACGTTCGAGCCTCGCTTAACAGTCTGACTGAGCTTCGATCAGGGCCGGGTCGGTGATCGATGAGTTTTCCATAAATTCGCAGTCGGCGGAATGATTAACATGAGAGACGCATTTGGTCATCCGTTCCATCTGTCTGGATACACGTTGATAGTTGGATGTACAGTATGTGTAGAGGGTAGGAAGCAGAAACCGAAGAGGGCGCAATTGCCAGGTGTCATATTTGCTATTATCAGATTTCAAGCTTACCTCTCGCCCACGTCATACTTGCGTTTTCGTTTGTTCCTGATGAACGATCTAATCACAATTCATTTAGCAACCGGGGACCGCACGTGGTCAATGTTGCGAGTACAATGTAACGTTCACATCAATTTACGGTAACAAAGGCTCTCCATCGAACAACACGTTCAACCATGCAGCCAATCGGTATCCTTGCTTCGCAATTTGGGACTCAATCTGCAAGAACGACCCAGTTATCCCAAGAACAGGGGCACGTGCACAAATTGTACTTACGACAGGAACGGCAGCAGTGAAGTAGCTGGAAGTACACAAGTCTTGTCCTGACGAAAAGCTGAACACGATCGACTACCAATAACGTATCATCCACAAATCATGATCAGTCTTCCAATGCACATCAACAATCTGAGGTATGGATGCCGACTTACACAGTCATAGGCGTTCGCCTCCTTTGCCCAATCAAGTGTACATTCCGGAGTGGTATCGGAGCAAGAAATCCAGCCACCAGCTTGCTGTTCGTAACTACCACTTTTAATTCTAGTCGTCAATGCATCGGCCCATCCGGTTACGGAGTTCGAGTAGGAAGTCGATAAGAGCCTGTTTATGATACCCGAGTCTGTGAATTAACGGCGAAATTCGGCGCATGGTATTTTTAGCTGCTTTATGACCATGCGATAACAGCTTACCCCATACCTGAAGCAGATTAGCAAATCATCTCATCAATGAGCTAATCAAGTCGAACATAAGCGCGAGTTACGTACAGAGTGAAGGTTGGATGATGCACCATTGCACCTAGCGCTAATTCCATTCCCTCCTGCCTCTTTTGCTTCGACGTGGAGAGGTTGTCCTATATCCCCAATGAACTGAGGAAGAAATCAGAATGGCTCAATTCATATCAGTCTGCCCTAACTTGGCCCTAACGTACATGGTCTGTAGGAAGGAAGGTGAGCTATTGATTAAAGGAAATCAGAACGACAAGAAACGTACCAAGGAATTTGAGTGCCTCTTGCCTCTGAGAATCACTGAGCGTTGTTTCAACCACACGATCCGTGTAATTCGCAATTGCAGTCACTATCAGAATCCGAAGCCACATTTACGACAAGTTCAAAGTTGCTCATGCGCCAAAAGAAACGTACAGATACACCTCCCGTTTGCACAGTCTCGACTTTGGCTTACGCTGCATGATGTGGGTGGGTTATCTGTCCAAACCAAGACCAACAGTAATTAGCACTTCTTATGACTAGCAATCAACACTTATCACTAACCTTCTGCGTCAACGAAATGAAGAGCGGAAGACCTGTGAATATTTGCGTAAGCCCGAAATCACATGGGGGTGAGAGGTTTAGAGGACCATGAGTATCGAGGGTTGGATCTGATCTCGTCTGCCCACTACATCAGCGTTAGAGTTAGCATCCCGCGGACCAATCGATGACACATACCGGCGCAGCAGGACCAAGAGATCGATCGTAAGTACTACCGAGTGAGTCCTGAACGAACGCCAATGCTTTTGGACCTAGGAACTATATAAAACGTGATGAATTCCAACCCTAAGGAGACGAGGTGAGGGAAAATAGTGACCTCCATGGCAACATAACTGCATCGTACAGTCTCCAACGTCAGAGATGCCCACTAGGAACGAACTGCTTGAAGGAAACATACCCAATGGCTTCATGACCGCTAGCTCCCCAGCCAAAGGCGCCAGTCGTAGCTGATGCAAGAAGCCCGAAGGAAATGGTAGAGACTTTCATGATAGTAGCTATCTGAACAATCGCAGGAAGAAGAGAGGAGATAACTGCTGACCCAACCGACTCCAGAAGTTCGCCTTTAAATGAGCATCCACTCGTATTTACCATCACCACCGTCCCCAACCACATTCAGTCTCCATCCCCTTTCGTCGCGAATCTCGTTAGCCATATGGTTAATGCTGACTCGTTCGCAAGCTGTGGTAGGTTGAGTTCCCCTATATGTCTGTAGTTGGAACGATTACCCATGGATAAACGATGCATTTCGTCTTCTTTTCCGTCTGTGAGGCCGTGAGATCTTGCACGTTGATAGTTGGACGTAAGCAGAGAAAGCAAGAAGCTGGAACCAGATTCCCGATATTCATTAATCAGGAGGTTGTTTGCCCTGTGAATCATCTAGAGAAGAGACCTGTCGGTCAGCGGATTCCTTTGGTGTCAACCTTCACACAGAAACCGTAAACGTGTGTCAATGGTGTGCAGTACGAGTGCAGAGGTGATTGACAAATGATTTATTGATAGCTCAGGGAGACCGCATGCCACAAACTTCCAACAATAGATACAACTACCACCTGCTTCGAACTTGTCCCATGTTCGCGCTCATACTCCTATTTAGAGCGCCCTCGCAACAGGATGCATGCTTATATATTCCGGAATATACGTGTTACCTCCGACATTCAAACATATATTCCGAAATTATCTAGGAACTCTGAGAATATGCTCTAATGTACTTATTACCTTGCTTGCAATCATATTGGCCCCCCACGTAATCTGCCGTTTCCTAACATGAGCAAACAATGGCTTTGTGTACAATTTCGAGAGATGTGTGTCGTTTCCTGTCACAAGCAAACTGGTTCATTGATGATGATTTCGGCAAAACCTTGCTTGGGCAAGCAAGGTCTGAGTCACGATTAGTGATCGCTAGTAAAGTACTATGTATGCATATCAGATTGTCAGTAACAAACACATACAAATATTTGGAACTTGATATGTATACTAAAATAGCTATAACCATATGTTGAAAGTATATACTGATACTTTGAAATAAGTGTGGTATATCTCATCGCAACAGGATGCATCCCACAGAGTACCGCGTTCCTTCAAGCTCCCATTGATCAGCTTCAAGATTCAGTAAAATCCGAACGGGTTTTGTGATGCATGACAGGTTGCACGCAGCCTCATCAACTACATACCGCGAATCCATGACCAACAATGTTATGCTGGCACGCACTAGGGAGCGGTGGAGGTGAGATTTAGTACAAACAATCATATTGACATGCTTCTGTCAGACAAATGTGGTCCTGTCATAGGTTACACGTGCTATAGGTCTTTCCCCACACCATGTCATATCCTTTGTAACAAGGCATGCGATAGGATCATGCTGAAATATATTTGGGGATATTACGTGCTACTGTAATGGGCGTGTAAATGTTGTCGCTCTACATATGGTGTTGCTGGAGGTTCTCAGATCACTGAATTTGAATCAACGCATTACTTCTCTAACTTGGATGCGATGTACATCAACACGTTCGTACTGCCCTTCTTCTCGAGCCACATGTGCTTTGATCAGCGCCTCCTCATTCTGGAACGGAACTTTAGATCGAGGGAACCGTTCTGCTTGTGGGAAGTTTATCTGATGTCAGGGTGGCGCTGCCACATTGTCTATACTCTCCGCATGAACTTACTGCACATCAACACGTACTTGCTGAGCAGTAATGTTCGTTCTCATCCTTTTTCTTGCTTTGGCAAGGTCATTGTCAAACAAAAATTCTTCGACAGAAAACAATGACCTCTTTGGGTATGGGATAGTACAACCCGCGGTTGATGGAAAAACTGCCGGCCTAGATTTATTCACGTCCGTGTTCGGTCTCGTTGTGGGTACTAGTACATCAAAACCCAATGTATGGGTGGGGGTAGTTAAGTCATCAAAATCTGGAAGTTGGTATGAAAGATGCGATCTGTTTTGTTGTGACCTTTGGAAATAGACTCCGATGTCTGACCATGGCTCAGATGAAGATACTGACGGTGAAGACGATAATGGAATGCGAATAAATGAAAAGTCTCATTGCCATAAAACTGGTGGTGATGTACCTACTGTATCTGCTCCGCTTAACTTCAGACCGATGCTTGAATTTCTCCATCCTGAACCCCGCCCAGCCCTGTCATCGGACTCTAGGATAACGCGACAACGCCGTCTGCCTTTGCCATCCGTCACACAAAACGCTGGGAGACAAAAGACAAAAGCAACGTGTATTTCCTCTGTGCATTTATGTTCGTCAGGCATCACTACATCACTCCGCAGATCAAATCGGTCGAAATTCGAGTCCATAATAATCTTCTAGCTTGAACCATGCACGACCGACGACAAATGGATATTCTACAACATTAAATCCGAAAATCAACTATTCATTGTATTCTATGCATTTTGTGCAGAGGTTCATTTACTTTCGATTTAGTATTTCCAGTATCCAATATCAATGCCACACACCGCCTCAATTATACTTTCAGGTTTAGTTCAGATGTGCCATACTCTCAAACCCGAAGATTGATTTACACAAGCATACCGGAAGTGTACTTCCCAGATGGTTCGATCGGGGTTCCGCTGTTATACTTAGCCTTAGTCACCTCAAGAGTGGACAAGGCAGTCGCAATCGCGAGTAATACAGTCGAAAGGGCAACTTCCTTGCCTGCGCAGCTTCTTCGTCCATATCCAAACGCTGAATCTGGATGTGGGACCGAGGGGTTGAGGTTTTCATCCTTATCCAGGAATCGCCCCGGATTGAATTTGTCAGTGTTGGCACCAATATGCTCTTATCTCGTATAATAGCCCTGACCCAGATCGTAAACGACGGTCGATGAGTCGTTGACGTGAACTGTATGAAGTGAGTGTTAATTACCATGTATTTCCCATTACGATTGAACCCTTTGGAATCTTGTACCCATTATAGATATTGTCCGAGGTCGCACACCTGCTCAAGAGTCAACAAATTGAAATGCTGATGTCCTCAAACCCTGACCTAGTGGGAGAACGGGTTGCCACCTCAGTGCCTCTTGTACTATGGCTTGGAAATAAGGGAGGGATTCCTTGTTGGAAAGATCTGGAAATCGATTAGATCCTACGACCACATCCACTTGTGTCTAGCTGCTCCAGCTGTGGAAGACTGTTCTCAGTAGTTCGAATTTTAACTATTTTAGAACAGAAACGAACCTGAGTACACTACACCCAATACGTTCTTATACGTTCTCTTTTCCAGAGCCTCAGGAGAAGCATCACCTGGAGCTCTTCCAAGGCTGTCAAAGCAATTGAAGGCTTAAGGTTACCTTCCAACTTGATCGGCCCACGAAACTTAGCAAGATCCACAATACGTTCTGGTGTGCAGACACTCACCATCTTTGCCTTGGTTACTTCATAAGGTTTCTCGGGCATAGCTTCAAACACTAGGGGCCCATATTCCATCGTCTTATTGAATCCCCCACTAGGGAACCAAGATGGGATGCGGTTCAAACTCGGCAGGAAATTTACCATAAGGGCACCGAAAAAGCCGGCAGTATCCAGAGAATGTAAAGCATGTGCAGCAAAGTCCAAAAATGGGTCATTCTCTGGTTGGATATCGATATCGTAAGCAGTACTGAAGATAACAAGTACTGCCATGCTATGCGATTTGACGTTACTTCATCTCTAGGGATGTCATCAGCGAACACCAGACTGACTGTCTTAAAGCCGAATCGCACTCTGATGGCCTCCTGGCTAGTTTATGTATCATTTCGTGGACAGCTTCCACTACATGGCCTTGAACAGCTGATGTGCCAATGAGTTATTTGAACATCTTGCGATGGTCTGATGGGTCCGTAAGTTGTCGTTGCTCGAAATGGACCCTAAATAACCCGCTCTTCCAATCATTGCTATAGGGTTGGAATGTCAATGCGAAACGCCACCCGATCCTAAACTACTGGTAAGCACATCACGAAGAGTGAAATACAGGTTGCCTACTCAGTCATGATGGGCATACCGTGCCTTACATTTTGTTATATCACTGTGACGAGTTCTCCACAAGGAACAGACACACACCTATCTGAGTAAATGTTGGATAGCCTCTCGAACATTTCCCTGGCTACTTCGAGACAGTTGATGATGATCATCGGTGTCCGCACCATGTCTACGGAGATTACGTCAATGCTGCACGCTATGTCAATTTGTCGACCAATCTGTGCCTACCCAATTCGTCTCCCCATTTTTATAAGCAACTGATGGATCCTTTTCTGGTTCCATAGTGACCGATTATTGAATAGGAGGACTGGTTACAAGGGAACCCGATGCTTAGACATGGAACGAAGGTAAAGGAACACTGTCACCTCGAAAGATGCGTGTCAATGTCGTGGGTGAAGGAGTGTGTATGTAGAGAGGCATAGCAAATCTTTAAGGTGTGTGTTTCTTCAGGACGTCACTTCGACGGCGTACCCTTCCCTTTGAACTAACGGCTGGAAGACAACGGACCGTTTCCTGCGGGCAGATATTTTGCTACGGATAGCAATCGGCTCCCCCATTAATCGAGCAGGGTGAGTTATTGGACTAGAAGCAATTTGCCGAGCTCAAGCATGATATTCATCAATCAGTGAACTGTCAGATAGCAGCATAGCCGACCAACTTACTGAAGAGCAGTTCTCCCAATAACGAGGATTGTTGTTCGCGCTTGTTTTAAAGCCTCCACCTTGACTGCCGTGTAAGAATATAAATCCCTAAATCCATAAAATATCGGTGTAATGGCAGCATCAAATCGAGCGTCCTCAGGAGTGCTTCGTAGTGAACGTCCATCATACGCCCAAGTCAATGACTTTTGCATATGACGGTAATGCACGAGATTTGCAAGCAATCACTATCCAAGGTCGCTAACGGTACGCTGTGGACGAAGAATGAGTTTTGCGTCATAGGCTGTCATTTCTCTCGCATTTCGGACCGGAACCTTTTCACTTATCGCACCCACTCATTTTTCAGCGCCACCTCTTGGATGACCATCTCTTTTAATAACGTAGTTTCTTTTCATTGACGCAGTTTCTCGAATGCCTTGACCATGGTCCCAAGGATTCGTGTCCCTGAAACCTTCAAGTTATCAAGCATTCAGCTCATGTTAGTGTAAACCCTCTCTCAAATCCTTTGACGACGTATCGCGATTGCCCGCTTTCGTCTCGATAAGTAAATTTTCTTAAGTTATCTTGTTCTCTCATCATCCCTTTCTTGTTCTTTGTTTTCCGAGATGACCGCGTTCTCCTGCACCCTTTTCTCTCTTCCGCAACGCGCGCAGACTATAGGTCCACATCGAGTTCCAAGCCGAGTCAAGAACTCGGGGTAGACGTTGATCTCAAGTACTCGATCCTGGTGGGCCGCATCACGAAACATAACTTGATAAAAGATGAATTATGATCACCAGACTCGCTGGTAGGCCAACCTCGAGTAGCTCGAGTGCGTGCGGTCCGCATGAACAGGATGCAAAGTAGAAAGTGCAATACCAATTTCTGGCGCTTTCGCTCAATTTATTGATTGCTTGGCCGTTGTCTAGCATTTGCGTGGTGCAGAGTAAGATGCAAGGTACGGACCATGGCGATCAACGATAGAGGACAACCTAGGGACACAGTGAAAGGCCCGTAGTCCCGGCTATCGGCGCCATTGAAATATTGATGGCCCGACAATCAGGCACAAGACTTACATCGGTGCATTCAGACGTACGGCATGACATTCTTTCAGCAGGTATCTTACATACAATGAACAAAAAAAGAAGCAGCCCTGGAAATGAAGAGACTCCTACTTCGACACTCCTACACCTGACGTTGAAGCTGAAGCAGAAGGCTCGAAAGTGCCGTAAGACTTTGGTAACTCAGTCTCCTTTGTGTTCATCTCCACTCGTAACACTGTTTTGTTGAACGTGAGCATACAAAGGCCCATCCGCTCACGAATGCATGGTTCCCACCCCGGTGGGATACGCTCCTCCAGTAGTATGGTCTCCAGATCTTTCACCTTTCCTCCAAAAATCGTTAGGAGGGTAGATGAACTGACAAGCATGTCAATCTTCAGGCGATCAGACCGTCATCGATAAGGAATCACATACTTTGACGCTCCAAACATCTTGTGCTGGAGAGCTAAAGAGAATTGAGGGTTGGATGCTCTGGATTCTGATCGCCGTTTTCCAGAGATTCGTGCCAAGTCTTGGACAGTCATTATTGCATTTCCGTCCTGATCTCTCCCGGTGGCGGAGGCGAGTAGCTCTTTAACCAATCCGACATGAGGTTTACCCTGGTGGGGCTCATAGTAGATGTCAGCCCCTAATATGTGACAACAACGGTAAAATATGGTTAGATGAACGGGAATGTCATCCGAGCAGCCTGCAGATAGCACAGGATGGCGTCACGGGAGATGAAATTCACGACTCACGAGTTAGCGAGGCGTCGTGCTCGATGCCGTTATGCAAGTCAAGGTCCTCCAAATCAAACGTATCCTTGGAGTAATCCTTCTTTAGCATCTCCGCTGTAAAGTGAGGCACAAAGTAGCAGAACGTGGGCGCAAAGTTGTACATCTTCCTGATTTTATTGGTCATCTCCACGAAGCTGATATTCCGACCACTACGTGGAAAGACACCTGCAAGATCGTCATGATGGTGAACGTATCACGATATCGTACGATACGAACCATGATTTGCCATGGCATTCAAAGCGGGACATGAGCATCGGCTATCACCCTCTTTGGGTGGGATGAATTCTGGCCAGTTTCCACCAAAACCGGGGTGTCCCTCAGGAACAACGAAGTGAACCTTGCGCTTTGGAGTAAGTAGATTAATCAGGACGAGGGACAGATCCCAGCTAAGAATATAGAGAAGGCTGAAAACTTTCTTGATGGGCGTTACGAGGAACATGGTGAAGAGGGTAGTGGGGTGGTGGGTGAGTTTGAGAGGGATTTCTAACTCGAGCGCACAGAAGCCGGCTTTAACAAACTTGGATGGGGCAATGAACCGATTAACAATGATGCATTCCCTGACGCACCAGACCAAATGGTCGTAATTGGTTCGACTTGTGTCATGATTTGCGACAAATATGTCAATCCTGATGGGTACCCCTTTCTTGTTCGGAACGATATTATCACGTGCCAATATAAATGAACGCCCCACGAACGGCAAAACTTAGGCTTCAACGAGCCTTGGCATAATGCAGTCGTGGGGGCAACGTGGATATTCTAGCAACAGGTAAATCATTTACCATAACTCGTAGTTATATCTTCCGTGTAGACGCGCAACAATGTTCATATACTGTGGTTCATTCTCTGGCGTGACAAATCCTAGCCGAATGAACAAATCTATCAGGACTGAAAGAGCGTTATCACCACGACCAAATGTTAGATGATATGATTACTGACCCAAGGCGCAATTAGGTTTGAAGAGGCCTGCTCTCATTCGCGAAATTACCTCCTTTTGATGCAAAAGCTGGTGACAGTGTCAGTCCTTGCTGGAGGAATCAGGGCAGATCAGCACCTCAAAGCATTCCACCTCTCCATCAAGCGGTCTAGGAGTTAACTTAGAAGCATCTTCGTTGTCAGGAATGACCAAGTCGTATGCATATCTATGTAAGATTAATCATAGATCAATGCGATGAATTAATTGAGTAGCTTACTCGACTTCTGGTTGCAGCCAGCCGGCGGATGTCCTAGTGTTGCAATAACATCAGGGTTTGAAGGGTCACCTTACGACTTTCGTATTCCTGACCTGAAGAAGTAGCTAATAGCACCCACACATCGAATATACTTGCGTGCCATGTCGTCAGGGATGCTAGCCTCTTCCATGCATTCTTTGATCAGTGAATCATACGCAGACATCCCACTGGGAATTCCCCCAGCCACGGTGTTGTCGAGATAGCCTGGCCAGCTGTAAAGAGTAAATGATGCTCAGCACCCTGGATGCTGTCGAGGAAGCTCGCTTACGTGGATTTAGTGCGTGCCCGGGTAGGAACCCATACTCGGATAGCTTGTTCGCCAGGCACAGATTGGTAGACATTTAGATGAACACCATATGTGATAACCCCAAAGAGAGCACAGGCGGAACGTTCCATTTCAAAGGCGTAATTCAATGTCTCTTCATCCACGTCGTCGCAGGGATAATCGTGAATACCGAAAGGGTCTTTGTATACAGGATAGAATTCATTACGCCATTTCGTTGTGCCACACACATCGGGAAACAGATCGCAATCTCTCCACCGCTCACAAAGCTCCTTCATCGCATCTGTCCGTTTGCGTGTCGTGTCAACCCATTTTGCGAAGCTAACACGCGATCTTGAACCATCCTCCGGAATGAGCCACACTTCTGGTTTTGCATCTTCACAGCTGCGTATATTTTCAGATAGAAGTTGTTCATACATGATCGGCCGTAGAAGGCCAATTACTGGACTTGTCGCTGATGGATCAAGATAAAAGGGTATCAATTCTTCGGAATCAAAAGGCGAATTCGCTTTGGGAGAGGTCGCGACTAGGCGATTATGCGGTAATCGTTGGATGTGAGCATTGTCACAAATGTCGACAAGGTCGAAAATGGAGAGCGGCGTGTCAGGCTCGTCAGGGGTGAGAGCAACCATGATAGCACTGGGCGATTCGCTAAGGCGGCTCATGACATTACTGGTGTGACATATTGTGACGCCAGCACTTTATGCCTTTGGATCCGCACTCACACAAATCCCAGCTCATTGCTACCGCAATCGCCGCGTCTGTAGCGACATATGGCGCGTTAACGGCCTATGGTTCTTACAAAAAACGTCAGAAAAGGCGTCAACTTGGTCAAGATATTCGGAAATCCATTGCAAATGAGAAGAGCAGCTACTCTGCTGGCATTCCACCTCCTCTCACTGACGACAGTGATGATCGAGAAATAACCCTAGAAGGACCTAGAGTACAATATGATGAAGAGCTAATACGGGAGCAGCTAGCCCGAAATTATGCATTCTTCGGTGACGAAGGCATGTCCAAGGTTCGCAAAGGAAGTGTCGTCGTAGTTGGTTGCGGCGGTGTTGGTAGCTGGGCAGCTGTCATGCTAGTTCGTTCGTGCGTAAATTAGACCTAATGCTTATAATTCCAGTCAACTAATCTTGTCAGTCGCTTAGGGGAGTGACAAAAATCCGATTGGTAGATTTCGACTATGTTACTTTGTCCTCTCTCAATCGACATGCCGCAGCAACTCTGGTTGACGTTGGCACCCCCAAAGTAAAATGTGTCGAAAATACGTTAAAGCAGATTGCAAAATGGGTAGAGGTTGATGCTCGTATTGATATCTGGCGGAAAGAGGAAGGCGGTACACTACTTGGAGGCGTTGACTGGGTCATTGGTGCGTATGCCCTGTTACAACCTGGTTCAGCAATATTGACGTGTTTCAGATGCAATTGATAACATTTCCACAAAGGTGGACCTTCTCAAGTATTGTCATGAGAATGGAATCAAGGTTGATCATGTCCCGCCGTTCTACAACTTTGCCTAATTACTGGTGCAACAGGTCTTTTCCTCGATGGGTGCTGGTGCAAAGTGTGATCCAACGCGAATACAGATTAGCGATATCTCTTATACGATCTACGACCCCCTAGCAAGGGCTGTGCGACGTAAGCTCCGACTACTTGGAGTCAACTCTGGCATCCCCGTCGTTTATTCTACCGAAGTACCCGGCGATATAAAATTGCTCCCTCTCCCAGAGGAAGAGTTCCAAAAAGGTGCAGTGAAAGAGCTAGGTGTGTTTGATGACTTTCGGGTGCGAATATTACCAGTCCTTGGTGCGTGCCTTTGACGTTTGGGTTTTTTGCCTCGTAAATAGTTTAATAAAATCTTTTCCTACAGGTCCACTTCCATCAATTTTTGGACTACACATCGCCACCTACATTATTTGTGAGCTTGCCGAAAAGCCAATTTTAAATCCCCTGCCCATCAAGAGCAGAAAGAAGCTTTATGAACGGCTGCTACGGGATCTTCTGCATCGTGAATCCAAGCTTTCTGGAGTACCTATCAAGTAAGCAGCCTCATGCTGCCTGCTATTTAGCCAACCGAACTGACACATTATCTCATCCTTCAAGTAAACTCCCAATAGATGAGGACGACGTGGCCCTTATTTTTGAAGATGTCTATCGTGGGCGTTCTGCAATCCCACCGTATGATGTACCTACTCGACCAACACTTATCCGATGGGATTTCTCTAAACCGCTAACTGTGGATAATTGTGTGGTGATGGAATACAAGGATGCTGAAAAGCATGCGAGCGCTCGCAGGAGTGACGCGGAAACACCCATATCGCCACACACTATCTGGGGAGAGGAGGCCACTAAAATAGTGGAAAGGCGAGCAAACGAGATCCGAAAAGTGCAGGAGTGGGTGATATAGTTCATTAGCACCTTCAACCTCGCCCTACTTTAACCTAGCTTTTCGGATAATCTATTGCGACTTGGCCCAGCTGGAATGTAGATTGACGATGAACGTCACGGATGCGTGTTCTGATGGCTCATTATTGGACACAACTGGCAGGACCCCGAAAAAGGTGAAGGTCTGATCCCGTTTCGGACAAATTTGACTCCTCTGGGGCCGAAATCCTGGGGGGGTTTTCGGACAAAAAACGCGTGTTCAGACCGTACCGCCAGGTCCAGGTTACGACTCCTACCCCTGGACAATGTGCAGCCTAGGGTTGCGTAACTTTGGGGTCAATTTGTAACCGCACCCAAAGTTACCGGTTAGGTTACTAACTGGTAAGTTACCTCAGGCCTCGGTGACATTCGCGCTCGTGCGTTGCCAGTGATGATTATCTATCTCGTAGCGCAAAAAAAGTGTAGATCCTACCCTACCTGTTCTCTATGTCTTCTCGATCCAAAGCAATTGAAATCGATGACAAGCCGTCATTTGCACACGAAAAAATACCAGCTAATCTCCTGCCAAACAAGAAAAACAGGCGTTGATTGGATGGAAAGGCCGCGGGCAGCCATTTGTAGAAACATTGAAGAAAGAGCTGCAAGCATATGCTCGCCAGCAATACCCTTTCAGTCAGGTTTTTGATAAGTCGGATACAGCATTTACTTGGTGGACTTCTCTACAAGGCAGTCCATATGCTCAGGTTCTTCCGGCGTGTTTTTTGTTGGATTTATCGCTGTATTAAGCAGTAATCGGGTGCCTTTGCTAGCTATTGGCCCTCAAACTATACTCCCTACGTGTTAACTCAATGGCGGAGGAACGAACGGCCTCGACATTGACTTGGCTAACACCTGCCCTTTGTAGCCGCCTTTCTATTTCATTAATGGGTGCAATAAGCCAAGTTCGTCAATTTCTGTAAGTTATGTAATTGCTTTGTCATCAATTCATTTCTTATCAGTTCTCTGCAGCGCGGTAGCAAGAAATCGTTGAAGAAGATGTCCTACACTGCTATCCAAGGGTCCATAACTGCAGCAGAAGAAGCTGAGGACGCAGGTGATGAAACTGATGAAGAAAATAACGGGTCATCTGACCCAGTCGCAGACCGTGAGGAACCACGGTCGGGTATGGCAGCAAGATTGTCATTGTCACCGGTGGACTGCAACTCAAAGGAATTGCAAGAAATCCTCTTTGATCTTGTTCCAGCCAAGGCCATTAGTACACGGCCCCTCTTTGGACATTTATCCACTAACGAGATTTCTGATGAAGAGACCTGGGAGGATAATGATTTTACTGTTAGATTTTAGACACGAAGTTTGTACCTAGTTCTATATATGCATGAGAGACCGTGAGACACCAATTTTGTGTTTAATCTCCCTCCCATTTCCTCTGGGACTTGAGAATTTCCGCTCAGCTGAGGTCACGTGACCGAGATATGTTACACGTTAGTAACACGGTAATTAACGGGGCCAAATCTGACCGGTAAGTTACTTATTAGTTACCTCCGCGGGAGCAAAGTTACGCAACCCTAGCGCAGCTACAGGAGCTTGTTTAACTGCTTCGTAAGTCTATGCTTTTATACTGTTTGGTTGATAATGGAATCACACATGCATCTCAATTAGCTTCAAAACCGTCGAGAGGATGTCATGCAGAAAGCTAAGGTGCCTCATGCTCGGGACTTGATTGATGCACGCGTCTCACAAGTTCGGCCACTTCGACGAGGGAGTTTGGTCTTGTGTTCATGCAATCTGATATTGTTGCTTGCAGAAGTGGGTCTACGCTAATCCTTGAATCCTCGGGCTCATAGAGACTCTGATGTATTCATTGCTATGAGCTCAAAGACGGGTTGTAGGGGTGTAAAGCATTTGCCCGTGACCGGGTCAATCAACCATACCCCATGCACATGGTTGAGGTCTTTGCCCAGTTCCACGGCCACCTCTTCCGCGCGCTACAGCGACCGTGCAATGTGTCCAATATGCACTTCTCCCCTCGATCACTTTCTTATCTTTGCCGTATTTCAAACCAGATCACAACAATAACAAGCTGCATCTACACCTCTGATATCCGGATTTTGTAATCAAGCCCGGAAATTTTGCTACGCTTGATGGCGTGCTTAGCTGCTTCAACATTGGCTCCGAGCCGGCCTATGCTAGGTGCGATGCGACAAAAATCCGGACATTCAACCCATGACCAAAAATTTCCGTCAGAATACGAACCCCCCCTCCTGGATCAGACCTCTACCCAGAATTTTCCGGGGTCCTGCAATGGCCGCCATATGCACACCCGATATAACTTGACTACATTAGGAAATCTGGGAAACCATATATATCTCAGCTTGTAGGCATAATTCAACATCTGCTCACCGCCCAGACATGGCTGCAAATACGCGGAGTACTCAAGTTACCCAGCAATTCGTTGTTACATCGCTCGACGAATGGGTCCGTGCAGACATCTACAATAATGCTTTCCTACTGTCCGATGACAGCACATTGACTCAAGCCTTGGAGCGAAGCAAGAATGAAGGCTTGCCTGACATTGCCGTCACTGCCGCTCAAGGAAAGTTGTTAATGTTACAAGCACGTTCAATCAACGCGAAGAGAATTTTGGAGGTCGGTACTTTGGGAGGGTGAGTTGTCTCAAACAGCCTGGCTCATTTATAGTCCTTACACCTTTAAACTTAAAAGATATTCCACCATCTGGCTTGCGAAAGCACTCCCGGACGATGGTGAACTTATCACTTTGGAGATTTCGGAGCACCATGCTAAGGTGCGTCGTGCCGTAGGTGCTGTCGAGCTCACGTGGATGAATAGTTTTCCGCAGGTCGCGCGGGAAAATATTGCATCAGCCGGCTTTTCCCACAAGGTCAAAGTCGTGGTCGGGCCAGCGATTGATAGCCTCCGTGCACTTCAATCCGATAACTCCTTCGATTTCGTATTCATCGACGCAGACAAACCCTCGATTGCCATTTACTTCAAAGAGGCAAAGCGGTTGATTAGGAACAATGGTGTGATAGTAAGTAACTGTTATGTTCTGCTTTCCTTTTTTCTCTTCCGATTTTCGGTTTGCACGAGGTGATCGCGAGGTGATCGCGACTTTTCCGGTGGTTTAAAAATGTAGTCCGTAACGATGCAAAAACAATTCTACTCGAGATTCACGCAGTACCATCCGTGACTTGGACTCAAATCATGGATCGTACGGTGGGTAGATCTATCACCCTAACTGATATTCCTCCTCCAAGTCTTGACTGCCTTTCATTCAAACTCACGACATCTCATTTATCAGATCGTCGACAATGTCGTCCGATCGGGCCAAGTGGCTGACCCATCGTATACAGATGCTAATGTCGAGGGCGTTCGTGGACTTCTTGTAGCTTTGAAAAACGATCGAGAAGTCGAGGCTACTGTAATTGGTACAGTCGGTGAAAAGGGGTATGATGGGTATTTATACGCGGTGGTAAACAAATAGGCATTGAGGTATGTTAAGAGGTTACATGTATATTATCAATGCGGTATTGTATTGGCGGAATTCTGCGCTTCTAATAGATGATGAATAGCATGATTGTGACGCCGGAGTACAGAACGATACAACGTATCCTACATACATAGCATAAAGACAACAACTCCTTCCGAACGAACTGCAAGGGGAATCAAGATTGGGCGCTTAAGTGAGATTCGTGATCAGCGTTCTACGCTGCGGCGACAAGATACACAACGTTATGCAAGCACCAATGAAGAAGCCTGTGATTAAACAAGACGCGGTCTCAGCTGCAGTTGGGTGTCTTCTCCTTGGAAGGCTGTGACGGTCAGCGTCATTACCAGCGCCTTCGCTGCCATCATGTCCAGCGTGTTCAGGCGCTTTCTCCTTAACCTTGATTTGGGACCTCTCAGCTCTCGAAGAAGATGAGGTCGGGGTCAAGGATAAGGGAATGAGCCGAATAGGGTAATGGTAGAAGGGCATATAACTTGCATCCTTGTAGGAGTCTTCATTACTAGCATCACTAGCGAGATCTTCAATGCTATCCTGACTGTCGAAGGAGGCATCGCGAGACTTCAAACCTCCAGAGGTCGAATGGGGGGTAATGGCATCTTTGACATCTTCGATATTCGTCATCTGAACCGTACCATTATGGCTAGGCAATATTACAGCTACTGCTGGCTCTCTCTCTTGGATTTGAGTCAAGATCCGGGCGTTCAGCGCAGGCAGGTGATTTTCCAATTCTACTAATGTCTCCCCTGATGGTGTTTTTTTATGGGAAAGCTTCGATGGAGAAGCAGCGCGACTGAGAGATAGCTTAGTTCCTTGTGGTGTGTTGGGTAAAGTCGATGTTGACGACGGGGAGGGAGATGGGCATGTTTCTAATGGTTGACAGAGAGTATAATCGAAATCTTCATGTAGATCGTGGTCGTTATGTTCTGTATGGGTGATGTCGTCTCCTGGTAAAATTACAAAAGTGTCGGGGTTGAGAGAATCAGGAAGGGGAGCCTTTGTCGGGGAGAGTGGTGTATGCGGGGGAATGGGAGGGTGGGTAGGCAGGGTAACAACAATCGGTGGATCAGGAAGGGGTAGGGGGAACACAGCATCCGGAGATTCGGGAATTGGAGATAGTTTGGAAGGCAACGAGAATCCAACCCGCGATGTATCGACCAGCGGAGTGAGGAACTCCATGTCCTCTAAAGATGGTAGGGACACTTCAACTTCCGGAGCAGGTTGTGGAGAATTAGGTGCGGTTATCTCGGTTTCAGCTGAGGATGATTGTGATGAACCCTCCATCGCCAATAATGAGGGGTCAGATGGAGGTAGTTCCAACATCGGCAATGCAAGAGAGGAGCCGGGTGAGGCTTCTGACGCGGCCGCTGGGAGCTCTGGTGGAGTAGGAACGGGGGATGAAGGACCAGAAGGACTGTAAAATGAACCAGTCTCCGATAACGGTGAAGGCGGACGCTCAGGCATTGATACAGTACGTGACCGAGGCTCCGGGTAAGGTTGGTCGTTGGACCGTAGCGAGAGCAGTAAGTCGGATGCATCTGCCAGAGACCCCATGATGTGCCTTGGGAAGTGCCGATGCCTCCCGCTAAACAAACTTTCGGGGGGAGAAGGGGAGGGGGAACTGCCATCCGGACCTAAGCTCCAAGGAATTGTCAACACCAGTGATTGTCGGCGACGAACAGAAGAAAATGAATCGGGGAAATCTTCTAATGGATTGTTCGAGAATATGGACTGCATTGAGTCAGAGGGAGATTGGGGCGAATTTGCACGCTCCTCCATATCGATCTGCTCCTGGTAGCTGCGTACCACCTTCTCGAGGTAAAGAACTGTGTCACGCCGCTTGACTCGAGCCTTCGCACGACGCTCTTGACGAATCTCCTCAGCCAATGAAGCAACCATGTTATTGATGATGCCCCACATCTCTGCATGATCCCTCGCCCACCATTGACCAGGCCATTGAGCTATGCCGTGGGAAAGATCGCGAAGGGTCATAGTGGCCCGTTCGAAAGAGTTGTTTGATACCATGGAGTGGAACCATGGCTTGAGGAACGCTGACGCAAGCCGTACAGATCCTGTGGTAGTATCACGTAAACGAACATCTGGCGAGGCTTGAAGAAAGTTATTCGACATTTGCTGACAGAATTGACGATAACTAGGCTTTTTCTCTTTGTAATCCCATGCAATGGCAGACAGAGTGGGATCCTGTGGAGTCGCATCTGGCCGTAAAAAGTATGAGGGCAGTTTTTCCAGCAATTGGAGCAGTGGGATGGAGGTGTAAACTGCATTCTTTGGGATGCACTCGTGCACCAGGACAGATTGCGACTCTTGTGCGAAGCGGTACCATTTCCAATACTCCCGCCTACGTCTGCAAATAAGTTGGTCAATTCATTGGTTTTTCTCAAGGAATAGTTAGACTCACTTGCTGGGCTCCGCTTTCCTTAGAATTTGTACAGCAGTAGCGGCCTTCCCCGCTAGGAGAGTCGCATCAATGACAGCGATTTCGACGTCCTTCTTCACGTTCTGGTGGTAGCGGCGTAATGCTTCCCATATTGACCAGATGAAGCTGAAGGATGTTGATATGTACGAGGACGTTGACCGTCTTGTCCAGTCCATATGTCTCGCAATGTCTTCATATGTTGCAGTCTGTGATACAGGTCGTTGATCAGTTGATTGCCAAGTCACCTCCTTAGGTGACAAGGCAAAGCGCTCATCAAATTTGGGGGCGACAAAAAAGAGATCAGCGTCATCGGCGGTCGGGGGATTGTGTTTAGGTGTGTAAACTCGGTATAGGAATTGATTCGTCTTGACTAGACTATCAAAGTCTATGTCTGTACTGAAGCCGTACTGAGGAAGTAATGACGTTGGTGAGCTTGGATGAGAAGAGGTCATCTGGCAGGGTGTAGGTAAAGCAATGGTCGAACTGGGAGATGAACAGGCTGGGTTGGATTTAAAGCGTGGGCCGCAGTCCTTGCGCCGCCCCCGTGGTGATTGAATTTCAGGGAAGTAGATGTTGTCTTGCCTTGTAAATACATCATTGCAGACGCCTATCCAATAATTATCCACCAATCTGGTGCGTGACTGCCTTGAGGAAACAACGTTTTCTCGGCAGTACTAGGACCCTGACATTTGACCATTCCTCCTTAAATATAGACAAACAAACAACCCACCCACTGCACCTAACACCTCGGTGGAGGCAGTGTAACACCATCCTTGACATGTTTGATGCCTGTCCTGGAATCACCCTGGAATGCAATGCACAGTAACGGAAACAAAGTCGTGAAGGGATCATCTCAACACAAAAGTGAGGTAATGGCAATTTCGTGTCTAATTCCATTCCTCCTGGAACAACGATGCCCCTCCGAGTCTTGTGCTATCACTATCATGTTGTTCTATTGCACAATCACTCCTTCCCCGAACATTCAAACGAAAATTAATATGTAAGTGCCGTTGATAATAAATGCGCCAAATTCTACATGTTACTCATTGTATCTTGACCTGACAAAAATGTTCTCGTTCTAGTCCGCATTTAGGTGTATCTCAATGACCGTGCAGTAAGAACATCACAGCCGACTTCAACCCGCCTTAGGATCAAATCTAGGTCAAACGGGCGACGTCAGATCCCCTTAGGTAGCACGCGGTAGCTCGTGCGCGAGTTCGAACCCTATCTGATGCCCACTGCGACCAGGCAATTAAGGACCGATAGCTCCTATGGGGTACAACCACACCCAGTCATGTTTATGAGCAAAACGCTCCAGTTGACAGATACGAGAGGCCCACCTATTTGCGTAGGCACGGTCGTAACGACTCAACGTGGGCTTACAAGGCTTTCAACATCTCAGCATTGCATTGAATTGGGAGACAAACTTCCCTGTAGTTGAGCGGTATCACGATTTGACATTCAATACTCTGGAGGGTGCCACGGATGCGTTATGGGACGACTTCATGAGCACTCTGTATTCTCACTCTCTGCCAGCTATCCTTAGCTGATTCTCTGCAAGCAACATGTTGTAATCAGGTCTCTTGGCCCGCTTATCAGCAGGTCGACAGCACATTCATCACGATGCTAGGGGTGCTAGTAGAAATGATCACGTATATGCGCAAAGGGGTCCCGCTTGTCGAAGCAGTACGTGCATTCTTAACAGAACGTCCCCTGCTACATGGGACTTTGTTCGCGCCAAGTTGATGATAGGGGTCAGGACTCCATACTCAACGTCGACCTCTGAGCTGCCTGCTTTCTATGATTAGCAATACACTGCGCCATGGCCATCAATATCACCTCTAAAGCACAGGATTTAAAATCTTGATCTCGTAGGTTCCCCTCACTGGCCTTGAATCAGTCCACGAAGACGAGCAGCAATAGCTGGGCGCTCAATGAATTAATCGGGATATCATGTGCACGGGTATCATGGACCTTGACTCCTTAGTCATTTCTTCGTACAGAATCCATTAGGCTAAGTGCCTGTACCCCTTCCATTACAAAGTTACCACCAACGAGTTAGTTCTTTACTTTCATTCTTGCTCTGCGGATTTGGAGTAACTTTGATATCAGTGCCCGGTATCGCGCACATCTTTCGAAAGAGATTGCAGAGCAGATTTTGTGTGCAGTAAAATTTCCATGCAAGAGTGGCACGCCAAGAATAGATATCAATAACTCATTGTTTTAACACCCTAAACGACTCCTTTGTATACGAATAATCATTCAATAATTGCTGTAGCTAGGATCGTGGTGTTTATCCGATTAGCTGCATGCAGCGAAGGGCTGCTCAATTGCAATTTCCTTTCCATTTGAGCAAGTGCTACACCTCAAGTGATCATGTCAGGGTATATCCGAGCGGGAGTGGTCTATACTACCACCTCAGCCGAGGCGTGATGACGTAGCGGCACTCAGCTGTCGCAATCTTAAGTTGATTAAAATTCGAAACTTACCTTTGGCTTTAAACTCTTGCCCAGACACGGCACAACCTAACGGTCCGTTCATTTAACTCCGCTTAATCCGCAACAGTCATTCAAAGATATAATATTCAGTCAACCTTGCTGTCGTCACCAATTTCCACGTATGATATTGGTCCGTTGGTGTTCGCTCGAACATCACGAAAAGGGCAATTGTGTCGCTCGCTTGTGCAGTAACCCATTTCATAACTAGCGACGAGAAAATACCTAGACTCTGCCCAGAATGCAAGTCGTGTCTGTCCTCACAAACTACAAACCTTTTTACCCTGATTATCTGGGAAACATTTCAACAAGATATCTAGCTCCCATCCTCCTATACATGCTCTCCACCGCCATGAAAGGTGATGATCAATTGAACAAGTTTGAATTTGTCCAATCGAAATATGAAGTGTCAATACCAGCACGACGCCTCCAAGGTTAGTAAGTACCTCAGCCTTTCTAAGAGGAGAATGTAGAGGGATGGGGAAAACCTTGGGATACCAGCACCAATATTGGTAAGACAGAAGATTGTAAGTACGAAATGGTTGTGCCCCTTCGATTATCATGTATCGTATTAGCCATCATGACCACCCTTGCAGTGACTCATCAGTATCAAGCTATGAGGCTCCTCCAACAAAATTTCCTCGTCGCTCGACGTCACTTTTGTTCGACCGTAAAAGGGCTACCACTACGAAAGCAAGGTCAACGTTCTACAAGGAGCTGGAGGGCATGACCATACCTCCCATATACGATATTTTCGACACTCTTGTTAGACTGGGCGAATTAACACCGAGTCATAATAGCCGACTAATGCAAAACCCTCTTGGCATGTGGTCCTCGTCACCAAAAGAGTCGATAGCCTCTTATAGTACGCCTACATCACCTTCCCCACCATCCAGCACATCCACCAATCGAGTCAAACCTCTCCCCCCTCCAATTATTTTCGACGGCCCAGCACGACCAACAAATACAATTCTAGCTCTAAAAAGTAGCACTCGTCCAATGCGGTCCAACACATCCAATGCGAGAACGGATGTACGCAACCATCACATGCCCTCTACATTGTTCATGACCAGAACTTCCTGCACCCACCGAATGGACCCAAAGGCATCAGAAGCGCTAAAAAAGCTTCGCTGGTTCCCTGAGAGATTGACGGCTCCAGGGCTAGGTGAATGGGACGGATTCGTTGGGGTTGGTGCAATGGTTCGATGCCCGGGCCCGCATTACGCGACTTGCTCATCATCCGAGCCCCCCAAAAGACGTAAGTCTTGTCTGATGACCCCACCTCCGACTGGCATTAACTGCTCCCCTCTTTTGGTTATACCCATATTCTTCACATCCACTGTAACTTAACCGATTCGACGGACATCTTAATATCCCATTTTTCCGACCTCGGCGTTTTCCTTGATCAAACTTGCAGCGACAAACACTGTCTACACTCATGATTATGTTAAGTTTGGTCGGCGGTATTTGCCTGTTCACGTTGTCACAAGTTGCTCTATGAGTGAGTGGATGGTCTATCATTAGATAGACGTCAGAGAGGGACCAAAAAGTTATTGGTAAGCTCACCATCGAACTGGAATTCATAGATTACTTACCGGTTTGCGCATTGAGTGCCAAGAGGAAAGGGTGTCATGTGTGGGAGAATTTGGTCATTGCGGTCCTTTTCGGAGGACCTAGCGGCCTAACACGAAAACAGTGTCATGTAGGCGGAGAATCTATGCCAAGATTTGGTGCAGAAGGGGAAAACCTTGCGTGAAGTGGCAACAAAAATGTGACGTTATGTATGATTTTGCTGTAATCGAGATATTTTGGTATTTGTACAGTACAGTGCGCGTGACTTGAGTGATCAGGGTCAAAAAAGTGGTGTGAGGCGTGCAGAGCCACAAGGTGGACAAGTAAGAGTTAAACGAAAGATTCGGACAATAAATAGCGTGGGAGCAAGAATGGGCGAGAAAATAACACAAGAGTCTTTCCAGAAGACGAAACGACAGCACTGCCTTCATTGATGAGATACAAACCAATAGTTGCCTGGGCCATGAGAGGACAGGCGTTCGAACGAGACCTCAATTTCGTTATTTTTAGCATTCCGACCCTGTTCATAGCAACGGGCAAGGTCAATGAAACGAAGGGAGACGCAAAAAGCAGGCAATTAGCCAGTCGTCAATGCAAAATGACGCGGACATAATTAGGGCTATTGATTCAAGGAATGAACGCGACTCACAGTCCAGACCCTTTGGCCTATAACAATCTGTCGGAGGTTCCGCACTCGTCGCATCAATTGACGCACGTCATCTTGAGTTAGAGACCGTCGCATGCCATGCGAGATGTGCGAATCAACATCCACGAGTGTGCGCAGGCTCTTAGAGCGTGATATTCCTTCTGTGAAACTTTGCTATGTAACAGCAAGATGATCAGTACATAAGGCGAGCATGGCGAAGAATGGACGACGGGAAACGTTTGGTAGATATCGTGTCAAGTGAGCAAAGGCGAGATTAGCGTGTGGAGAAACAGTGTACGCGGTTGGAAGAAGCGAGGCGTACCATTTCCTTAATTGGCACGGGCACATCCAGCCGTTCCAGTGAAGTGCAAGAATGACATATCATCCATAGACTCTCTGAAGAAACAGAAGAATCTAGAAACGCTAAGCATTTCAAGGTTTCGCCGTTCCAATCCAATAACTTCTTGATGAACTCCTGGCTTATGTTGTTCTTCTTGTCTGAGTGTTTTATTGCGAACGACATAAGAGAGGTGCAAGACAACTGTATATGCGCCATGACAGCCGCCAAAATTGTCGGTGCGGGTGAGGACGGCACAAAGGAAAACCGCGTGTCAATCGCCAAATGACGCAGCCGTGGGAGTGGCGCCGGAGGAAAATCAAGGGGACATGTGCTCTCCTGATGCATTGAAAGGTCATCAGAGACCAAGGCTTGTAAAGACACGCGAAAAGTGGCATACCGTGACGGTAAAAGCGAGGTTTTCCAGTTTGGGGGTATGACTGAGCAGTCGCAGCATGGTAACATGATCAACCTTAGAACACCTGATCACATTCAGCGTTTGTAGATCAGGTAGCTGCTTCAAGACGAGTTCCAGAACAGTGTCGTTCAGTTCTGGAACCATCTGTAGGTATTTTGGGTCATCAGACTACTTAACTGCACCACTATGTCAAGGGGATACTCACAAATAATGTTAGGTTAGTCAATGGGCTCACCAATGATGCTACCCATCTGGGAAGCATATCAACCGCATACCATGATCCGTACTCTAGGCTCAGACTGCTCAACGTCGTCACCAGCATCAACTTTTCCACTTGATCCCACGTGAAGTTTGTTGCCCTCAATGATAATTCGCTCAACCTAGGTTTATCCGCAAGCCACTTCAACACGGCAGGCACGCCGACGACAGAGCTTTTGAATGACACGAGGTTTTTGCATAACATCATCGCGTTGCTCAACTCCATCACGAACTTAGGGTTGGGACTCGAATTTTTGATCGGAACAACGCGAAGATCTAAGTAGTTACCGGAGGTTAGAAGACGAGAAACAATCGAGATTAGGCGGCAGAATAGAAGGATAAACACACCTACTTTCCTGACGTAATTTGCAAAGTCGGGGTGCCTTGCCACGACGCCGAACGCTGTCATGGTCTTTGATGGACAAGTCAGGAGTAGTACCACTTGTTGTACAATATTGCATGCACATACCTTGGGGTATTTTTTCGCATGGCTCGCTTTGAACGGCAGCGTACGATACAAGCTTGGGATGACGGCAGAGTAGAACGATTTGCTAACAAGTGCTGTAGGCGCGAGATCATTCCTCGAGAGAAACAGCACGATGACCTCGAGCACATCGTGATTAAGGTTATCTGCCGAGACCATCCTGTGTTGTTGCCAATAACGAGGTGGAGATCGTGGAATGAGTGAAGAATTCTGTCGGTGGCAGGGACGGCTCCACGCGGTTTAGTCAGCAAAATAGCCGAATCGCCCTAACACGAACGACGCCGTACAATACAAGTCCGAACAACCGTAAGCTAAAAGAATATAGATAATCCAATTTCAAATATTTATCATCTATAAAACGCCTTATATGTACTCGCTAGACCAACTCGATCTCTCCAATTCTTTGGATAGGAGACCCGCAGGCTTTGGGGGGACAGCTGGTTTTTGGGGTGGTTGAGCTGATAGCGGTGGATCCAAGGTAGACGTAGACGTAGACGTCGGAATAATAGGTTTGCCCCCATTCTCATTGCTAGTATTTGACCCATTTCTGGGAGTATCCGTTACCTTTGCTTTCGATGCTAGTTCTGGTGGGAGCATTGCCAAAAACTTGTCGTTGTGGCCTTGCACGCAATCCTATCGAGAACTGTTAGCATACGAGCAGCATAGCGTAGGTTCAGGATGAAATGTGTCGAAAGAGAAGGTACCCACCGCAATCACTTTTGGCCATTCAACAGGTCTCTTCAATTCTTCATCCGGAAGGTATTTGCTATAGAATAGGATAAATGGACCAGCACCGAGAGCTGTTCCCGTCGTATCCGTCAGCACTGTCTCTTCTGAAACCTAGTGTGTGTCTGCCTTGAGCTTGATGCAACGAAGAAAGGAGAGCTGCCTCACCGGTGTGACAGCATAGTCAACCGTCTTCCACCATGCCCTATTCTCGTCCTGTACGTAGCAGTAAAGTTGCTTCCTTCCTGGTACACCTGTATAGAACAGGACTGCACGAAGATCATACTACGGTATCGATCTCAACAAGAGAGCTCGTGAAGAAGATAGCTCGAATTACTCACTCTGTGCTTCTTCAACTCTGGACACTCATATAGATTATCCGCTCGGTTTTTCAGTTCCTTAATCTTGCAATCCAATTCTGATTCTAATCTTAGCCATGAATTAATACGGAGGTTGTTGACGTACGTTCAACTTTCACCTGGATTCCCTTGATGATAGACTTCAACTTCAAGACGGTTTTTTCGATTGCAGTCCTACGTTCCTCCAGATCCTTAGGGCCAGCAATATTCTCAAAGTAATAAAGCGTCGTATTCAGGTCCTTCAGAGTATCCCTATCCTGATTAGCAGCATCAATACATCTTGATCTCCAAGCGAAAAGACGATACTCACATTGTGTTTAGTCAGGCTCTGTCGTTCCAGGGTCAATTGTTGAATGTCCTCCGCTAATTTACGCTCTTCCATCTGGTTCGAATGCACAAGCGCAACATTATCCGATAAAAACCTATCCAGATACAATATGCTCGGGTACGTGAATCTTTCTTTCCCAGTCCCCTTCGACGTTGGGTCGGAGAATAGCAAATCAGATGCCGGGGGTTTCAACTGAAAAGCGACCATCTCTGAGAGGTCGAAGATGACTTCGTAAGATGATATACCATAATCTTGGTATTGTGATAGGTTGGCGGTGAGACGAGAGACAAGATCATTGGGAGAAGGTTGATCCGTTCCGGTGTCGACGCCAACGACACATCCATCTCCTAGTGAAGCCTGAAGTCGCGGAGGCTGCCCTGCGGCAATCTCAGCACGTCCGTGTGTAAAATGGAAGTATTTCACTCTAGACGTTGCATAGTTTGGTGAGGCTATCGGTGGATGCAGACGATCAAATGCTTACATCGCATCTCCCTCCATGCTATATTTGCGTATATGTTCCTCAATTGCATAACCAAGGCGTCCAACGAGGTCTACGGGCATTTATGGGCAAACTTGATACGGATTGGTCTTTGAACCTGAACCCACCACTTGATGAATCAGCCACGTTGTCGTTCGCTGGGCCACCCCAGAGAGGCAAACCGAGGCGAGGCGTCACCTCTTTATCAATCATGGCAGAAAGCTGTGCCAGATCCAGGTTAGTGAATAATTCCACAAGATCTCGCATCGTCCTCTCTGCAGTAGAATCCCTTGGTTCAAGACCAAACGACCAGATCGAGAGCGTGGCTGACCTGTTGAGTCTACAGAAAAACCCTCCGGTGGTTGGACGAATGGAAGGGCAGCTATTGCTCTTCTGATTTGTGGGACGAAGAACAAACATTGCAAGGTCTACAAGATTTGGAAAGGGGACAATTCGTAACCATGTTACACGCAATGAAGAGCTAATTACTCACCAATGCAGCATATGCGTGCCCTGCCTGTTCTGGACGTATTGCCACCGGTCTATGAAGCCGAAACAATTATGCCGATGTCTCCTAAACGATCTGGACGACAACAGACCTTCCACCTTCCCTAATGGTCTCCTCAAATGGCAGCGAATCGTCGTTGGTTACCATCGAAGTAAGGCTAGCCTCCAATGCCATCTTCAGGTTCCTCTCTTCGTCGCTCTGAGTATCAACTCTCGCCTACCATGTGAATTTTGTCAAGCCGCCATCCGTGGAGTCCACCAGAAATGATTGGAAAGAGTAATGTGATAAAGCCATAAAGTTGTTAATTGGTCGAAGACAGCGGCTGGTTAGATACTCACATTTGAAGAAACCATTGCCCATGCAGGATCAGGGGCACGGTCACTTGGGCCAAATCGAACCTCGTTGGATGAACTTGAGTCGCTTCCCATCCTGCCGCGACTCATCGTCCTCCCAATGCGATCAGAGGCGTACACAGGTGTTTCGTCATGGAACCCTAACGTTGGGTGTGAATGCATGTCCCAGTCATCATCCACAGTCAAATCGATGACAGGACTTGCAGAGTCTTGGGATGCACTCCGTTTGTGACTGTATCTTCTCAGTATCGGGGGTTTCTGTACCGTCGCGGTCGTTGCTGTGTTTGCTGTTTCATCCGCCGGATTTTGAATGTTGCCGAGGGAGTTGGTCGCGTGTATCCGGGGAGAAGCAGCAGGAGAGGGATTTGCAGACCGAGTCGTTGTTGTCGTCGAGATAGCCACCGCCAACACGTTCGGATCTCTGGCACTATTTGGTGCACCCGCTGCACCCTGATCACCTCCAGTCGCTCCAGTATTTTCCGCCCACGTTAATGATTGTTCGGCACGATCGCCATTTAGAATAGCATCAGCTGCACGCTCCAAATTTCCACTGAACTTTCGCAAGACCCGTCGCGCTACTTCGGGGTCCAAGTCGCCCATCATCCCAACCAGTATTCCGAGCGATTCTTCTTCACGGAGCCCATCTTCTGCGGTTTGTGGATTTGGAAACATGAGTAGGAGAAACCAGGTAAGCTTTGTACACAAAACGCCAGTAATAGCACGCAACTCTATTATGTAACGGTCAACTGGCCACCGCGGTTCCGTGTCACTCATTCAGTAGCGCTTTAAATTTGTGCGCGCTCCATAATACCATATTGAATTGGTATCGAATGTGCCTTAATGTTCCCCATCTGCGTTTCTGCAGCTAAGACCTACGGGAGATCATTCACCAACTACTCGTATTAGAAAAACTGCATATCATATGAAAATCTAGTACATCAGTCAGGCTTGTCCAAAGACCAGCCACTACTAGGGGATTCATTTGACATGTAGAATATAGGTACTGGCCTGTTTGCAGCCAAATATCTAGCCATAACATTTTCAATGTCCTGAACATATCTCTCTGGCAGTCCTTCTCAGACCGGTTCCAACCAAGTCCTTTCATTCGATATCCCTCCCGTCCAAGGTTCAGAGAGCATCTCCCAGGCTGGGCGCTTTTTGCTTTTTGCTAAAATATGGATATCCTGCTGAAAACAAACGGCAGGATGGCCTAGAGATGCCAACAGAATGTTGTTGTGCCTCACAACTCCTCAATAGGTGCAGGAGCAACTTGCACTCGGGGTGCATGGTCACATTTGCATCCTTATACCGAAAGGGGAAAACAGAAGAATTTGCCTTGCAAGGTTCCAGCGGAAAAGTCTCTTGAACACCTTAGACAGGGACGATGTTGACTTGCGCAGGATTGTGAACACCCTCTCTTCGATCTATGCTGCAGTGAACAATGGAGGTCCTAGCACAGCAGCTAAGTCAACATCGTCCCTGTCCAAGTCATCATCTTCCCTATCCAAGTCATCATTGTCATCCTCATGTCCATTCGCAACAAGTTCACGGCTGCCCAAAACACGAAGTACCCCGACTACGGAAGTGTTGTTATCGTTGATCGTACACTTCAAGGATGCACATGCTTAAAAAATTCTTTAACCTTTTCATTAACCAGCCTGAGCTCAACGTGTACCGCCGCTGCACTGATCTCCTGTAACCTCGTCCAAACGTTGTTTATGCGATCTTCCAGTTCTTTGATTCCGGTGGGTCCAGTTGATGATATGGATATGTTGACGGCTTCATCTTGTACTTTGGAAGTCAGTGCCAACCCATCGTCCCTGCACGAGTGGCAAGAACAGCGAGCGCCCCAGCAAAATATTCTCCGTCAGTGGCTCATGATCACAAGAGCCCGAGATGACGAGGGTAACGCTGGTTGTAGGTTGAGATTGAGCCTTGACAAAGGCAGGGTGATCAAATCCAGGTCTGCTGGTAAGGGAGTGATAGACATCGGGTAAATTGAAGATAGTAGCGGATCTTTGGTGTTGGAGCGGCTGGGCGGGCCTCTTTATATACATCTCGACTTGTCGGAGATTCAAACCCATACGCCACAGACACCAACTATAAATGGGCTGTCCTATATTGGACAGGTTCCTAGTTCATCCCCCGCAGTATAGGTGCGGTAGGAAGATTAGCAAAAGTCATACAGTTGTATTCAATTGATGAATGGCGATTTGCGAGAATGTATACGGGAGGAAAGTAATGATCATCATGCCAGTGCATGTGGTAATTTTGAATTACCGTGACCCGCGATAAGACACGATGACGATGAACACTGGTTATGATGCTGCCGCTGTAGTCTTGTGCTTGTGCGCAAACCCCACTGGAGAGAGAGATGAAGTGGCTCGCCTAACATGCCAGTCTTAACGCGGGTAATGTTGGACAACGTAAACAACACAACTTCACAATGTCGGGGGTTGTGTTCGTATATATATTCGATAGATGGGTATCATCGTTAATACTTTAGTACATACATTACATGGCACTTGGGTTGTGTAATGTGGCCTAGTTACTATATGGTATACTGTCATCCCCATGGTCACTTTCCGAATCATCGATGAGCCACACCTCGGAGATATCAATGGACCCCTCCGAGTCAGCGTCACTACCATCGTTGGACCACTTATCTTCAATCTCAATGGGCCATTTCATTTCAATCTTAACAATGGGCCATTCCATATCACTCTCATTGATCGGATCCCCGTCACTGCACTCGTCAATCAACTTCTCATCACTGTCCTCATCTTGCAACTCATCATTCGAGTCCAGGCCGACTATGTAAATCGAGCACAAGACAATTCGAAGCAAGTAAGTGTCAACAGTAACTCTAGCGACGAGGCATCCAACACTCACCTTTAGACTCCTTCTGAATTAGCCCCGCTATGTAGATGTAGGCTACGTCTAACTCTGTCTTACCCACTTCACCCACTTGAAATACCCAATTGCCTGACTTACACCCATCCTCACGGTTGAAATAGGGTGGAGTGGGGAGGTGACGATTAAGCAACAAAGGAGGGTGGTGTGGGAGAAGGAGTACGGTGTAAGAACTTACCTTGCTGTGTATAAGTCGGATGTTCGTACACAGGCTGTTTTTATACCTTCCAACGAATGAATCCAAAACAAAGTTGGCAAGGTACTTGCTCGCCTTAACGAGTCAGTATCAAATGTGGGAGTAATATCAAGCAAAAGTAAAGAGTTCATCTTCAGCCGGGCCGGTCTCGTAGATGCAAAGAACGCAAGATAACTTGGTGGCCTTTCGCCCCTGTGAGTCGACAACCTGCCACAAAGCCAACGGTCCGTCGATCCTATTCGAGCACATCATTTTTGGTTCTAAAAGCAAATAAGGTATGCCTTGCACTAGCGTGCACACTTGCTTCGTTACCCTCTACCGTTTTCATATGTTTCATGCAGATGAGTGCCATTGCAAGTTGAGCCAAGGTTTATACTGTTTCCTGAGTTAGGGTTTGATGACTTCATCTACGTACCACTCAGTGGAGCATCCCGAATTTACTGTCGACATGCCCTATTGATGTGCGTGAATTACAGCGGGCTTCTTCCTCGTACCACATGGCATTCAATCTTCCTGACAGGTAGGGGACAACAACCACCCCTCGAAAATACCGAAAACAGTCGGCCGAGTGCACGGCTGCAAAATGTTATCAACCGCCCCTTCCCATGCCACCCAAAACTTTCGTAGTCCATTAAGCACAAGGCTCATAACAACTCAAAGCAATCGCCCACAATCCAGTTAGCCATGAACAGGATCTATCCACTTGTCTTTCGCTTTGGTAATAACTCCGATGGGTGGCAAAATGCCATAACATAACTGCTGGCCACCGTGACACGCACGACTGGAAAATAAGGTCACAGCCAGCTGCAGCAAACATGTAAAACCATCTATTAAGGCAGATGAGCGGTCATCGATTGAATCTATATATGTATGCCGCCATGCAGATCCCAGAAGAAATTAAACTACCATAAACATAAGATACATTGATTAAACATTCAAGTCGTTGCTACCTTCGCAAAGGTCCAAGGCTTCGTCCAACACGGCCAGCCCATCATCACCATATACTTACCACAACGTCTTCAATCCATCACCAAAACGCAATCCTCTTCCAAGCGCGCTTAGCAACCTGCCTCACTCGAGTTGTCAACACCTCCTTCCGTTGCTTAAACTTCATCAACTTCTTCCCCTTCTTGAACCGCCAAAATCGCCCGCAGCGATCGCCAATGTTGCTACAAGAATCTTCGGCTCCAGGACTCGGAGCACCAAATCTATAAAACATATGCGCGGCAGCATTGTAACGACGAGTCCAACCACTGGTCGAGCCTGACGAAGAAGGGATATACAAGGACGAAGGGTTGAACGGAGAGGGTGTACACGACCTCAAACCTGGAGGTTTGCACTCCGGGCAATCGCAAATACGTGAAGCTATCGCAGGACTATCCGGTTTAGTCGTAGCGTGGTCATGATGATAATGGTGGTGGTGGTGATGGATATGATGGTGGTGATGGTGATGATGGTGTGAATGGTGTTGTTGTTCCTGTTCTTGTTGTGGACCTACTATGCGACGATCTCGACGGTCCATAGCTTCCAAAATTGATATAGTGATTTTTTCCTCTAAGGTCCATTCGCGCGCGTGAGTTGGTACTTGCTGCTTCTTATTTACACTTTTGTCGTATTTCTCAATTTGCAATAAATGTTCCGTGGTCGGGGACCCTGTTTTGAAATCACCACTCCGTCTCCGCACTTTCAGCTCCCTTCTCCCCTCCGTCTTGATATCCACAGTCGGACCAGGCGTATCTGGAGAGTTAAACACAACTTCAATGTCCTTCTCAAACCTCCGCCGTCGTCTTGAATCCCAAAGTTGTGGTTCGAGATTCCTCATCTCCGTTGGATGTTCATTATACGTGCTCGCAGGTCCGCTTGATGAAAGTCTCGAATCGATCACCGAGCCTTCTTCTAAAGCATGACTCCCTGGCCCATGCCCCCCAGTTGTCGAAACATCATTTCCATTCGACTCTGATGAACTTCCCTGACTTGATCCGTCACCCATCAACTCGTCCATACCCCTGTTCCCAGTCTTGATCCTCGCACCGATACTCGACCTCAGCTTCGTCACCTGCTCGGCAAGCAAGGATAAATGCTGCGAACACCCAGCCCAGCCATCTTCCTGATCCAAACTAGCTTCAAGTTGATCATAAATATGTCTTGAAACGACGAGACCTGGAAAAGTCACCCCGTTGGTGCCACTACCACCAGCAACGCCGGCGGCAGGAGGAGCCTCGATGCCAAAATCGACGGGAATGAATAGGCCCGAATCGTTGAATTCGGAGCGGAGGATCCTGTTCCAATCTGAATTCAGACCGTTTCGTCGAGCTTGATCTTGGCGACGCTCCGAGTGTTTTTGGTGTGGTTTTTCTTGTATAGGAGAATCGCGGTGCGAAGATCCAGAGCTCTCGTTGTTGTCCGACGAGCCTACGCTGTGACGGTTCCCAGATGTAGCAATAGATGGATCAGGTAGTTTGGTCGTTTGGACGCTAGTGTCATCATTCGACCGTATTTTTTCCTCCCCTTCATCTTCCTCGCTCTCACCTCCACTGGTAAACTGAGGTTGATTTTCATCTCCTCTCGCTTCCCCAACATCTTCATCTTCATAAAGTCGTTCATCATCTGAATAACTTGCACGTTCATGATCTTGATCATCGTCTCCAACCCACACTCCATACTCAGAGGAGGACTGGGAGCCATAATCGTAATGCATTGAATCACGTCGTGAATCATAAAGAGTAGGGATGACGGGAGAGGCAGCCCTGGTCGCCATTTTTTCTGCGTCTGTATCTGTCTCCACCTCCTTTCCCCTCCCGACTGAACTCAAACCAAGCGACGCGTGGATCTTCTTATACCTCGGCGGGGTAGTCAATGGAAATAAAATTATTCCTGAATCATCGAACCAAGGCTCTTGTTCTCCATCCCCAGCCAGCATCGCCCCTTTACGCTTGACTTCTGTCGTTCTCGCAATACCCTCACCCACATCCATCTCGACTTCATCTTCTTCAAACACATCAGCCAACCCTCCTAACCAAGTTTGCTCAAATTGACCAGTGCCTCCTGCGCCAAGTCCGAAAGAGAATACAGGGCTGGAACCACGACCAGGGTATCTGGACTTTCCGAGTCCATAATGGTGCCCACGCCCATGTCCGTGCCCATTACTTTGACTCACAGATCGCAACACAGTGAAGAGACGAGATGGTGAGGGAGGGGCAGGGGGAGACATAGATCGAGGTTTTGGCGAACTAGAAACTGGGCACAATGGCCAGCACGAGCCAGATCGACGGGTGATTGGACTCGACAAGAAACTAGGTAAAGGAGGCGAAGACACCACCACACGATCGCGGTACGACGGAACTGTGCTTAAATCCAAAAACGATACTGGGTCGTCTTGTGCTTGATGACGAAGACGCTGTTGTTCGCAATTGTGTGGCAGATTGTCGACTTTCCGTAATTGGGTCTCGCGTAGAGCCGCTCCACTGAACAATGAATCAACATCCAACGGGTTCGTGGAAGCGGTGTAGCTATTGGTGCGATTTCCATCAGAACCGACTTGTCCGTCCTCTGCTTGATGAGCTCTCGAAGAGTCACCAGCTGCTGCTGTTGTTGTCATAGTCGCCGCCAGATGCGAAGATGTGGGAGAAACAGATCGAAAAGAAGACAAGGTGACGGAAGAATGAGAGCCTAACTGACCCCCTTCTTGTCCCTCAAGGTCCTGTTTGCTGTCGGGATCATCTGCTTCGAAATGTTCCTGTCCTGAGGTAAAATGAACCGATGTATCGCTCGCATCAATGGGCGATACTAGAGGGTTGGGACACGGTGGGTATTGAAGGGCTAAAATATCCTCCCAGCTAGCCTGAATAGGATCGTAAAACGCGTGGAGTTTGACAGCAGGTCCTGATAATCGATAATTCGGATCCTGAATGAGAAGCTGGTGCGAGAGTCTATCAATATACGCCGAAGAACGAGACGACATATCATGGCTTACATCCTTGATAAACCGAGAAAACTGTGGATCCTGCTTCGGGCGAACACCAACGGTAGAAAGCTTCTCCAGTAAACCGTAAACCAAACTCGCGTCTCCTTCACTTCGTCGCAGAGGACCATTAGCTCCACCTCCTGTTAACCTGAAGGGAGCACCGCCGGTCGATAATTCGTACAACAAAACACCAAGACTCCACCAGTCGATACGTTCATCGTATATGAGTAAACCTTCCTTGTTACGTTCTAAGATCTCCGGTGCAGCATACAGTGGCGTAAAGGTAACAGTATCCTCGGGCTGGAGGACGATAGTGCCGTATCGCGGCAGGCGCTTTTCGACTTCTTCTGATAAAATAGGCAACGAAGCTGCAGCGCCGAAGTCACCAATTACGGCATGGCCCTCCGCGGAGATCATGATGTTCGCGGGTTTGAGATCTTGATGGACTAGTCCACGCTTGTGGAGAAATAAGAGACCTAGTGTCAACTCTGCTGCAAGGAGGCGAAGAGCGGTGATGACACGTCCTTGTGGGTAATGGAATGACGTATCAAGTGTGATGGGCAGAGATACGGATGTTGAGAAGGTTGGAGATCGAAAACGATTAATCTCAGCCAAGCGGAATCGAGAGGCCGTCTCTGGGTTTGCGAGACTGGTGGGGTGATATTCCTACAAATTGAGTCTTAGATGATGTGGCAAGTGTCATCAATCGTCGGAACCAACCAGAACAATGAAGATATATCCAGGATCCTGGAAACTCTCCACCAACTTCTGCATAAACTGGATCCCTTCCTTATCTCCACCCATTCGACAACTTGATACAGCCCTTTCTCCGTCTTCTTTGCATGCCGACTGCATTGTGTGTGCCAATAATCTTAGAGTGGTCAGCTCCTTGACGGCTTCGTCGATTCCAAACCGTCGGATGTGTCTCCTAGGCAGGACTTTCACAGCGCATAATTCTTGATTCAGATTATCATCACGGTATCCTAGCAGAACCTTGCCGTACGACCCTTGTCCAATTGTACCCATGAAGTGGTAGTACGGAGGGGTGGTAATGGAACTAGTGTCAAAGAAAGAGTCGGTGGGAGACGAGGAATACGAGGAGGAGGGGAGAATGGAGCGATGGAAGGGAGGATGGGAGAAGAAGGGCGGGGATGAAGAAGTAGAAGGACGGATGGATGGTTTTACAAGAGGAATGCCCAAACTCGACTGAGAAGATGAACGAGAAGTTGGTCGACTCTGCAGCTGAAAGCCGACCACATCAACTTTGTCGTGGTATTGAGGTTCGAATCCGAAGCTTGAGCATGTGTAGACGTGATGGGAAGAAGACGTTGATGCCCTTGTGGGTATTACTAAATGGGAAACGCGTTGACGGCCTTTGGATATAGTGCTGTCATTACTGAGGGGTTTGTCATTACGTTCGACGTCCCTGTACACGTCGCCGATGTCCATTGCCCCTGAGCGGAGTCGGTGAGGTAATGGTAGTGATTGACTCGTAGGAACTTTGCATTCTCGTGATCGTGTCCGCGCGTCAATTTTGTGCAAATGCTTATTAGAATAGGTAGTCCGGAAGTTCGTTGTTGATATGGGCGCCAGCGCTGGTTGGTTATGCGAAACATAAGGTGAATGTCTAGTTCGTGATCTCACGGTCGGGGAAGGCATTGAAGAGGAAGAGGGAAGTAATGGCGATGATGCATGCTCCGTTCGACGCCGACGAATTTGATACATGAAGCTGCCTTGTACGTCTGAGTCTTCGCGATTGCCTTGCGGGATTTCCAACGGGAGATTGGCAGGCAGAGAACCAGAAGGCGTCAACCTCAAGAAGTCGGTGTCCTTTCCTCGCCGCCTAGGTGAAACACAGCCAGAAGGGTTCCAATATTCGGCTGCTATCGTGTGACCTTGAAGAGAATGGTTTGAAGGCGAGGTGAGTGGCGATTTTGTCCATAGCCGATGCCTCCGCGCTCGGAAACGTTCCTCTCCCAGCTCAGGCCCAGCAGTGTGAACCCTTCTCGAACCATTTCCAGGAGTCGAGAGTGAAGATGAGAGGGTTATGTTTGGTATTACGGAATTAATAATGGGGGGGTCCGAAGCAACGTCAGGGCGTGTTGAGAGTGGTCGTGAGCCAGGTACGCGCGCCATGTCGCCGACCGCCGTTCTGGTCTTGCAACAACGCCAAGGAGTCGTGAAGTAGCGAGGTTAGAGTGTCCCTGGCATGAAGCAACCGGCCAAACCCAGTCAAGCGTTTGGAAGCGAACTAACGAGCCAGCGAGCTCGTGCTTGCCAACTGGAAAGGGTCCGCGTCGGCGCGCATCCCGACGCGGCTTATTAATCTGTCACATAGATGGTGCCTGTGACTTGTGTGCGCGATCTAGGCTGGCGTGAGTTGGAGTAGAATGTGACAGTGAAGATCATGTCTGACGCTGAATACCCACTATGGGCTCGCGTACGTCATGGCCAAGGAAATCTCCCCGATATAAGACTTACTAACGACCCCCCAACTTCCCAAAGGACTCGTCGTAAGCCATGTCAGGTGAGTCACCTACACTTTCTCGCGTCCAACCCATGAATGGGCCCCGTTCGTGGTGGTTTGGTATCGATTCCTCGTCTGACTTGTTCTTGGTCTAGCTGAACAACAGAAAGACCCGGAACGTGTTGCAGCAGGATTGAAGGCTGCAATGCATAACCCGCACGTTTCACAAGCGGCAAAAGAACAAGCTGCTGCCCATTTACATGAACTGGAGGCCAGCACGGGAAAGCCCCTTTCCCAAGAGCAGGCCAAGGGTCCATCTGGCGGTACTCGAGCCCAGCAGGAGACTATGGGTACAGTCCACGGTACGTATCTATGTGCCCTACAGCAGCGAGTTCTAATTTTGTGTTTGGTGCAGGGCGTCATACGCGGAGCGCAGGTTGGACTTCCACTCCATTTCTTCGTTACTCCGTCACTTACAGATAATTGCAGGCGAACCTGAATTCCACACAGGAGAATTCCAAACCCGAGCTCAAGCCGAACGAGAAGGGAAGAAGGACGAAGGTCACATCATCGCAGGGTATAAAGCCACCCTTCACAGTGGGTTTATCCGACCTCTTTTTTTTTTTTTGGATACAAGCGATCTGACATATCATTGCATAATAGACCCACACACTAGCGACACGGCCAAAGCCAACGCACGCCAGTTCTTGGACTCCCATGGTGTCACTTATGATAAATAGGGCGTTGATGGAATATTAAACGCGTGCTTGTATTGTTCGTCACTTGTACTACTACTATGTTTTGAAGACCTCTCTTGATACGAACATGAATTTTCGAGATCTTCCAATCTCAAAACATGGCGTGCCCTCCGATGTGAGGATTGTCTCGTTCTAAGGTCTTCTGCCAATGCACGGATCATCTTAAACAACTCCATATCCGAACGTTGTACAAGTCCCGTTCTGACACTGCATATGAGGCCGAAGATGTTCAGAGCTCGCTTGCCAGTGGTGGTGATGACAAGACCAACCGTGTTCGCGACGGATATAAAGCAACCCTGAAGAACAAGTAGCCGCTGCTCCCGCTCCGTAGTATTGTAAGGGCTTCACTGACTTGGTGTTTTACGTTATAGATCTCCGCGGCTCTCAAGGGGCGAAAGAGCGTGCCGAAATGCTTCTTGCAAAGTATGAGAGCATGAGAGCGGCAACTGATGGTGGTTGAAAGCGGCTACTCTCACTTTGGCTTTAGATACGTCTTCCGTGCATTGATGTATTTCCAGATACTGTACTTTTAGAAGAACTGGAAACATGGGATTATGGTCAGCCACTAGAAAATAGATCGATGACGTCTTTTCAGACATCTGTTCACACATAAGCAGTCGCTATCGAATCCAGGACTCCTAAGACTTCACTTTCAACTTTACTCATTCATATCACAAATTGCAACTTGCGTCCACTGTTCGAATTCCCAAAATGTCCGGTACGTTTGCCACTGGTGGCGTTCTTTTCCTCAGTGCGTTAGTTGTCGATTCATCACATTTCCGTGAAAGAATATAAGGACCCTCACCGAGTAGTTAGCGGCTTGAAAGCCTCAATCCACAACCCGCGAGTCTCATCGGAAGCCAAGGAGAGTGCCTCCCGTCGCCTTGAAGAAATGGGGTCGGGCGCAAAAGCACCTACCCGCGGTGGGGGACTCGAAGAAACGGCGAGTGAGGAAGGAAGGGCTGTTCCTGGTGGGCTTCCACAATGTCCGTTACTAGTTTTCTTCGTATTCGTGCGCGTGATGAACACCTGCCCCTCTACGGCGTACAGCAGAATATACTGCTGGTCGCATCGGCCCTAGGAAGGACCAGACCTTAGCTCAACAAGAGAAGGAATTCGAAACCGCGGAGCAGGAGGACCGAGGAGAATCGCAAGGGAAGTACCACGGAGCGGTCAGTGGTCAACCTGGTGGACAGCATGTCCTTGGTGGTTATAAGGCTACCCTGAAGAGTGAGTATGTGTTGCGAAGCACGCGACTGACAACGTCTCTTTTACTGGGCATGATCTGACGTGTGGTCGGTTACAGATCCTAAGGTTTCCGAAGAGGCTAAAGAGCATGCACAACAAATCCTTCGTGATAATGAGGCCTTGTAAATCGCAGATTGGCTGTATATTTCTGTAGGGTATTAAATAGACATTCTTATGCTATAGAGCATGTCTGAGATCCGCTTGGTGCGGGTTGATGCATTGCCAACATTGTTGTCAACCTGCCAATGACCAACCTCGATAGGATATGCGAGTCTGCGCGATGGGAGAATATCGCAGCAGGTCGACGTAATAAATGTATGATGATTGGAGAGGAGGTGGAACCTATGACGTCGCATCTGGTCAGAAAATCGTCATCATTAACAAGATGGCTTGCGCAGGTCATCGTTGGTGCAAAAGGAGACCGACATCTCTGGATACATAAACCCCATAGATCCCACCTTTGGATTATCCCCATTCTCTTCTCTGTCGCATCAAAACAGCAAACTACTTCCCAATCGAATTCGATCAACCGCAACTCTTATTCAATCATGTCTGGTGGTACGTACCTTTATCTTGGTTGGCCAGCGCTGTTGACTCACTTGCCCCGTTGCGCCACCGCCTTCGTTGATAGTTGGAAAGAACCCCGAACGCGTCCAAGCCGGTCTTAAGGCTACCGTTCACAACCCCCGTGTTTCCGACGAAGCCAAGGAGAGCGCAACTCAGCGTCTCCAGGAGATGGGCAAGACCAGCCAGAGGGAAGGCATGAACGAAGACATGAACGAAGACATGACTGAAGGCAAGAGCGAAGGCAAGAGCGAAGGCAAGAACGAAGGCAATGTCATTGGGGGCTACAAAGCTACCTTGAAGAGTAAGTTCTTCGTAGTCAACGTGCTATCGTTCTGACGAGTTATGGATAGACCCTCGCGTGTCTGATGAAGCGAAGCAGCACGCTGAGCAGATGTTGAAGGAGAAGGCAGCTACTTAACCGCGTAATCGTATCATCGTGTTACAAATCGTAAAATAAATTGATACAAAGTCATTTCGTATCATATCCCATCGAGCAGTGTGAGCATTACCGTTGACTTCGTGCACGACTCGTGAGAAGGGTGTGCCACAAGCGCCACAAGCATTTATTGGGGACTATTTGGGCCCGGATTCATCCCCATTAGTATTACTCATTACGGCTCCAACCTTTCCTCAGTATGACCGAATTGTCGGCATCATAGCGTCTCCTCGTGTCTTTAGTCGACCTGGTGACTTATGAAGGCATTTCCTTCTCAAGCGAATAATTCGCCGGCCTTGGCTTCCGGATCCTCTCAATCGCATGAAGTAATATGACCTTAGACATCCCATCACAAGATTGACCCGGACACGTTCATCTTGATAGGATGGAACTTTTCATCAATCTCACACAGCCAACCCGGCACCTAGGATCCATCTATTCTCTCCTGTGGATGCCAAATATGCAGACGCAGTTCACAAGGACGCAGCTCAGGTTGAGTATGACGAAGCAGAAGAGGTTTGTGTCGTATTTCGTGTTGACGACTAAGCGGTCATGGCTAATGTATGGATCGGGGCAGAGGGCAGTTCGGCGAAAAATCGATAAAATATTGATTCCACTAGTTCTGATCAGGTTGGGTCTATCCTTGCGTTGCCGGCGTATTGTTAAGGCTTACATCCCGTCATTGTTACCTTTTGACCGCAAGCTTTACTTGTGCGTCTGGTGCAGGAAGCAACACGTTCTTTCAAGGCTGATTCGTTCACGTGCTATACTCTCTTCGTCTAGTCAATCAATTTGGTAAGGATGAATACCACGGTGCTTGAATTGTGCGCTAACTGGGCCGAAGACCGTACAAACATGTGCGCAGTGGCGTCTCGAGATACATGAATATGAGCTGACAAGCGAGACTTGGGGTGATTTTGCCGGTCATGTATATGGAATCCCTGCGTGGTCACAGCGGGAACGCCCATGCTATTGATGATTTCAATGAAAATTATGTCGGTGATATAACAGGTCGCTCCTATTCTTGCATGTTCTCACTCTTCATACCAGGGTCTTACGACGAATGCCAAATGGACATTAGGTCTGAGTATATTCTACGCTGGATACTGTGAGCCCTTGTGTCCTTGTGTCTGTAACTCTGTGTTTGATGTTAATTTGTAGGCTTGTTGGAAATTCCTGCCAATTGTGAGTTGCATATTATGATGCATCCGCTTCACCACCAAGTACGCTATCTGTGACTGTATCTGCTAGTGCTTCAACGTTATATTGGTGCAAACCGATTGTAAGTGGTTACACTGCTGTTCCAGGGCGAACAATGCTAAGTTCATTTACAGCTTCTTTTTATCATTGTCCTTCTGGGGATCAGCCTCGGTATCATTTGCATTTGGAAAAGGGTATGGTGCCCTTTTGCTTCTCCGGTACGAACACCTTTCAGCACGTCCAATTCTGCAGACATATGCGTGGTTAATTGAGTATCTAAGGTTGCTGATGGGAATTGGTGAAGCTGGTTTCTATGCTGGAATGATATACTACCTGTCTTTTTGGTACAAACGGTACGTGGCATATTTCCATACCATTTCACCTCAACTAATAATTTTCCGCCTGAACAGGCACGAATTAGCTTTAAGAATTAGGTAGGCTATTTGAACTATCATTGAGAGGATGTGTAGTAAGCAGGTCCTGTCTTGATAGCATTTGCATGAATGGAACACTCCCTGGAGCATTTGGCGTGAGTAGATGCACTCGCATATCCTCTCATTGTCTTTTGACATTACCGATAGGGATTACTTGCCTATTGGCTTGTACGAATCAAAACACGCTATCTTTCAGGGTGAGTGCTGATCCGCCACTGGTGTTGTGCATTTTGAGCGATGTCACTTTGCAGGTGGCAGCTTCTCTTTCTTGTACGTATCAAAAATACAAAATGAGAGAAGAGGTCATAATGGCTCAACTCTTTAATCTAAAGGCTGAAGCAATCCCAACCCTCATAATGGCGATGCTGATTCTGATGTTTTTACCCTCATTTCCATTTTCGGCCGAGTTCCTCTCGATGAGGGAGAAGGCTATCGCACAAGCTCGATTGGACCGAGACCAGAGACCCCAGTCACACGGGGGCATGACAGGGTGGGAAGGGTTCAACGCAATAGTCAGAGATCCGAATGCTTGGCTATTAACACTGATATATGCCGGTTGTATGCCCCTTGCCATTTACTGACTGATAAGTGTCGAAAAGCTAAGAATGTGTTCCTAGTCAATGTCGGCGTTGCAACTATATCATATTTCCTTCCTGTCGTAAGTAACACTTACATATGCAGGGCCATAAAATGACTCCCTTCTCTAGTTGATCAAGAATATGGGATTTTCCGCCATCAATGCGCAAGGCATGACTGTAGCGCCTTATGCAGTGGGGTGGTTCGTTGTAATTCTCTTGGCTCGGCACAGTGATCAAACGAAGGATCGCGGATGGCATGTTATATTCTCGACTCTTTTGTCTGGAATAGGGTACGTCATTCTTGCTACAGTCGCACAACATCCCATTGCGGTTGGATATTTTGCCATGTTCTTGGTTATTGGAGGCCTGTACAGCTTGTTTCCACTTGTGATGTAAGCTTTAAATTGTACACTTACTCCCATGGGAGACCATTCTGATATTTTGCTTGTAGGAGCTGGACTGCGAATACCCTTTCGCCGACCACTAAACGGGGAGTTGGAACTGCTTTCATAGTGTCTCTTTCAAACGGCGTATCGGTGTAAGCCAGTGGGACTATAAGTTATCATCGACACCTCACCTCCTCCTGCAGTCTTTCCCCTCAAGCTTATTTTGATCCTGAGGACGACTTTAAAATGGGACATGCCATTGCGGCCTTGTGAGTGTCAGGATTTTATCTTCGGATCTGTTGACCTTCGAAAAGATGTCTGTTCATGGCGGCCTTAGCCGCAATCATTCTACGTACTCGACTAGCTGCGATCAACAAGTCGCGACTAAAGGCTGCCGAAAGGGCTGGAAATCGAGAGAGTATGCAACAAGCAGCTGAGGAGCTTTGGGATACGGACGCTCGGTACATCTTTATGGCCTGAATTTTATGTCCAATAGTACCTACTCGATTTGGATATGAGCGCCTGGCCCCTCGGGCCGAGCCACTACCAATTGGGGTATTTTGAGTGGCGACGTCGGCATTACAAATTACACCACTGGCATGACTTGCTTATAGATCCAATGTCGTGATTTCGGTGATTACTGTGATTCTGAAGGAACTTGATCAGACCGACTTGAGTCTCTTTGTAACCACCATCATCCCCGCCAGTCAATACCTCACTTCGATTCATCATGCCCAAAGTTACGCTCAACGGACACGTTCTCGCAGACTCCAACGAGACCATCGTTGTGGAAAACAGCCACTACTTCCCACCTACTTCTGTGACTTCCTCGTTGCTGACTCAGTCCGATACGAGGTGCGTTCAATCATTCTCTTCTACGTCTCCGGTGGTGATCATGGAGGATTTGTCAATGCAGCTCAGTATGTCCTTGGAAGGGGTACGCTTACGCTAAGCGATATAAGGCTGCGACAACTTACTCACGTATTATCCCACTAGGACTGCATCTTACTATAACGCGGTTATTGATGGAAACGAGACTAACGATATTGCATGGTGCGTCACCCTGTGTGGTGAGACTTGACCAACTAATGACATTCCGTCTACGACTAGGTACTACCCCAATGCATCTGCTAAAGCGAAGCAAATTGAAGGATACGTTGCATTCTACAAGGTAACGCGCTTTCTTTAGTAAAATCATTTAGCATCAGTACTGAAAGTTGATGTGCAGAACAAAGTTACTTTTGAATAAGCTTGAACATAACTCAATTGACTGACTGTCAGTAGTAAACAATGGTTTTCGAGGCAATGTTGTAGAATAAACGCTTGTCGATTACGTTCAAATCAAGTAACCCAGATGCTTCTAGATTTCAGATCTTATCCGAGTCAAATTAGGATCACTTGGAACAATGATAGCCACTTTTTTCATGGCAGCCGATTTTGACGGTGTTCGGCATGACAGCTCTCGACGTAATGGCCACCTTTTTGGATTGATGGTCCTAGTGGGAGCCTTAATCTATGTCAAATGAACTGGTGATCGTAAATTGCATGGGACCTACGCGCCTGCAGGACAAAACCTGTAGATGGACAAAGAATAGTCTAGTAGGGTGACGGGATCGTGACGGTATAGCGTAGACGCGTATTATATACCGTCACGATCAAGATGTAGGAGGCTTATGCTGAATCGGCGCAATGGGACTGTGTACAAGCTTTAGAATACCTCGTTCCCGGCAAGGTAGAATTGTTTAAAATCGTCACGAAGGTCGGCGATTGTGTGTCAATGCGGCTCCGACACATTTCAGGAGTGCGCCCTGTCATGAAGGACAGTTACGCAAGTAAGTTTGTTTTACAGCTTTGCCGAGAGAATGGAGGAAAGAAGGCAGAGAGTATACTTGTTTAGGATAGATAAGGGAAGAGGAAGAGCACGAAAGGAAGGGTAAGTAGATAACAAGGTGGAAGGAAAGAGAAGACGCACAATGATAAGAAACGTTGCTGAAAAGAGATCCGGTATAGGAGATCATAATACAATAATACATGTAGCCTCAGATCTGCTTTCACGTCGATCAAACGTCCAGCAGTTTACTTCCAGGCTGGATATATGATCATTACCTTGAATCCTTTCAGGCCGTAGACCTTCCAAAGGTATTCACAAGCAGGATTGGCGAAGGTTACGAAACGTCGGCGCTGCCAGTGGTCACAGACCTGCAATCTGACACCCTCACCCTGCTAGCTCCGGTGACTGCGAAGTTGCATTCTGGTTAGCGATAGCATTCAATTATCTTCGTGCCTCCCACGGCCCGGGCCAGTGGTACCGGTACGTCTACCTCCTTTTCTATGTCACCAACATGTATCGTCAGCAACTGTGATCGAGGCGGCAATGGAATTTCAATATTTCCTGTGACTGGTGTCGAACTTGAAGTCAAGGGAAGCTGAGATGGTGGACATTCGGGATAGAACACTGCATTTATGGATACTTTTGAAGGTACGCTTCCCATTCAGCTCCTCCCTATATGAGAGGAGTTTCTGCCGTTTACCACCGTACCGTACCATTCCAGCTCACTTCCACCTAAACCACTCCCACATACGAAGTCCGAACGGACCACCATGAATACGGACCCTGGCATTCATCAGCTTCGGTCATATCTTAAATCTGTCAAATCGGGGATGCTCGGCTCTCGTCTCTCTACGTACCCTGTCGTTGGTCATGGGCACGAGTGGGACCGTGGCTTATCCACAAAGGTGGTAGCGGATTTCGCGAGGTGGCACCGAGTCCAGGATTCGATGATGGGGATTCTTGGTGATGGGGTTCTACCGTTAGCAGGTAAATTGAAGTCGTTGAGTGAACATGAGAACGATAGGTTTATAGGGGACACTATATTATCTTCCCTGGACTATCGCCTTCGTACTTTGGAAGAGCTTAGCAGCGGATGCGGTCCTCAACTACCAGCTGAATGTTGAAATCCAGCCTGCGCTTGCTCATCACTCCCCAAAGAGAATAGCTATGGTGATATACTGAATTTGGCTCGTCATGCATCATGCATCCAGCTGATGTATAACTACGCTTACAACAAGACCTGCATCACCCTTGTGATTCCTCACTACCAGCTGCATTACTCTTATGTTTTGGTGTAAAAGTCCATCCCTCTGGCACCGGTCCCAAAAACATCTCTGAAATCTTGACCCAATCTTGACTATTCCCACTCGCCAACAACGTTTCTATGCGCATAATGCATTCAGAAATGTCCAGATGAAAGTGAGGAGAGGAAGAATGACGTACCCAATTCATCGCGGCCCCGAAAAGCCGGAGACCGGTCGTTGATTTTACCAGGCAACGCTTCGAGCAGTCCGATTGGGATGTAGCGGTATTGAAAGGATAGAGCTTCGCAGAGGTATCGCCTCGTGGTGTTGATCCCAATTGTATCAGATCCGAAATGATTGATCCCGTATTCTGCGTACTGTAAAAGTATCTCGATGAGAGACCGAAGCAGCAGTAGCTTTCGTACTTACACTTCGAATCAAATCTAATCTTTCTCGCGAACTGATATCCCATTCTCTTCTTTCTCTTACTTCAGTGAAGACCCAAGGCTTGATCAGTGCACCTCTCCCGATCATGACTCCGTCGACACCGGTATTTTCGATATGTTCCCAGTAATCCTGTGAAGAGAAACAATCACCTCCTCCGAATATTGGGACGTAGGATACTATCGCCGATTCGCGAATATATGCGTGTGCGGATATGGAGGAGGTGGATAGAGAGCAATTCATCAGCATGCGAGTGCAAATTCAGTTTAAAAGGGGAGGTACATACAACCCTCTTCGTCTTCTTTTGCACGAACGGCCTCCACACATTCCTTGATATAATTCCAATCTGCGAGCCTCGTATACCGCTGTTCTCGTGTTCTTCCATGGAGCTTTGTGACCATAATTCCAGTTAGGATGAATGCGAACACCGAAATAGACAAAGAAAAACAATATATAATGTGCGTCAACACTCACCGTAATACAACTAGCACCCCACTCCGCACTAATCCTCGGCATGAGCTTGTGCGCATTATTCTTTCCTTCTTTCACTCCCGTACGAAGTTTAGCTGTAACTGGGATTCCTCCTAGTGCTTTATTCATCCCAACGAGGATCTTTCCCAACTTCCCTGGTGCGTCGAGCACTGGTGTGATATCCCACCATTGTTCGAAAATATCCATCAAATAGGGAAGAGAAGGCGGATTTGAATTGATGAGGCGGGTGGTTGCGCAGGTGTGTGTGAATAGAGAAAGTAAAAAAGATGTGTGAATCAGCATCGTGCACCCCATCGACGGCCATCAATCAGCCTCTTCCACCGAGCCCAAGAAACTCAAGAAAGAATCAACAGGCCACTCACACGCAGACCCACTCCCCGTCTTGAACACCAAATCGATAGGACATCCACAATTCACATCCACAAAGTCAAGCCCCATCCCCGATCCTCCTTCTTGACCAAACTCCCTAGCTAGCACTTCAGCTGTAGGAACCAAGTTGGCAGGTTTGTTTCCAGCAAGTTGGACGCCGAATGTGGATTCAGAGGGGTGCCGCCGGACGAGGGACCATTCTTCGCGGGACCCGGAGAGGAAGGACGTTGCTAGACCCACTGCGGCGGTTGTGATGTATTTGGATGGGTGGAAGGGGATGGGATGGAGGGGAGTTGGGAAGGGTGGGTGGACGTTAGCAAAGCGGGCTACGTGGAAGGAAATAGAATGGCAAAGGAGAATGAAACGAACTTTCTCCGCAAGTGATTTCCGCTCCGTATTTGACGCAAAGCCGTCTGAATGGCTATCGTAAATGTATAATACCGATAACGCGCATATCGCAAAGAGATTAAAAATCACAAGTCGTTCAGGTTCAGCGTACAGCACGCAGAGAGTGTCGATGTAAGAAATGACTTACCAAGTTCCCGACAGTCGTCAACGGCGCTAGATCTGTTGTCATCCCCCAAAGAAGTAAGTTCATGAACAGCTGGTGTTTAGCCTGGGCTCAAAAGGGCGCTTACACGTTTTCCCAGACCAATTCAACCTCTTTCGTTCCGCTAATCTGAATTGATGGTCTGGTGTATCTGCACCAGCTTCTAAATTCGAAGCTGCCGTTCGTTTTTCGACTAGCTCGTCATGGGGTATCGAGGGTGTGAATGTAGAGATAGTGGTAGGTGGGGGGGCTGTGGACGGGGACTGAGGGTCGACTTGCATGACTTCGTCTTGTTCCGGTTCTGCAATAGTTTGTGCATCATCTGGAACTTTCGTGACAGTGGGAGTTGAAGTCGGATTAGAAGTAGCCGTGGCTGCCTCTATCTTTTCTTGCTCCCGTATAGCTTTTACATATGCATCCGATATCGGAAAACGATACTAAGACCGTGAAACCACGACGAGTCAGTAAGTTATGAGAAAGGTGAGGTCAGACAATGAGCGACATGGTGGCATACCTTCCGCGTCCGTAGCGCTTTCTGAACATCCGCTCCAATAAAGTTGAATTCGTGCGTTGTCAATGCAGCTCGTGCTTTTTTATCTTCATCTGGACTGGCCATGACCAAGTTTCCATCGGAATCTACTTTTGAATGGCCGCCAAAGAATCGGCATTTGTAGCCATATCTAGTAGACATCACTGTCGTTAGTATTCGCTCCTATGCGTGAGGTAGATTTCATGGGCTTACCTGCATTCACCTGTTTCTGCGTATATGGGACAGATGGTGGTTGGGTCTGCTGACGATGATGACGGCAAGGAGGAGGGGGTTGGGTGCGAATTTTCCTCGTCTGGTTTGCTCTCTTGTTGAGATGAGGCGAGCTTTTCGAGGACTTCCGTCGTCGACGGAATCCTCAAGTCCCGTGGTTTCGCAGCCAAGTAAGCTGGTATGTCATGGCTGAATCTGCATCTACATCGCAGCAACCAAAACGAGTATCCGCAACACATAACAACGGTGCACGTCAATATCATCACTCAACCCTTCACCCCACGAAACAATCAACAAAAAAACACACCTATCACCAAAATCACACAATGTCCCATTCGCAACTTTCCAACACAACTCGACTTGATCTCTGATCTTCCCAAATCGTCTGCCCTTGTTCGCTCCTCTCTGGGCTTTCTTTTGTTCTTTCGTCAGTTGTCGTTTTGAACGGGAATCCCCGTTTGAAGGTGCGTGATCGTGATCACGGGTGGAGGTGTGGGTGTGACGGCTGGAAGGGTTACCAGTCATACCCTCTGCTGCGTCATCGTCAGGTACGGCTGCTAACACTGGCGCTGCTGCGGCTTGTGCCTGAGGATATAAGAGGTACCTAGGCGTTATTCAGTACTTGGAAATTTGGACTCTAGGTTGTGAAATAGCATACTCTGGTTTGATAGGTGCAGTACCAGCAGGCGCCATTTTCGAGTTTTAGCGTCACTGATTGATATTTTTGTTGCCACACGAAGCGGCCGATCTGCCGATCAGTTTGATGTTTGGTTTGAGGGTGATGCCAAATATGAGAGGCGAATGAGTGGCGGAGTTATGAACGCCAGAAATCAGAAGCCCTTGGTGCTGCGGAACTTTTCGACGATCAAAATCTCGCAATACCGCACTGCTGAACAATCCAAGTATAGAATCTGCGGCAATCATCCAGTCCCCGGTATGCTCCGGAATTGCAAAGGGACAAGGGTCCTATCCATTACTACATTAGTATGACGTATCAAAGGATTGACGTAGAGCTGTTGTATAGGGATGTACAGGACGTCGAGAGAGAACGATGACTAGGAGGGATGGAATGGACAAGGGCACAATTCGGTGAATTAGTAGCAAACTGGGTTGAAGTTTGCTGTGATATTTTGGTACGAGTGGTACTGGCGATGAGAAGGCTGCGTTTGGCAAGATATTGCTCAGATACCATCGTCGTTGGAATGCTCAGCTTGATGTGTGAGCGATCCACTTGCATTCCACTTACTTATTAGCTCACGTCGCCGCCTCGTCAAGGAAGCAGTTTGGTCCTTTGATTTCAGGACTACAACTAACTGCTCGTTTCCGGGAGTTTTTGGAAGTAATGACGGGAGTCAGCGGGACGATTTTGCCATCATTCCGGTCTTAGACAGTGTATTCACGACCGTTTCGGTTTGGCGGCCGTGAAGGTGACCACATGATGTACCAAAAAAGGAAAACGTTACGTTCCGCGTGTGTTGGAAAAAAGTTGCAGACCGTCCTTATTAAGGCTGAGCTCGTCGTTTCAAACATCCTCCTTGCCCTTCTCCTCGCCGTGAGTAACGACGTACTCGCGCAAATCATGTCGCCAGGCTCCCCCATCCCATCCCCCATTGCGCTCAATCGGTCCCCACCTTCCCCTAGCATGTTTAAGAAACGCTCCTCCCAAGCTGCTTCCCCTATGCCATCCGCTGCTTCCTACCTCTCTGCTCTCTCCCAAGCAGACGCCCATGCTAGGAGCACCAATGGCGGCAAATCGCCAACCTCAACACCTGCTCTGTCCGTTTCTTCCTCAGTCACTTACTCCTCGGAGGACACTGTCCTCCACGATTTTGACGATAACGCGGATGGTCTCGGCTTGCCTAAACGACCCCCGACCTCTGAAGAGGTCTACACCACTGTTCACACAGAGTTCGGTCATTGCTCCAACGAGCAGTACCGATTAACTTCTCAACATCCTCCGAACACCCCTCTTGAAAAAGCGCGCGAGAGGGAGCCACCTTATTATATCCTCCTTTCGACCTACATCAGCTTCCTCTTCGTGATTACCATGGGTCACCTTCGCGATTTCGTTGGAAAGCGCATGAAGCCGTCCGCCTACAAGCATTTGATACCCATCGACGTAAGTTTGTCATTCTCCGATACCGGCGGCCTTTTTCCATTCCTCCTGTTTCATCTGCCATCATGACCACCATCATCATGCAGACCACAGCCCCTTCCTCTATTGTGTCGTTATCTACGATAACTCACCCTTTTCCCCCCTGACAGGGTTATGCACCGCTCAACTCGGATTTTGACTCGTTCTATACCCGACGTCTAAAAACACGCATGGACGAATGCTTCTCTCAACCCGTTACCGGTGTCGCTGGTCGTACCATTGTTGTCCTGGACCGTATCTCCCCCGATTTCAACAAAACCTTTTTCTTCACCGGCGGCCGAACAAGATGTCTCAACATCTCCTCTTACAACTACCTCGGCTTTGCACAAGCCAAAGGAGGTTGTGCGGATGCCGTAGAAGAGTGTATTAAACGATATGGCGTCAGTTCGTGTGGTTCCAGATTGGAAGGTGGTGCGAGCGATTTGCACGCCATCGGCGAGGCTTTTGTGGCCAAGTTTGTGGGGATGGAGGATTCGTTGGTCTGTTCCATGGGTTTTGCGACCAACTCGACGTATATTCCTGCCTTGGTTGGGAAAGGGTGTCTCGTCATTTCAGATGAACTGAATCATGCATCGATTCGGTTTGGTGTGAGGTTGAGCGGTGCGCAGGTTAGGATGTTCAAGCATAACGATATGGAGAATCTGGAATCTCTGTTAATGGAAGCCATTAGTCAAGGACAGCCCAAGACACATAGACCATGGAAGAAGATTTTATTGATTGTGGAGGGATTGTACAGCATGGAGGGAACCTTGGTCGATCTTCCTGCCATCATGGAACTCAAGAAGAAGTACAAGGTATGTGGACCATTTTCGCGAATAGCGTGATATTCACAATTTGTTATCAGTTCTACCTCTTCGTCGATGAAGCTCACTCCATCGGTGCCATTGGTCCTAACGGTCGTGGTGTAACTGACTACTTTGGCATCAACCCTCGCTCGATCGATATTCTCATGGGCACATTCACCAAGTCGTTCGGTGCAGCTGGTGGTTACATTGCAGGAAGCAAAACTCTTATCGATCGATTACGTCTCCGAGGACATTCAGGACCCTATGCTGAATCTATGACACCACCGGTTCTTACTCAAATCATTGCCAGTATGGCTTGTATCATGGGAGTTACGCTACCTCCTGCATTACAACAACAACGACAGCAGCAGCAGCTTGCGATTACCGACGCTTCCACACAACATCCGGGACCTGCACCAGCCAGTATGCTCCCGAGCTGGATTCAACTCCCACCCCCACTCTCCTCGGGCGAAGAGGGCCGAACCCGCCTCCGCCGTCTTGCTTTCAACTCTCGCTATCTCCACCTCGGCTTACGCAAACTCGGTTTCATCACATATGGTCACCACTCCTCACCCATCGTCCCTCTCCTCCTCTGGAACCCGGGAAAAATGATGACGTTCCATCGGATGATGAAGCAGAGGCAGACGCCGATTGTGGTGGTGGTGGTGGCGTATCCTGCGACGCCGTTGCAAGCCAGTCGCGTGAGGTTTTGTGTGAGTGCTGCGCATACGAAGGAGGATATAGATACGGTATTGAGGGCATGTGATGATATCGGGGAGTTGTTGGATATCAAGCATGGATTGAAGAGGGGGGAGAGGTGGAATATTGAGGATGTTGTCAGGAGGGCTCTGGAGTTGGTGCATGGAGAGGCGTAGGTGAGATGCGTTTAGCGAGGGACTAGGGGGCAGTGATCGAGCTGGAGGTGATAAGATAATGATGATGATGATGATGACGATGATGATCTTTCCTTTCCTTTGAGCTTTGTTCATGGTCGTACGATGCATGTTCTGATTTTTTTTACGCCTCTCTAGCCTACTTCTCATCGTAAGTGTTCTAGATATTTCCACCCCCACCCCCGATTCATTTACAGATGAACTTGCATGAAAGATTAACTTATCCTTCACGTCTCTCTCATCTCGATATATATTATCCATCACTGTCGTGACTGTCCAGCTGCGAATGCGTACAAAATATTTGTTGAGTTTCAAGTTTACAAAATCCGTTGGATGACCCAGCGCCCGTGTTTTTTTTCTACGTTTTACAGTACAGTACTTCTTCCTTCTTCCTTCAATCCCTCCTTTTTGTTGGGTTTCTCTTTGATGCGATGCTTGGTTTGTGACGACATAATATGATACGAAGGATTATATCTTATTATCCCACATTATCCTCCATTTTTGAGACTATGAGGTCTTGAGGACGTTGGTTTGTGGCACTGTATGTGGTATGGCCAACGCCGTCAACGTCGCTGTCACCGTGCCCAAGGTAGGACTCTCCAGCTGTCCGATGATTGAGTGTCCCTGTGACAAGGTGCCACAGCCCATGAACATGATTTCGAGTGTTCCTTCGGTGAGTTGTTAAATGATACATTTTGGATGCTCATAATATATATAGTAAGGCTCAATGTGTGGGTGAACTCACCGCTGTCACGGTACAGGCCAGGCCATGCCGTGACAACTTGTGACGATTCTGGCTGCGACACGTGTGACGGAACAACAAACGGCGGATTACAAGACCGTAATAGAGCGGTTCAAGTCGGTGGCACTGGTGTTGATTCCTTGTGGAATGAACAGGTGTCGTAAAAGCTTATATACTGCGATCGCCATGCAGGTAAGCAGTACATCAAGGATCTCATGAGACTGAATGAGAAAACCCGGTCAGGTGAGGAGGATTTCCTCACTCAACTGGTGCTTTTCACCAGGACACCATTCACCCGTCATTCAACCGATCACTGGATGAACGATTAAATTAGATTGGAAAACGGTTTACCGTCAACCGGGAACAAGCACGAACAAGCAGCAACGGACGTGAACGGTGTGATGGACAGAAAATGATTTTTTTCCTCAAAAACACCCACCCAGTCGCTGTTTAAGCACAGTTTTGCGCCTCCTTGGGTGTGATATTACTTTTTTGCATGGTACTAGGTAGGTGGCCGAGATCCTTGGATATGCCAGATTTTGCTTACTCATAAGATTGCTCAGAGTGCGGGCAATGATTGAGATATAGCGCAAATCTCACTTGCAGGTTCCGTAAAAATCACTGCTCCATGAATTTGAGTTACTAATGGCTGGAATTGATTTAGGAAAAACAAGTGTTAATGTCTAAATATGCGAGACTGGCCAGTCAGGCATGGTATAAAATCAAACAAGGTGGGCAGGCTATCCTTATCAAGTCCTTATCTTCTGAGCTCGTCGTTTCAAACATCCTCCTTGCCCTCCTTCTCGCTGTGGGCAACGACGTACAGGCTCACCCATCCCATCCCACATCGCCTCAGAGGACACTGTCCTCTACGATTTTGACGTTAGTGCGGATGGTCTCGGCTTGCCTAAACGACCCCCGACCTCTGAAGAGGTCTACACCACTGTTCACACAGAATTCGGTCATTGTTCCAATGAGCAGTACCGATTAACTTCTCAACATCCTCCGAACACCCCTCTTGAAAAAGCGAACGAGAGGGAACCACCTTATTATATCCTCTTATCGACCTACATCAGCTTCCTCGTCCTATTTGGCTTGGGTCACATTCGCGATTTCGTTGGAAAGCGCATGAAGCCGTCCGCCTACAAGCATTTGAGATCCATGGATGTACGTTTGTCATTCTTCTATACGAGAGGAATGTACCTTTCCCTCGCTTTTTGTAAATCATGAGCATCATCGTCTTCCTCTATTATGTCATTATTTCCGTCCAGATAACTTACCCTTTTCCCCCCTGACAGGGTTACGCACCGCTCAACTCGGATTTCGACTCCTTCTTTACCCGACATATAAAACGACGCATGGACGAATGCTTCTCTCAACCCGTCACCGGTGTCGCTGGTCGTACCATCGTTATCCTGGACCGTATCTCCCCCGATTTCAACAAAACATTTCTCTCCACCGGTGGCCGAACAAGATGCCTCAACGTCTCCTCTTACAACTACCTCGGCTTTGCACAAGCCAAAGGAGGTTGTGCGGATGCCGTCGAAGAGTGCATTAAACGATATGGCGTCAGTTCGTGTGGTTCGAGGTTGGAAGGTGGTACGAGCGATTTGCACGCCATCGGCGAGGCTTTTGTGGCCAAGTTTGTGGGGATGGAGGATTCGTTGGTCTGTTCCATGGGTTTTGCGACCAACTCGACGTATATTCCTGCCTTGGTTGGGAAAGGGTGTCTCGTCATTTCAGATGAACTGAATCATGCATCGATTCGGTTTGGTGTAAGGTTGAGCGGTGCGCAGGTTAGGATGTTCAAGCATAACGATATGGAGAATCTGGAATCTCTGTTAAGGGAAGCCATTAGTCAAGGACAGCCCAAGATGCATGAACCATGGAAGAAGATCCTATTGATCGTGGAGGGATTGTACAGTATGGAGGGAACTTTGATCAATCTTCCTGCCATCATGGAACTCAAGAAGAAGTACAAGGTATATGGACCATTTTCGCGAATAGCGTGATATTCACAATTTGTTATCAGTTTTACCTCTTCGTCGATGAAGCTCACTCCATCGGTGCCATTGGTCCTAACGGTCGTGGTGTAACTGACTACTTTGACATCAACCCTCGCTCGATCGATATTCTCATGGGCACATTCACCAAGTCGTTCGGTGCAGCTGGTGGTTACATTGCAGGAAGCAAAACTCTTATCGATCGATTACGTCTCCGAGGATATTCAGGACCTTATGCTGAATCTATGACACCACCGGTTCTTACTCAAATCATTGCCACTATGGCTTGTATCATGGGAATCGCGCTACCTCCTGCATTACAACAACAACGACAGCAGCAGCAGCTTGCGATTACCGACGCTTCCACACAACATCCGGGACCTGCACCAGCCAGTATGCTCCCGAGCTGGATTCAACTCCCACCCCAACTCTCCTCAGGCGAAGAAGGCCGAACCCGCCTCCGCCGTCTCGCGTTCAACTCTCGCTACCTCCACCTCGGCCTTCGCAAACTCGGTTTCATCATCTACGGCAACCCTTCCTCTCCCATCGTCTCTCTCCCAATCTGGAACATCGGCAAAATGGTGCCGTTCCACCGGATGATGAAGCAGATGCAGCCTCCGATTGTGGTGGTGTTGGTGGGGTACCCGGCGACGCCATTGCGATCTACTAGGGTGAGATTTTGTGTGAGTGCTGCGCATACGAAGGAGGATGTGAGCTCGGTGTTGAGGGCGTGTGATGATATTGGAGAGCTGTTGGATATTAAGCATGGATTGAAGAATGGCGAGAGGTGGAGTATTGAGGAGGTCATTGGAAGGGCCTTGGAATTAGTGCATGGAGAGGCGTAGGTGAGATGCGTTTAGGGGAGGAACTAGAGGAAGTGATAGAGCTGGAGGTGATGACGATCCTCCTTTTTGTTCCTTGGACATTTTTCATGGTCGTAATAATGCATATTTTGGCTTTTTTACGTACACCCAGCCTACTTTTTATCATAAATATTCGTCCCCTTCACTATCATACTGGAAATAGTTCTCTATTATCCGTTGTATGACCCAGTCACCCCCTGCCGGAGGGGGGTTCTTTTTTTCTCCCGCATTTTACAGGACTTCTTCCTTCTTTGAATTTTTCCCTCTTGTTAGGTTCCTTTTCTTGGTTTGTGACGAGACAATATGGTACGAAGGGATGTTTCTTATTATCTCATATTTTTGATGAGCTCTTGAGGTCTCGATGTCGCGGTCATTAGTTTGTGGCACTGTATGTGGTGTGGGCATGGGGAGTCAACTAATCATCAACGCAGTCGACTGTCACCTGGCCTAATGTGATTCTCCAACTATTCGATCAGTGGGTTAAGTAAATCTACTAGTATAACCGGATACCTTCTCCAATAACTGCATTGATAAAGGAGCCCTTTTGGGGACTCGTCCACAAATGCCTAGTCTGCACCGAGACATGACCTATTGTGGAATTTACCGAGCTTTTGTGTCACTGGCAGCAGCTGCACATATTGGAGCCCACTCTGCTAGTGAAGCTGGGTGCCGCATCTACCCATCTCCCTCAATTGACCACGATTCAAAAAAAGAATCGAGGAAAGCAACTCGTGATCATGTCAAATGGCTCTGACGGAGCTTGTGTCCAAATATAGGTGCTAGGTGCTATACACCGCACTCATAGATTATAGATTTTTGTATCGCGTCCCATTCCTGGACTTTTGTACGGAAAAAGCCCCTGTGTGCTTGTAGTTTACACTTCGACCCTAGTATTTGTTATTTGTCAACAGACGAATTAGATACCTGTCTACATACAAAGTTGATCACATGAGGCTTTGAGGTTGACGGTCACAAAGATATAGCAGAGCTCAGAGAACCTGAGCCTTCATTTTCTCCCGTCCAAGTCGCTGCTGGCATCCCATGGAAATCACCGATGACAGATTTTCTAAGCACCTCCAAATGGCCTCTAAATCTTGATTAGCTCCGAAGCCAATAGCTACGTGGAGAAACAATTTGTTGTCCTCTCGAAAATGGCCGAGAGCCACGCTTTAATCAAGTCCGCAGCCCGCGGCGACAATCGTCGCAACGCTGAGCTGGGCAAGTAGAGGGTCATTATCAAGCCCTCTCATAAGAGAGTGTGCGCTTAGGTTTGCAAAATGAACATATTTGCACATGGGAGATATTCATATCCAGGCGCACTGTCTCCTCATCGACTTTTCGTGGGGTTTTTAAACCACCAGTTGATCCAAATATAGCAAATATTCATATCTATATAAGTGCTGAGTTGTAATCCTAAAATGCCCCGTCTCAATCTCGCACAGAATGAACAATAACGAATCTGATTCTCCAAGTCCTCCCTCAATTACATAGTTGCTCTGCATCGCCTATTATTTTGCTGGTCCCACCGGTGGCGAGCTGATCCAGTTGGGCAGACATACGAACCCCCTTCTCGCTTGTTGATCAACACACCAAGGAACGTTTTGACGCCATTTCCTTTCTCTCCAATCTAAGCGGTCGTGATGTTACAGCAGTAACGTTGACGCCAGAGAAATTCACTTACACGTCGCGCAAAACACGCAAGTTCCTGACAGTACAGCAACTTATCTATCCACACTTTGGAGCATGCTGCAAGCTTTACGTGAATACTGTAGAACCCTAAGTAATCCAGCGGAGAGTGCCGAGAACGATCGAAGGCTTCAAAATCGAATAAAAGAAATCTTTACCTATGCGTACAAGCACTGCTATCCTAAAAGTCTGGCCATTGATAAGCGTTACGAAGGAGCACACAGCTTTGTTCAAGCTAATCCAATCAACGACAATGCAAATGCTGCTTATATACCAGGAATACAGAACACAATATCGGAGGTCCTATGTCTTTATAAAAAATGGCTCAAAAAATTCAAAGCAGAACAGGATAAGACCCAGCGTTGCAATGCTCTTCTGAACATTCTCACCCATAGGTCAGAAAACTGAGATAAACTCTACTTGGAGGTGAACAAAAGCCTGAGGCGAAAGGTTCCGAATGATGTTTGGAAGTGCATACAAAGGTATAAAGATGCTTGCAGAAAAAGTCAGCTTCGAATTTCTAGTGCTTACAGACTTTATCTAAAATTAACGTCATTGGAATTTTGCCAGAATCAACTTGAAACCATTGAATTTGATGCACTTTATGCGCAAGTTATATTTAGTGCACGAGTACATTGACATATTGTGCAAGCAAGCCATGTCTCCAGAACTAAAGGAGGAGGTATTTGAAAGCCCGCTGAAGGTTATACGTGTACCTCCTGTATCTGGACTCAAGCCGATAATTATCCTGACTCAAGAAGGTACGAAGACTGATGCCGCTCAACTTATTCAAGAGACCCTTAAATATATTGAACCGTTTGCATAGGACAATGATCATGCGGCAGACCACCAGATGTCAAGTCTGATAATACGTATGATCCACAAACTCGGAAAATGGGCCCTTTAATCGCCCAATCCCTTATATTGGCGTATCCAAGGTATGTTGTCTGCCATGCCGGCTCTTCATTGACCGATATAATATGCGTGCTCCACCTAATTGGGCACAATTTGACGAACGTAGATCACCCGATCACTATGATCAAATGTATCACGTATTACATGTAAATCTCGGTATTTGCCATTATGGATATATACGGTAAATAGAGATGGAGTCATAGTATATAACCCTCCAGAATCTCATATAACGATAGTGTGCTTTACCCCCCATTTCCCAGTGCTTAAGTTAGTCTCTAAACGAGTGAGTCTTGTAACCGGCCCCTGCGCCATAAGAAGCTGCATTCGTCACAGTTCACGGTTGAGGGCTCACATAAAAAAATCTACCCTGCCTGGCTAATGCACCAAACATTCCTGAACCTATTTTCAATATCATCGAACCATATCTGAGACAGAAGCTGGATACTATTATAGAGAAAGTGTTGCAAGGTTACATGCTTGGGAATGCAGCATCTACACCAGCGTTCCATCGAATAAGAAGGGTGCTACCCTTCGATGACAATGATTTCTTGGTCAAGGGGAAATCGGTAATAGTACGAAGAGATGATAACCTTCTTTGCGTTGTTATACTATAAATTAATTGATAACAAAATTTCTTAGCAGACGAGCTGAAATCGCGAGGTGTCGTCCTTTCTATTTCCAGCAATGTATCCCTTCCGCTTCTTACGGGCAGAAAGTGAGAGTGTAGTCTGCCTGCTGGCTGCTTGGACAGGTCCAGAGAGCAGTGCCAGATTGTTCGTCATAAGCGTAAGCGTAAGAGCGAGGGCAGTTTCTCTCTGTTGTTCGTAGTTAGATTCCGTTAAATATGGATACCACGAGAGCGGGAAGACATACTGAAGTAGCTGTAGTAAGCGACGCCCTCGGGACGGCAGGTGTCAGGGGTGTTGTATTGACCAGAGCAGCAGTTAGGGGAATTGGCTGTAGCGTCAAATCGGTGATTAGTGGGTGTGTGATCTCGAGTAGTGCTAGTGAGAACAAACCTTGGTTACCATCCAAGTTGGCGAAGCAAGCTGACTTGCAGCCGACTGGGAAGCCAGTGGAGTCGTAGGGACCCTTGAGAGGTGCAGGGCCTGTAGTAGTTCGTAATGATTAGCGACCTGACGGCCAAGAGGATAGCTGGGGTATGCCCCTTACAGTTAGGGACGAGGTCGACAGCGCATTCAGCGACTGGGCATCCTTTGTTGTTGCTGATCCTGTGTACGTCACAAGGGTAAGAAGTGGATAGCACTGAATTGAGTATTTGGCGTATTAAATTTCAGATTGAAGCTACAAAGACGTACCTCATAGGCAGGTTGTACCCATCGACGAGGGAGACTGAGGAACGAGAAGTATGGTATTAGAAAAGCCCTACAAGCCGCCGAGAAACCCATAGCGATGATTCCGGTGCTTCTCCGCATATATTCCGGAAGAATGTTGCGTGATTGACTTACCATCATACCAATCATTGCCTCCATCGGCGCTGAGTGTCCATTCAGCAACAGTGGCAGGGGGTACACCCTAATAACACCGAGAAATTTTGAACATAAGCACGCGGGATCACAAATGGTCAGCGGAAAGTCAAACTGACAGTACCAGAGCGGGGATCACATTGGAGACCACCGTTGCATCCACCAGTCAAGCAGGAGTTAGGACCTGCGTTGGAGGAAAAGTTGCAGTTATGTCTCCCCCAGATACGACCAGCCTTCCAGTTGTTTGGGACGTTGAAAGAGACAACGGACCAGGCGGGAGCTTCCCATCCAGTTTGGTATGATGGTGTGGCGGAGCCAACATTCAAGTCGGTGAAGATCTATGTAGACTCTTTGAACGGGTTCAAATAACACGAGAGAAGGATATTTACAGCTGGCCTCTATGGGAGTTAGTGAACGACAATAACAATAAATGTAGGCTAACATACCAGATAGTGAAGGGGCATGCATTGTAGACGGTGAAAGTTCTAGCGCTAGCACCAGTAATCAAAGTCGAAGCTGCAGCGACGGAGAGCTTCATTTTTGAGGTCACAGTAGAAGAGATTTCTGTGGAACTCGACTGGTTGCTTCACGGACACCTTTATACTTGTTGCGAGATTAGGGAAGTCTTTCTTTGAGGGCTAAGATCAACTTATCGCCCAACGCAACCGAAGAAGTAAAATATTGGAAGGAATAGTGTGGTCGAATCGACTTTGCATGAGGCTGACTTGGTGGTCGTGACAGCATCCGAGCTCCAATTGTGCCGATCCCTCGGCACGATCTACTAGCTGGTACTGAGTATCGCCAAATCCGATAGCACGCAAATCCTCTTGGTAGCCGTATGCATTGGCTGTATACCTGAAACAATAGATAAATGTGCGAGAATTGAATATGATTTGTCGATCCCCACATGGGTTCACTACCCACATCTTGCAAGCCTTAAAGCTTCTTGTTGCATGGGGAACAGATAGGGGCGCGATATTAGGTAGAACACTGCCTGCATTGGGTCACTTGATCGCTTGTGTATGCCTGAGCAGCATTTGAGACTTGAGGACTGGGGTGATGACGACTGGAGGTCAAGTATCACCTCAAGTACGTGGGACAACTATAAAACCAATTGAAGAAGGGCAGTGACTTTGTTTGAACCCAGACGAAGAGTTCCTTGGTGACTGGAAGTGCACAAATGTCAAGTTAATGTCCGCATCCTATGCCTGTGCCATGTGGTGATGACATGCAAAGTACACGAAAGCTAGTCCTCACCGCGTGCTGCATACACATCTTAAAGCACTGAAGACATAGAGACTGCATCAACCTACTTCCTTGATTCGAAATAGCCCCATCAACCATTATGTTTCAGAATAGCTGAGTCGAAGTGATCCCTCGAGTGTTGTGATTGTGTCCACGTAAACGCTCGAAGAGCATGACTACAGGATCACCTGAGCTCTTAGGATGGGACGATCGTTTGTTGGGAGATGTGGATAAAACCACCATTTATCAAGTTGGAAATGTGAGTTGTAGGTTCGTGGACTAATGATTTTGGAGCGGATCAAAGTATAATACCTTGGGGATAGCACATGCCGACCTCGGAGGACGCCGCACTATTTACGTCTGCCTGCCGTGGCACATCACATAAACGATCGCGACTAGCGCGCTCTCCACTTTCCTAAACTTACGAGTACGGACGCTATAACACTAGGGTCTAGTCTAAGGTCCTATGGATGAGGTCCGACCGTGAGGGGTATATCGAAGCATAATGGAGGAGGCCGTGGTGTCCCCCACATTGGTAGTTGATCACTTGAAGCTCAGATTGACACTACCATCGTGCTCTTAATTCTTCAAGGAGTTGTCATTCCTCCTTATTCAACCATCCAGGGTAAGCATGCAATGTGAGTTAGCTACTATCTGTCTATTTTATCTGCACCGATTATCATGATGTAGGTCAAATTGGGGAAGAAGATGACGATACCCAGCTTTCCAAATATAAATGGAGTTCGTCACGGTCGTCTGGCCCCTAGCTCACTGGCAAGCACAAAACGATTTGCACGAAAGAGTGAGGGAAACGCTAATACCAATAGTGATGCACCATTCGGATTATCGCAAACTTATGCGAACGACCTCGGGCCAGTGCGCATCAAGATTTCGCTGCCACAGGCGACAGTCACAGACTGCCTCTGCCAGAAAAGCCGATTTAAGGCGACGAAAGCCCGAGGTACTAGTAGCATATAAGTTTCACATACGTCACCACCACATGATATCGTAGAACATGGGTTTGCCTAGAACTGAATGGGAGACTGGGGTAAGATGCAGCCCAGAACGACTGCCGAGGTAAGGGAGAACAACGCTAACGTGATCAACGTAGAAACGTGGCAGGTCATTCGCCAGTTAAGACTAAGCGCGGACATTGTACCATGGTTCACATCTATATTTAACTACATGAACGAGCGCTTTTGCGCTCTACGGGGATGCCTGAACCGTCTCTCGGTGCCGACTTGTTTTCGGCTGTCTTGGGCTGTGAGTCCCTCCATTAGATTTCCACCAAGCATGGACGGCTTGCATTGAAAGCAATAAAATCAGATACGCTAGATTGGATATTGCCGTATTACTTACGGGGGGAGGGTAGCAATTGTTCGTAGAAAATATTTCCATCGGATTGTAATGCTCCCTCTGCGACAGTCGCTGTTTGTGCGCCCTGTTTTCTTTAAAAAAATGTGTCATGTACCATGTAGAATGTCAAAGGAATCTTGAAACAAATCTGCGCGCGAAGGCCGGATCCCGTCGCAGACGAAGCGACAATACGTCCTCCACCGAAGCAGCACGGGAAATTGGCCATTTGTGGGATTACACTGAAATTGCCAGCACATTACCAGGGAGTGAGGTACGTTCGGAGAACAGCTCAAATCGGTCGATAACCTCGTATGTGGTCGTGGCTGCCTAGGCAACGAGCATCGTACCTGGAAGTACTGGCCAACGTTGTGAGCCCGGCGCATAGTAAAGCTTCTCAGAAGATCATCACAATCCATTATGGAAGAAACCAGATACGAAGGAGACCCACATGATACACCGAACTCGACATAGCCTTCGTCCGATTACCTAAAATCAGTCTGTATAACACACAAGTGCACGCAACCCATTCCTGGCTAAAAGACACCATAATATTCACAAAGACCAACCAATAGCAAAAAGGTAGGGAGGGGATCCAGGAATCCTCAACATCCCACAGCACAGCGCACCAATCTGTTTTCAAAAAGAGAAGAGAAGGAAAGTACGATGAAGACGTAAAAACGGGCAAAAAGAAAAACAGTGTAGTAAAAAGAGGCATATATATCTTGTATTGTTATAGGCATACAGTAAAAGAAAAAGCTGGGGTTGTCCTTTGATCAGAGGCATTCGAGAAAAGGTGAAAGAGAAACAACACATAAACCGTCCCAAAGTAGACCTAAAATTGTTTGCAGTGTAACGAAGGAAGGTGAAAAACGGAGGAACGACTGCGGAAACTAGGGTGTATAGTGGAATAGGAAGAGGATGGGTAGACTACCATTTAGTGTTCATTGGTTAAAAGATTTGGGGAAGAGAAAAAGTCCAGGGTAAGAAATGGAAGGAATGGAAAACAAGTTCGCACTAGTAACGTTGGGCGACGAGCGGAGAATATGATAACGAGATGATGCAGTTTGAATCTGTATCAGGTTGAGGAAGTTAAGGGTCTCAAAAAGAAGAAGAATTCGTTCGAGGAGCGTTTTGATTGGGAAAAAAAAGGTGAAGTATCTAGAATCCTAGACTAAGAGGATGGATGGATGTGGAGAGGTGTACGTCGTACATGTGTAGTGGTGGTAATAGTGAAAGGGTCATAAAAAATATTAAAAGGTATAGTCCGTTACAAGCTATCACAAAGCGAGCATCTCAGTCTTATCGTATTTTGAAGAACAGCAGCTGTAAGGAGTGTCATAGACCATCAGCGGAGTAAAAAGTAAAAGCAGACACGATACTCACGAATAGCAATCAAGGCAACAAATATGACGATGACAAGAACATAGATAATGCCATACTTAATGACCTGTATTACATGTAACGTCAGCCCAAGACGCCATAACCAGCAAGCGGATGCCACGTACAATGCGTAGACGCTGCTTCTTTTGCTTCACAGAGAACAGCGGTGCTCGGATTTGCTTCGAAGGGCGAAGCCAGACTGAAAGAGGATTCCAACCACCTCATCAGAACCAAACTGAGAACGGAAAACCAAAGCACTTACACAGGAGGGTCGCATGGAATCGGTCAAAGTAAGGGATAAGGACCGGTGGTGTCAACATGAAGAGCAACATATGGCCCAACAACAGATCGGAGCTCCACAACGACAACTCGATAATCTTGACGATAAACTCTCTGGCAGGTTGTGAAATGGCGTGTGTGCCCAAACCACGACCGTACCATCGACCAGTCCACCACGCCCTGTTCGTCTCGTCGTGCTTGAATTCACGAGATAGGAATACCGAGATAAGGATCTTGTGAATCGCACGTTGGATGCTGATCACCGCAATAAGACCCATTACCGTATTGGCAGTATCCCATCGTTCGAGGTACCACTAAAGTACAAGAAAACACCAGGTCAGAAACGCAAAAAAAAAAACCCCCCACTGAATCAAACGACATACCAAGAACTCAAAGAACCCAAGCATCCCAACAACCCCCAAAATGTGCGCAAAAGTCGCCATAATCGCTCCAAAGGTAGGGAACCTCGGGTCCAACATCGGCCCCAGCAACAACGAAGCAATAAACTGCGCCAATAGCACACCCGCATTCCACACAATCGGACCCAACGAGATGACAGCGATCCTGATCAACGGACTCGGTCCAGTTCCTCCATCCGCCTCAGGGAACGATTTGATGAACAAGTACGCAATCACGAAAAGAATGGCCATGAAGACTGGGAAGACGATTTCGGAGAAGATGACAGCTCGCCATCCTGCACGAGGGATATCACTGGCCGTGTTCTTGTCAGATGGAAGACCGAGTCGCTTCTTCTTGTACCCCGTGATCATCGTACGAGAGAGACGGCAGTAGCCAATCCAAGCATTCTTGTGGGTGCGTGAATTACCACGAGACATCCACCGCAAGAATTCCCTGCAGATCGTTCAAATCAGCCAGCAGCCAGACAAATCAAACACAGAGCAACGTACCTATAGTCAATGATAAAGTCTGAGAACACAAACTGATGGGGGTTAAACCAGAACGGAGCGATGCAAAGCGACAAGATCGAAATCCAGAAGTACAGGAGATACGGCGTCCAAATCGTCAATGTCGCATACAGCAGCATGATGAGGGTCCTCATGCCCATATATATGCTCGGCCCCGCAAAGCGAGAGAAGAGGATACTGAAATTGATCCTCGCCGTTGCGAAACCACGTCCGGTAGCGATATACCTAGCTCCACCAAAGTTAAGATTGCTCATGATGGAGTGCGTGTAGATTTGAGTTGAGAATACTTCGAAAACGGGGGATAATGATCCAAATTGTTTAGCCAGACGGAAGATGGCTTTCCATGTTCCACGTTCAACGAGTTCTAATGGATCAAAAAGTCATTTAAAACAAACCAAAAGACGGCGACGTTACATACCTTGGAGGAAGAGAGGAAGGAATGGAATCACGAGCACCAAGAAGATACTGATGATGCAGCGTTGAATCCAATCAAACACAGGAACGAGGTTATAACATCCTCCTTGATCAGCAATGAAGTTTCCAGCCGCGGTGTACTCGCAAATCCTAAGCTGCGAGTTGAGAGTACCCAGGAAGACCACTAAACACCAGGAATGATCAGAACTACAAGCCGTACAGGAAGGTAAGAAAACAACGTACGAGTGATAACGAAGATCTGAACCGACAACATGACTAGCATGTTGTTAATCTGGAACCCAGGATGACCATAATAGAATGTCAAGAACCGATCGATAGGCAATTGGGTGCCCAGATAATAGTACTCCCGACTGAGCATCTGTTCACCCATACCCGTCCCAATCTTCGTCTGGAAGTTCAAGATCGTTCCAAACCCAAGGTCACGACCTTTTCCGCACTGATAATACTCGGTATGCTTGATCCGTCCTCCTCGTCCAAACGCGTTCATACCGGCATAGATATCCTCGTTCAAGTGCAATCCTTTCTGTGCCTTGGATACACCTCCTCGAGTCGTCATATACATCGCGTTCAGGAAATCCGGATGTCCATAATGCAGTTTCCCTCCAATCCAGGACATCGATCTCGCCGAGAGCGTTCCAAACGTCTGCTCCTTCCCAGCCGCCAAATCTCCCAAGATACCAATGTTCTCCGAAAAGATATACTCCCTCGCACCGACAATAGCGACCGGGGATTGCTTGAAATCCTTCGGCGTCCATTGATCATAAGGGCTCTTATTCGACACACCATACTCCTCAAACTCTCCCAACACATTCCGGATCTTCAAACACTCCTCGAGGTAGTTATCCTGGTTGGCATCGATGAGTTGAAGGTATTCGCCACGGTAGAAAATAATCGCGTGGTTCTGATTATCCGATTTGCCATCACCAAGGATAGGATTGCCGGGTAATTCGATACGGAATTTCGGCCTTCGTTTCCCAGTCTCGGGTACAAATTCACTATGCCCATCGATCAACGCAGAGAAAATCCTGGGATCGCCTCCTTCCTTCCTCGGCGGCTCTTCCTCCAGATAAGCGATCTGAAGATCGGGATACGCGCGCAACAAGAATTCAGCATTCTCATGCTCCTCCTTGTTGAATTTGGAATATCGTTGCATCGAGACAACGAATTTAAATTTCCTCCTGGACATACGTTCGAGTTCCCTCTCCAGCTTATCCGTATTACCTCCAAACAACTGGACCACCTCGGGATTCTCGACACGATAGAGCAGCTTGATGGCCTTGGAGTAGTTCATCATCCCAGACACCGTACGGTACAGCGTCTGAGCGCGAAGCGATGCCCAAATACGTGTTCGAAGAATAAACTCCGGCGCGGCTCGTTTGAAACCAATGAAATAGAACGGCAGATCATCGGCCTTGGACAACCCCTTCTCCTCTCCAAACGGATTGCCACCATCCAACTCATCCGATTCTTTCGCCAAAATCTTGGTATCCTTGACGAAATTCTCCCACTCGACGGGATGAAGTTGTTTAAGGTACTCGAGCAAGGTGACGCGGGTGTTTTGATCCTCTTCTCGAATGATCTCTCTGAGGGAAAGAAGGGTCTAGAACACACAAAAAGTTAAAGCTCCACAGACTCCTATGCGAAAGAAGGTTAAACTCCATACCTTCTCACTGTAATGGGGCGTCAACACCGTAAAGGTAGGCATAGCGTCTACCGGCAATGGTTCCGGAATTTCCGTCGTCAAGGATTGAGCAAAGAACGAGATTCTCCTCTCCGCTTCACTACCAGGGGGGAAGAACTCAAAGTTGTCGCTCTTGTCCTGATTGATGAAGAAGGGAGGCGCCCTCAGACTACGACGGCCGTTCGGACCGGTATCGACTTGATGGTAAAGGAGTTTCTGCACATGATCGATGGAAAGAAGGTGCTCTCGATACATCGAGATGATGATAGCATTCCAGATTTGTGAGACGAGGACCTATCATCACCATCATCAGCCAATGCCTCAAGCCATAACTCCTCTCCACGTACCTTGGGTTTATACTTGACACCCATCTCCCTAGTCGCCAAAAGCTTGGAGTAAATCCTCTTCGGCAGCCTGCTATAGATATCCTTCCAAGGTGTCCAAATTGAAAGCCCCAACAGAAAGGACCTCGCGATACTAAACACCGTGTTCCAAATGATGTACCACAAGAACGTATCCAGGAAGAACAAGACCAGATCCATGATATACATGATCGTCAACGTGAACGCGGCATGGTTCCTGCACAATGCATTGCCGAAAAAGCGATCGTCGCAGTTCTGGATCTTCATCCCCACCATCACTCGTATAGGGTCCCGGAACGAGAGGGTGAGGTAGAAATAGGATTCGGTCAACTTGCAACCAAAGACGAGGAACCAGAGTAAGGCGGAACCGAAACGGCTTCGTGGAGACAGAGTTGGGTAACTGGCGGTGAAGGTTTGACTGGCGAGGTATTTTCTTGACTTGCCAGCTACACGGTCACCAAACATTCGACCTGAAGGCATGACAGCGAAAAGCACCGTGGCGGCCACGGCGATAAAGAATTGGATGATACCAAGGATGAGCGCCAATGATCCTCCAGTCCCGTTGCTTTCGGCGATAGCGACGTAAAAGGTGGGTCCACAAGTAAGTCCAAGCGTGAGGAACAAGAAAAGCAATCGACGAGTGAGGTGTGAGGTATTATTCCAAGTCGTGGGGATATATGAGAATTCCGCAAGAGTGGCGAGTATCATAATGGCGGTGGCGACAGCTCCGCCTAGGGCGGTAGCACTCCATGTCATGGCTGCCGTAGCGCGAGTTCCTTCGGTAGCGTAAATGGTTGGGGAATTATAGGCGGTATAGAACCAGTAGATGGCGACGTGAATGACCCATATCCGATTGAAGTTGACCAAGAGGTGACCGAAAGATCGTTTCTCGAAATAGGTCTTGAAGAATGCGCGATTCCAATCGATTCTATCGAATTTCAAGAATCGTTGAGGTGGTGGAAGGTCGATGAGACGGGTCTGGAAGAAATGAGTACGGAATAGATAACGGAATGATTCGAGTTTACCTTGTCAGCGAGCATTATCCGAGCAATGCCTTCTGGGTACCAGAACAGCTGGTTAACGTCATCGTACCCAATGATAGATTCGTGATCCCTCTCCCTCCTCACAAACTTCCCTTCAACTACCTCGTAGCCCTGGTCCCGAATAAAGCGGTAAAGCGGCTTAACAACAGTCCTAAGATACAGCCCTTCCGGAACGGGTTCCACCCTATTCTGGCATTCGGGACTTCGGTAATAATCATCCGCAACCTTGAAGATGAAACATAGACATTCGGGCATAAACCTGACCTGCGCAGCTTCACCCCAACACAGGAGGTATAAAGCAATTTGTCGCAGACGATCGTACTGCGACATATTCGCCATTGCGAGACGCCAGCGCTCAAGAGCCGAATGGAGTGACTTTTCGTGCGAATTTGCTTTGGATTGCTTGCCCCGTTTGGACTTTAGTCGTGTTAAGCCGGAATTCTGGGATTGCCCAACGGCATCATCCAGATCGAGTTGTGCCGCAAAGTACCATTTGCGGTAGTTGGCGTTGGGACCGCCAATGTAATCGGCGTGGAGGGTAATTAGAGCTTGATTGGGTGACATGCGAGATGCTCGACTATCCAACTGCTGCATCAGGAAATCGAACTGCAAGGACATCATCGTTGGTCAGTATGTTGGACCCATAGCGGCGTGTCAGAGATGGAGTAACAAATAATTAACAATAATCGCTGGGAGAAGGTTTCCGAACAAGGGTGTCAAGTAGGCTTTGCCCACAGTCCCCCGTTTGTCATTGCCCCGTAGAGGAAAAGGGTGACTAGAGATTAAAGAACAAAGTAGGCGGGGCTCCAAGGAAAATCAAGGCGCCGAGGGAGGATTGGCACGGGGAGCGGGGAAACGGACATAAAGAGGGAAAGAAGATGGCTAGTGATGTGTCAACGTACCATATTTCTCATCGAGTCCCGTTGGAAACCAAACTTCTGCGTGAGGTCTAGGAAGACATCCTCGATCTCCTCCTTGGACAGTGGGATTGAACGCTCTGCTGCCCAAGCTGGATACGAATCGCGTGCACCGGCTGGTAGAGGGCCGAAATCCATGAAATTGGGTGTTGAAGCTTCAGAATAGGGACGAATACCGGGGGGAGGACCTAGAGATTCGTTGGATGGTGCATATCTTTGAGCATAGACATCGCCATCCGAGTCCGTATCTTGTTGCGCTGTGATTCAATGAAGCATATGATAATGCAACAGCAATTTAGAGTTGTGGTAAAATTGAGATTAGAGGAGAACATACGGTAGACGTCGTAGTTACCATTCTGGTCGTAATAGTTGGAATCATGAAAGCCGTTGCTACCATCGGAGCCATATGCATCCTTTCGAGTGTAATCTAGATTGTCCGAGTCGTTATCGTAGTCTCGCCTTGGCTGTGCAGAAAAAAGATCGTTTTGGTGTGTGTCGTGAGATTGCGAGGAAGAGAGAAAGCCTTCCTGGCTTTGCTGACCAGGCTGGGCTTGCATTTACGATGACAGGGAGGGGGAGGAGGAGGAGAGGAGGAGTGCTGGTGGCCGACCTGAATGACGGAAGAAACCAACTGAGGGCGTGGCAACAGGAGGGCACAGCCACCGGCTATGTCCGATACCCTTGCAGGACGGGGACCAAGGCAGATTTTAACTGGATAATAGGATGACCAGGCTGTGGTCTTGGATGCCCGAGATTGTCAAATTGAGAGTCTTGTGGTCCTCGCTGCTCCACGACAACTACTATGACATAGATCGTGTGCTAATGCTGGTGGACGAGAATAGCCCCAGCACCGTGCCTCATGATCAGCAACGGCGATTATAACCTGCCGATCAAGTTTCGCTGGTACCTGAGGTTACGACTTTATTGGATTCCACAAAATTGGATGTTACGCCAAGCGGAGTTGCACACATGCCCGCCGTCCAACAAGGTCCCCAACGGGCGAGAATGCCCGAATGATACCGACACCCTGCCTGGTCCATTGCGCTAAGCAAATAAACGTAAATACTTCCTCAAGCTCAGCACGTGCACGTCCACGTGTACATCACGACGCGACGCATCAGGGGCCATCACAATTCACATGGATCCTGCCCATGGTGCCCCTTTACTTGACTGGAACCGCATATAACTCCTCCAGAGGCTTCCATCCTCGAGCGGGTTATCAGGTGCTGCAGTGCGCACCTAGAACACACTTCATCGTCTAACATCGAGATAGAAGGCTTACGAAAGGGTCACATCACATTAAAACGTATTTCCTGATGGACCGTAGCGTAGCCAAAACGGCTGCATCGCTCATGGCCTACAACGAGGACGCCATGCGTCCACGGTAAATCATCTTCTCACTACTTTCAGTTCGCCTCCACCCTGGTGACATTCTAGCTTGCCTGGTGGGTCATACGTTACTCAATATATACCACCATAATCCAACTCCCTTCCCCAGTATTAGCTTTCTGTCCATTTTGTTGACGTGATTGACCTTGCTTCGGTCCCGTTGTATCTCCAGAGAGATACATCCAAGACTTGTGCTCAAAGAATTCGTAAGCAAAAATCTATATGATCAATTTGGCTCTTCCTTACAGAAAATTGTCTTCCGATGGTGCAACAGGCACGACTTCACCTTCACTCGGAGACTACCAACACCAGTCTTTAAACCATACCACCACCACCAACGCTTCTCATCACTCATGGCACCCCACTCTGCTTCCTCTGCCTCCTCATCTTCCTCGACATTCATCCCCTCTCTCCCTGCAACACCCCAGAAGCATGCTTTCTCAAAGGACCCTTCCTCCATCACCATCCCAGGCCTACCATCAAATACATACCAAGTCATTGCCATCACACAGGCACGCATATATCATGCCGAGCTGAAAACTAAAAGCTCTGAATGGACCTACTCTACCCTTCGGGGCATCTTAGTCTTTGGAAAGGACACCGATACCTCCGACACCTCACCAGACGAATTCAATCTCGAACGATTCTGGTTTAGACTGATCAACGAAGAAACCGGTCAAATCACCTGGCTGCTGAGACTACCATCGACGTTCAAGTACCAAGTCGATCGACCTTTCTTTCATACATTCCAAGCGAGGGTAAGTCTTTCATCATTCGCATGATGAGTAAACATCACCCGATATGCGCTCTTTCTCGTCGGAATCAAAGAACTAACCTCTTTCTCTTCCAGACACGTAAATACGGATTCTTGCTGGACCAAGACGACGAAGCACAAACCTTCTTCAATCTCATCTCATCACGTACTCAACCACCCCCTCCGCCTCCCTCACCTCCGTCCACTTCTCCAGGCAGCCAATTGAGTCGTAAGTCTAACTGTCCGCATGACTGATCCAGGTCACTAAACATGCATATATGCGCTTTTGTCGTTAGGTTCATTGTCATTAACCCGAAATCGAAGTCTTCGGGCCAAAAAACAATCTCCGCCTCCTAGTTCTTCAATCCCTGCCAGTGTCCCTACCGTCCCTGCCTTACCACCTCCACCTCCTTCTCTCTACCCTGTCTCCACACACAGACACATCCCCAATTCCTCATTTATCTCCGTCTCTACCTCAATATCTGCACCAGTTTCTAGATCCGGTTCTACAGCCAAATCCATTAAACAAACACCTCATTATCGTACTAGACGCCAACAAGAACTAGACCAGGCCCAGGAAGAAGAAGAGTTAAGACAACAGAAACAGTTGAAGCAACAACAACGTCGTCGTGGTTCTTCTTCAGACTCTTCTTCCTCTTCCTCACTTTCTTCCTCCCATTCACTTTCACGTTCTCAAACCTTGAACTTGAACATCTCAGCACCACGACACGGAAGCTTGATCCACGTTTCACACGTGGGTGTTACCCAAACCGGTGACATCAAAGCTTCAGATAACTTGGACGATAAATGGAGACGTGGGTTGGAAGAGTATAGGAGTACGAGACGAGCGGAGGCGCTGCATGACAATGAGGATGGACTCGAGGTGCCTGTCGCTGGGAGCCAACCACCATCGGAGCCCATACCAGCCCCAACATCAACGCCAATGACAATGCCAGTAACAGCACCAACGACGACGGCTACGACTACGACTTCGATGAAGTGGGTAAGTCTGTTCATGCTTATTCCAACGTATACCCTATCGTAGCTGATAAAGCACCTGTCCGCGCGTATACGTAACTTATTCACCAAAAAGTCCACGACGACTAACGCTAACGCCTCGACCGCTGGCGTCAACGATAAATCAAGGCATGCAGTCGGAAGTCAATGTATGTCCACCTCTCCACGAGTGCTCCCGCTTGCTCTTCTCTGCTCTCATTTGCGTGATCACCCGTGCTGATGCTTGACGTTTTCCGACAGTTTTGGAGCGACTCAAGGCATCAGGGGATAGGAAACACTTCAACACGAACACCGGGGCTGGTGCCTCAGGAACCCTGAGTGCGAGTCAGAGAGCGAATCCCTTCTCTCGTTCGTTGGGACCGGGATCGCTACAGATGATGGAACCTGTTCGGTTTGATCCTGGAGCTGCCTAAGTTCCAAGTTCTGGGCGATGGGTTATGTTTATCGCTCTTCCTAGACTTGGGCTTCTCGTCTAGCTTTCTCTTGCATCCGTTTCTTTTCTTTTTCGTGACTCGCAACTCTCTCAATTTGCATGACTCTATGCGCATACGATACATGCATACCATACGTCCGCTTGCACCCGCGCTCGCAATCGTATATCTTATTGTATTCCTTCCTTGAACCTTCGATTAATAGCTTGGCATGTTTTGATGCATACCATTATAGGTATCAGTATCGTACTATTAGTCTACATACATGATGCATTGATGCATGAATAAGAATATTGTGATGTCCATGATGAAGGCGCGTGTATACAACTCTGAACCAAAAGCGAGACCCAGTATGTGCGGGTAGAGGTATTTGATGTGATGAGATGAGATGATATGGATCATATCCTAGTGATCACCATATCCTACAGGTACAAGTCGGAGGCTAATAGGAGAGCTGTGCATGATATGTAACAGAAATGGGGAAGACGGACACCCACAGTCGAAAATGGTCGTCAGCCGAGGATGGGATGTAGTCGACCACCATGATGGGCTGTATCGTGAATCTTGTTGCCATTGGGTCAGGACGTGAGGTTGACCTTGAGGCATTAAAATTTGCTTAAATCTCGACCAAAGATCCCTGTTCCGAGTGGTGTACGTGAGTGTTGTAGTTGAGACACGACACGCAGTCGGAAAAGAAAAGGCAGTAAGGGAAAGGGGTGGTCGGAGAAGAGGAAAGTGAACGCGACTGGGCAAGTTCATTTTTACTCACAGTTCAAGAACCTGTTTGAAATGGCGATGAGATGGCGGAAAGAGGTTAGCAAAATCGGTGCTTCTTGAAACCTTGTACCGTATAATTGCTCACCAATAGAACGGGACCAAAATCCTGCAACGCAAAGAAAAGAAAGAGACGTCAGTATCTCATCACTTCAAATCAGACCAAAACCCGATTGGCGGGAGGGAGTAGGGCCAACAGAAAACTCGGAAATAAAACAAAACCACAACCGGAAGCGCACTTATTCCTAACGCTCAAAGTCATCGTGAAATACGCCGAGCGCCACAACAACCATGCTAATCTTCCAGCTTCTTTATTAATGATAGGATCCGAAGTTTGAGGGTCGTATATCGCTTTCCTATTGAAAATATGCACCGTAAAATATGAGGTTAAAACAACAATATGGGTAAAACACTGACCATAACGTACCAATCACCGACATAAGCCAAGCTCCCAAGGTTCTTGAACTTGAAAGGTTGAGGTGAATCTTGATCCTTGATGATAGTGTTCAGCTTTCGAGCCAAGTATCGTCCTTTTTGGTTCGCCACTGTAGATGTAGCGAACATGAGAATGATGATATAAAGATGGATCATGGCCTCTTTGCGATAGTACGCACCTTGTGCAGTCGCGGGTAAAGGTGTTGTATCGATTCTAGCTGCATCTCCGATAGCCCATACATCCGGATTCACAGCTCCATCTTCCATTATAACATTCAAATGACCATTCGTTTTCAAGCTAATATCATGTTCGTCAGAAAGACGACCAGAAAAGTAATAGAACATTGAGTGATTTAGCTTGCCTGGACGTTTTTTCATCTTTTTGAATTGCAGTGATGCCTTGGATGAGAGGATTGGGAGATAAACCAGTACTCCACACCAATAAACCAAACGGAACTACAGTAAATGATTCAGTTACTTAAGTATTTCCTCAACCGGAAGCGAACGAGGTGTAGACATACCCTCTCCAATCTCCCGAACGTACATCTTTCCCTGAATGAACAAGCGCCATGGATCAACAACACTCAGCCAATCCGGAGAAAGACATCAACAAACTTACGTCTTGGACACGCTCAACATGGTGGCTCGTCAAAATCCTGATACCTTCCCTCGAGAATGTCTTTTCCGTAAACCTAACCCAAATATATGCGTCAATGCTCATGAGAATCGCGACCCAGCCAGCGCTTACTTTACGAGATTCTGATCAAAACTCCCAAGAATGGACGGTGCAACGTCAAATATGGTGATTTTACACAACCTGACCAATTGAGGGTAATGACGCCGAACATCGGTATGTATAAAATCAAATAGTTCTGCTCCGAATTCTACCCCTGTCGGTCCGCCACCTAGGAGAGGTCAAGGTATTAAATGCATATCGAGTTGACTGTGGTGGGAAACTGACCGACAATGCAGAAGTTGAGAATGTTTCGTGAGTCAACGTCTGACATGGTGGGTTGGTTGGCTTGTTCAAGACCTACGAAGTCCGCATATTAGCAAATGGATGTGCTCGAAGCAAGGATTACTTACATTCTACTATCCGACCTCGGATAGCCCGTGCGTCTCTTACGTCTTTCAAGAAATGCGCGTGTTCTTTCACGCCCGGAATGCCAAACGCTGAAAGTACGCATAAGTCAGTAAATCCACCCTATGATCAAGCGCAGCACGTACTTTGAGAGTAGGCACCAACGGCAATGACCAGTTTGTCGTAGTTTAACCAAAATGATTTTCCTGTTCCGGGAAATGGTCTTGGTGTGTCTGGTCCTGCTGAACCAGAAACTGGGGACTCTTCAAAGATTGCTCGTGGTGTTGCTGGCGTCTACGGTTTGGATCAGATACCTGAGCTCGTGGTAGAGGATAGCATATATGCCATCGAATGGTTGTACGCACGCATTGTAGGCGTTTCCGTTTAAAGTCTTTTGGAGAGAATTTGAGATGGCTTAATGATAAGGACATATAGATATAACGCACCGATATTATCACACCAAGCTTGATAAGCCGCCTGTTCATCGAGTAAAACATCACATCAACAGATGGAACGTATAAGGGGGGACCTACGACGGCTGGGCTGAACCGACGAACCTAGAGTGACGTCAGTAGGATATATCATGGATAGGAATTCCCTGCTCACGGGTTCAACTGCACATCTCAATTCCAAAGTTCCCACAGAACAACCGGCCAACAAGGGTGTAAAGTTGAAATAATTATTCGGGGAGATGACCGTCACGTCTATCGTATGGAGAACAAGAAACCAAATTCAAACACGCATGGGATAAACTCATTCTTCTGATCCTGGTCTCCAATGACTTACCCCATCGTTTCTTATCTATTTTTCTCAACACCTCGTACCCTCCCCATCCCGACCCGAGAATGACGAGTCGCTGTTTGTATCTAGGAGTTGCGGCGGAAAAACCAAAGTTCCGCTGATCAAAACGTTGTCGACTTTGAGGCTGTCGCGCCCGAATAGGAGAGCAAGTCGTATGGAGAAATCTAGTTAGACTTCCGGCGGTGAGCCTTGGTTGTAAGGTTGAAGGTCCATTTGTTGCAGTCGGAGGAATTCTACGACAATGGCCGGCACCGCCGGCACCAGGCGAAACTGATGTGCTCTTCGAGAACTTGCGGTCAGGGAGTTTGTGATGGATTGGAAAATGCGAGCTCAAGTTGAAAGTCAGCACCGCCTGGCGCCAAGCAAGTTGCTGAGCAACTGAAACTGTCCCGGAGTTGACGAATTGTCTGAATGATGACAATGTTAACATGTCGACTCGGGGGTCAGGTACGTGACGAGTTGGAAGGAAAGATAGGGTTTGCTTGAAGATGCCTGATTGTTTCAAGTAACGAAGTCAAATCAGCCGAAGGGAATCGGAAGGGCGTTCGAAATGCTAGAATTGCGCTCATAAATACTGGAGGTCGCCGACGTCGACACGGACGTTACCAATCACAGACACCATTATAAAATTGGACGCCTACTAGTCAAATAAGATTATTTAATTATATAAACAATAGCTCAGCAACTTGCAAGTAGCTGAAGTAGTGGAGCAAATCTAAAGGAGTTCGGTCGTCGGGGGGGACGTCGTGAAAGCGGGAAGACATTTTGTACAGATCTGGGTAATGAAAATAGGCAAATTCACGTTACTGCTACGTACTATCTCATCTTGTTTGCCGCAAAATCGTAGACAGAAATTAATGTGACTATGTTTACGGTTTGTTGACAGTGACGGAGTTTACATAATCACTATCATAGTCTGGCTACGGGAGACTAAGAAATTACGGACTTCGGGATGGGTATGGAGCCAAGCCACTGTTTCGCAGTTTGTACGCCTAGTTCGAGAGTGCGTGAGTCGGCATGGTATGTCTTTCTGTTTCTTTTTTCCTCATCAGACTGATAATTGACCAACGAAGAAAACAATTTATAAGATCGGTTATTTCACCTCTACAGGGATAAATTATTGACCCGTGATACATTCGGAGTAAAGCTGTGGAAAACAATACAAACAATGCGGCAAGAAAGTTGGAGGACAAGCAAATGTTACACAAAGGAACGTACTGACATTAGATATTATTCGTATCAGTCCCGATCGCTCCCTACGTCACGTTCTACGTATCTCCCATTTCACGTCCCATCAGCGCATCCAGATAACCTTTCAGAACTTACCCCACGTTCATCGAAAAAATCGCTGTCTGCCGGCCTGTGAAGCAGGCTGAACAACGAAAGACACGGCGCAAGACGCGGAGTCGACAAGATGAGAAACCAGAAACTGAATGCAACATCGAGGTTCGTCCCAGCAGAAAGCTTCGCATGGGGTAGAGGAACAGCTGTCGCATTGTAAATTAAGTACAGTTCCAGTACTCGACGACAATGGAAAAATAATCTGATCAGAAATACGTACTCCATACGCTCATCATCATAATAAAGCCGTATCACTTACCCACGTAGTTGCCTGCGTCTTTTACAAATTTTACAAATATTTAGGGATATCGCAAGTAACGTAAGAAACTGTCCACGAAACAACGTCTGTTATGATGACGACGACCACCAACGCCAGCAAACTGCACCTCGTTCAAAAACAGGGAGTGATATCAAAAAGGAATATACGAATAAGCCAGGGAACCGAGAAAAATGAGATACAACCAGCTACCAGACCGGATATTTGTACATCTGGACGATTTCCACAAGTAAGAATTGAGAGACCTCGCTAGCCAGCAAGGTAACTGCAATGTCCATAGCGGTGGCGAAACAGTGATCGAGGAACACCACCAACGTCACCGCCAATGTAAAGGATTGCGGGCGTCAGTTGATTTTAAATCGGCTTGGTGGAGTTCCTTGACGGCCAGTGGGAGACGTCATGGTCAAGGATCGGAGTGCGCTTGGTAGCGTGACTCCCAGCAAGGAATAATACTGATGGTGCCAATGTGCTTGCCACTTGCATTGAACGCCAGTGGCATCGCTGGTGGATACATAGCCACGCGATAGTCATCCTCTCTCTCTAGCACCTTTCGCGCCGCCATCAAGGCCCATTATATACGTGTTCTTGCCAATTACTTATTTTCAATTTGCCGAGGGAATTGCTTGCTTGCTGCTTCCAGCTTGGAGCCTCTGAATACGCTTGCACGAATCCCAAAGGACCAAATTACTAGCAGAATACAGAATGAGTGCGTCATTGACCTCCATTGGAAGAACTCTAGGGCATATAATAACCATCCCTACCGCATATCCACAATCTCCGTGGCTATTCACTCAATGCTGCAGTCCCCAGGGACAAGTTTCAATGATTTCAACCCTGGAACCTCGCCGATGTACCAATTGATTAAAGAACAGGAACAAGCGAAGCGAAGAGGCTGATCTGTCGTTATGAAACGTCTTGAGAGTGATGTTTTAGTGGCTCTTTCTCAACCCAGGCATCCACGAGGCTTTGAGTCTCAAAGCCGGGTACTTCTATCGTTTTCACACACCAGCTGCCCCGCGAAACTCGAGATTTCAGGGACAGACATCCTACCTCGCGTGATCATAACGGCGAGGCAGGGTTTTCGTGCCCAAACTATCCTCGCTGTTGTCCCCGTCACCCGGGCGGGATCGCCTAGTCGGTTCCCGCAGGGGGGTCACGCACACTACATGCGTAGACACAATACATAGTGGACACACCAAATTGCACTTGCACAAATTGAGAATTAAATGGAATTTCAGTTTAGGAAGCATCAGAACAAATCCTAAGATAGCTTTTTAATGCAACTAGTGGTGGAACGGTGAGATGCGTGATAAAGCATCAGGGAAATGTACGCGATACGAGGCGCCCGACCGAATTATTTTCACCAGCTGATCCCCAGAGCTCTCAATCGCAGCTTGATCGAAACTATGATATATGCACTGTGGTTGTCTATGACAGTTGCCATCGGACAAAAATCCGGTAAGTTCTTTCGCCTCACCTAACGCTTATCAGAATAATAAGCTACCTTATATGTCCACTGAGTTTGCTTGTACTAATATCATTCATTGCAGTGTGAAAACTATGAGCTTTCGCTGGCCAACCTCTTTCAACGATGGTATAATTCTCTTCAACAATGATCGGCTCAATGCATGGGGAATTATCGTGAGCTAGAGCTAAGTGAACAAGCGCGAACGGGCGCGAACGGTGTGATGAACAAAGCGATTTTTGTCCGATAAACACCGTCATTACTGTCACGAACTAAAACCGATGGTACTTAAATGTGAAACAAAATTCGAATTTTACCAAACTTTGCTGGCAGCCGAACATGGTGTATTGTAGAAACATATAATATGACCGCCGGTTATAGTCTTCGACAACCGCAATGATATATTATATAATGATCGACTTCGGTGAGGAGGATACCGGTGGTTATTCCAATTAAGCAAACGCACTCTTCGGTCCTCCGCGGGCATCCATAGGAACCTCAAAACTTTTATGAGCGCTTTACACTGCTTAGTCTGTCCTAGGCCTTCCTTTCTTTCGTCTCTTTTTCCTGTATTTCAACGATGGCAGACACAATGGAGGAGAACCCCATTGTATTAGATATCATGCGCTCATATGGTGCTATTATGATTGGTTGCTGTTTTTCAAGCATCACTTGGGGGGTTTCGTCCATGCATCTGTAAGTGATACCTCGTATTGCTTCGCAACCAACGCAGGAATCTGATTTTTGAGATATCCTATCGCAGTTTCCTTTACTTATTCAAGTGAGCAACTATACACAACTTACCAGTAGGATCGGATGTCATCCCTGATTCCGAATCCCTCGCTAGCTATGAGAAGGATCATTGGACAATCAAATTACTAGTGCGTGTTCATCTATATACGCGCACATCAAATACTCTGACTGACACTACGTTTTCATAAAGGTTCTATTCGTCTGGTAGATCTATCCAAATGTTCCTCGACACAATCAGCATAACACGTTGTTATAGGGGCATGGATACTGCGAGGGAGATACTTGTGATGAAAGCGAGTAGGTGGCCTAATTGCGTATTCCCTCAGCTCTTCCGCCAACTCCGAGTTGTGCAGTTTTCCTAGTTTTGATACAGAAATGGGGTCGCGTGGCAGGACTATCTGAAACGCAGCCGTAAGTTCGGTACCCCGCGACGCCCTCCAATATCACTTCACTAACCGCTAAATCACCGCAGTGGGCTTATAGTCAGTCGAGTTCTTATACAACACCACTTCCCCTCTAACGCACTTGTTCAGCACCACATGTGGATTTCAGTACGTTCAAGTCATAAATACTTAGATATCTCATCACACAGCGATTTTGCCCCAGGGGATTATAGCTGCTACAGTGCAAATGTACTTTCTATGGCGAATCTACAAGTGTGAGCGCATATGATGCCTTTCTTGATTTATCATCTGACCATCTACAAGTTGATGCCCACAGGGCACTGTTTCTTGCTTTACTAGTACGATATTTTCTTCACTTTAAATAAGGAATGACGGCCGACTAAGTTTAGCTGCCCATTATGTCCTGGCAAATCAGTGAGTGGATCTCCCCTCGGTACCTTGTTTCCCTGTTTAGATCCCTCTCTCCAAAGTTGGGCCGATACATAAGTTTTATCTTTCAGTCATAGTTGTCAGTATTCAACGTCTCCATGGAACAGTGTTCTCAATAACGACGTAAGGCATGACATTTTGAACTTAAAGCCCTAATTCACCTTGCTGTAGTCTAGGGGACCTTAGGATCAGTATTGTCTTGGATCGAAGGCAAATCGTGAGCATTCTTTGACTAAGTGTCATCCGTTTACCTGTTCTCCAGGCCCTCACAGAATCGCTTCAAGCTGTTGGCTTTGGCGTCGACATCATACTCGCCATAGCCATGACTCATTACTTGATAAAGAATGGCCAATTCCATCTCAAGTCCGAATCGTACGTGAGCAATAACCTTTCTTGTGAACGCTTTGCGCATTTACTACTCTCTTAGCATGAACACTGGCAACAGGCTGATCTTTGACACATCCATCCTCACAGTCAACGCTGGCATCTGGACCACTTTCTGCGCTTTTATGGCTCTCATCACGGTACATCTCACCATTACACAGAACCTCACACACTAACTCCTGCATCAACAATACCAGCTGCTTGTATTTCCTCGCGATTTCTTTTTCCACATTTTCGACCTTCCGACTGGCGGGTTGTATGTCAGTTCGTTACTTGCGAACCTCAATACCCGCCGATACTTCGCAGGGGCAAATGCCAACGTGCAGCGTAGTACAATTGGCCGAGGAACAAGTGTTCAGCTCACAACCATCTATCCACCAGATAGCCCCAGTGTTCAGGTCGGTCTTCGTGGCTACTGGCGTATATAACTGAAACAACCTTCCTATAGTCTGTAGGGCTATTTGAATAGCAACGCCAAGAGGTTTCTCTTCAACTCCGCCTCAGAATCAAAGTCCATTGTGCTAGCCTCTTCGTTTTCACTAGGCTACTGCGTGATATGGACGCGTAATGCAGTTTGTCGTGCTGCAGCATACAACCGAGACAGCGTGGATCGTCCTCTAATGGTTCAAACTCTGCGTCGCCACCGAAACTACCCACACCACTGCCTTTACATCATAGACACTACACACCATCAACAGTTTACTTTATCACTACCATACAAATACGTCATTTTCTGTCTCGATCGCCATGTAGTCTCGGCTACATATGCCGCTCAGTCTGTCGAGATTGCGTCGCTCGAGACCTTTCAAAATACGCTAGATGTGTATCTTGCTATAAATGTATTCTATACAGCATCGTCGTCAATACCAACATTCCTTCAATTGCTGCAATAATGCTCTATAAGGATGTGGTTAGAGCAGAATGCAATCTCGATTATACCTTTGGGATAAGGCACTATCCATTTCAAATAATTTTTCCATGATACCTCTTGTACCTTAAAAGTGGAAACTGTTGTCCAAATTTAGCGCGGTAAACTTGGAAGTATAGTGCACACCCAAAGCAACGTTCCCAGTTCGCCACTGATTCACTATTCGTGTCTGTAGAGATGCTCTTCACTCCCCTACCACCCGCCATTGATTCCCACCACCCACTTTTACCAGGTCAAATCTCAACTTGGAATTTCCTTGATTCCTGAAGTCGGTGACCCGCTGTCTATCTGTGAGCCACTAACAGAGGAGATTGTCGCTGCACTTGCTGTTCTTGCTACTCGTGCAAGAGATCACGAGCTGGCACTGACATGCCAGCTTCAAGACGAACATATCGTAAGATCTATCTTATCCGGCCGCTTATATTATATCTTGGTCGAAGGTTTGGCCTTAAGTATAGTATGGGGAGTACACTTAAATCTCCGCTCCCTAGTTCCACCAGGCCACCGTCCCTTACAAATCTGTCAAAGCCATCCCTCAACTGAGTCCGAGGCCAGTCTTGATCTACTCTCTCAGCAACATACCAATGCTCTGGTTGTTGTGGCAGCATAGGGCGCAGACAAGGGCATGGCTTTTAGCCGCTTCCGTCCTCGTGGCACCTTGGCCTTGAAATTTGAAATCTCAATTGCTGCCACAGCGAACCAGATCTTTGACACTGTTAAAGAGCGCGTCGACTGGCTTTGGGAAGAACTCGCAGTCGTCGGCAATTCTCAAGCTGTTGCTTATGAGAATGACCCCAACGCCCCCGCCGCCACGATTATGGAGGCACTCCACAAGCTCTATGTGATGGAGATTTCTCATCTCGAAGAACTCACTTGCCAAAATGAGCAAGGACTAAGGGATCGTGTTCGCGTCATGCCACAGATGAAAGTGGAGCAGGAGACCTGGGAAACTTATAATAATGTGATCGAGAGCGCGCGTGTAGCAGTGGGAAGCAATGGTTGCGGTGCTTCTCGGATATGCCCATGAGAAACTCGAAGTTCACGATGCCGCTCGCCGTTTGGTAAAAACTCTGAAGGATCAGGAAAAGGCACTCCTACATGCTCTGTGGGAGATCAGAAATTCCCAAGAGTCTTCTTAATCGTGGTACCAGGATTTCGACGAGTGGCATCAAGACTGTTGAACACTTCATCAGAGAGTGGGTTCAATTCTGAAACGTCATATTCCTTTCTCATTGTTTTTGTTGCAGATCCTCAGTCCTTCTCGTTGCACTAATCCATGCGTGTATGGGGCTATAAAGGCCCTATTAGATCCAGAGGCGCACTTGCCGACGACAGAATCCAAGTTTCAACTTGAATTTATTTATATCTGTAAACGGCGTAACTCCGCAAGATAACGGAGATATTCATCCTGTGCGCGTTGTAATCGCGCACCGCACTTTGGCATTGAAACGCGGGCGTAGGATTCGCGCCACATGCCCTTTTTTGCACCCGGTGCTTCATTTTCGACAAGCATATGCCGATGCTGATGAGCTAGCGAAGGGCGATATGGCCACTCCGTCATACTTCATGCTTGAGCATGAAATGTGAATCGACAAATTGGGCATTCCCAGTGCCAATGGATAGACTGGGACCTGGATCGATGAGAGATGATTAAAGAGAGATAAGATTTACAGCCACATGGCAAAGATTCAGGATGAGAAGGAAACGCTGACGGTACGTTTTGCCAGTGGAAGCTCAATCACTTGGAACCTCATTGAGACTGACCATTGTCCTACAGAATACGATTCTTGGAAATTCCGAGCGACTCGGCGCATGATGAGTACGACGAATAAGTAGCCCTTCAAAGACGCTGACAATTGTAAGAAGTCATCTATTGGTCCCGGCCTCGTATAAAGAAAATTTGTTGCCAAGCTGGAAAAACACAAAGCACGTATATTTTGGAGCAGCAGAGTTTAAAGTGTGATTATGTCTAATAACGCCACATAGTGGGAGTAGGGCGCGGTGTCTTTCTAGTCACAATGCCTCAGCAATAGTTAAATTGTAAGCAATAAAAGGTGTGATTCCAACATGTTCACGCTCGATTGAGCAACGGTTAAACATGTATTCATGGGCAATCGTGGCGCTGTATCTGTCATAATGCCCTTATTGGAATTGTACACTCACAGAGGCTATCTGTGCAACCTCACGAGCAAATTTTGACCTCCATCTATGGTCTTTGTTATCGGTGCATATTTCATGCTTGTTGAATCCCACTACAGACATAGCAAATATGTGTGACTTGAAACTGGGAAGAAATTCAGAAGCTCAAATTCTGTGGAATTACACTGAAGGATGCGGTAAACGCCTTCGTCGCAAGATCATCACGCGCATATCGCAAAATCCCTCTCCCAGCTATAGAAGATTTGGGGACGGTGACGATATTCCCACTGCCCTGATCGGATCGTTCCAATGAAGCATAAATTTGTTGGATAAAAGGGTACGTAATCCAACATACCATTTTATACAGCAAGTTTAGCTGTTCTGGCATCAAAGTGTATGAAGTTGGATGTATAGCCGCGCAATTCAAATGGAACCTCTGCAGGTCAAGTTTTCCGTTTTTGGAAAAAGAGACTGGGCGGGAAGACTATGGAAGATGAGAATTCGACCTCCAGCACATGGGTACATACGTCGATGCGATGGTCATGATAATGATGTGATACCGTGGTCTGCTTCCATCACTGGCCTCGCCCAGAAGTGGATCGCAATAATGCACCTCCCACTAGACCTCTACCGGTCAATTATAAATACGATAAGTTACCACAATCCAACCCTCTTTGCACTAACACTGACCTCCCGAGCATTGTATCATGAAACCATATCCATCCCTACCATGACTGCGTTGCAAAAAGGTATAGCAGATCTAGTCTACTCTTGGGGATACGATCCCATTACAGTGCCCCATGGTAAAATTGCCGATCTGCAGGATGGTGGTGGTATGTGAGTGGCTCATTGTAGCGTCACAGCCTCGTTGCGCATAGTTTTGACGCTATTAGATATTGCCTTTTGCGGATAATATGCGAGTGCATCACTGCTTTGAATTGATTACTATCCAACAACATTACAGTTCCAGTAAATACTAATGATCCCCATAACCGACACATCGAATGAAATAACGTGTATTGATTGCAATCGTCTTTGTCAGGATGATACCGTGGCCGGTTGTGGCTGTCGCCGCTTCCCATTCGAACTGTCACTGCCAGCTTTGAAGAAATCGTACCAGGATTCCCAATTCTTCGCACTTTCAAGTTCAGAGAATGCGTGTTCGAGGAGTGACTCTGTCAATTTTTCATGCTCCTTTTCGTCCGTGTTGAGAAGCTTCCACCACTGCGCTAGCAGCGTGAATAGGCTGCAACAGAACCCTATCTCGGGTTTCATAATAAACACGTGATCCGCACCCTCTTTTCCAACAAGTACTTCCTCGAACTCGGTTGACAAAAGCTTTTTCAGCCGCCTCGACTCGGTCGGGGTGAGGACATTGTAGGAACGTGCCTGGTTCAGATATTCCCAGAACAATACCCAGAAGAATGATTCCAGGTCGTCCTGGGGAGTGTGTTGATGAGGTTCACCATTTCCCCACGTCCTCAACATATCGATAGACATAAATGGCAGAGTTCCCTATGGAATCGATCAGATTAATAGGCACAGTCCATAACCTGAAACCGACTGTACCGATATCTCTTTATCCTTCCTCACTTCGGCTGCTTCAGTTTGTGGTTCTAATTCGCTTCCAAGGTCTGCGTCCATCAAAACTCCCTGACTTGTCGTGTGATGTTCGGTAACGTCAAAGCTGGAATGATGAATAGAGTGGTGAATGAGCGAGGTTATTATTAGACAAAGAATACATACTCAGATTTTAAGACGTTTTCTTCTTGGTCAATGATCAAAATATTTCTCGAGCTGATATCGCGATGTAGATAGCTCGATTCGATAAAACTTGAATACCCTCAAAAACCCCCCGAGTGTGGGTTCAATCAGGCTCTCAATGGTTCGCGACTGACCTTGCTTACCTCTCAAACTATGCATAACAGCTGCCACTAGCTCATGGGGAGACCTTGCAGATGATAGCACCCGCCTGTGGGGCATGTGAATCATCCGTAGGTAATCATCCCGCCTCTCGCGTGTACTTTCATCACAAGTCCGGATCGGCTGAAATGTATTGAGTCTTTCACCTTTGAGCGCTATACCAGGTGAGAAAGCCGTACATTATTGACAATAAAGATGCGACCTTGGAGGTATGGGTTAGTGAATGTGGTGGTGGTATGGGAGTGGCTCATTGTACCGTCACAGCCTTGTTACGCATAGTTTTGGCGCTATTGAACGTTGATACGCATATGCTCGTGAGGTAAGTCACCGGTTCGCAGTAATTACAGGTCAAGCTTGACGCTGACATTGCCATACACCAGGAATGTTCGAGACTCAACAAGGGTATTGTTCAGCGTCTCCCTGCAATTCGATGGCTCTTAGTTAACTGCGTATCGACTACGATCCCCACTTGGGCCGAAGAGAGGTGGTCACAGAAGTTCTTTGAGGGTCATCCGACGATACGATATGCCAGCGTCACAGGCGATGTTGACCCAGTTACCCAGCTGCTGGATTGTATTTACTTCCAGCGTAGATGTTGGTATCTAAAGTACGCTCTGTCATACCATATAAACCGTGGGAGCGGCAGTGGGCATTTCACGAGGAGGGATACCTTCAGGAGAGTTGGGATGGGCGATGAGGAATGGCATTACCATCTGTCTATCGTTACCGTTGCACAAGTTCATATATAATGATCTGTTACAAGGCGACTAGGAGTGCTTTTTAACGCATATTCGACGCGATTGAACGAGAGATGCAAAACAGGATGAGCCATGGAAATGTAACTGAATTTTAGTATCCAGGCTTTGGTCTTCAGCTAATCAAGGGACTTCCGTGTTTTTTTACACTTGACGTGGCACTGTTCGTAAATTTGCGGTTCCAGTCGTTCTTCTTCTCTTCTCCGCCACCACAATTCGAGGTCGATTAGGGACATTTTAATTAATAAAAAAGACTTGGTGTAGGGCTGTGCCCAATATGACAAATCCCGACAAAGAGGGGCTATATTGAGCTGAAAAGTGGAGATGGTTCTCTTCCTTCTGATCCACAAGTTCAGAGCGCTTCCAGGTCGTAATTTAACAGCCAGACGCGACCAGAACATGGAGGTCGGATGCGCGCCAAAATCCAGGGACGGCGAGGACGTTAACGGCGTCGCTTCGCTTATGAGCGCTTTGCCTTTAGTTGGCCTAGCTCTCGTCGAATCACCCCCCTGCCTCCTTCATCCCTAATTTCTCACTGGCACGCGCTCACTCCTTCAAACGTCCCCGCCCAAACACAACGTCTTCAAACTCACTGCATCGCTAACAAGAAACTATTATTTTCCTTCTAAATACATCAAACTTGCTCTAATTCAACCCGGTCCCCAACAACGCATACCTTCCGTTCGGGGAAGCGTCTAGATTTGTTACATCGTATTCTAAAGTTCGGGGCATTCGGGTAGGTATGTTTCAATCGAGCTTTGAAATTGAGTTGTCGTATTAAACGAGTTTTTCGTTCGTGTTGGTTGGTTTCTAGGCTTTGCCAAGAAATTACCTGACGTCGGTTTCTACAAGTCCAACTGAACGTCCTCATCTGCGCTTATTATTCCAGCAGTCTACGGTCGCAAGATATTTTGCTATCTTGGCCATATAATAATTTCACAAGGACTCTTGACTGGAGAGCGTGCTTGACTTGACCTGTTCGCTTCAGCTCAAAGCACACTCTCATTTCACCACCTCGTTCCTCCACGTCCGACACGTAGCAGCCTTCTCTTTTCAAGAGCGTTACCGCTGCATGCTTTCACGCTTCCATAATCACAACTCACTACCAATACCATCCACACTTAATATTCCACCCAACCAACCCAACCCACCCCTGGCCTAGACCCTCCCACCCAGCCTAGAATGCTCATCAAACTCACACCTTCCCCACCCCACCCCACCGTTCTCTTCGCCATTACCTTTGAGAACTTTCTACCCGGTCTTCCAATCCCACCCTCCTGGTCAAACCAACTAGACTACCTCTCCCTCTACGGACTCGAACTGCCCAAACAAATCCACGCATTAGACAAATCCGCTCTCGTCACCTGCATAGTCCACGAAATCTCCTTCGACATCCCAGCTTCAATCGTCACTTGTCAATTCATAGACGGCGCTATCGAAGAATGGCCACTCACTGCTTCGACATGTGTTCAATCCATCGAAGAGGTGTTGGAGTTGGTGAACGAATCTGCGTTGGGGATCGAAAGAGAACAGGAGAATGAGAAGCAGAGAGTGGTGAAGGAAGAGACGGAGAAGAAGAAAAAGGAAAGTGAGAGTAGTACAGCTCATTCGACGTTTAGTGCTTTGGTTGCAAAAGTTCCTAGACACAAGAAACAACGTTCGTTATTGATGACTCTCGTTGCGTATGTCGCGTCTCTACCCTACCTCCAAAATTCACTCTACTAATCATCACCCTATCCTTTAGATCCATAGTCTCCCTCTCCTCATCCTCCTCGTCCTCCAACTTATCTTCTCGTGTGCCATTTATCCCATCACCACCTCCAACCCTCATAGTCCCAACCGCGCCTCCTTCATCCGCTTCCTCTCGCGCACTACGTCGCCGAGCCCGTTCATCCCTGGTGGACATGTTCCGCCAACACGCATTAGCAGAAATAACACGTCGATTACCACAGGGTGGCTATTACACCTGGATAATCCATAGTACCCTCCGTCGTGTTTTGGACAGAATATCTGAGCTGCTCGTCAAAGCCGGCGCTGGTACTAGCGACCCTATCCACGGTCCACTGGCACTGCAAAATGGTTATGCGAATGAGCGTGGAGAGGGGTCTTGGAATGGCAATTGGTCGCCCCCGGCTTATCCTGCTAATGTGACTAGTAATGGTTATATTGAGTATAGAAATCCTGGAGCTGGGTATGTTGATGGGTATCCTATGGGTTATCTGTATCCCGGTCATCCAAGTCATCCGCATCGTCATCCTCACCACCAGGGTCAAGGACACGCGGATTCCTACGGACAAGAAGTCGATTATTTCGCAATAACGGCTACACCTATGCCTCCCTCACCTTTTTACTCTGACGAAGAGGAAGAAGACGAAGACGGTGATGATTTGGAGAACACAACAATGACGGTAGAATCGAGTATGGTGAATACACCTGCTTCGACGACGACGTGGTCTGCAGCTGCGATCGTGGAATACGAGGAACATATCCAAGCTGCACAGGATCAAAAAACTATATTACCTCATCCTTCGCAGCAATCCTCCTCCTCCTTTCATTCTCCTTCGGACCCTCCTTCACTTCATCATGCTCAGACTCACCTACTCTCTCACCCCCTGCAACGCCATTTTCAACCTCAACCGCAAATCCGAGCGCTAAATCTAAGACCTGACGAACTCAACGAATACCACGACCTCTGTTCTCTCTCCCAACGTCTCCAACATCTCATGTTACAGTCTACTCAACGACTTCAACTCGTTGAGGATGAGAATAAGCATAGAGAGAGTTTGTTGGAGATTAGATCGAGGAGGCGAGCGTGGTTGAATAGGGCTTTATTGAGGATTTATCCAAAGCAGACGAGTCCGGACCACGGCCATCAACCTCACCCGCTCCTTCCAGGGGGCGGGCTGGGTCGAAGAGGCACATCAGACTACGCTTATGCGACCCCAATTCAACGAAGTCGATTGGGCCTACATTCGTGCAATGGGGACGATTGGGAGTACGTTGGTCCCACGTCGCTACCCCCTACATCTACTGCTTTCCATTATGAGAACGACGAGATGATCAGTCTGGGTGTCGGAATGGGCGTTGTTGGTGTTGGAGGAGTTGTGGATATGGATGTGGATATCCACATGCATGTTCATGCTGCAGCTAGTGCTGTGAGGAGGTCGCATATAGATAGCGATGATGGGGAGGTGGAGGAATTGCTTGTTCCTCGAAGAGGTGGAAGAGCTCGAATGGGAATGAAAGGGATTGAAGCTGCGATGGAGGATATTCAAACTGGAGTAGAAGGATTGGCGTTTATCGAAGAAGAGGAGATGGTGTTGGAGAATGATCATGAGAGTCATCTCACTCACGACGGGCACCATCAGGCAGGTGAAGATGCCAACATGGGAAATGCACTTGCGAGACGTCATTCGACGGCCAACGATTTCCCTGCTCGAGGATATGATGATCAAATGCAACATAGGAGGACTAGAAGTTTTTCGGAGCCTGATTGCCGATTTTTGACTGCCTCTCGAGCTGTAGACAAGGAGTCGCCGTGTCCTCCGTCACCTTCATCGTCGTCGGCGAGCCAGTTATTTCGGGTCGAAGAAGTTCGTGCGGGGTGTGAAGAAGGTGATGGCTTGGGTGAACTTCAAGAACAAGTCCAAGCCGAGAACCGAAATCATGGCCAAGGCCAGGGGTGTGTCCATGAAAAGGGGGCTGTTAGAGAAGAGATAGATTGCGAGGAAGAGGATGCGTTGGCATTTGATCGTTATTACCATCGATATAGTGTGGAGGATTTTCAGAAGGAGAGGTATAGCGGCCGTGGTGAAGGTGGTGAAGACGGGTTCTTGGATTTGGAGAGTGGGATTGCGACTGGGACTCTGAGAAACGTGTAGGTTGATATCACAACATTTGCGTGAACACGACCATTCTGACGCGAATGTCATTGCCAGTGCTAGGGTGGATGGAAATGTGAAAGCAAGTCTGTCTCCAAATTCAAAGCAATCATCAAGGGCCATCAAAATTTCACCACCACCTCTTCGTCCACGAACTCGCACGCAGAGCATGTACGGACTTCCTGGAGGGTTTGCCAGTGGAACGCAGCTGCAGCAGCAGCAGCAGCAGAGTATGCGACTCATAGCGAAATCTCGAGAGACAGGGTCTCGGCCAGGACAAGCCCAAGAAGAGGCAACTTTACCTGCTTTACCAGTGTTTCCTTCGTTAACGCCTATGCCTCTTACCATGGCTTCACATACACTTACTCCAACGCCAACCTTAACACCAGCGCGAGTGCCCACTCCAGTGGTAGCGGGAGTGACGACCACGTTTCCTCTAGCACTGGCGCATGGATTTCCAATTACACCTCCACCTGCTTATATTCCCTCTTCGGTACCGGTGACTCCGTCTCCACCTAGTTCGCCGACTTCGCCTACCTCTGCGAGTTCGACATCTCCAACGTCGTCAACCTCTTCGTGTTCGTCCACGTCGGTGTCGTCGAGTGCGTCGTCTAGTTCATCGTCTTTGAATACGCCTCCGAGTTCGCCGGTACAGGTGCAGGGTGCACCTGGATGGGTTACTGACGTGGAGAGTAACGCCACGGCTGGTGCGGTTGGGTATGGAGAAGCTCGTGCGGAGCATAGCGCGTTAGAAGAGGGTGTTGGTCACCTTGTTCAACCCAAGTTGAATCCCTATCAGAACGCCAAAGTTACTTTTGTCGATGTGCCAGGGCACGGACATGGACGCGGTCGTGGTCGTGGAGGCTATCCGAACACTTACGCATATAACAGCCGAGGCAGAGCGCTAGGGATGCGGAGTGTGCCGCCTCCTCCGACTATGATGAACCCTGCTCCTCCGCCTCGCCACCCTCATCGTCACGTGCCGCCCATCGCTATACCCATCATGCCTACCCCTGTTCGACCCACGCCTATTCATGCTAGACCGCATCCTCATCCGCTTAGAAATGAGTTGGGATTGCATCCGTTACCGCCTCCTCCGAGGAAGAGAAAGTCTTGGATGCGAGGTAGTATTGTCGGTGGTTCTGTTTGAGGGACGGAACTATCTCCGTCGTCTGCATAGTTCATGCTTCAGCTCTCCGAATTTTTTTTTCTTGCTCCCTTTCATGTGTATTTTTACGACCCGTCTTGGTCGGTTTCTATGGACCGACGAGAATGGCATTAATAATTTGTTGCTTGTACATTACAGTGCTCTTATAATTTTTCTCCACTTTTTTGGATGAATTTTGACGATATCGAGACTGATTTAGATACTCCATTCGTTCATACAACCCAACCTGCATCATCTTACACTCATTTACATTTACGCTTGCGAGTACACTGAACCTGTCCTTTGCAAATTTCGTTCACGATACTCGGATACATTCTGTGATGGCTAACAATTATACCCACCACTTCACGCTCCACTCGTTGAATTTTTCATGGTGTTACATGTAGATGCATTACGCAATAATTGGGTATTTTTGTGGCATTGTTGGAGCTTGCATTCTGGCCATGGGTTGTTTTACCATCTTCGATATTCTCCGATAGATTTGATGTGATGGTCATTAGTATCGACCTTACTCTCCCATGCATACCTGCACAGCACTTGGTAGAATCTCCTTAGGACCGCGCTGTACGTATCCCGCAGTTAACAAATAGTCAAGTCAATCAGAAATAGCAAATGAATAGTGATATTTTTAGTCTATAAAGATCTCATCAGCGGTGGACTTTGCGATATATTCTATTAACCCCACCTGGATATAAACACGAGGCAATGGCGGAGATGATATCAAGCAGAGAACCCAGATATTTGGGACGATTAGCGAGATTTGTACGTTAAAGGACCCGTTCGCCCTGGAATGTGGGCAAGTTGCTATATCGGATGTGAATCTCTCTTTTGTGGTTAGCGCCCATACCCCGGAATGTATTTGCCTCACCATTTGCTTTAATTCCAGTACTTTCAGATTTTGTGATCATCCTACTGACTACTACAACCATTCTACTTAACCAATGTATCCTCCCCGCCACGATTATCATCTTCCTCCTCCCCGTCTCGACTCAACCCCTCCCTCCTCTTCCTCCTCCTCTTCTTCTATTTCTCCTCCACTAGCTATAGGAAGACATTCTAATCATTCTCCTCCTTCTGATTCTTCTCCCTCTTCGTCTGCCTCATTTTATAATCACCGCCATCATCTACCTCAATACCCTTTTCAAGCTGCTTCTCGTGCCGATTCAATGGGCCGTCCAATCCATTTCTTGACAGGCCAGTTCGCTGGCAAGACTATTCGTGCAAGCTTGAACGAAGTCCAAAAGGCTGACCTCGGCAGAAAGTAGGTCTGTCCTCGTTTGAATCGAATGTAAAAATAACTCTCCTGTCTCCTCCTCTTTCTCTAAAGGTATGCCAGAGTGGACAGAAGGCCACTAGACCCCCCTCCAGTTGTCCAGCTCCGTCTGTTCCAGGTCTATCATGCAGGAACGGACCAGGAAACAGAGCAAGAGATTCCAAATTACGAGTAAGTCATTCTTTCCTCTACATCTTGTCCGTGACCAAACCATTTTCTCGTTTATTTTCTGTCCCATTTGCCTCCTTCTCCACACTTTTCCCCATCTAATAGTGAGGTTGAGGTATTGGGTTTGATGTGCACTGTAGACCTATTTCCAGTCGACTCTCCCGACCAAGCTCCGAGATCTCGTCACCACTACGACTATGGTCCTAATGGCGCGCCCTATCCACGTTCAGGACCACCTCCCCGCCCTCAGGAGTCCAGAATGTATCCTTACTCCTTCATGTCACAGTCCCAACTGCAATCACAGCAATCCTCCATCGTTCCCCCAATAATGCCGCTTCGTGTCCCAAATGGATCGCCCAGTCGTCGATCTCCGGGGTCCGCGTCCATTTCGTCATCCTACTCCTCTTCATCAGGCTCCACCCCTTCTTCGTCTCCCGCTTCTTCCAACACCTCATCGGACGTAATCCATCGCATTGGTAACCAAGTCTTGACCGAGGATGCGAAATTAACAAATGCCTTGGTTGGTGCAACCTTTGTCCAACCCTTTTGCGTCGATTACCAAGGGCGAAAAGCTCTGATGTTTGTCTTTGCGGTGAGTTTCTCCTCTTTTCCATTTCGCAATCTGATCACAACGCAAAAACCTTGACCGGATGGTCCACTCTATCTCAACCGGAATATATTCCATTCCGATATTAACTACTTCTTTTTGATTGTTTTCCCATTTTGCGATGCGGGTGTCGTGTGGTCTTACCTGGTGTCATGGGGCTTCTTTATATAGGACCTTGCGGTGAAGATTGAAGGGACATTCATTCTGCGTTACAGAGTCTTCGACATTTTTTCAAAACCACAACCAACCGAAAATCTACCAATTCAGGCGCAATGCTATGGAGGTATGTTTCGTGTATATTCCACAAAGGAATTTCCAGGGCTCCAGGCTTCAACCGAACTCACAAAGGTAATTATTTTCTTGCCATTTTGATTTGCCCGCTCCTCCTCCCGTGTTCCCGGCACGCTTCCTGTCACTTCACTCTCCTGTCCATGTGATGATGATATTTTGCCATCGAAGCTATGCCAAAATCGAACTTTGACGAGAAAAAAAAATACCTCCGCTTTGACCCCTTTTCATTTGATTCCGGAATAAATTGCTGACATCACTCTACTTACTATTTTGTACCCACTTGCCAACCGTTCCCATCATCTCGTTCTACCGCTACGACCCGCGTAGCAACTGGCCATGTGGGGTGTACGGCTGAATATCAGAGAAACTGAGCGCCGACGCCGTAGAAGAGATGAGGATGAAAGTCCCACCCGTTCGCCATGAAGGCTCTGAAATACTTAGAAGATGCGAAATAAAAGCTTTGCCCCCGCACTTCACTCCCAAACCCTCGATACCCCTGCCTTGTCCCACTGAACGTCATAGACAATAACAACAATAATCACTCACTCACTCAATTGTACCGGAATTCACCCATATCAAGCTTTCATAACGATCAAATTTTAATGACACACGCACCAACAACACTCGTCGACATCATTATGCCTATATCCAGAACTCATCACATACACACATAGCACACCGTACTCCTTTTTTCATCACTTACGACTGCCTACGCCGTACTGCTAACGCTCTCAACGTCACAGTAGTTGTCTATGCTCACAGGCTGTGTCCTGTGAATACACTTTTACTGTCTGTTCGCTCTCCCCTACCTCACCTGTACCTTGATCACCACTTTGTGCATCATAGTTCAAAATCCAAGATTCATATCCGATCCCACACCTTGGTTCTGTCTGCGATTGTCAGTGTTCCGTTTCCTTGGTTTATCCTTTGTTTCTCGTCATCTATATCCAGTTTTGTATGATCCTGCTCTTTTTCACCTCGTATAGTATAATATGTTGATCGTCTTGCGGGTCCAAGTCTGCGTTTTCCGACTTCCCTCGCTTGTCGCTTTTTCCGCTCTGATGTCATGACTATATACAGTATAAAGATCATCCGTACTTATTGTGCTTTTTGCTTCCGTCGCTATTTTAATTCATCCAGGCCTTGATCAGTGATTTCTCCGAGTCAGCGTGGTTGACATCGGTTTTTTTACGCTATCATTCTTCTCTAGGACTTTCAGGTCAGCTCGTGGCTGAGGGCCGCTTGCGTTCTCATCAGTGCCGCTGCTTTTGTGGCTCCACCTCCCTTATTTGCATTAAGTGTTGTGATCCGTGCTTTTCTTGGGATATAGCTTGAGGGCTATTGTCCAAAGTAGGAGAATAATTACGCTCCTTATGCAACTTGAACGTTTCGAGGTTTGATACTGGCTCGAGTACCGCACGTTGCGTCAGTTCTTTAGCTTTCATCATACTGCCCTCGGCCCGCGATATTTGATGTTGCCACAAAAGAACTTGATCTAGTCTATCCCATCAACTGTACCTGAGCTTGAATATCCACAAATCTCACGGAGTGATAAATGAATTGCCCACTAATTGGCCGTGGAAGCATGGAACTGAACTCCCACAGATTCCTGAAAGCACTAGCGTCCACAAAGTATGACGTCGCCTACAGCGGATCACGCTGAGCCCATGTTGTAATAGTACTTGGTATCTATCATCCAACTATTCAAGCCTGCACTGGCAACTCGCTTCAAAGCTCACATACGTAGCTCAAAGCGTAATCTATATTGGTATTGATCATGACGTTCCACAGTACTCAGGCTCAGGCTCCATCTGTATGCCAAGGTGTATTAATAAACTCTTGATGAACGTAGCTTATAACGTTGCGCCTACCACTGGCACTGGCACTGCAACCCACTAACGCCGCAAAACGCAGCTGCAATCGGGGTTGATGCGAGCCTGTCCATTAATTAATTAGGGTGACATCGGAGTCTCAGACCTTCGAATTTTCCCGTCAGGGTAAGGGTCAAGTCTATCCAATCTCTTCTCGATGTACAAATGCCCTCGGAGAACATATGAAATAACTCCATGCAATTGTCAACACAGTGCAATGGGAGTCTTATCTCCCGTTGATCAATGCGATCCCTTTCACCGCGACTGGAGATTCATTCCAAGGTCTCCATAGATTAGAACCCAATCATTCGTGACTGCGGTGTGTCATATGCCCTTTTGAACGATCTACCACCACCCTCCCAAATCAGCGCCACGAATATCCAAAAAAGAGAACTGAAGGAATGCGAAGAATGCTGCCGAATTCTCTGAATCCCCATTGCCAGCTACGTAATTCAATTTAGCGATATTAGTGGTGCGAATATATACGGGAACATGTGAGGTTTAATTCGAGCAAAGACACGTGCTGCCCGCGCCACCAGCGAAGTTCCTGAATATTAAACGCGTCGTCCATTTGATCAAACATGATAGATGCAGGATGCAAGATTGTTCCATTGAGCCGTGGGTAAATGTTGTTCTTCTCAAATCACAACGCAGCAGCAGTCCGAGCAAGCTTAGCAACACGTTTTGCAGTCCATCAAAAAATCAAAACCTACCAGTCCGAGCAAGTTTGTCGAAGAACTTTGGCTCCCTAACTCTCGTTCGCACCATACCGTAACCGTGAGGACAAGGAGCACCCGACGTGGTTCAGGGTCTAAGTGATTGCTGAAGTTGGTAGCCCCTGTCCAGCCCCGCGCTCACGACTCCATGGAACATGGAATGATGTGTACTGGATATATTCAAAGTGGGAATAGCCCCATGCCAGAAGAGGAGGAGAAAACATGGATAGCACCTGTATGCGAATTTGCCACTTTGCTATTAGACGAAGATGGCGGCACGCAGTGACATTTACCAAAAAAAAAAAAAAAAAAAAAACAAATTCCTTTTGCGTCTCGAAGGTCATCTGTTATGCATCTGGATAAAGCGATCCAGATAACTTCTGGACATTGATGTATGAATGGAATTTACTGGAAAGAAGGTTCGAGAGAGAAAAGGAGGGTAAACACAAATCATCGCGGAATCTGGATCGATAAATCGTAGATTTGGTTGATTTTAAGGAACGGCATTAGGACTCAGCTTTGGGATTCTTTCCTTGGTTTTGACATAGTCCTGTCGGCTTGCATCAGTGTGCGCCACAAACGAGAGATGAAATTCCGCCCCAGCGGCGCTAAGAAGCCATGATGATCTCGAGAGTCCGCCGATACATAATAAGGTCTAAATTTTAGACTCGGAGTCGAGAGTCTCAGGCTTGTTCGACGACTGAACTTCGGGGGGATGTCGCGGGCCATTACTCATGTAGCAAGAAGGCTGGTTAGATACAGATTTCGTCTTAGATACAGATTTCGTTGTGATCAAGGAATCGATAAGGAACGGACCTGGAAAAAACAACTAAGCGTTAAGGAAGAGTTGGCGGCTCCGCGGCAAGCCTGGGGCTTGTTGCCTCCCATCAATGACATGAACAGGTGGCTGACCCTCGTCAACGCCTGTTTCTCCAGAATCCTGGAGTTTGGCGCTGTCGCCCATGGGCCTTGACGAATCGGGTTGCATTTTGTTTTCCTTTGTGACAAGCGAAATGGGAGATTATTATCATTCTGATTAAAAATCTGGATTGTGACATTGATGAGATTGCAGGAGTTAATCTCCATCCACGTCCTCCTTTCGCTGAGTGATCCATGCATAATTAACTTACTAGTAATAAAATCATCGAGTCAATTCTGTCGTTTGATTTTAGTCACCTGCGGGTTGACATTGAAGCCTGAGAATCATCTACAGCTTTTGTGCGAACGTTCATTCAAAAGCGGAAACTATCATGCGGTGAGAGGTGCCAGTGTCTGGCCAGAAGGCAAGACTGATTGGTGAGAAAGCCGCCTTAGTGGCGATGATTCCTACGAAGAACGCAAGGGATTCATTTGAACGACAGAACGGCGCGACAGTGATGGACACACACTCGTTGTTCTATACGCACCACGAGCCCGACAAGAATTTGTTATGATCAAGTGAAGCACATTGTGTTCTGTTGTTGGTTGTTGGTGGATGGTGACCGGTGGAGGTCCGCGGTCACTTTCAATGGGGCTAGGCCCTCGGAATTGGCGCAGCAGATAAACAACATCAAGCTCAAGGCGGAAAGTGACGGCAAGGCATTGCGTGGCATGGGATATCTACACTTGGCATGGTTTTTCTGACTCTACCCTGTCATTCGTGGATGTGAGCGGAGGGCATGCTCCTGTGACGTTTCTGTACCAAGTCTGATAGATCTCGTCGCTTCGAAGATCTGTTGCTTTAGAATCGCAGGAAATAGTTTATTAATTCTCAGCTTTTTCCGCCTTTCGATCCATTTGTTCGACTACGACCGCTAGAAGGAAGGGGTTTTAAACTCAAACAGGTAAGCAAATGCCTCTGTGTCTCGCGAACTCATGGACAATCATGATATTTTAGGTTCCAATATCACATATATGAAATTAGAAACCCAAGCCTCACCGCCGCCCTCGCGCACTGAGTGTAGATGATCGCGATACGGTATTTGCAAATTGCTGGCGCAGACATATCCTGGGTCATACGAGGTTGTAAGTGATCCCTGGTCTAGACCTTCTCTGCCTCTTTCTTTTTCCTCCGCCCCTTTCCCACCCGAGGCCTCAACGGTACTGATGTCGTATTCCACCGGTATCATCCACATTATCGTCATCACTACGTGTCAAATTGTTGAGAAATAGACTAGTACGGGATTGGTAACTCTGTGCTCACCACTCCCGAATATTCCTACCAAGACCCGACCGGAACATTGAATCCATGACATTGTTCTGTCTCGGTTGTAATTTAATCTCATAGCGCCGGATTCAATATCAGGCACTTGTCTTTGTACAACTGATATGTGCGTTTGGCACCAGCTGTCAATAACCCCATTAATAGTAAGTCCGCGACGTATATATACTGACTAGATCCAACTGATAGCGGCGTCTTGGATTGTACTCGTGATTGGTCGACGTCATCGCGGTATTTGTAGCCAACTTACTACCAGCGGACAATCCGCCACAAACCACACTTAAAATAGGTTTGCACCATCACCGTCAGGTCGATACATCCACAATGTGGCGCGTATACCTGACAAAACACCGGCAGGGCCAGCGGCGGATTTTCTGCGCTTGATGGCTGTCATGATATTAGGACTGCATCCGTTGCACTCGCACCGTCATGACGGACGGCATGATTATCTGCTATCCTCCCACCTCGCTCAGCTCTAGCTGATCACATCGTGGCGCCCCATCAAAAAATTGGCAAACAGGACACATCGTGTGTCGGCGGATCAGTTACTTTTTAGTCGGGTATTGCGTCATGAGGAGGTCCGTCAACGGCGTGAAATCATTTGTGCTGATGCTGCTCGTCGTTGTGGAAGCAAGCAAACTTTGTGCTATTTTCCTTGTTACAGTATCAGATGACGATCACTTCTCGCGCTAGAAAGGGTGATCATGAGGCAGGACCTTACATCATCCTGTTGAATGTGGGCAACCGTTGGTGTCGTGTCTATCACAGATGTACGGCTTTTCCGCTCTGGATGCCTTAGGGAAATTAGATGGCTCTTGGCGTTACTCATCAGCGACCTCATCACTACCTCATCCATTATCAAACTACCACCACATTGGGAGGATGGTTTGCGTAGCAACTATCCAAAACTGACAGCTTTGTAACTGCGGAGAATCCAAGGCAGCAACCGCTCGTCTGACAAGGACAACAAGTCAACAAATGGTGTACGTATCGTCATACGCACACATATGGTCCAGGTCGATCGGACGCAGGGGTTCCATTGGAAAAAATAGGCAGAAAGTAAGATCTGGTCATGGTTTGATATGACACAGCAAGTCTGTCTATCTCAAGCCCCGTAAGGATGTACCTTGATAGCTTAGTTTCTTCGCCAGCAAAGTTGCTATATGGGTATAAATTGACATGATTATATTCAGCTAGCGATTAGTGAAACTGCCTCAAACGACTGCTTATTTCGATCTAGTGTAGCACTTGCATGCACGGCCATGTAAAATGTGTGTCGAGGGGCAGACTACGCTGACTCGATCAAGGGTTGGTGTACAGGCAGTGACGAGTGTTTGCCACCGAGTATCACCGCGTGCAAACGATTACATGCACATGTGGTTTGTTCCTATGCCTGCTGCAGCGATCACCTGCATATCCATTGCGGGTCGATAATATGCCGATCTGGAGTTTAGGCACGGCACGAGAAATCGACAGATTTGTTGCCGAAACTCGATTCGAGACAGGCTAGGTGCTTCAGCGTCAACTTTGTGCAGACCATGACGCAGCGGCGACACAGGGACCATGTGCGGTGTTATTACTGATCTCATGGAGCTGTAAAATCAACTCTTCACACACAAAGGAAGGCCATGCTCAGCAATGCCATCATACATTGCGCACGCCACTTTTATCGGATGCACGATTTTGGAGCGGACAACTGAGGCTCAAGATGGTCTGGTCCACAACGGAAGTAAAACGCAAAGGGGGTTAATTATAAAGGATCTAGATGGCTGGAAGTACGTCATGAACCCATTCAGAACTCTCAACCATACAAGGATGAGTTGCTCACCCACGTTCTTGTCGTGGGCCCTCTCTCGGCCGGAGTCCTTGGAGGCATCTCCGCAGAGGTCTATTATCCCCATTTTCCTCTCCACTGCACCCTGATAGTTCAACCAAGCCAAGGACCCAAATCAAGAGAACCCACAGTCTTGGATCTCACTTCACTTTCCGAGTCGGATCTCCCCTATTTCAGAAACAACAAACCTCAGCGGCGTACAAATGGGTAAAAATCAAGATAGACATTTGGCATGCACGAGACGCAATAATGGAGTCTATTCAAAAAGCCAACGATTGAACGACCGAAATGGTACCCACTTTTCCCAAGAGCCTCTTATTCAAACATCCCAGTCTTGACAACAAGAAAGCACATATCTCACGATGATGAGAGACCCACCCAAAGAAGAGGATGAAGGCCGACCAATCTCCAAAGCAGCCTACTTGGAAAGTCAATGACGTTGTTCTCGTCTCACCACTCTTCCCATCATCCACTGAAGCACGGAATTAGACGGGTTTGAATGGCAGCATGTGGACAAATAGTCTGAACGTGGTAAAGCGAGGACGGTGAGCGGCAATAGACATACACATCCGCTGGTAACATCAGACATGGTGCATGGTTCATGATCGGTCGACCTTTCTGCCATGGGAAAATTCCCATATCCTTGACATGAGGGCAGCTGTCTGATATTCCTGTGGAGGCACATAGCGTGGTCCCCATCCCTACCCGGCCTATGCCTGTGGGCTTCACTTTGCAAATGGAGATAATAAGCCTGCCACCAGTTTCCTTTCATACCTTCACTGTCTGTCTACAACTGGAGTATGTCATCGTCATCAGTGGTAATCAGAAGCCAATCCTTCAACTCTCTTGTTAGGAAGATCAGCGCAGCATCGGTGTAATCAGTGTACCCCTGCGGATCCAACCAAAACTCCTCCATGACGCGCAACGAAAGAATGGTTCAGGAAGCAATTTGTCATCCAATGTCCATTAAGCTTTACAACAATAGCAGAAGTAGGTGTGCGTATGAGTGGTGAAGATTGGCTATTTTAACCCCCGCTCAAATCCTTCAACTCCGAAACATTGATCCATCTAGCCGGGTGTTGGACTAATTCTTCTGGGCATCGGCGAAGCGCTTCTCGGCTTCCTTGAAGTTAATAACGTTCCAGATAGCATTGAGATACTGCAATAAGAATATCGCGCCAAGCGTCAGATCATCAATAACCCAGGAGATTGCGTGTAACGTACATCTGGCTTCACGTTCTTGTACTGCACAGGCGAACGGTCGTGGTCAGTGTCCAGGACTTTGAACTAGCGAGTTAAATGGCGTTACCTGGAGATAGAATGCCTGAAGGAGCAATAACGCCATTGAAAGAGACAAGATTTCATGTCAGCGCAAAGTCCTGGAAGGCGGTTCAGGAGAGAAAATAACGCACATGTTCCCAGATGTCAACCCCGATGATTGGTGTGTGCGCTGGATGAACCCGGCATTTTCAAATCAGTATATACAAAGCACAAGCGAGCTCATAACGATCGGGGGAGATTTACGAGAAAAAAGGACAAAAGTGGTAGGAATGAAAGAAGCGACCACGTACAGATCAGGGGGTCTTGATTTGGGGTTGTAACAATTTCAAGTTGGCCAGCACTGTGGTTATAACCCTAAAAACGTTCACGAGACCGACAAAGTCAATTTTGCGCGAAGAGTGAAATGTCGCGTATTGGGGGAAAATAGGATATGCGGTAGAACGCTGGGCAACAAAAGGACTCACGAGCCAGCCCCAGCCACTGCCCTGGATAGCAGCAGTCTTGGTGTTGAATTGCTTCTTAAAAGCTTCAACTGAGCCAAAGCCCCGTTCAATAGCCATTTTGAGAGGACCATCGGCCAATTTACCGCCATCTTCTGAAGCAGGAGCCAGGTTCTTCCAAAACAAGGTATGGTTAATGTGGCCTAACCAAGAATGTCGAGATAAGATGAAATGATCGCCAACATAATGGCGAAAGACATTACCTCCTCCATTGAATTTCAATGCAGACTGGAGTGCAATCCTCTCTGTAGTGGAATCCGCTTTGGCGTAAGCTTCTTCTGCTGCGTTCAGACCATTAACATAAGTCTGGTGATGCTTGGTGTGGTGAAGCGTCATTATTTCCTTGGAAATGTGAGGCTCGAGAGCCTGAACCCGAGTCAGTCTCGGTTAGGTGTTGTAAAACTATTGAACGTACATCGTACGCGAAGGGCAAAGAGGGAAGAGTATGTATGGAAGCGGTGGTGCGAGCTACGAAGCTGCGAGATAAGGTGGGACGTAGAGCAGTCCTAGCGATTGAGAGCATAGCGTTGAGGTAGAAAGTGTTGGTTTCTGAATTTCCCGGTGCATTTCATACCAACATCGTCACTTTCCCAATATTTGCGTTTGTTGTCGTTCCCATTAGTCATGCATTCGTGCTGAAGGGCATGACGGAGCTGCAGGTAATCCATGACAACTACAACGCAAAAGGGTGGAGGCACACCAAATATACCGGTGAGTTGGTATATCACATGGGTAGATCAGGTAAGCGCATTTTCAATACACTGAAGAAATTCTATTATCCAAGGAACGAAATCTCCCGAGTAGCGCATAACTCAAGCAGCAGGTATAGTGAAGGAGCGCACTAAAGGGTCGAGCAGGATTCGAACTGAGGACCAACAATGCCCACATATGGAAATCACTTAGAGGCTCCAGCGACACTAGTTTCAGCGTCTACAGAGTTTCACCCTCCAGTAAGAACCCCTCGAAAGCCACCAATAATTGCGATAGAAAGGAGGAGAGCTACCTTGAATCGAGGTCTTATTCTGCTGCGCCAGTAAGACTTGAGTTACTCATTTGGAAATAACTATGCGAGGTCTCGGACGGTCGATACGTGCTCGATGAGATCTAGATGGTAGGTCAGTGAATATCACTGCAATGGCAGGTTTAGGCGCTGGCATGACTATGTTTCCTCAGATTGGAGAGAAGCCAGGACGTTGATTGAATACGGGATTTGGCGGACGTGGAGCGATGCTATGGGTTGTCCCAGTGTGAGTAAAATCATGGGATAAACGAGATGGAGAATCGGGGCGATACTCTTCGTCCTTGTTGTTCTCGTAGCCATAGATTTCGGAGCTAAAAGTTCCGCTGTCGATAGACGTCCAATTCACTGTCCGTTTCAACCGTTTAGGAGGGTGAGATAGGGGTTTGAGTATGACCAGGAAGAGCTCACTCGTGAGTGTCCTGCGAGCTCGGAATGACAGATTCCCTGGAATAGGTTGAGATCCTTTATTGCTGTAAATTGAGAAACGAGCGTTGCTAAAATGAAGAATTGAATAACACCCGTGGTCTAACAAAACCCAATAGGAGTCTACAAGAATAGGTTATCAGATGCATCCGATGCATCAGGGGGAATAATGCCATCAGTGCCACGTCCTTTTCGCTTGCCACAAGTCTCTTACTGTGGGAATCTGCCCAGATATTCTCTGAAGATATTGGTCAGCCAATCAATTAATCACCTTTCATACCTCCAGTATATTCACGAAAATCCTTGATTAGATATATCGACCGGCTTCCCCTGTGTCTTGTGTTCGGGAATCTGCCCTCGCTGTTTGACACTACCCACGCTCGACTAGTCTCTTCAAATTTCCGAGTTGCCCGCTCTTTTAATCCTCGCACACTCCATCGCTCTCATCATTCACCGACAGCCATTCTCTCTTGCAAAGCAATGGGAATCAACCAACCACACCCGGTAAGGTTTTGTCAGATTGACATTGGATTGACAGCTCATCGAGTCTCTTAGGAGCTCCCACGTTTTCAGAAGATGGGCAATGACGCGGAAGCGGGAACATACACTCTCAGGGATGACAGAGGCAATATCTATGATTATAAGCCAGGAAATACACCTCAGCAGGCTCAGCTGACCCGTCGCACTGTGAATAACTCTGAACCGTTCGCATTAATAGGGCGTCCAAGCTTTTACGACAATGGTGAGTGTCTGGGCCTTAAGCCATCATTGCGAAGCACCTTACGAAACGGCTTTAACAAAGCCCTGGATATTCTACCGAAAATAGAAGTGAACGTAGACCTAAACTCGTCGAACTCATTCGAGTTCTTACCCCCTGGTTCAATCACCCACCTGGAGCGTAAGCAGACTCAACAAGCAAAGTGGCGACGGCGAATTTCTCGGGCCAATGAAGATAAAGAGGAAGAAGAGAGAACAACAAAAGACAAACAGAATGATCTCCAGCATTCGGGAACGTTCGCCGCCAAGAAGCCAAGGAGAAGTCATACCTTGCCAGCTTTCCAAAGCATCACTTCGTCCATCGGTCAGGCTGTGCGTCCATCGAAGCTGGGCAAACACCAGGACGATATGAAACTGCTACTCAATAGCAATCAGTACACTCGCCTCGATGAACATGATCAGGACAGGGAGCGACATCAAAGGCGTGGTTGATGCACAATGTAGGCACAAACCGGCTGCCTCTACTAGTAGGGAATTTCACGGTCGGCAGTCTGGGTGAAAGTGTTGGAAGGGACTGGAGGAACACGATGTTGTAGTGGGCCTTCAATGTTACTGCCAAATACTGGTACTTGTCAGTGTGATGAATGCATACAGTGTACGATACTACTGTACATCCATGTCGTGTCGGCGTTAGGGTCTGCTCATTAAAAACAGGATTCGGTATTATCTGAGGCACTAAGCCTACTGGCGGTGCTATAGTGTAGTGGTTATCACTCAGGATTCTGATGGCAATCACAAAATTCCTGAAACCCAGGTTCGAACCCTGGTAGCACCTAACTTTTTCCCTCGCTGTCAACCACTCTCTGACTTTTCATGCCAGCTCCTACACCTCAAATGTACAAAATCCGCTTCCGACCAAACTTTATCAGCACGTAGGAGGGCCAATTGAGTTACGAGCACCAGTACAAGGTCTCCGCAGACTTCCTAAAGTGGCTGCACATGTGCCACCCTTGCGGTATGGTAGAAACCTTTGTATAATCCACCATAACCACCTCTTGACCTTGTGGGCGTCTACCAATATAAGACCAAAGCGAAAAGGGACTGCAACATCTTTTGTTTATCTTCAACGCTAAAATGAGACGCTGGACGCAACACGACGAGGTATGTGTCGGAAAAAATGATTTGCCTGTTGATTTCGCTCAATCACGGGAATACAGGATGAACATAGGCTGCCGCACGGCATGCGACGAGTTGGCTATGATGCAGATGAACGAATCTATACGTTCCAGGACTCGGACGGACGATATTATCAGTCTGGTGTCGGGGAAAGATACGGGGTCCTTACACCTGTCCGATCTACTGCGATCACACGACCAAATGCCTTTGATGATGGTACGACTACCTTGGTCTTGTGACTCTTCTTACTTAGCTGTCGTGGGTTTGAAAGGACAAGCATGCCCCAACCGGACTCCTACTACAAGGACAACGTTCCAAGATTTCCTTCCAGCCCAGAAGATGGCAACTACCTCAACAGCCATCGAAACTCAACATCAAAGAAGTAAATCAGTGCCCATCCGGTTTATGATTCCCGGGTCTATAGTTGAAACACGGTCACGCCCTCCTTCGACATCATCACACCGTTTCATGGATGCCGTGAAGAAAGCAACTGTACCTAGGATGTATGAGGTTGTTGCGGGTCTTCGTCGGTCCGTCTCTTCTGCACGACATCCGCCACAGAGGCCCAGTAATGGTAGCGAACGTGGAGGCGCGAACGGATCAGGATCTAGGATAGGAACCTCTGCTGGTGGAGCATCACGTCGACAAGCGTACAAGGCTGATGACGATACTGCGGCCCTATTACGTCGAGATTCTAACACTTCTACCTTGCGGAGATCCTCCACTACAGCATCAAAATCGTCGACACGTTCGTCGGCTTCTACCATCACCCCCATGCGGGATATACCTGGAATACGTCGTCCTCGATGAGATATTTGTGATGTGGTTGTTCATTTCTGGGCATGTATATTGATTCCTTGATTTTCTGATGACGTTATGTTTTATGCCTGTTGTCTGTCGCACCCTTCGCTACGATAAATCTCGCAATTGTGGATCTCCGTCTCTGGAATCGCTTTCTCCATCTTGTCACGTCGATATGTATATATTAGGCTGCTATGTGGCTGTCATCATGACCGTTACCCTGCCGTATGGTTTTCTGATGTCCGAATCTTACTTAACTGGTTACTACGCGTGATATAATAACTCGCGTCGCCACAAAGTTGAATCTTGTTCGAACGGATGAAAAATGTCGATTCAGAATTGTTTCGATTTTTGACCTCGTCACTCATTAACATTGAGATTAGGCTACTGCCAGTGAGTGAATAAGTGGCGTCTCGGCGTTCAACGAACACGTTCCCCATCCACCTCTTTTTTGGTTCACCGTCCGAAAATGGTGCGGGTTGATGAATGATATCCATTCAGTACTAGTGTGTTATAGATCTATGGCTTCGGCTCTCGCTTTGCGCGGAATAGAATATTCCGTACTGACCAAGGATGTAATGGATTAAACCAGCCTGATAGACGAATGAGGAAGGTGTGCTCTCCCTTCACTGTCAAATAAACTCAACCCCTTGACGATTGTCTACTATGTTCTCATCACCGAGAAAGTGATTATAGACTCACTCCTACGCAAGAGGGTACCCAAGCACGGGTCTTATCTCGGCCTATACGAGCGCTGACTCGTAATCTGTGCCTCCCTCCCATGATGTGCTTTCCCGATCAACCTCACCCTGACGGCAATTGGTGAATATTGAATGATGCTTCATGATGCTCAATGCCCTGAGTACCGGATAATCCCACCAGCGTTGGGCAGCTGATGTAGAAATATCAAAAGAGACAACGATAAAGTAACGATAAGGCTATACTAGGGTTGGCCCTGGGGCGTTGACCGGGGATGTAGCGTTAAAGGGAAATGGTTTAGACTCCGAGCTATGCTCGCGTTCTTCCGGATCTGCTCGCCCATTCATAGGATTGTCATCATTGGTGTGGTTCCATTGCACTCGAGAGTTCACACATCCCTGGAAGTATGGCCGCGTTTCCCTCCCATAGATCGTAGGTTCCCTTGGAAAACATCATTCGGCGAGTCGTACCGGTTATCGTCTGATATAGAACTCTTCCTGCACAATTATCGATAGGAACTAGCTTCTGTTGGTGTGATAGTGCTTAAGGCTCATCAAATATGGCACATGTATGGTTCGCCATAGTTCAATGTCAATCATTGACGTGCATTGACCCTCGTTGCGATATCGTAATATACTCGCCCATCCTGCGCACTTTATCTCATATCGACATTGCAGCGTGGCAACTTTGCTTGTTCAACGCGGACCTATCCTTGACATTATCAGCGAGCAGAAACAGAGATATACCTCGAGGTCCAGAACACTTCGTCATCTACCCGCACTCACCATTATGTGTGGAATAAAGCTTCTTTTACACCTTCCATTTGCCCCAGGCCTTCAAGTGAGTGCTTAGATATCAGACCATTTTTGGGTGTTGATACACCAACTATTGGACTATGGGTGCCTCGTTCGTCGACGTGAAAGTGACTCTGAGAGTCAAGATGATGGCCTTCACGTTATGTACGGTGCCACTGCCACACATGTCGTCAATAGCCTGTGAGGTGCTGTGTTATATGTCATTTCTATCGATCATAAAAGTTGATTTGTGAACGTGGTGAGATGTTTTTCGGTACGCTTGAAACTTGAGAGGGTCGCAGTAATGGAAAATCACTAGGCAACACAGCACCACGTTTTGTGCAATGCAAAGATCCGCTGTCAAAAATGGATAATATTTTGATAAAATGGAAGGCATGCCTCTGGACTATGGAATAAATGACCAACGTTGGGTGGGCGACGACACTTGACAAGTTCCGCAGACCCAAGATTTGGCGGTGATGTTTCTATTCAGCCACTTGTTGTAAAAGTGGCCATGAGGCATCAGCCTGAATCCATAGGCGTAATAATCGCCAGAATAACAATCCAGCAATGACATGTCAGTAAATGGACATGAGGAAGCTGTTCAAATTCTGGGACCAAGTGGCATTGGAGGTGGTACATGAAGTCCATGGACTGTGGACCACGGCAAATGGCTCCGCTGCCATACTGGGCTTACTCCGTTCCACATTCTCCAGACGACGCTGAAGACAGACATGCACTTGAATGGTAATTACATTCGCATCCAATTTGCATGAGCTCGCAGCACAGTTACGATCAGGGATTCGAATTACAACCTACAAATACTAGAATGCGTAACGCATTTACAACCCATGATGGAGGCACGGACGAAGGATCACGAGAAGCTACTGCATTGCTCTCAAGTGAAGACTGGGATATAACAGAGGGCGAGTGTGAGTTATTCAATGATCATTGCTTATGGCTATGAACGTAAATGAACCTGAACTATGATAGTGGATGAGCAAGCGCTGCTCCGACGCCTTGGCTTCTCCTTCTTTCTCTTCGGCCTGATCAACAATGGTACGTCGTCGTCCCCGGTCGATCCCTGCTTACAAAACTGATGGGCTATTTGTAGTATTATACGTCATCATATTATCTGCTGCACTTGACCTTGTACCGCCATCCACGCCCAAGGGCATAATCGCATTCTGTAACATCACGCCGAGCCTGCTCGTGAAGGTTGGTTGGCCATACATATCGAAAGGGCGAATACGCTATGCCAAGCGCATTATTGCATGCTGTTTGTTGAGTGCCATGGGGATGCTGGTGAGTTATACTTGGGAGTCTCGTAAAATAGGCAACTCAAATTCTATATCAGATCGTGGCACTTTTTGACAGTCTCTTCATGAGACTTTTAGGCATATGTTTTGCCTCGTTCTCCTCTGGTGAGCAACATGATCAACGCGGAAATTGCTTCATTGGGCTTGATGACTTTGCAGGATTTGGTGAAATGACATTCTTGCAGTTATCCACGACCTACTCACCCCCTCATGTCGGTGGACATAGTGTGGGGTATGTCCCTTTATACCTTCTCGTGAATCTCACCATGATCCTTGTTTCAGATACTTCGCTTCCGGAACCGGAGCTGCGGGACTAGTAGGGGCATTAATTTGGTGGGAAGTCCGAGGTCTGGGTGTTCGACTGGGAGTTGGCTTATCTTCAGTAATTCGATCCCTTCTGCGGGATATGAACTTTGTGCTAACAATAATCCCGTATTTAAGGTCCTGCCGTTAATGCTGCCCTTAACATACTTCTTACTTCTCCCGCGTCCTTCCGCGTTCGTCTGGGTATCATCCCATCCGAGTAGTCCGGATGATACCACTGTGCCCTACGAGCCATTGCTGAGTGCAGTCGAGGGCGGTGAGGAAGAGGCTGAAGTGCCTGCTCCTCGTTCTAAGATTGCATTATCATGGGATGAAAAAATCCAGCTTGTTCGACCCCTGCTATCAAAGTATATGCTGCCCCTCTGTACGTGTCCATTGTCATCACACTCACTGTAACATTCTCTGAGGGCTTTGCAGTCACTGTATACTTGGTTAGTACTTCTTATCAGGTCACCTTACTGCTGGAACTTATCTCGCCTAGTTTGAATATACCATAAATCAGGTGCTGCTTCTTTGTTCTCTTATTGGTTAATCCAGACCTAACTTGGTAAACCTACTGCTGCTCCTACCATCAGGGCATTGCGCCAACATTGCTCTATCCAATCCCGAACGCCGATGAACACTGGCTCCTCAGCAAAATTATTCATTCAATAAGGGACTACTATCCTTTGTGGCAGGTAAGAGATTTTTTTTTGCTCCATCTCCTTCCGTGTCGTCATTGTTCTCTGATGTCAGCTTTGGTGGTTGCTGACATGCTACTGTTTTCTCCGCACCCTCAATCAATCGACAAATATTTGACCGTCTTTCTTTCCAAACTCGACACTTCACAACCATTTATGGTACCCCATATCCCTCACATGCGATACCGCCCGTTAACCTTAAATGTGCAAATTCATTCTCTTCGAAGCTGGTATACCAAACGGCAGTCTTGATATCCAGATCTACAATCTCGATCGGCCTTCCACCAATTCCCGCTCGCTTCTTAGCGATTCCGTCCGTAATCCAGTTCTTTACCCTTCTGACCCTGGCCTATGAATCGGCCGTAGGTTTCTTTGCAGATGAAGACACTTCGGCCATCGTTTTTGTCTTTATGTTGATTACCGTGGAAGGTATCTGTGGAGGATTGGCTTAGTGCGTCATTATTCCGTCTGCATTCCCCATCTTTCTTTGCATGATGTGTCATACCCTGGTTGTGCCACCGCTGCTTCTCATTCACGCATTTAATCTATCACACTAACGTATGAGTCTACTTTCAGCGTTAATGCTTTCCACAGCATTAGTCAAGAACCTGCCGATCCGCACATAGCTCACGATGTGGAACTTAGCAAACAACTGAGGGAATTCAGGATTGGATCTATAGGCTTTGCAGATTCGGGGGGGATATTGTTCGCTTCATTGATTGCAATGCCCACGGAAATTGGATTGTGTAACGCTCAAGTGGAAAGAGGCAAAGTCCTTTGTCGTGGGTTGTAGAGGTTTGAGTCGTTGTTGGGAGTTTGAGATAGGCATCACGACGCATATAGCACACGCTAGACTAATACTAATATCTTGTGGGTATATAATTGCACGTTCAACACGCTATGCCAAGGACATTGCACATGGGACCGTATAGGGTTCATATGGACCTAGGGTTTTCCACACGCTCCTATAGATTCAGTGATCCAATTCCACTACAGTCCGTTAGTAACAGGCACTAGCGGTTAAATACCGAGCTAGTCTATGGTATTGTACATGAAGGGAATTACATGAAGGGAATACTTTCTACTTACAGGCCCATAATTGGAAGTGAAGATCAGAGGATCAAAGAGAGGTAAAAGCACGCGAAGAAGAGAGATAGAAAAACGCAATTGATCCACAAGACGAAACGAGGGAGTGAGAGTGTATGTGGAGGTGTGCCGTAAGGGCAGAGAATCCAAAATAGAAAGCCATCGAAGATGACGAGAGGTATAAGCATTGAAAGAAGAGTACGATATTTCACGAGATACAAGCAATGCTCAAGGAGCGAAAAGGAGAAGAAACCAAATGATGGGAACAGAATGGATAGAATGATACACATGGACGATCCCAAAATCAACCTTTATATCTAAGCCGACGGATAATGCAACGACGAAGGGATATGACCATTGATGGACCCATCGGTCATATAAGGTTCCCAAGATCCCGCTTGCATACCCACATCGCCGCCTTCCGCAGTCATCCCTCCCAAGCCATCATGCAACTCTCCACTGGCACCAAACATCCCACCCTGTTGCATCTGATAGCCTGACGAAGCATCTGGATACTGCGACATAGAATGAAGAGCAGGTGATTGTTCAGGAGACGCCGAATGCTTAAGTGAATTTACTGTTTCGATCATCATCCCACCATTCGTCCATATTTGCGGTGGTGATTGGGATTGATAATCCAGAGGAGAGCGTTGTTGTGCGAATGAAGTGGGGGATTGGACGGTGGGGGATTGAGCAGAGTGGTAATGTAAAGCAGAGAATGAGGTAGCAGGTTTAGAAGGATCCACAACCATCGTCTGTTGTTGCAAGAAACCATTATTCCCCAACTCTGACATCTGCTGTTGCTGTTGCTGTGGTGGCTGTTGACGCACTTGTTGTTGTTGTTGGAAATGTTGCTGAAGGTTCGGATAGGTTGCTGAATGTGGAAGATTACCTGATCTTCCAGCTTGCTGAACGCTCCCATCCGAATCTTCCGGAATAGACTGCAACGGGCTGCCCTGAGACTGCGATCCAAACATATTCGATGCCTGTTGTTGTCCTTGCTGCTCCTGAGCGTAGAACTGAAGATTCCCAGAAGAGCGATGTCGAGGAATATGGAACGGGTCAGCTGGTGAGCTGGCTTGATGCTGATGCTGCTGGAACTCTTGCGGGAAGTGCTGGACGTTGCCAGGAGAGTGGTGGCGAGGAGCACCAGGTGTCCCAATATCCTGGTTCTGAATTGCCTGCTGTTGCTGTTGTTGCTGTTGAGGCGCATAGTTGAATTGGAAACTCGATTGAGATCGTGGGACGTCGAATGGTTGTGCCATCTGTAATGGCTGTGATGGCTGCTGCTGCTGCTGTTGCTGAGCGGTCTGCTGTAGATTACCCAAGGATTGTCGTCTCAAGGGGCCATGGTGATTTTCCATTGGCGACTCCAACTGCCCGAAATACCTCAAATTCCCGGACGAATGATGACGTGGCAGGGCAGCTTGCTGTTGTTCCTGCTGCTGCTGAGCCGGAACCTGTTGCGAGAACTGAGGAATCTGAAGGTGTTGGTCCTGAGCGAATTGAGATAAAGAGCCAGACGAATGATGCCGAGGGAGCGTGATAGGTTGCGCTTGCACCATCCTCGTCGGTGGCGGGGGTGGTGGCATGTGCTGGTGCTGGTGCAAATTCCCCGACGAATGATGTCGATTGATATTAGGATGACTCTGGTTCGGATTTGGCTGATTCTGTCCAGGTTTGTGGAGCTGATGCTGCTGCTGTTGCGCATCTTGAGCAAATTGAACAAGGTTTCCCATAGACTGATGTCTCAACAAGTTTTGCTCTTGTTGCTGACGTTGATGTTGCTGAGCCTGGGCCTGAGCTTGAGCAGCGACCTGTTCCAACCTCTGCCTCTCCAAATCCATATTCTCCCTCTCCACCTGTTGCTGTTGTTCCAATTTCTGCCGCTCAGCCTGAAATTGCTGTTGCTGTTCCATCCTCTGCCTCTCTAAGTCATGCTGTCGCTCTCGCTCTTGCTGTTCAAGGGTCTGTTTCCCCTTTTCTTGTAGTCGCTGTCGTTCAACTTGTCTCGCAAGATGGTCTTGCATCTGCTGCCATTGATTTCTTTGTTGTTGCTGTTGCTGTTGCTGTTGTTGAGCATCTTCGTCCGTACTCGGCGATCGAGCTTCAGAACCATCCGATCCAATCACCCTCGCACTAAACCGCCCAAGGCTACCCAACAAAGGATTAGACGATCCCCCGGGACCAGTAGCCCCAGTCCTCCCAGCATTAGAGTTAGCAACATCAACCTCCATATCCATATCCATCGAATCGTCCAATCCCACCAATCCAACAGTACCAACATTCACATTCGCACCACCACTATCAACCACATACGCCGTAGACGAAGTGATCAACTGCGACAAACTAACATGCGCCGCACCAGTACCGCTTCCATTGTTCGCGTTGGTTTTCGGATGTAGAGTTTGAAGTTGAGCATGACTAGCGCTCCTAACACTAGGCATCTGAGACGGTGACTGCGATAAGGATGACTGCGATTGTACTCGAATCTGTGATGGACGAGTCTTATTCGTCGTCGTTGTGCTCGTTGTGGCCGTCGTATTAGACGGAACGATGTAAGGCTGAGCTTGGGACAGAGCTTGACTCAAGCTCTGTGGTTGCTGCGGTTGGATATGGACTTGACGCGATTGAGGTTGAGACGGAATAACGGGGGAGTGCGACAAATCCGCATCTCCTGCCGATGATGAACTTGACGAGGAGATCGATGACAATGATGGCTGGAGAGCTTGACCCAGGGGGCTGTTAACTCTTATTAACCCCTTCACTCTCAAGGCACTGCCTAGTCCAAAGCCACTACCAGGGGATGAAAGTAGTGGGGATGGCTGTGTAAGACTGGCAGGCGCAATGATAGTATGAGTCTTGCCACTAAAGATCGACAGCTCATCCATATCCGGGTCTTGATGATTACTCAAAGCTGCACTGATCGTCGTGGAAGCGGGCTTGAAAAGCTCCGTCATCGATAGTGCCGGTGGGATACCACTATTCGATTCGAGGTAGGTTTGTTGAGCTTTACTCTGCAGACGTTGAAGGATTGGCTGGAACGAAATAGGAATAACTTAGGAATGTCGTTGTGAGAGAGAGTAGATAGTCTATGACATACCAGGAATCTAACAGCTCTCCCTCCATACGAAGCAGCCTTTTCAAACAATTCCACAGCCGTCCGAAGCTCCAATAACGCAGTCGGCGCAACCTTAGATTGCGATGCATGTGTCACGACCGACGCCAACATAACCTGCGAACACGCCAGGTAAAAATCACGTAACCACATTAAGGTCGCGACCAAATCGACAAACTCAAAAGGACTCACCGCAGCAGAGAAGGCATGAGTCCACAACACCCAGAATTTCGCAATCTGTGCTGGGTACAACACGAATTGTTGTTTCACAGACGAAATGATCGAACACGCCGTTCGATATCCAGCCAAGAACGACGGTGAGTATTGACTCTTGATGGGATCGAGTGGGTGCGTTGTAATCGCATGGGCAAAGAAGCCTCGATGGATATACAGCAGCGCTATTGAAGAAACCAAAAAAGCAATTAGCTCAAAACAGGCGCATGATGGAATAACAGAAATACGCACTCAGATCCCGGTAGTTGGTAGGCATAAAGCACTTCATCGTCTGCGCCAAACCCATATTCTGCCCTTGCGTGATAGCTTGTGAAACATCCGGTACCTCCGTTTCCCGTATCTTCCTATCGAGCTCTAGGACAACAGAATATTTAGGTGCTTTTGAGGCTAGCATTCCTTGAATCACTTGAGAGATGCAGTCATAACCAAAGTTGGCTTTCCAATGATGAACTAGACACGTAAATGCGGTCCATGAGCCCAACACGGTACCACGGTGTAGAAAGAGAGAACAAAGAACGTACGACTGTGTTGGACACTCCCATCATTGGATAGCGTTTGCTCGGTATCCGCAGGTAATTCACAATCGATATAAGGTAGCGAGAACGTCGACAAGCGGCCCGTTGCAAGACTTTGCCAACAATCCATGATGTACAACTCCCAGAATAGCGCTCTTCGCTTCTGAACTTCCGCAGGCGGAAGCTTCCACCTTGCCGAATCTCGATGAAGACCAAGCTTAAAATGGAGAAATGAATATGATTGCCCTTAGCAATCACAAAGAAACACGATCGGACTCACACTTTGCGCCAACTTGCAAGCCAACCCAATAAGCACCCAACTCTTCTCCGTGCATCCACTATTTGAGGGAGTAGGTGTAGTACCAACACCAGATCCATTAACACCCTCACCATCAATTCCACCTTGTCCTTCCGAAAACAACTCATAAACTGCCATCAACACCAAAGTCTGCACAGTTGCCACCACCGGCGCTCTCTCCAATATCGGTTCCAACCCCATCGTCGCCTTGGCCAACTGGTACCAATACGCACTCTTCCTACTACTAGCCCCCGCCGCTGCCGAGTTTGGCTGATTCGACGAACTCGAGTTGAAAAAGTTGGGAAGAACCGACACGTCGATGGACGCTGTCACTTCGCCTTCGACATCGAGAGCGCAAGCGCAGCAGAAGATAGTGAAGAGGAGGGCTAGATCGTGTGCAGTGGGCTTTGGTTTGAGAGGGGTGAGAGTGAGAGAGTCTAGAGCGACGCTGCTTCTGCTCTTGGTTAAAGATGATGACGACTCTGTACCGTTCTCAACAACGGCTTTGGTAGAGGAGTTGACATCGTCGTTCACCCCAAACCCATTGCTCAACTTTTTCTCAGTGACTTCGATTTTATACTTGGCTTCTGGATACCAAAGCGGTAAAACCTCTTCTTCGACTTGTCTTCCTTCAACGACCGCTCCGAAACACCAAGCCGTATGCTGAAGGAAAAACGACGCCATCTTGTTTGCCTCTTCCCATGGTGGCAAATACGTCTGCACAAGATGGTCAAGGTTGATTTTTTGAGGAGATTTAGGTGGTTGGGAGGAAAGGTGGTTGGTGGTGGTTGGTTGTGCGGCTAAAGAAGTGAGATTTTGGAGTGATGCAGATGTGGAGGGGAATGGGAAGGATGTGGCGAGATGGTGTATTGCAGAGGGAATATCCGAGTTCCAAGAGTCGTCTTTTGGCGCGACGTTCCCGTTGCCGGTATTGAGAGTAGGTGCAAGGGTTTGTCTTGATAATACCCGAGCGGGATTGACGACAGAGCGGGATCGTAAAGGATTTGAACTTCCGATGATAGTTGTTGCCGATAGAGATGTATTAAAAGCAAGCAAAGGTGAAGATGGTGTTGGTAGAGATTCGCCCTACATTTCCAGCAATGAGCTATCATGTGTCACCAAAGGAGTTTTCTTACTTACGATGAGCAAGCTCTGTCAAGAGAAGGAGGAGGCAAAGAGTGACATGTCAAGAGATTAGTCCAGAGCATTGACGCGATATGATAGACTACGAACCTCCGAGCCTGCACTCCTTCCGTAAAACACAGTGCCTCCATCATCCCTAATGGCCAATGTCCCAAACGCATCAATAAGCTCCGAATCATCGGGCTCGTCATCGCGTTCTTCGCTCGACCTGTCACCACTTGGCGAGCTATCCGACTTGCCGTTGACAGTAACGTTGGGCATGCTCCCTGAAGCTGCGTGATTGATAGGCAACCCCATCTCGTCACTATCCACGGCGGAGTGCAACTCGATACTTGACTTGATGCGAAGAAAATCCCTTCCAAGTAAAGGATGGGGTTCCCCCGGTGCTACAGTTGCTTGTAGAATTGCCAACGCATCTTCAAGATTCCGAATCCTATCACTCATTTGAGAGATCTTGTGATGCAGTTTTTCTGTATCTGCAAGTACGAATCTGCGGTTGCCAATGCCATGAGGTGATATCGAAGAAGAGCTGGGACGCGTTTACGTACCTTGTTCCTTGGCCCGTGATCAAACTTCCATTCGGGCAGATAGCTGAACACCCTCGACGTTTGCAGCTGGATCCGTCAAATGTCAACTGTCAGAATCTCTTCAATTTGCTTAGGAGATCGAGGGATTCCCGAACTCCTTCCCAGGGCATACCTTGAACACGGTACGGTTTTGTCACATTTGAGTTTCAGTCTGAGAGATGGAGTCAGCCTATGTTGGGCGTTTGGAAGGAACTTTGGTCCATACCGTCTACACTCAGCACACGATAGGGCGCCTAACGTCGAGCCGAGAATGCGATACGGTAGGATGTGGCAAGACGATCGAGTCGGAAGCAAAATCGACGTAAAGAGAGATGAGATAAAGACGTAACAACGCTGGAAAGCTTATAACCGCACCTCTTGCTCTCTTTGATTCCTTTTCCTGCGCCTTCTGTGCAGCACTAATCTCTCTGCGACCCATCTTGACTTGATTTCAAGATGTATATCACCGAAATTACTCGGACAGATTATAAAAATGTTTAGATGTTGCTATTTGGAATTAATGTACGTTTTTTGTTGACTCCGCGGAGGGTATTGAGAATACAAGGGTCCTGGTGGTAACCGAAGATAGCGAGCTGATAGCAGCGATAGCGAATGAATGTTTGAGGATTTGTGGCAAACGGCGGAGAGATGCCACTCTGGAGACTGAAGAAATCAGCGATAAGGAATGGCGGTTCGAGATGCCACAGGTGGTTGCAGATGTTCGATGCCGAGTTCCCAAACGTGTTTGCTACTTGGAGGGTCCGGTGAAGATATTCGCGTCAGTGGCGACGAAAATGATGGTAGTAGAGAACGGGGAAGAACGGAGGTAATATGAGCGGGGGAAGAGGAACGCTGGCTAAGGGCTAAGAGGGTGATGGGAAGCAGGTGTGCTCATCCCTGTCTCCGAGTCCTGCTTCCCCAGAAATACATATCAAGATCTCTCTTTCTACCTCGACGGAATACCAAGTCAAGTTTCCCATTTTGCCTCTCTGCCGCTCGCAACCACGAAATCCCAAGTGCCATCCTATCGCTGCCGTCCCCAGGTCATTCTCATGAAAAAACTGCGCCCGCCAGTCTATAGGGCCAACTTGGTAAATTCTGGTAAATTTCCAATATGGCCATCATCGGTCTCTCGGCATTCTTCCGCCAAATTTCCCTTGGCTGACCCAATCAACGAAAACAGGGATGGTGAAAAAAAGTCAGGTACGCCTTGATTATGCATATGGATTCGTTGAGGCTCAAACAGCAAAGCATGACACAATACTGTGCTGTTTTGTCTCTCAAACCTAGGGTGCGAACCTGCAAAATTGTTGTTCCTCACGAACGCCCATCGGCGACGCTGTGGCATGTGGTGCGCTGCCGACCATCTCGTCTGTCCCTTTGAGGCATTTATTGGTCAGCGGCGCCGGGAAAACTACTTATCTCTTCATCACTTTTGGTCAACGTCAACATCTCGGCAACATCTGGCGGAAGTGCCACTAACTCGATCGATGATAACCTCGTCTCAATCCTCGATGCTAGCTCCCATCCTCCCGCCAGCGCTATTAGGTTCTCAATATCGCGCTCGACAAGCCTTGGAACCATTTGACCGAGAGCTCCACCACTCCACAGGCCCATTCACATCACGCACTCTAATTGTTTTTCAATTTCAACCCTGATCAAAATGGTCCGCCTGATCTGCTTGGACCTGCACACCATCAATCCCGGAATTCGTGTTCACGCCCACGAGGCCGTCCTGGGATGCAGTTCTATTCAGTCCAATTGAACGATAGGTTTTTTTTAGAGCAATGTCATGATCATCGCTCATGCTTGCTATTTTATCGTTATCGTTTATCCCAAAGAAGTATGTGATACAACATTCCCTGAAATCTCGAGGTTGGCTGAGTACAATGAACATCTTGAGAAACCGGAGATCTTCCACCACACAAAGTCGCGTGTGGTGCATGACAGTTCCAATATTTTATCGGCGGGCTTCTCTGATCGTGGCTCGAATGATGATGACGCCAAAAAAAAAAAATGTTTACTCTATAGCCGCTTCTATGCCCAGCCTTGTTGCACGATTTTCACCTTCAGATTTTGCCCCGAGGGGCTTCATGCCACCAATAGGAGTCTTCAAGTGGATACCCGAATGAAGTTTTCCGTTACCGCCCTCGGTGCGAGGTGGGTTCGTGCATTTCACTGGGACAGCCATTCAATTCTCTTAATCAACGTCACAATGCAACGGAAACCATTTTTTATTACTGATATGGACCAGACAGCATGGCTCTAGCATTGGGTACCGCTCCTGTATCCGTGTTATCGCCCCGCTCGCATCGCAGACACACCCAAAGCCTAATACCGGCATCACTGGCGCTGCAACTACGACGAATCAAACTCTCCAATTTAATTATCACCAAAACCTCATTAATATTCCTCGGCCTGGCTACTAGCTCTACATCATTCTAATCAATCAATTCCACTGACAACGACAATGACATGCAGAGGCACCATCAACAAAGACTAACCTTTTCTCCTTCCACCAATGGGGCTCCTCGTTCCTTAGGCCCGACTCCTGCATACCTAGGCTGTCACCACTGTGTGCTCAAAGGGCCCTGAAGTGTTTGTCCCCAACACTCGAGGTTTTCCCGCAGGTAAGGGCAAAGTACGAACAGTAACTCAGGCTCAAGGTTGACACTGGCGCTCCTGGATGTCTAGATGGAGTTCCCCTTTTTTGCTGACAACACCAATGTTAACGTTATGCTGTTTGTATCCTTGATCCTATTGGACCGGAAATTGCTTACCATCATGATAGCGGTTAGACCAAGTAGTCGGACTCGAACAGCATACCAGTACAGGCATCACATCTCGGGAGAAGCAGTTCTAAGCAAGGGCAAAAAGCTTGAACGCCACAGACTAGTGTGCGTTACACCGGACGGTAACTTGAAACTAGAATTTCAGTAACATCTTGGTGCCCGAGTGGCCGAGCCAATGGATAACGCGTTTTGGGTCCTTAAGCGGAAGTCCTGGGCAGCAGTACCGATTTCTTCGTAATTTACCGTTGAGATTGGTGTGGCATGCACATGCGGTTACGGTGGATTCAAGTTGCTGTTCTGAACAAGCGATCGCCACTGTGGCGAAGGGCGAATTTATTGAAAACGTGGTCCCTCAAAGTTTCTTATCCGACGACGATTACTATAGACCTCTGGAGGCTCGCAGGGAGTCTTGATTCGACTTGGGCTTGATGTAAGCTCTAAACTTGAACGAGCGTTTACCAGGCTAGATGCGGACGCTTCGAATAAGCATACTACTATGACAAGTACAAAGTATACACAGTTACTCCATAACTGACACGCCTGATAGAGGCAAAATGGGTATAAAACGTAATGGTCTTTGTTAGCGGGATGGTGGCGGCCGCTTCCCACCCGAACTGTCGCTGCCAGCTTTGAAGAAATCGTACCAGGATTCCCAATTCTTCGCACTTTCAAGTTCAGAGAATGCGCGTTCGAGGAGTGACTCTGTCAATCTTTTATGCTGCATTCCGCGCGTCCTGAGAAGCTTCCACCACTCCGCTAGCAGCGTGAATAGGCTGCAACAGAACCCTGTCTCGGTGTCTGGGCCAAACCTATAATCCGCACTCTCTTTTCCAGTAAGTACTACCCGGAACTCGGTTGACAAAAGGTTTTGCAGATAGTCCCACTCGCCTGGGGTGAGGACATTGTAGGAACGTGCCTGGTTCAGATATTCCCAGAACAATACCCAGAAGAATGATTCCAGGTCGTCCTTGGGAGTGTGTTGATGAGGTCGACCATTTCGCCACATCTTCAACATCTCGATAGACATAAATGGCAGAGTTCCCTATGAAATCGATCAGATTGATAGGTACAGTCCATAAATTGAAAGCGACTGTACCGATATCTCTTTATCCTTCCTCGCTTCAGCTGCTTCAGTTTGTGGCTTGAACGGTTTTGCGAGGTCTCCGTCTGTCACAACTCCTCGACACTTCGTGACTTTCTTTGTAATGGTGAAGCTGGAATGATTAATAAGGCTTTAATGAATGGGACAGCATTCGACAAGGAATACGTACTCCGATAGCGGGATGTGCCCCTCTTCTTCAATGATCAAGATATTTCTCGAGCTGATATCACGATGTAGATAGCTCGATTCGATAAAACTTGAATACCCTCAAAAACCCCCCGAGTGTGGGTTCAAACAGGCTCTCAATGGTTCGCGACTGACCTTGCTTACCTCTCAAACTATGCGTAACAGCTGCCACTAGCTCATGGGGAGACCTTGCAGATGATAGCACCCGCCCGTGGGACATGTGAATCATCTAGGTAACAATGGTCATCCCGCCTCTCGCGTGTACTTTCATCACAAGTCCGAATCGGCTGAAATGTATTGAGTATGCTCAGTTTGAGTCTGCACCTTTGAGCGCTATACCAGGTGAGAAAGCCGTACATTATTGACAATAAAGATGCGACCTTGGAGGTATGGGTTAGTGAATGTGGTGGTGGTATGTGAGTGGCTCATTGTACCGTCACAGCCTCGTTGCGCATAGGTTTGACGCTATTGGATATTGCCTTTTGCAGGTAAATGTGCGAGTGCATCACTGCTTTGAATTGATTACTATCCAACAACATTACAGTTCCAGTAAATACTAATGAACCCCATAATCGACACATCGAATGGAGGGAATAATGGGTATTAAACTATTAATTGCAATGGTCTTTGTCAGCGTGATACCGTGACTGGTTGTGGCTGTCGCCGCTTCCCATTCGAACTGTCGCTGCCAGCTTTGAAGAAATCGTACCAGGATTCCCAATTCTTCGCACTTTTAAGTTCAGAGAATGCGCGTTTTAGGAGTGACTCTGTCAATTTTTCATGCTCCATTCCGCGCTTGTAGAGAAGCGTCCACCACTCCGCTAACAGCGTGAATAGGCTGCAACAGAACCCTATCTCGGGGTTTGTAATAAACTCGCGATCCGCATTCCCTTTTCCACCAAGTACTTCCTCGAACTCGGTTGACAAAAGCTTTTTCAGGTGCCTTGACTCGGTCGGGGTGAGGACATTGTAGGAACGTGCCTGGTTCAAATATTCCCAGAACAATACCCAGAAGAATGATTCCAGGTCGTCCTGGGGAGTGTGTTGATGAGGTTCACCATTTCCCCACGTCTTCAACATCTCGATAGACATAAATGGCAGAGTTCCCTATGAAATCGATTAGATTGATAGGTACAGTCCATAAATGGAAAGCGACTGTACCGATATCTCTTTATCCTTCCTCGCTTCAGCTGCTTCAGTTTGTGGTTTGAACGGTTTTGCGAGGTCTCCGTCTGTCACAACTCCTCGACACTTCGTGACTTTCTTTGTAATGGCGAAGCTGGAATGATTAATAAGGCTTTAATGAATGGGACAGCATTCGACAAGGAATACGTACTCCGATAGCGGGATGCGCTCCTCTTCTTCAATGATCAGAACGTTTCCTGAACTGATATCACGATGAAGCCAGCCCGATTTGAGAAGGTTGTAATATCCTGAGCAATGCCTGAGTGCGTTCAACTAACAGAAACGTTATTGGCAAATACCTATCATGGCGTGTGTGACAGCAATCACCAACTCCCTAGGATTTTTTGCAGATGATAATCGTCGTCCACAGGTTTGGTAGAATGTTCTTATGTGATGTCGCACCTCCCTCAAGCTCATTTCTTTCCCAGGGTTCAGCTGTAATCGGTCTTGGAAGAATTTCTTGTTATCATCGACAACGGTGTATCCGTATACATTTGCTACACCAAACATGCCATAAACGTCCTTGAAAATGACGCCGTCGTTCTCTTCTTCGCTTCGATAGCTCCACGAGTCCTTGCACACGAGAGTTTGTGGGAAATCAATCGAGTCCGGTACGCCTTGGAGAGTAAGGAATTCCGCGTTATCCAGTATGAAGTCCTCAAGAGGATCTACCACGTCCTCTGTCTTATCCAGTATGACGTCCTCAAAAGGATCTGGCTCGTGCCCCACATTATCCAGTATGACGTCCTCAGGAAGATTTGCCGCGGCTTCTTTTGATGCCGAATCTCTAATGGACATGCGCTCCATGTCCATTACCACGGTATCAGGCGGCTCGCTGGCGGCAGGGGTTTCAGCGTTGATCGAACTTCCAGCCTGATTGAAAGGCTTGGAAGCGGGAGTGGGTGAATTACCCATGCCCGAACCAGGCTGCATCGAGCCTTGGGGCGAGGGCGAATCCTTCTGAGCCAAAGTCGAGCTTCTTGTTTTCTTGGTGGTATCCGTGCTTGAATTAGACTGCACTGAGTCGCGGAGCGTGCTTTTTCTGGCTTTGGAGGTGCTTCCGGGCTGCTCGTTAAGTAATGACGGAGGAGAGGTCCTTTGAGTACGTGGCTTGACAACAGCTGGCTGAGACCGTGAGGTGGCCGAGGTTCGTTTCTTTGTCGTTTTGTGAGGAAATGTCAGACAGGGATTTCGACGTACTTACCTTAGGGCCTTTCCCTTCGCCACCCTTTCCTTTGCCAGATTCCGCCTCCGCCTGAATAAATTGTTTGACTTTCGTGATAGCTTCCTCCTTGCTTTTCCCTGTCGCCACTAATTGAAGTCTCTCCACGAGCGTCGCACGTCCTCGGACGCAGTGCCGCTTGTAGAGCACCTCTTCGACCTTATATACGGCAAACTTCGCAGAAGTGTCGTCAAGGACACGCTGTAAAAATATATAGCGAGTAGACCGAGATGGGTTGATGCCGGCATCTTTGATATCCCACTGGACAATGCCGCTTATACCACAAACAAATTCCTTCCAACCCTCCTTCTGGGTCAAACAGTAACCGGGAGAGGTGAGAAGTCCACCCCTATGAAAAAATCGGAACCAAATTGTTTGCTTTGTTTGATTATATGCAATGCAGAACACGAAGGACCGATAAGGCTTGGTCGCAAAAATCACCCGTGCGTAAGTGGCGATTTGCTGCTTTTGGGCCGTATCGTTACCCTTGACCTCCACGGGAATTTCTACCTGTGTCCACCATTTCTTACCCGTGGTTAGTCCAAGTACGTTCCGTAACCCGATAATTTTTAATTACATCTGGTTTAAGTGGACTCGCATCGTCGATCCTATCCAACATGGCTGAGCTGTACGGGATGGCCAATAAATCCTGGTAGAAACCTGACTTCGATGTCGCCCCCCCGCCCAATGTCGCCGATACCGTGGTCAATATTGCCATAAAAAGTTTGGCGAATAGCTGATAATGATCCACTCCTGCAATTGCTTTCATTTCCGCCTTCGTTGTTTTCCATTTCGCCGTATTCAACGCGCCCGAGTCGGTCGACCATCCGGCTGCATTAAGTTCCTTTTCGACAGCGTCACAGACAATCTTCCCCTTATTGCATAGGACCTCTACCACCTTCTCGCTCATGAATGTGGCACGATCAATCTCCGCTCCGATGTCCTTCTTCAACTGATCCTGCGACGGCGAATATAGTTCGATGTTGGGGGGCTTCGCAAGCGCGTTCTTACTCGTGGGATCCCCACTTCCACTGACACGGGAGCCGGTGCTAACACGGTGAGGAGTGGTTTCAGTAGGCATGTAGTGCGTTGTACAGTTACTGGAGGCTGTCGATATTGGACGCCGTCGATATTGGAGGTTGTCGATAATGGAGGCTGGTGCCTGCTGTGCAACATATATATATACCCCAGCACGATCACGTGATTAAGATATCTTCACAGGACACACACAGCGCATCTTCTTTCCTATTGTTTTATTATTCATGTTGAGCCCACACACTTAATTCATTTGTTGTATCCTGGATAGGGTCATGTTCGCTTCAATTGTTGTTCGCTCCATACATGGGCACGCATGGGCGCCGTACTCACCCAATTACGACAAAACGATTGTTCTCGCAGATGGTTGTGCGAGGATGGTATGGCATGATGCTATTGTCACGGGCTCAAGAATGCAAACTACGTGTGTCCTATTCATTCTTGTGGCGTCAGGTTTACAATCTTTATTGTAGTCATACCTTTGATCCATTGAGTTGGTTCTATTGTGCTCTTTTGTCGTAGCGTCGCCAACTACATTCAATCTTGAGTCAAAGGCAAACTTTTTCATTCTGCCCAGGCATTCCTGCACCTATTCAGTAGGTGCCATGGAACATGCACGACCCCGTTAGTACGCATACGGACATCAATGCCACGAGACAATAGAGTGGTACGAGCTCGATGTTGGGTTTGAGTCAACGATCTAACCACATTGTCCAGTGTAACATCCACTGGCATGGTACGTCACTGGGTGCAGCCCCTATCCGAACAGAGAAACTGATACTGAAAATGAATGGCGTCAAGCATGTCAGCCCTTATCAGAGGGTCGCTCTTCCATTCCAGCTTCGGTGTTGATGCGACTGTGCCACACTCATCCTGGGGTGTTAACGATGCAAATAACAATTTTCTTCGTGACCACAACTTTTTCTAGATCTGATGAGAACTTTTTGATGCGACTTATCATGATATTTTTCGACTTTTGTTCAGTGTATAGATGGTTTATCATTCGCATGGCACACCTTGAGTTCTTTCGCTCACCATCATCTAACTCACCGCTAGAACGGTATGATTGCTAGTGGTCATGACCAGTGCTGCTCTGAATGTCTGAACGTGAATGTTCGATCATTTCATTTTTTTCATGGCGATAACTCACCAGCACCGATAGGACGGTTTTATTATCATCGTCAGTGGTAAGAACACTCGTTGGACATAGCCCCGTCTTGTCCGGTGCTCATCAAACTGTCCTCCGAATGAGCACCGAGGGCCGCACCACTGGAATGCATGTACAAACACACTCGCCATTGAGCATGATTTAATATCGCCTCGTCGAGGGATTCCCATACCGAGCGCACTAGTCGCAAAGTCCTTGCTTCAAGTGAAGATAATTGATCACTGTCACTTGACACTGACTCGGATGAGATGACGACTCTACACGGCATGCCAGTGCACGAATATGGTGGCGAGTCGGCCATGGCTAGCATCAGCACTGACGTGTCCTAATACAGTTCAAGTTCAATACATCGACATCACGATGATTTCCTAGACAACAAAAAGTTCAGCAGCAGCCACCACGAGACCTGGCTGGACCAGCAACAGCTGTCGTAGAGCATACGTGTAACCTGTTGAACACTTGAAAAAGGGGTGTGTTGCAACATTGACCAAGAATGGAAGCGGTTACGCAGGCGCGCAGGTCGATTTATGTATCCAAGACTTTCAGCCACAATCCATCAAACATCTCTTCTCCTCCTCTTCCCTCACCTTCAGCTTCAAGTTTCTCCCATTTTCAACGACGAACATCATTACATCGAACTTCGATGCTGTTCTTTCTCACATCTCGAATCATTGGGTACGTCTTCAACCGTCCATCTCTCAAGAAAATGAAAACAAAGCGCTTGTTCCGTTTCTTTTCGCACTATAACATGAACTCGCACCGTCACTGGGACTCACACTTAAACTGGGACCGAAACTGGGGATCCGAACTCTTCCTCGCGCTCACACACTGGAACATGGAATTGGGCTCGAACTGTGCAGTTCGTTCGTAGCGTTCCTTTACCCTGGATACGCGTCATACAAGACTCTAAGCCAAAGACCCGCGTCTGAAGAGGAACTCGAACGCTGGTTGATGTACTGGTGTGTCCTCGGATGCATCGTCGGTGTCGAATACGTCGCAGAATGGGCAATCTCATGGTAATCGTCCTCTCCTCCGCAGCATCTACAACTACGACTCACCCATTCCTCTTCTTTTCACCAAACAAAATCTGCTGTATGTTACACAGGGTCCCATTCTACTACACGCTCAAAACTCTCTTCCTCCTCTACCTCGCCTTGCCTCAAACTCGCGGCTCCTCCTACCTCTACATCACCCACCTCAAACCCTTCTTCCACACCCACGAACGACAAATCGACGCCGCCCTGGCATCCTTCAAAGTCCGCCTCTACTCCTTCTTCCAAGAAAAACTCAGAATGATCTGGGAACAAGTCGCCATCGGTATGGGCCAACAACCCTCTCAACAACAACAGCAACAGCAACAACAAATTCAAACCCCCCAACAAGGACCAGGATCGATGATGTCCGGTCTGGTATCTAACGTGTGGAGATCATATGGACCTAGCATCATCGCTTCCGGTACAGCTCTCCTATACACCCAAAACCAATCCGGAGGCTCCGGATTCCGCACTCCAGGTCCTACACCTCAATCTTCCTATTTCCGCTCATCCAACATCACCGGTACTTCAGGTGGCAGTGAGGGCCTTGCGGGAATCTCGGGATTGCCGTTAGGTGCATCGACGCCTTCCGAACGTCGTAAACAACTAGAAGCTGAACTAGCCGCTCTTGAAGCCTCTGAACGCGAAGGTGAGGGTTGGGGTGCGGAGGAAGGGCTTCCCCCTGCTTCAGGGTCATATCAAGCCCGCCGTTCCGGATCTTCCGTTAGGGAGAGACATAACTCGAATAACAATAACGGTGTTGGGGCTGGAGGAAAGTTTGAAAAAGTCGAGGTTCCTAGTGATGTTGAAGGATACGATGTTAGAGATGACGGTGAGACTAAGGGAGTGAAACGATCGGGCGCTGGAGGAGGAGGGTATACGTCTGGAAGCGCATCAGAGAGTGGAAGGAAGAGTTGGTTTGGGGGATGGGGGTCTAGTGGATCCAAGGGAGACTATGAGCGGGTTAAGAGCGATTAAGATCTCTAGAGGGGTTTAATGGGACCATGGGCAGCATGTTGGATAGTGCATTGGATGCTTTTGTGAACGTGCTGCGCGACGAACACAATGAAACGATCTATTACTCAGTTGATGTATTACTGTAACAAATGACAAGTTGGATTTCTCATCGTACATCATCATACTTGAACGTTTCGATACAATGTTATATCAACTCTGCAGGCCCTACGTCCTACACCAGCTTTTTCAACTTTTCTTCCGCTTCTACAATTGAAAATCAATCAATTAGTCAATCCCCCACAATCTCGACTACCTACCTTTCCTCATCACGCCACTGCCCTCTTCATTCTCCAACAACTTGATGGCCTTCTCATACGCCTCTCTAGCTTCCACCCTCCTCGCATATGTAGCATTGTTATCGTTATCCGCCACAAGAGCATCCCCAAGTCTGATCCATCCTTTTGCCCATGTCGCGTCGAGAAGAGTCGCCTTTTGAGCGTCGGAGAGGGCGGAGTGGGCATCTGGAGGTGAGAGTTTGAGGTAGGAGATTGAGCGGTTTGCGAAGAGTTGAGCAGAGGTGGGCTATTTGTTTTAGGGGAGTGGAAGTGAGTGAGCGAGAGGGATGGTTATTGATTTGTGTGTGACGTACCACTTCTTCAATCGCCTCGGTGTACTTTTCTATCGCTTCTTTATATTCTCTTTTTTTGAAATGATCCTATCATCACCAATATCACGAGTTGTCAAAGCGCAAAACATCAAGCAAGTAAGTACGTATCAGTACCACCGTCGGAAAGCAAATGAAAAAATGAAACTCGAATATAGAACTTACGTTTCCCGCTGCTCTAGCTTGTTCTGCTTTTTCGGGGAGAGGTGGTACAGGGGGATTTGGACCTGCATATTTCTTTACGAGGTTGGTTAGACCTTGTGGATCTGCGCCTCGGATCTAACCAGCATTATGTCAACCGAATCAGCATATATGCGGTGCATAAGCGGTACTCTACGACAGGTGGTACCCACCTGATCGACTGGTTTGCCGGCTTTGATGACGATAAAAGTTGGCATGGCAGTGATTTTGCTATTGAAGGACGTTCGATTAGTCCATAAATTATCATCTACAAGAGCGTAAACACAATGTAGAGGAGCACTTACTATTTGCTTGCTATGGATTGTTGAGCGTCTACATCGACGCGCAAGAAATGGACTTGAGGAAACTGTTCAGCCAGCTTATCGAAAGTGGGTGCTATCGTCTGTCGTTCAGAAGTTCCATATTACGCATGTCACCGCAGGGGATCAAACATGCAAGTATCCAATGGGATATGTTCAATTGATCAAAGCGACAACGCCAATGCCAGGATATTTCGCGTCCAGTTCATCGCAAGTCCAGGCATAAAAATCAAATCAAGAATTGAAATCAACAGTCTATAAATGATTCAGCGCCGATATTAACACTCCACAGTACACTCACCCGACACGGTCTGCACCACGTCGCCCAAAAGTCCACGACGATCGTTTGACCTGAGGATGTTGCAGAACGGAGAGATTGATTCCATAGTGAGACGGAGAAGATTTCTGTTAGGTTGGACGATGACATTGTTGCAAGATGTAGTTGGATCAACGTTGCGCAAGTGGTTGGAATTCGGTGGATCGAGCAGGAATGGTGGCACGTGAGCGAGGATCTTATCTTATCTCGCTCCCGCCACAAGTTGGATTTTACGTTGTCATTTTGCACATTGTAGGTCATCCTACCGAGTCTTTGTGCCAAATATGAATGACTTAGACTGACGAGGTTCCATTTTAGAGAATGTTGTGCCAATCCTCAGCTATCATGTTACTACCATGAAGTAAGAATTGAATTGTCAAAGTTCCTATTACTAACCTCGAGGGTTGCCTTTCTAATACAGGGTTTGGGATGACAAGCTCATACCTACGGGAACTTTACACCACTGTGATAGGTGTTTCTTTTTAGTACACAGCGGAACTATTAACTACAAGGTCGTGCGGAAGACCGTTCAGTATTTCTGCAAATGTACGAGCACATCCTGGGTGAGCCTGGGCTTTCTCACCGAGCGTATCGTAAGGATAGCGCTGAGCATGTGGCTTTGCATTTGGGACAAGATACACTTCGAAGCCGAGACTTGGTCCCGAAATGCCCATGTTGCCTCTAATATAAACTGAGATGTCGATGCGGTTCATGTCAAGTCTTGTAACCCGGGAAAGCAGGTTTTGTATGCATACTTGGAAAACTCGATGACGAATTTTCGAGTTTCGGTCTTCTCTTGCTATTCCCGGAGTATTATAGATCAACCGTAGAAGAGGCTCGAGATCTCGAGATGACGGTGGACGCCTTTGCTGCAGGCAGAAATCATGTGCTACATATACCATCAGCTTCTTGTCGCTTATCGCACAAGTTGCCGCGCCGAGATCGGGTCGCTCACGAGCGGCAATCTTGGCGAGATATTTTGAAAGGTTGACAAGATCCAAGGAAAGCAGGGCACTACGCCTTCGAGTTAAGAAAGCCTGAGCCATATTGGTCCTGAAGAAAACAGGAATAACACTGGCAGGCTGTATTTAAGCTCGAATGGTGGAGCTTGAATACTTGGAAGGTGTCGTTTATGAACGTATCTGAACCACATGCTTCACAATTGCAAGTCGCAATACCACGAGCTTTATTGATCCTCACATCGATGGGGTCATCCCGTATTCTACCATTTCGGCGAGCAATGCTACAGTACCTCGACGATGGAAGCCTATCTTTGTAATTTATTTTTGATACACTAGCTCGCAACTTGAAGCGATTTACAGCCATCCGGAGTTTCGATGTATGCTGCTGTGTATTTAGCCGTGCCAATCATCACTGCGACGTATTGTAGTATACTCATCATGATGCCTCTAAATAATGATTCGTTGGCGGCACAGATACACTAAATTGTCCTAGTGTGATAACACCAGCGTGGCAGAAGAATGTTAAGGGCAGGAGACAGGGGTCTCAGGGAAAGAGTGCAATGGGACATTGTATGCGGGCACAGGACGCAAATGAGGGAGCAAAAGCCATTACTTGGCGAATGGATTGTCATGGAGGTGTGACTGGGTATCATATCAGTAATTTGTCCGAAAGCTAGAACAGCTGGGGAGCTGGAATACTCCTCTAGCTCACTCCAGCTCCCCCGGCTCAGATTTAAGTTCGCTTTATCACATTTTATTTTTGCAGTAAGATGCATTTAGATGAAGATAATCAAAGCACAGGACATACATATTTTTCAATGTTATTTGTAGGTCAGTAGATAGTGAAAACTCCGGCTTGCCGCAGCTCTTCCATGCATGTGGGTCTGGGCCTAGTTCATCAATTTGCTGGAGTTGTGCTAGAGAAGCTGGAAGAACTAGTCGTAACTCTTCCAGCCCCTAGACAAGTTACTGATGATGTCGATGTCGATGTAGATAGACTTCAAACTCTTGAGCATGTACTAGGGATATCGAGGAATGAAGGTTTGGCGGAGGAGTGAGTTGGAGTAAAGATAAGCAAAATAGTGGGATGATATACATACATGCCTTATTGGACGATGAAGAATACTATTGGTACAAGGAGTGAAATGTATCAACGAATTGGAGAGGGAAAAGGAGACAGATGTAGGTATTGTAAGTACATGTCTGGGTAGATGGGATGCATGAAAAGACTCTGGGAAGCGGAAGGGTACGAATATGAGGTGACTAAGGAGTATCATGGGCGGAAGAGGAGGTAAAATGACTCGGAAGTAATAGGCATCGCGCGAGGAAGAAGAGAACGAAAATAATAACCCAATCACAAAGGACTCACCCTGATCAAAAACCCTTCACCGCAGGCGCTGCAGTCGCAGGTATCACTGCCGAGCGACGCAAAAGCCACTGTAAATGCGTGTTTTGTGGGTGGAGCGCGAAACCCTTGATGAAGGTATTCAGCGGCTTACATATGGCCTTGTGTTGCCTACCTTCGCACCGAGAGGGGTGCGCGCTTTCGGTAACCCACATTGCATTGGAATACAACACGAGGGAGAGCTTTTGATGAATATTTATATTTCCAGGGTCTGATGCTCCTGGCTTGCCGCTTGAGCGTCCCCATAGCTGTTCTGCTGTGAGGATATTATCTTGGAATCCAAGATGTCTGGGACTGGCGTAATGGTGGCGACAGCGGTGAACACGCCGCACATGAAACCATGTCAGCGCAAGTTAAATTATTGACATCGAGACGATAGTGCTCCAATTCTTTGCCGCTGTTTTCCCTTGAACATAAATGGTATCCTTAAAGAAAAGGGATGAGGGTCATCAAATGCCCTAGATCGTACGGTCACCGGTGTGAGCTGTATGTCAGCAAGAGATCGCATTGTGGTCGGGATCAAGTAGCAGATCACTGGACAGGCACCTAATCTCGAAACCAGTGTTGCCGAGTCCGCGTGTACCAGGTTGATTACCGCACTCGTTGCCGCAGATCCCCTCAGATCAGCTAAGCGTGAGCGTTCAAAGTTTGAACCTGCCAAAATTTTGAGGTCAGTGATACAGTATACCCGGTACTCAAATTGGGACTCAGGTATTATTATAATGGCTTACTTCTCGGTTACGAGGATACATTTCCGGCATTTCCCATATCAAGCACTTCGTAGGACACACTAGAACGAGCATCTCGTACCGCTCTCGTACTCCACTACCCAAAAACAATTGGTTGCTTCATTACCTGGGCTTCTTTTGCTGCCGGCGTGGGACACCCACAGGGGCGCTCGCGGACTTGATAGGAGTTTTACTGATCATCAGTACTGGCAATGGTGTGTGCTTGAGGAATCGAATACTCGAGAGCAGAGGCATGGAATGTCGAGAGGGTGTTCAAGACGTGAAGTTGAGCAATCGTGGCTGTGAAAGCTGCCTGAAGAGGGACTCAATCTTTAAATCGTAAGCACGCGACCGAAACACACTAGTGCTAATCCAAAATAAATGTAATTCAGTACGCGATTAGGGTACTCCAACCCTTGGCCACCATATGCTGTGTTGTGCCGATCCGCCGCATCAACATTGCATCAACATTGCATCAGCATTCCGCCAGTCTTTCGGGTTATCACCGTCTTAAAGCTTCGCAGCCAAGTCACTGGCACCGGCACTTGAAAGGGTCGAAGCGAAGTGTGGATCTCTATCGAAGTTCGACACGCTTAAAATCTTTTAACGAGTCGGGACGCGTGAAGTGCATAAAGACACTTCTCTGAGTGAAATGCACTCCAGACGCCTCCCTTTTTAATACCCCGTTGACTAGGATTGAAATACTAGTTCCAACGACGATGGTCGACGCCGTGATAGAGGACCCCGTCATTAATTCCTACGGTGCTATCCTGATAGGTTGCTTTTTGTCATGCATGGTTTGGGGAATTTCATGCGTTCAGATGTAAGTCTCAGCCTATTGCTACCGCAACTTAATTCCAGGATCGTAATTGCCTTCTATAGCTTTCTATATTTCTTCAAGTGAGTTACCGGACTTCAAGTTGATACTCGGTTCATGATGCACAATGACTGATATCACGACTACAAGTTATGAGAAGGACCGTGCTATAATCAAGGCACTTGTAAGTACTTCTTCGTACAGCATTATGACTCGTGTCACGTCCATACCTAGGTTGTCTTTGTCTGGTCGGTATGATCACAGTGATTTCAAGTAAGAACAACTCATCGAGTTCCTAGGTGTATGGATACCGCCAATCAAGTCCTTATACTGAAATCATGTATGGTTCGGTTAACCCCTTGTATACACTTGTTCTTGATATTATTCAGGCTTCCCGGTGCTAATATTACAATGGGCCCGTGTGGCGGGATTAACAGAAATTAGACAGTAAGTCGGTTTTTCACGGCAATGTCCGCTCTTTTATTGACCTATCCTGTTCTCAGCGAACTTATGGTCAGTCCCGGATCCCTCTCACGTATGAACTAGGAGCTAACAGCTTCCTGCAGCATCATACTTGGGTTGCGGTATGCCGAAAATTCCAGTCCGTCATCAGCCAGTTGAGTTGATTAGTCGTCGCAGGGAGTTATTGCCGTTTGTGTTCAAATGTTCTTTCTGTGGCGAATCTATATCTGTAAGACTACTCGTTCATGCCTCCCTCATTCCTCGTGACTGACGTTTGGTCAAGTTAGCGGAAACAAATGGATATTCCCTGTTTTACTTGTAGGTTCTTCACACACTCTTGTGTGTAGACTAGTCAAAATGAGCTTATACAACCTAGACGCCCGCTGTGTTGTGGCAAGTCGGTGAGTAGAAGCACCCAATTTCCTCTCTAATATCTCGATCAGCGTCCTGACTCGGATCCAAATTCAAACTTGAAATCGAAAGTTGGTGCTATTCGTAGGTTTCAATACGCCAATGATCTCTTTGAATGGATTTTTCTAACATTCTATTTGTGGAATAGCCTTCGTTCTTACCAGGTCCGTTGCACTGTAGAAATTGTCAAACTTCCTGTATACTCACGTGTGGGGCAGTTTACGCCATCCCCGACACGGAATCGGTCTCGAGCCAAAGCAGCTTGTACGCGTAGATTTCTGCTTGACTTGTATTACATTCGAGAGACATACGCTTGCTTAATAGCTCCTTACCTGGTCACTGAGAGGTGTCAGCTGTGGCGTGGATATCGTCCTCGCGATTACTATGACTTCCCTCTTAATGAGAAATCGTCAATCTGACTTTAAGAGGTACGCTAGTTGGGATATTTCTACTACATAGGTTTACTCACGTCTTGCCCGCTTCCACAGTTCTCAACGGCTTGTCCTCCGATTGTTGATCCTGACGGTCAATTCTGGGGCCTGGACTGCGGCTCTCGCGCTCTGCGTCTTGGTCACGGTAAGCCTGGTCTCCACGCGAATGTTACATCCGTGCATAATACTCGACACGCTTGTATTTAATTCCTTAGATCCTAGTCTTCCCTCAAGACCTCATCTTTTGTATCTTTGAGTTCCCTATCGGTGGATTATATGTTAATACCTTATTGGCGAACCTCAATGCACGTCGTTCCCTCAAAGGAGCACATGAGAGCGAGTGGGGTAGTCATGCCGATGCCGGCGCTGGAACAAGTGTTCCGCTTTCGACCCTCAGGGCAAGACAGGATTTGACCAGCCTGGTACATCCTTGCAATCAATAGTCACGATTTTTACAATATTGACCTAATTCTTGGACAGGATAACCCCATGGCTATTCATGTAGAGAAAATGAGGGCTGTTAAAGCTGATGAAGAAAATGAACTCTCAAATCCTGATACCAAGTCACCCAGGGTAGTATTTCTTTCAACCAATGCGTTCACGTCGTTGTGTGTGATACTAATGCCGACTCACACGCACAGCTCGCCAACAGCTCGCCAATATGCTGTAACAGTACAAGATAAGCCCGAGAGCGATCAATGCTTTGAGTCATGCGGCTTCACTATCCATCATCGCTTTCCATCATTCACTTCCCGTACACGCTATCGTAATTCAAATTGTATGTTATCGCGATATACATTCCCTCGTTTTCCGTCTCGATCTGCTACCGACTTACGCCCGGACGATGTTTCAAATCCTGCCACATGCACACTAGCAGCAACCAAGCCTCCTACAGTATATTTTATCCTATAATGATCACATCATGTCAAGGAATTCTGGGAATCTTTATTTTCCGTACGGGTTTCGTATTAGTATCAGTCAGTACACTGATCGCCGCGCATTTCGTTGTAACAATACTATGATATTGGAAATCAAAGTAGGTTTGGCAATTGATAGAGTTTGCCTCAGCATGACCCTAAGAATAGCGTTGCTAGTGCTTCAAATTTGTTGGCGAGATTGCGAGATTGTGGCGATAGGGGTTCTGAGATGCCACCTCCCATCGCTCTGCGGAGAACTGGATTAGCTGCCAGTGAAGGGCAGGTCATATGACAATATTCCAAGACATAATGGGAACACGGTCGTCGAATGAATTATATTACAATTGCCAGTTCCATCTCCGTCATTTCGCAGTGCCAATTGGTATGGAATCCTTCGTGTATCATCACAATCGAGCCAAAGTCGCGCTCGATTTTTAGACGGAACTTAGTACGGCACAGTAATGAACGTAGCTCTTACCAGGTTGTCGGCTTTCTGTTCATCAGGATTGTACTAAGCAGATACGGCCCTATGTATCATATACAGACACTGGCATGACTACGCGGAACTTCGCATTTGAGGCAGTAACATTGGTCATCGCGTGTCGACGTGAACATGAGTTGCACCGTATATATACTGTTGTGTACTGGAATATTTATTCTAAGGAATTCAGGTCTTGGGCTACGTATGCAAGTTTACGGAAAATGACCCTTGACGGTGTAATGGGTGAACATCACCAGCACCATTGGTGATGCGAACTTCCATCTCCAAAGCTAAACAACATTTTGAAACTCCCATTTCATTAGAAGTGATGGAGAGTTGACACCTACCCGGTCCCTTGCATATATCCGTTGCATCGCTGCCGAGAATATCTTGTTCTTGAGTTGATGGTGCGAGTGTATACCTTCCACCAGAGCCCCTTTCTCCACAACGCCTGTTATCCATTTATAATCGACATGTTCTCCTGTTAGATCAGGTAATATCGCTTCAACAAATCCAACCAAAACAGTGTTGACTTCATGGCAAGCAGCAGCGATCATATCGAGAATAGATGACTCTTTGCTAACGGACTCGCTGATCCGACATCCTGGAGTGCGATTGACCCAGTTGGAGATTGCTTCCGTTACGACGAAACTGACGAAGAGAGTGATGTTTATCATTGGATCGTTTGAAGAGGCGAGGAAGATTTGTAAGCCCACCAGGTGACTCGTATGACCGTGGTTAATGATTTTTCAAGGATGGCTTGTCCGCCGGTTGACGTACGTGGTAGGGGAACAGCACAACCTTTAAGGTTAATATAAATCTGAGGACCAAGGGGTTATTGGGGTGAATGAATGGGATCATGTGTGAGGATAGCAAAGTGGGTTGTTGTCATCCCAGTATGTAAGGCGCATGGTCTTTGCCTATTCACGAAGCGTGGTACGAGAAATGGTGAGTAGGCCAGCGCAAATTGTCACTGGACGATCCGGAGCAACAGTCCAAGAAAACTAACAAGCTTTCTCGGCGTTGGTCTATGCCAGCAGCGATGCGGCCGAGCAAGAATTGGAAAAGGTCGCAAGACAAGATGGCAAAGTGGGGGAATCCGATTCGTCGAGTAAGTCCGATTTCATGCAGACGAACAGATGTAGTTTTAATTGGGTGTTCTTCCAGAAATCGTCGGTATAGGATGTGCATTTAAAGTGCCTCTACGCGCCGGGTGGCACCGGAGGCAATGTCCGTGAGCATTAACCCAGGAACGAGGAGATCTGGAGAAACCTCTTCATGAAGTGGATCTATCTCCCATACTATAGAAATTGGAATAGGAAGGGAACCACAAGCTCCGCGTAGTTGCTGCCTGAACCCATCGCTTTTTCGCTTGGGGATGATAGTCGCGATGAGTTCAATATAGTTGGAAAATGAGGTCGGCGATCCAGATTCAGAGGCGCAGAGGAAGAGTCTGCGCATTTGTGACATGGGGAACATCGTAGCAGAGAGATGGTGAGTCAATCTCAGCTGTCATCCACTTTTTTGGACGTAGCCCACCAGCCAAGCTGTGGCAAGGTTGTAGAGGGCTGCTCCAGAAAGGCTTCATACAGTAAATGTCCATGGCTGTCTGAACCACTGTCAACCTGTAGTTAGCGTACTCCTGTTACTAAGGACCTGATATGCACTCCTTCGATCTGTAGTGTTCTGAAGAGCTGGGCAAGGGGTAAGGGACCAAGAGACAGATCCGGCAACTCCCGCAGTCCCATGGACCAATATGCGAGAGACTTCATGGACTGACAATTTCCTTCATCACTTTGCAGCTCTCGATCTCAATAATGTCTCCTCAGAAACCGAAGAAAGGCCAGAAAGGCCAACGGTCCAAGATGCACAATGCGAAAGCGCGAAGGCAGGCAGAGACTCAGAAGTTAGAAGCTTTGGATAATGCAGCTATGAATTATGTGCGTTACCCCCGCCCATCGCACGATACGAAAGATTGAATACAACGCACATATCAATAGGAATCTTCTTCTGATTTGAAGGCATTCTCAGAACTCCCACTATCAGAGCAAACCAAAAGAGGTACATAAAAGCTCCTCATCGTCAACTACGGTTAGCAGACGAAGAAAACAATCTCATGGTACCAACAGGTCTTAAAAAGGCATACTTCGTTGACATGACCGATATCCAGAGGCAAAGCATACCTACTTCACTAAAAGGAAAGGATGTGCTAGGCGCTGCCAGGACAGGGAGTGGGAAGACACTGGCGTTTCTCGTTCCTGTGCTGGAGATGTTATATAGACGGAAGTGGGGACCAATGGATGGACTAGGCGCTCTGATAATATCACCTACACGTGAACTGGTGTGTCCATCCTATATTATACCCCTGCACCGGGGCTGATGCCACATGTCCGATAGGCTGTCCAAATATTCGACGTTTTACGCTCGATCGGCGCTTATCATATGTTCTCAGCTGGTTTGGTCATTGGAGGCAAGAACTTGAAGGACGAAAAGGATCGATTATCTCGTATGAACATTCTGGTTGCAACACCAGGAAGATTACTGCAGCATATGGACCAAACTGTTGGGTTCGAGGCGGATAACCTACAGGTGCTTGGTGCGTATACAGTATGCCCACAAGCTGGATATCCGAAGTTCTAACCCTTAATAGTACTCGACGAAGCCGACCGTATCCTAGATATGGGGTTCTCCCGAACGCTGGCGGCATTGCTCTCACATCTCCCAAAATCACGACAAACCCTCCTGTTCTCGGCTACCCAAACCCAATCCGTTGCTGACCTCGCTCGTCTAAGCCTCAATGATCCCGTATCAATAGGTGTATTTGAGCCTGGAGAATCCTCCTCAGGAACTCTCATCCCTCAAAACCTCGAACAACATTACTCTGTCGTCGAACTGGACAAAAAACTTGACGTTCTATGGAGTTTCATTAAAACTCATCTCCAAACCAAAATCCTGGTCTTCATGTCCAGTTGTAAACAAGTCCGTTTCGTCTTTGAAACGTTTTGTAAAATGCAACCTGGCGTGCAGCTGTTGCATCTACATGGGAAGCAGAAGCAAAGCGCGAGGTTAACGATGTATCAAAAGTTTGTTTCATCAAAACATGCGGTGTTGTTGGCGACGGATATTGCGGCGAGAGGGTTGGATTTTCCTTCTGTGGATTGGGTTGTGCAAGTCGATGCTCCAGAGGATGTGGAAACGTATATTCATAGAGTAGGGAGGACAGCGAGGTATCAGAGTAAAGGGAAAGCGTTGTTGTTAGTGTTACCTAACGAAGAGGAAGGGATGAATAAGGCGTTTCAGAAGAAGGCTTTGGGCGTTGAGAAGATAAAAATTCGACCCAGTAAGACAATGAGTGTAGAAACGCAGATGCAAAAATTCGCGTTCCAAGATCCCCAAATAAAGTATCTCGGACAAAGGGTGCGTCGCTATTAATTTAAATGACCTATTCGTCCGTGTTGATGTTCGACAGGCTTTTGTATCGTATCTTCGATCGGTGTATCTGCATAAAGATAAATCGATATTTCAAGTCGATAAACTACCTGTGGAACGATTTGCCGAGTCATTGGGATTACCTGGCGCTCCAAAGATCAAGTTCTTGAACAAGGAACTTGCAAAAAAGCGCGCAGCTCAGGGAAAGGCTATCCCCGAACCTGCACATACTACGTCCTTGACGAACCATGACACAAATAGTGGAAGCGATGAGGAACGCGATGGAAGTGAGAATGAAGGGGAAGATCTAGAGACGAGCGACGAGGAATCCGAGGATGAAGAAATGGGAAACGAGGAGAGAAAAGCTAAGGAGGGACTGGGTGAGGCTACAAAACAGGTATGCCCCCGATTCAAGGGTTCGTGATATGGCTCGTTGTCTAAACTCAATAATACAGAACGTTGTACGGACGAAGTACGATCGGATGTTTGAGCGAAAGAACCAGGGCGTACTCTCCCAGCATTTTTCAAAATTGATTGAGCATGAATCGGACAATGATGATGGAGATGACTTTATCACCCTCAAACGTGCTAATCATGGACTCTCCGGAGATGAGGATGAGGAGGACGTAAATGAGGAGGATGGCGGTGCTTCTGAGAAGAAGTTGCCCACCAAGAACTCCAATAAACCACAGGACGATATGCACTTGGAAAACCTGTCTAAACGGAAGATGAAGATGGGCAAAGCCAAACGGACGATAGCGACCGGTGGACTACCGAAGAAAGTGATATTTGATGATGAAGGCAAGCCTCATGAGGTTTATGAGCTGACAGACGCGGAGAAGTTGTGGGCTGAGAGAGGGTTGGAAGGGATTAAAGAAGAGCAGGTCAAGTTCGCAGAAGGGGAGAGAGGGAAGATGAAGTTGGCTGACGTAGTCGATAAAGAGGAAGCTCGGGAAAAGAAGAGGGAAAAGAAGAGGAAAAGAAAGGAAAGAGAACGGGCGGTAAGTAAATTTAGCTTGTGTTCTCCTTCAAGTTGGATGACCCGTGCTCCGTTCTTTGTGGTATTTAGGTGAAAGACGCGGAAGACGGAGGGCCGGCAGTCGCTCAGTTACCAGTTGACGAGATGTATGATGATGAGGGATACGTTTCACCAGAGTTCGATCTCTCATCAGATGATGGGAGTGAAGCTGCACCACCTCCCACACAGCTCTCCAAGTCACGGTCACCTCCAAAGAAACGAGCCAGAACCTCAGAACAGAATCAAGAGGATACCAGCTTGGTCGAAGATGAGGAAGCATTAGCGCTCAAGCTTCTACGCAAGCGATAACTTGTGTTGTAAAGTACCTGTACATGCACCGCATCATTTTGATAATGGCTAGCACGTGTAGGATTAATATTGCGTCACGTCCTGGATTCCGCATGCTCAAAGGACTGAGCAATCGAACAATTACCCAAAACCGGCCTGAGATCACCACATGACCCACCTGATGCTGTGGTCCTTAGGTAACATTGAACGGATGCAAGCTTCTTTTTGCTAAAGTCCTTCGGCCCGTTGGGCTTGTCATATGAAATTCAGTGTAATGCTCTCTCGAAGTAGGGCGCGCAGACTCTTGGCCAAAAGTGATGATGTTACCGGCATTTGTCAGTCGGGCTGGAGCTAATGCCGTCTCGACTGGCCAGCTACGCAACGAAAAATACTAAACATCTAGAGAACATGAACTATCCTGCTGTACTCCAAGGGCCTGATAAGACAGCGCCGGTGCGCCCGCGGTACAACAGGACTGAGGGTACCGCAAGCAATTCCAATATGTGAAGTGTGACATTTGGCAGTCACGGTCACGGCATTATTGTCTCCACACTGGTCAAGTTGTTAGACCGCTAAATGAACCCCTCCTCCTCATCATAATGACTGAAGCTATCAATTCAATGCTCTCCGCAATGGCAATGGAGGACGACATGGGCATCACCTATGTCGTCGAAAATGCTCAGCAATTTTGGTCCGGTACGTTTTTACCAACCTCCAGCTCATCTGCCGCTCGCTGGTTACCGCCTGGGGATAAAAAGCTGAAATGTGGTCTTTCGCCTCATCGGTTTCTCACTGCAGAGCTGGAAGATATCCTCAATTTTGCCGGGCCCGATGCGCCACCACCGACGTTGGAGCTGTTGGATTCGGCGCTTAGAAGGTCTCTGCGGCTATGTGCTGTCTACCATGGTATGTGCTGATCCTACCACCTTTTTTCTCCACTTTTGCATCGGTGAATGAGACTTCATACCTGGAACTAACGATTTTGTGCAGAACAATACCTCCAAGCACCGATGCAGCTAAAACGTGCCTGTGACCTGATCTTAGATTCAGAGTTGTTTGCGTTTCACTCAACAAGGATGTGCGATAACTTGGTCGAGGATGTCAAGCGTGTATGTTTGCTTCTGCCCATCCTCTCTCTCGCTTAAGTCTTCTAATCGACCTAAAATTGTCTCAGAGCACCAACCCGCACGAGCAGCTAATATACTACCACGTCCTTCTCTGCTATGGACAACTTGAACCCAATTTCTTCCGACTACAGCAACGTTGGCAGCCCTTGATTCAGCTCCTGAAGGATCATGTTCTCGTCGATATTGATTCTGACGTAGAGGATACCTATTTTGGGGTGAATGGGAATAGTGGCGGCGGTGTATCGGCTTTCGACGTCCCTGTGCCCATAGAAGCAAAACTGAGGAGTTTAGCTGTGGTGATGTTGTATGAAGTATGTCTCGTCCAGAAATTGTCGATACACGATCTCAGTGCGGTTGCCCGTTTCATTTATTGTGATATGCCTCATTCCTTATCGATTGCTTCTCTTGTCGTCCTTTTACAGAAATATTTGAAGATTCTTTCATTGATTATCTTTTTGAGTTGGTGGAACAAACAAGACTGATGCAAGATGAGACGTTCAATTACAGTGTCATTAAACTTATCGTAAGTCTTCTTCGTTTCTGTAAATCAGCATTACCTGAACTTATCGATTGGGCCTTAGGTTGCTCTGAATGAACAATTTATGGTTGCCAGCGTCGTGAAAGATACGGCGTCGCAAGCCAAGAATCGCGTACTGAGGGTGTTAATGGGCCGGCTCGGATCCAGTAAAACTTTCGGGGAAAATATTATATTCATGCTTAACCGAGCTGGTGAGTATACAATCCTTCGTTCGATGAGCTTCTCTCAGACTTTGTGGGCAGGAGACACCCCTGAAGACCAGTGCATGCAAATGCTGGTTTTGAAGATCCTATACGTACTGTTTACGAGCCCTGGAACAACAGAATACTTTTACACGAACGACTTGAAGGTGTTGGTGGACGTTTTCCTGAGAGAAATTACGGACCTTGACGAGGAAAGCGATTCTGTAAGCTCATCAAAATTCATTGCCCTTGCCGTGCTAATGATTGATTGTTGTTCACCACCAGCTTCGGCACACATTTTTACGAGTGCTACATCCGCTATTAACCCGAACTCAATTACGAGATGTACCTTACAAGCGCGCACAAATCGTCTATGCACTAGAAGCACTTATTCGAGTGTCAAGTATTCGAGATATCGATCCAACAACGAAACGGCTGGTTGATCGGTGCCTGACTGGCGAGTGGTGTGTTCAATTCTTGCAACCACGGAAGGACATGGGAACAGATTTGGAAGGCACGAGGAGGGCTAGTCCAGCCAGCGACAGTGCGTTGGGACCAGGCAAGGTTTCGGTGGGGAGCCATAAATATGAAACGCCATCCTTCTCATTTCATGCGCCTACGCCACCATCACACCAAGAATATGGCGTCAACTCTGTGTCTGCGTCGTCTCAGCTGCAACGTGCACCATCTCTAAAAAACAAAAACATTAAATCAAGCAGAAGCGTAGAACACCTTAAGTCAGGTCGAGACCACGCCACCAAAACCAACACCATGCCGCCATTACCTCCATCACCCCTAGATGGTGATCAAACTGCGAGGAGATCGAACAATGCAAGCAGTTCCAGTCTTTTGCATGTTTCTGCTACCTCGACGAACGGCAAGACTAGGTCTTCGTCAAGACCGCCGCCGCCACCACCACCACCAGCTTCGTCGTCGTCCAAGCAGCGACAGGGAAGCCCACGTTCAATGATCGTAGGAGGGTCTTCGGCAGAGAAAATACATGAACATCATTTACCACCGACTTCCAACCCATATCCGCATCACCTTCACATTCCTTCCTCGGCCGATCAATTTTCAACGCCGCTGAGCAACGGTGTTCGTCAGAGGACAATCAGTGCAAACGGCGTCAACGGTACTCACCACAGCCACAATGGCAGCAGCGGGTCGGGCGTTTCCCCAACGTCATCTATAAGCAGTTTCCACAGCGAATCGGCAGTGGATGGGGCAAATAAGCCTGCAAGGAGGAGTGCACCACCTGTGCCGACGAAGCGAAGAAAACCCCCTGCTGTTCCTACATCGAGATCGAATTTGGGTACGGCTGCAATGACTAACGGGACGACTATAACGACAATTAAATCGACCTCGACGACGGTCTCAAGTCGCTCATGACTACTAGAAACTTGAAATGAAATGTTACGAGTGGTGTTGGTATTTTGGAGATCAGAGGATGAAGAAGCCTGGCGCTTTATCGTGCGCATTATTCGTGATTTCGCGGTGGTAGTGGTAGTGGTGCTACCTCGATAACGATAGGTTGCGACAGTTTCGTTTGATAAATAACCAACTACTTTTCCTCAGGACTTGGGAACTTTTCGAGAGAGCCTTTTTTTAATTTTTGTCCAAATTCGTTGTTCTTTTTGTCCTATTTACGATTCAAGTTTTTTTTTTTGCAAGCCTCAGCTTCTTTTTTGTTCCTCCCTCCCCATCGTTGTGCATGCTGTCGTTCATTGCATGGTTCCACTGGTTAAGCTATCACATCGTTGTCACATATAGCAAATAAAACGCATATGCATGGTTTCCGGTCATACATTTGATCTCATACACAACATCTGTGACATACTGTCCTGTGACAACGGTACTCCCACTCATTGGAAATTTCAACATACGAACCTACGACGAGGTGACCCTGCTCGTTGCAATGCGAAGTGGTCGATTCAAGCGATTCAGTCTCTTCTCCATCTGGCAAATGATGGGAGCACATCTCCACAAGGAGCTCTATTAGATCATGATCGATCTGTTTGCGACGATAAGATCATTCTTTGCCCACTATCCTTTACCTTAATATCCAGAAGCCGCCCGCTCACTCTATCACACATTGATAACGGGATACTCAACTACTTTGCAGAATTTCCTTCGCACCATCCTCAATTCGCAGCACTTGGCGGACCTCGTGCCTGGTTGGGATACAAATCCTGCCCATTGATATGGAATTGCACTTCCTGGCTCCAGGCTGACGTCCATCGCGGTTTGGTCGCGATGCGTCATCTCAAGCACTTCTGGATCAAATCTCAGTTATTCGTGACAGGCGCGCTGATGCAGGATACCACCTCCTCCAAAGCCTTCGCTCCGGATTCGGAACGAGACTCATTTTCTCGCTCCCTCGCATCTCAGACCAATCTCAAGCAATTATGGATCCAGCTTCCATGGCGGTCATCGGTTAAGTCCAACAATTCATCTCAGCGAAACATCGTCCGCGTTGGAGGAAATTATGCAAGTTGAGTAGCCTTGTTGCCTCATTACTCGAACATCACGGAGTGTTTTTGGGAGCAATGTGTTCATCTCCGAAGGCAACCGGGGACAACATTGGCATCGGCCTTGCGCAGTTGGTGTTCGAATTCAATGAGACTAGAACTCCATTGACGAGAGTAGCTGCGTACTTGCCGATTCTGGATTCTAGAGGAATTGCAGGTTATGGAGTACCATGAGCCCGCTGACGATGTAAGCGCAGCGTCCACAAGCTACTACTAGTATGCTCTATAGGTCTTGATACGCCCGAACGCTATATTTCCAGGTCTTCGCTCTGGCGTACAATCGAAAAGATACTAAAACTCGGGTGTGATGCCATCCCTTTCCGACCAAGATAGGTCCAACAACGAATTGTGGTGAACGATCTTTCAACCCTGCAATACGTCAACATCTCGACAATCATTGATGACAAGGTCGGATTACACGACTATCACCATTCTCAACGCGATTCACAGCGTTTCAATGTAACGTTGTACCGTCATTCGGGATATGGACATAGTTTTGGGCATCTCATGATCGGGGCTGTACCCAGGAGAGTTGGAATGGCCGTTGATATCTCATTGCGGAGTTGTAGTTGAGTTGCAGTTATAGCCTTTTGGGCGGATTGACCTCGCACAGGAATGGATCAAACCATTGTTATACTCTTCTCAATTCAGGTTGTCTGAGGCTTGGGACCGGCGGACAATGAGGTAGACCCGTGGCTGTGGCCTGCTCTTTAGGGCCGCTTGAGGCCTGGGGCAAGGCACGTGACCCCATTTCTGGTTGCAATTTCAACGCAGCTGCGGTTCAAACTCGTTTCTACCCTCCTTTCCCATCTTGGACTGCCAGCGCATACTGTATATCTCCACGAAAATCATCGTAATGGAAAACCATCTTCCCCTAGAGCTTTATAGACCTATTATCCAACATCTTCCGGGCGATAAGAAAGCCCTCCTCGCCTTGTCGCTGACTTCTCGTACACTATACCATGAAGCTATTCCTTTCCTGTACCAGGACCTGATTTTATCGGGGAGAGATACACTGAGAAAGTTCCTTAACACCATCCTCACCTCTCAGGCGCTGGCAGACTGCGTCCAAGGGTGGGGATACGACACAGACGCGCAGACTGCAACCGTCCAAGCGAATAGAGGGATTGACTTCCTTCACGAAATCCGCTCTGGCTTAGTTGCCATGCGTAACTTAAGACGGCTGTGGTTCAAATTCGACTTCCTGGGCTCAGGGGTTCTCCTCAGGAATACCACATTCAAGCTTGAGAGCTTATCCTGGAGTTGTGGGACGGGCTCAGGGCAGGGCTTCTTACGCTCTTGGCTCCAATCCCACCCCAACCTTACCGAGTTGTGGTTAGACCTTCCGAGGGACAGTCTTTTCATCCTCCAGGCAAACCCCATGTATCTCCAGGACCTTATCCGTGTGGGTGGGAGTCACGCTAATTTGGCAACCTTGCTGCCTTATTGCCCCTCTATCACGGAGGTCTACTGGGATCGCAGTATTCGCGACTCGCAACAAGTCGACTGGCAGCTATTGTTGTCTTTGCAGCAGCTCCGCAAGTTGGTGTTCGAGTGGAACCCAACGAGACTGCCATTGGAGCATCTCGCGCCCTATCTGCCGAACCTCGAAGTATTGCAAGTTAATAACTATCACAAGGACGGAACTGTAAGTCGCGGAGTTTCTGGATGCATCTCCCTCTTATTGACCTATCGCAATAGTCGCAGGAGTTCACTCTCCTTCATACGGTGGAGCAGATGCCCAAACTTCGATGGCTCGCAGTCACTATGAACCAACCTGGCGAGAGGATCGACGAAAAATCAGTACAGCAGCTCTTTGCAAGTAACCCTGCCCTAGAATACATTAGCGTGGAAGAGCTTAATGCTCCCAAGACCCGAGCCCAAGAATACCTTCATTACCAACGTGGCCAGTCGGCCCCATCACTGCTACACGCCACGGTCCCAGTCGAGATATGCAACTGGTATTGGGCGTTCCATGAGGAGCGATACCTTGACCAGAAGTGGGACGGAAATTAGGCGCGTTTCCTTTTGGCTGTTACGACACCGCTCGTCGGCAGGTGATATAGATACGCAGTACAGTAGACTTACTGCACCACCCGCCGCACACCATATTCACCTCTTTCACATCGTTCCTGATATCCGTACTTCGAATACCATAATCATTCATGAGTTGTTGTTCTCTTTATCCTGAAAGTTCGCACGGTACATTATCCCTTGGTGGAGTAGAACATTGATCAGAACCCAGGTTGTATGGTGCGGATGTGTGGCTATCAGACTAGGAACGTAGTTCGATGGCTGAGCCTCTTTTAAGAGTGTATTCCTTAACCCAGTCAACAGGTTATCAAAGATAGGTACAAACACTTATAGATACCGAAGCTATTAGGGGATGCTGAGACAGACGCCGACTGAAGCAGTATCGTAGAAAAAGGTAAGTATACTGTAACTATTGCCAAGGGCTATCAGTAAGGGCATGTATGTGTGGAGTCGGAAATGGTCGGACGGTACATCACGGGCGCTTGCGGGTTTTTAAAGGCAACTTTCCCTGTCGGGGAAAGCCCGCAGAGTAGAAAAGCATAAAAAAACTTTCCAACTCGGCCACCGAGGTGCGAAGCTGGCCAATTTCCACGTCAATCATGACGGTCGGCCGCACCTAAGATATCAGTGGTGGCCATGGGTTGATCGCTCGATCTGTAGCCATGTTTATCTCAAATGAAGTGTGCTGTCACCTATTCACACGCCGGAGTTCGTCATGAAGTAATTACCAGTGCGAAATGCCTACTAAATTCAGAACACAAGGAGTAACAGTACGTGGTTAAAGAAAAGGTCCCTGATGGGGTGGAGCTATCAGAGGCTGTCAATTGCGACCCCAAAAGTTCCCATGGAAGACATTAGCACCTTTTGTACTTATCCCCGTTGAAGACATTGAGATTGCATGTACTGCACTTTGCGAACAAAAAACTGAGGCTAGAGGGTGAAGGTATGCGATGAAAGGTACCAATGCAGAGGGGTGTTGATGTCAGTAATTTCTTTCCAAATCTATAATTCTCTCTACGTTTCCGTAGATTTAACGCAATGTGCTTGGCTGTGAAACGAGGGTGTGAGTGCATAGATAAGTAGGTGGAGTTGATAGATAGACCTTGGACGATTTGGTGGGAATGAATTGATAGTCTTCTTTAACGGCCATTGACGTTTCTACTCGGACCGTCATGGACTGTTCCTGCTGGACAATAAAGAATTGGAGCGCAACAGGTACATCAGCCACCAACCTCATTCCTGGCGGCACCTCGTCGGCCAGATAGAGCGCTTAACGCGTAATTCGACTCGGAGGGTAACTAGTCCAATCGCCCTCAGGTTGGCCTTTGAGGTAACGACGGGCGTTGAGGTTTTCCAACAAGGTGTTAGTATACAATCCGCTAAGAGGGAACTCGAGGATGCAGAAGTAGAGGTCGTTAGGGTACACGAAGAGCTGGGACATCCTGTATTAAGCGGACCTGGAAATGGCTCGAATGGGCTGGCTTACGAGACGACGATGATAAAAGCATTGACAGCAGTACAGACCCCGATGTTGATTGTGAGAACCATCATGCGGGACAAAAACGTTTGGGATCTACTAGGGAGCAGATGAGATTTGATGTGGGTCTGTACTGTGATGTACGAACCTTTTGAATTCAGATCAGCCGTTCTTTGACAGAAGGAAACTCATGGCTGCAGCAAGGATGATATCTACAGCACAGCTAACTGCCCTTAACGAGTCCGAAATGCTCTGGGTTGAACAAAAAAAGGGGTCATAGCGGTCCAACATCTAGGGAGGAAGAGTCATACAATAACCAAGGGCGATGAAATTGCGGAAGGGGGCTTGTATCATTGAAGCTGGGTGACCATAGGGTAAGTATTAGAACCATAGGGCAAAAGAAATGACTTACACCACTATCATCCAGGCTATTCCATGCAAATGTTATGAGTTCACGTTGGTGGAGAAGTGTAAGAGCGAAACTTACGGATCGTGCCGACTTTGAAAAGGTAGGGGACTCAGAGTATGCCGGAAATAGTTGCAGTGAATGCGTACTGATTTGCCACAAGACGATAAGTGTCTAGGCTTTATGACTTTAGTTGGCTGCTTGGAGCGTCAGCTTCATATCTACCATTATTTCTGGGAATAGCCATTTCTTGCCGCTGCCTTTTGGAGAGTTAGTACGTGGTTCACCAGGTTTGGGTATGAGCTTACAGATATAGATCCGGTACAAGAAGAACGATTGCGCTGTAACAGCTACAGTACCCTGTAACGAATCAGCCAGCAGACACAAGGATCAAAGATTCCCCATACCGCGACCCAACTATGATGCTACCATCGACGATCAATCAAGGGACACGAGTCGAAGGCTCGGAGGAATCGGTTTCTGACCAAAAGCTCCCTGGCAGCGTGTGTAAGTAGCGCCAAGGAAGATCGAAGGACAGATATTGATTACTTACGGTTGGCTGACTGCTAGGTTAGCGACTCGTCCCCATTCCGATATAAGGACGGGAAAACTGAATACAAATTCATCATTGACTTGCTGATGCGGAGAGGTAGGTAGACGCACCTGATTTCAGCAAAAGTATCAGGTTCGCTGTCTCCATGGACCTGATAATAGCAATTAAAAGGATTCGTCAAGTTGCGGCGCCAACTTCGTCTTCCTTACCAGGTAAAGGCGACGTAGTTTCCAATTCAGTGAGTGCAGCACTCCATCGAGAAATTAATCCACCAGTGACTTGAGTAATATATGATCCTTTCCATAGCTATTGGTCGTTCATCGATGAAAATTGGGGTCAAGGTCAGGATGGCTCACCTGTAGGAGTAAAAAAAGCTGGAAAAGAGCTTAAAAGATCAGTCAGTTCGCTGTAGGGCATTGGAACCGGGACTCACACCTGCATTGAAGAGACATACCAGGTAACGCAGCTAAAGAAGCACCCTATGATGATCGCACCATAGGTGTTCATGATGTTCAATATGACGGAGTTCTCCGTAGCTGCATCAGCCATTTTGATACAACCTGTGATAGAGTTGATATCCGAGGGAGGGAGGTAGGTAAAGGGAATAGGGACTTTTAAGCCTATTGACAGCTGACTGTGGGTCCAACTTGAAGTCGACCACTTATAAATATCGAAATCTACCACAGTATTATATAGTGAAATGAAGGGAGAAGGGGACCCTGCGTATGGGCGAGCCAATAGATGCGAAATCAACGGTTTAGAAGAATACTTGCACCTGTTATTCAAGAGCCTGAGGGTAAACGGACCTGCAAATGTGCCAGGTTGCGATTAAGTTTCGTTTTCTCTGGATCTTGCCATGGACACATCATGGTATTCCCACAAGTTTTCACATTGATCACCCACACCTCAGGCATCGCCATATCAAGGCATTCCCTCTCGTACCCCTCCGAGCAGAGCGGGGTCCCTACAATATGCTGCGTACCATTTTGTTCGTAGGCCAAGAGAGGGGCATCGCAGGCAATAATTTAAGGGCTTGTCCCATGCGAGTAATCCGTCCAAGTTCGACGGTTGTAAAGTGGCATTGAACGAAATTGGGTAGCATTGCTGATGTTATGTTCGATTTGATGAAGACTTCAAGTGAAGTCACGAAGTCACATAGATTAGTCCCACTCCACTTGCGTGGATCATGTGGGATTCGCGTTGTACTAATTAGCGGCATCCGAGAAATCTCCAGCCTACCAGTTTAAAACCGAGCTGGCGTTACTTAACATGAGACATTCTTACTCGACGGGGGGGGGGAGCTGCGGTCGAAAATTGAATTTCTCGGGCTTCCAAAATGAGAACATCTTTGGCGTTTCAAAGAAATTGGTCTCAAATGATTGGGGTGATGATCGTGAGTATTTCGGGGCCCAAAAAGCTTTGGACGTAGGAGAATGTCTATATATTTTTAAAGGTAGAAAATGGTGCAGAACGCAAAGTCTGCAAGGGCTAATTGTCACGCTCGGCATGGCTGCCTTAGTTCGGAGATTGAAATGGACTGATCACACGCCCAATCTGTGCTCGATTAGCATGCTCCCCGTGTCCAACGTCTCATGCGTTGATAGCCGTTAATGTCTATCAATTGCGATCCAGCGGAGGGCTGTCTGTGAAGCTGGAACCAATTTACGCGTTACTTCGTTTGCATCACTACAGCTCTAAACCCCTGATGGCACATCAATAAGTCTGAGGGGTGGGTGCCCATTGCAACGCGCGCCGCACGCCAGTCTCCCACTTCAACTCCTTTCCTAAATCGCGGAATCTTTTTGCGTTTTGGGTTCACCTGGTATAAGTAGTAGCCATCAACATCCACTTTCAGGTGGAAGTCCTCTGAGCAATTTGCCTCGAGCCAGTCAAGAGCTTTTTGGGTACTCTGTACGTCAAATGGACGACTACTAAAGCTTGGTTCATCGGAGCAGACGAGAGCAATCGATTTCAATCGGAGTACTCCCTTGATTACGAGATCGCGGTACTCTAGGAAGTTGTGAAAACTGGGTATGAAGTGGGTGTTGTCTTGCTTCATGTAGAAATGGTGTAGTCGACCAAGTTTTCCAAGTCGGGAAGCGACGATCTCCGTATAATCCAGTATCGAACCTCGACCGCGAAATGGTATCCTGACGTCGAAGGCTAAGTATGTTATCGTTGACGAAAGGGCGAGAAGTACGCCAGCCAAATTCATGGGCGACATGTAGGCGGTAAGGTAAAAGCTTGTGAGTGAGGTCATTCGGGGCAGGCGTCCCATGAGATGAGAGAGCTCCGATATTCCGCTAACATCAGCAAGTAATATTTTGAGATTTAGAGAGAGGCGTTGCAAGTTAGGTAGAGTTGGTACAAAGGCTTGATTCATTTCTGCAGAATTGTGCATAATCCCATCGGGTTCGTGCTGTGCGAAGGCAAATGAAGTCACGGTGGGTAGAGTGATGGTTCGAGGCAGAGCACGCCTGGAACGTGAGAGATAGGCCCTGTGATGATCATCGTGCTAAGTTTGGGTGCATGATTAGAAAAGTAGTCTAGATCTTCTATCGTATGCGGGCCAATCCACGTCTCGAGGTCTTCATGAGGCAGGTCCCATGTGGGGATCATTCCACCGAATCTGCATGCTTTAGATATATCCACTTGCTTTATATTGGAGGATGAATAAATATTGTTCCATTTTCCTTCGTTGTCCGATGTATTGATCTCCAGCGCCAGGGTTGTTAACGATCGGAGGGGTGTATGGACTTGGGAAAAAACTGAATGTACGTTCATTGGCGCGTAAGATTGAATCGAGCTCCATCTCGCAGCATGCACAACAAGCAGCCGAGCCAGAAATTGCGATCTAACGCATTTCCTGATGAACATTCGAGGCAAGCTCGAGTCCGGGTTTCTAGGATACGCACCCAACGGTGCCTAGGTAACAACCCTCTAATATTGAGTGACATGGGACAATGTAAGCGTTGTCCGGAAAGGAACGCCCCAGGTGAATTGCGAGTGAAAGTTTGCAATAAAAATATGCATGGGGTTCAACTGGAAATTTTGGACCAGGAAATCCAGAGTGAGGCATGATGGATGAATAGTTGTGGTGAGGGCAGCGTAATGCGTGTTGCTCTTGAACTTGCAGGTCTGTACAGTCCAGTCACGGGCCAACGGCCTGCGGGTATTGCATTTGCCGGACTCGCCTTGGCCTCCACTGCTGATTCTCTACATCTAAGTCGTCTGATAACACTCTCACTCAAAGCAGGTATCTTCACTCTCAAGAACCACCATTCTCTCAACGTAACAGTGGAACAATTTACTAGTCGTCGACCTTCAGAAGCCTTCAAACACGTTGCAGCCGTACACACGAAACTCAGATGGCCCCAACTCGCCGTCTGAATCAACTCATCCAAGGGCTTAATCCCTCTAATCCGCCTTCCGTTGGTACGCTGAAGTTAGGCGATATTACTTATGAAGTTCCTGGCTCCCTTCAGCCGTCTAGACTTCCCCGCACCTATCTTACATCGCAACGGCCTGAAACCGGTAGAATGGGAGCTGGGGAGGGGAGTAGGAAGGCTCTGTATGGGCTATTGATAGGTCCTGGCGGATCGGAGCTGGGTGACTTACCCAAAAATGTATGGGAGGATTTAAGATTCATGCTGCAGAAATACTTGCTTGGACAGGACGTGTTTTTGGTATCACAACCTGGCCCATATGCTAGGAGGCTAGCCATGCTCTTCGCTAGGTGTGTTTGTATGCATCTCTTGGCGCGACGTTGCCACTTATCCTCCCTTTCTAGTTTGATCAATGCGGAATACGAGTATATCGCCTTGCACCGTGATGTTGGCGAAACGGAACTGAAGCAGGTACCGTGCGATCTGCTCGTCATGTCTATTGGTCTCATCTTATGTATGCCATTAGGGACGGGAAATCCACCAAGGTGGGAATCTGGTCTATGTGGACAGTCCTGCTGTCAGCGCTGTAAAACACGGAAGGTTGTTGATTTTGGAGGGGATTGAGAAAGCTGAAAGAGGCATCATGCCCGTGCGTGGCCCTTCCACACTCGTGACTAGATTGCATCCTGAACGCGTTTTTGACAATAATCCAGGTACTCAACAACCTACTTGAGAATCGCGAGATGTAAGCCCTTTCTGACATATGAGATCAGTATCATAACCGACATCCCTTTGTTTGCAGGAATCTAGACGATGGAACGCATATTATTCATCCACATCGTTATGCTCAGCTAGACTCCACCATGCTTCGCGACACTAACGGAAATCGTATGAAGATTTTTATTCCCGCTCATAGAAAGTTTAGAGTGATTGCGATCGCGGCTCCCGTGCCTCCCTATCCTGGTTACCCACTAGACCCGCCTTTTAGAAGCAGATTTCAAGCACGATTCATGGAACCTATAGGCTCATCCATCGCCCTATCTAGCATTTTATCTGCACCTGCCCTCAATAATATGTATGGACGCTCAGAACGTGTATTCCAGATGATCCGAGATATCATTCTATCCACTCAGTATGCCTCAGAATCTCAACACGCAATTCAGGCTGTCTCTAGATCGCAGCTTCCTCCCTTTCCCCAAACGGCGTTAGCTAAAGCGAAAGCTATTACTACACATTTCCCTCCACGCTTGAGAAATGAAGAGGATACCATCGCTCCTGGACAGTTGGCTAGACTGTTCTTGACCATCCACCCGGCTCTCGTCTATGCACCCTTCCAAATTTGGGCGCTACTGAGCCGCCAAATTAGTGATGCGGGCCTAGGCGAACTGGGAACTCCATGGATGCTTTCTTCGGACGAATCGCTGGGATTATTTGGCTATCGAGCTACTCGAATCGAACGTCATGACCATAGCACAGCGAAAGTGACATTCACGAGCACCAGCGGAGCAACATCTGCAATGACATATTACGTTCCCGCTGGTCCAAAGGCGTTCATGGAGTATCCATTGCGAGGGAATCAGGAGTTCCACCAGAGTGGGAGATTTTCTGGGATGCTGACGTATATGCTACAAGCTCATTCTATGGGATGGGATATCTCTTTAATCCCACCTGCTATACCCTCCACGGCTTCTACATCAACCTCTACATTGGTGAAGGTGTTTTCTCAGGTCTTGGGGTACGACTTGGAGACAATTCATCTATATAAGGAGCTAGGAGGGAGAGAATTGATCATGAGGAGGAGGATTGAGGACGGTGGCGCAACCACATGGGAGCCAAGGTAGTTGTGTCCCTGCCATCAAGTGCTATGCTGATACCCTTTTTATAGTCCATTGATTAAGGGCGCTTGGGCTGGAAAATTAGTTCACTTATCTGGATTGGATGTCTTAGGGTCAACAGCTGGGTCGCTTGCAAGGTTAACTCAGGACCGAGAAGTTGAGCTGTGGGAGGGCAAACGACTCGTATCCCGAGCATCGACAAAGGAGGTAAGAGTTTCTCATGGTAGTACGCTGGAAGACACTCTCACGAGTATCATACAGCTCCGAAGTGGTGAGCTGTCGGTTGCACACCCCTCCTTCCGAGTGATTAGCACTGCAACAAAGTCGTTACCGCTCAAAGATTGGGTTTCAGACGAGCACGCTAATATGTTCCTTCCAATCCCGTCTCAACCCATGGATGTAGAAGAAGAAACGACTATTCTCCTATCCACTGGCTGTCCACTCGAGGTGGTACAAACTCTTCTTTCCTTTGCGGGCAAATACAGGGGCACTATGTCTGCGCCCGCCGATGAGACCTCGGAGCTATCAAAACGCACATGGCGTCAACAAAATTTGTCCGGGAGCATCTTGAAACAAAGGAAGTTTGGTACAAGGACGTTACTCAGAATTGCAAAAAGGCTAGCTAGGTTCCCCAGTGAGGTTATGGACCTGGGAGCAATTATTTGCCGAACATTGTTAACGGAGTTCTTGCCTACGGTCGAGAAGATGAACCTGGAACGATTGCTGCAGGAATCTGGCATTGAAATGCGCACGATTGTAGTGAGTAGATTCGTCTTAATTCCGCTTCGTGCGTGGCTTTCAAACTCGACATGACCCAATTTATTGTATCTCCGTAATATCCACAGTATTATCCTGATCCAGAGATTACACCGGAAGGGCTGGCATTCCCTGAGGCAAGTATTTCTTCCTCGACAGCTGTTCCTGCGCCGTCAATCACTATACCTTGCTTCAACGCTCTCCATGATCCCGAAGGGGTGGCCTCACACGTCCCGCACATGGATCTTTTTTATAACAATAGCTTGCAAACTGGACTGATGCGAGACTTGGCAATTGATTTGGAGGTTCTGGCTGAACACGTCGTGCTACTTGGTAATCAGGTGGGTATCATGGGCACGCCCGTGTGCGATCGAGTCTAGAACTAGGAGGTCTGGATTTACTGATAGCACATTCATTGACAGGGGGTAGGAAAGAACAAGATCGTTGATCGGTATGTGAGCATTTATTTGTGGGGGCACAACGTTTAATACTTTCCTCTCCCTAGACTATGTCAGGTGTGTATTAGACTAAAAACGTCCCAAATTATGGCGTTAATCAACCATAGCTTCTTGGTCGCCCTCGAGAATATATTCAACTTCATCGTGACACGACCGTCAATCAACTCATGTTCACAACCTCACTTGAAAATGGTGTCATCAACTACACGGATTCCCCTCTGCTTCGGGCCATCAAATATGGGCGTGTTATTATCATAGACGAAGCAGACAAGGCACCGGAGCACGTCGTAGCTATTTTTAAGAGCTTAGGAGGACGCGGAGAGTTGACCTTATCTGACGGTAGGAAGGTAGTTGGAAGCATTATGGACAAACAGAACGAGAGTGATGTCGTGGTACATCCAAACTTCAGGTTGGCACTTTTGGCAAATCGACCCGGGTATCGTAAGTGGTATTTTCCGTCTGTGCTTAATGGCGATATCGTACCGATACTTGCTGGTAGCTTTCCTGGGCAACCACTTCTTGCAGGTTTTAGGAGAGAACTTCAGTGCCCACTCTGTCTCCAATCCAGATCAAGAGTCAGAAAGAAATTTGTTATCTCAGCTTGCTCCCGAACTCGACGAAGAGACGATCAAGAAGCTCGTTGCTGCTTTCCACGATTTGAGGGTTGGTTACGATGCAGGGATTTTAAACTATCCATATTCACTACGAGGTCCGCCGCCTTACATTGAAAATGTGTGATGTAAGGCTGACATATCTACTGCCAGAACTTATCAACCTTGTGAAGCATATGCAAGCATTCTCCAATGATAGCCTGGGAACCGCACTTCGAAATGTGTTCGACTTTGATATATATAAGCCGGAGACGATAGAGAAGCTTGCCCAGATATTGGAACATCATGGGTAAGCATGCCAGTCGTACCAGGCACATCCGCTTCTGCTCATTCCATGACACTTTTTTCAGACTGAAAGTCAAGAACCTTGGTTTAGAGGCAGCACGAGAGGACACGAAGAACATTCAGGGCGTGGAGTTTGAACCCAAGAGCACAGAGCTTACCGAACCAAAGGAGGGAGAACACGATGGCAAACAGCATAGTGGAGGTAATCGGTGGGCTGGTGGTGTATGCACCTCTACGCTCCCCCTTGCACCGATCGAAGCTTACCTTCAACATAGACAGGTGGACGTGATACTGCCGGATTGGGGGGGAGGGGGGGGCACAAGCGACTATGGAAAGGCGGTAATATAAATCAGGTAAGTTTGCTTGCATCTTCATAGAGCTGGCCTTGATTCAACATCGCACAGCTATCTGAAGGACTGAAGGAAGATGTCCCGGATCATATAAGAGAGAAAGCAAGAGAAATGGCGAGACAGGAACTGAAGAGGCGACTCGAGGAGCTGGACATGACAGCTTCTGAGGCTACGGGGTACGGCAATATTTTGAAGAGTACTCAGAGCCAGATGTTGGCATTATACGACTTGCTTGAGAGTACGTTCATCAGTGAAGATGATATGACCTCAAATGAATTTTGACCGCGAACAGACCTCGCGGCTAAGGAAGAAGAAAGAGTGTGGGTGAAGAGACAGACAGATGGAGAGTTGGATGACAGCCGACTGACGGAAGGCTTAACTGGAGAGTCGACAGTGTACAAACGCAGGGGAATGGAGAAGCCAGAACTTGGTCGGCCACAGATCAAGTAGGTGAAAGATGCATTTCAACAAATCTTGCTAATCGGTGCTCTTTAGGCCAAAACGTATTCGTTTTGTGTTTGATTTGAGTGCCTCCATGTAATTTGTTTGTTATCAGTGCTGAATCACTGCTTACGTGATTCTAGGTACCGATTCCAGTATGATGGAAGGCTGACACGAAGCATGGAGACAGGTAATTCTTGTCTTTCCGTACAAAAGGACAGACTAATCACGCTCCCGAACAGCTGCGATGTTGATGGAGACGTTTGACAAGCTCTCCAGGAAAGAGAAATACGTCTGGGATGTAGGTTCCCGCTCATCAAGAAGTCTGACCATATTGTTAACGGACTTCAGATGTACGGACACTCTGGCGACGGACCTGACATACCTCTCGTAGAAGCAGAGAAGCCACCGAAGGAGATCAAAGACAGATGGAAAGTGGTCGAAAAGATGTACATGATACCGCAATATACATTCGCAGGCGATTTCACTGGTCAGTTTATCCCCCCAATTTACCACCTTGCATGTGCCTGAGCAAGTCTCTCGCTCTCTATGCAGTCGAGGCAATTCGAAAGAGTGTACTGGAGGTGGGAAAGTACGATGCAGGTGAGCAGCCCATGGAAATCCATTGCCACTGCGCCAACTCTGAGCATTCTGAATTAGATGATTGGTTTGTTATCGCAGTTACGGTGGGTTAATGTTTTCTGCTTCCAAAGGATTTCTTTAAGCTGAGTTCACACACCTAGGATGCCAATTTTTCGAGGTACCAAATTACACCGGAGGAGGTTACGCAAGTCATGAACTTGGAGCCAAAGGTTCATTCGGCCCTCATTTGCATTGGTGAAGGTGCAGAAGCGGAATGGTTGGTTGGCTTCCCTCCGCTGCATACAGTCCAGGATATTGACAACTCTGGATTTTTTACAGGGTGCCAAAGAGTCTTCCGGGCAGGGGCTTCAGAGTCAAGGACACCGCGGACATTCCTATTGTGCTGCGTAGCATTCTTACCACGATGGTTGACCGATAACGGGGCTCCGTTGCCGATGAGAATCGTACAAGGTCCCATAGTTTATAGTACATATTCCGCTATGTTACTCATGAAATGGGTCGCTGCTTTCGGTCACTAGCATCAACACCTACACCAATGTTATTTGTTGAGTTTATATGCAATCGCGTCGTCCCATCAAACCTCATCTGTGAGAAAATGTCAAATTCGGGACTTCTGTGGGAAATGATGCTAGAATTGATAATCATCACCAGTCTTTCGCTTGAATTTCTCTCAGGTGTGCCATGTTCCATCATCTGGAGCTTCAAGTTCATCATCTGACGCTTCAAGGTAAGTAAGATTCACGGCTCGAAGAGGTGACATCATCTCCGCACCCGAGTGACGGGACTTGAGGAACCCCTCAAAATCAGGTCTATTGCTGTATTGCAAGACCTCTAAATATTCTAAACGAGGGAAAGGAATGACGGAAGCCCGCCTCCTTTGAGCTCCCGACAAACATGAATTGAAGAGCAGAGGAGAGGTATCGATATCGTGACATCTCTCCAATGCTGGCAGACGTGTGAGAGTAGCAGAACGGAACGAGAAGAGGTCATAGCAAGTGCCGAATAAATGAATATCTGCCCTAGGATATCGTCGGGTAATATCTGAACAGGTGATCCCGTTGGAAAGGCGTCCGTATGGGTGGTGCAGATAAATCGGCGATAATTTTTTAAATATACGGTCATATTTGTTTTCTTTACTAGTATGGTGTCGATTTAGATCCGACTCTGACCAACACAACAGAGATCAGCACTGTATCTTCCGGGTCGTCCACTTCGCTGACGCTGTGCATCATAATAACTTTTTTTACGTGTATACATACGCGATACAAAGACACGGGATACCTGCTGGCCACGGCATTCGGGAGCGAAGCCACGCAGTCAACATATACCAGTTCACGTCGCATCGATCCTGTTACAGGTTCCTCAACTTTTCACCTCTTATCAGAAAATGCAGGTCCTAGATATCCTGGAGGTCAAGAGTCTGATTGAAGCATACCAAAAACAACCTACAATCGATTCGCCTTATTTCTGTCACAAGACACAAGTCCAAGGACTCCTTCGCAATGTTTCCTCGAGCTCAACGTCCCATCGCACCTTCCTCATCAGTTCCCTTAACATAAAGGTATCTTCTCCAAGCCCCCATGGCTCGACCTTAAACGTTAATCCCTTCTCTTGGAGTGTCTTTAAGACAGTCACCGTCTCCTCGTCTTGAATGGATTCGAGTCCAGGATAGGAAAGGTACACTGCACGCAGCGGCGTTGTAGATTTTAAGCAACGATCCTCAAAAAATTGCATCCACAAAGGTCTGACCCAACCTTCCTGGACTACATCTAGGTACTCCAAATGAGGGAACGGAATCGGGGGATTCTCCACCCTCAATTCGGTCGGGGATGAGGGTCCTATGAATTCCGCGAGAATATCTGAGTGATGGCATGGAGGGAGGGAAATACGTAAATGAGTGATGCTTGATTGATGAAGAGCATACAAGATTCGAGCTGCTTCGATAGGATAGAGGTCGCTACTTCCAGTGAGTGAAAATAATGAAAGCGTGGGGGGGAGACGAGATATCCATTTTAGAAATGGATCTAACGTGAATGATATGCCTCTCCATTGAATAATGAGAGAAAATCGTTTCAGATTAAGCGATGGTGGAAGTACATGATTGCAGAAGAGTCCGTAATCTGGTCCATTGACGGTTAAGGACAGTGAGGTGAGGTTTGGCAACACATTGATACCGGAAGGGACCCGAAACGACATTACGGAGGTAATCGGAATCAGGAAACCTCGCAATATAAGTGTCAAGAGGTTCTGCCCTCGAAGGTATACGTCCCTCAGCTGCTGCTCCGCGGGTGTACCCACCCATGTCTCCAAGTCCCCGAGTGGAAGTCGAATAGCAATACGAGTCGGAAGATACGCAGCTTTGAGAGATGGGGCTTGTTCGTATGCAGCATGAATGGCGTTCCACCAAACACCCCGGTCTGTTTTGGGGAGCCCTTGGGATTCCAGCAGAATGTTGCTGTGGAGATTAACCAGTGAGTCCAGATGAGATCTAGCCTGCGCCAGAATTAAGTGGGTAGCTAGAGGTCCGTGGACGCTCATGGAATGCCACCTATGCGAGTGGGGTACTAAATGATTAACGGCATAGTTGATTTTCGATAGTTGTTGAGTGTCGAGTAAGGATCGGAGTTGAATGGATATGAAAAGCGGGTGGTTTCGTGAGCGATCCAAGCATGCTTTGGTTCGTCGGAGTAATGAATCTGGGCCTCCGAGTTCCTTCCGTATGTAGATTGAAGACCAGAGAAGAGGGGTCGATAATACGATGCGTCTCCAGGACCGATTGACTTGAGACAGAATCACAGAAACGTGGACGGGGTTGGTGGAATTGGATGATACGAAATTCAGATAGCAGGTTAGTAACACTTCCCTAAGTATGTCGTATGGTAGGCCATGAATGGGGAATATGGAGGGGCCTTTGTTCTCGGACATGGTTTGAGGAGAGAAGGGGTAGATTTCCGGCAATTATTTAATTGCCACGTAACAATTCCCTGGACTGGCAGTGTCCGGCAGTGCATACAGGGGGTCTTGCAACTACACAGCAATTTGTACCTTCAAAAGTGTATTGAGATACTCTTTGCAAAAATATCGACTTGATCGTCACATCCTCGACGGAGTTCAAATTCTAATCAATTTCAATGAGCAACTTTATACATGGTGGACGACTCATTGGTTTCGTATAACGACTCCCAAGATTTCTGCGTGAACCTTCCCAGCTCGGCAACACAATCCAGCGGTATCATCAGAGCAGCCAACCGAGAAACAGGAAATGACCCGTCGCTCGCGCACCTTGGCATTAAGATACGTTGTTACGCGGATGGCCAGAAGTATTCTGCAGGTGTATCGGATCGGACGTTGAGTGCAACCAGCACCCAATGAATTCAGGGGGGAAATATGAATGGCATTATATTATCAGACAAAGGATTCGGAAAATCCATGGGGAGATATCACAGTTTCAGAGGAGTTGACCGTGGGACTTGGAGCTGCCTCTGTATTCCCAAATTATGCGAGAGGACTGGGCACAATTACTAGCAGCCAAGTGACAACTAAACGATCAGATTGTAGACGATGTTTGAATAATACATTCGCACGGTATCATATTATCCCAATTGTGGAAATAACATTCGGAATGTTGAGATAACATTGTAGTCGTCGAGATAATATTGTGGCCGTTGGTACAAACATACAAATATTATGATGACATTGTGACCGTCAATATGGCATACTGATAATAAGACAGGACTTGTATATTATAACAGCGCACGGAATCTTGTAATAAAGCGGACGAAGTTGTGATAATATGATCAGCAGCGCATTAATTTTCTCAACGTATGATAATAGGCTCGGCAGCGGAATATTGGAGGACAGAATCAGTAGACTGAGACCGAGATTGAAACGCTTGAGTAAATCTTCAGAACTGAATTGAATGAATCAGTTTCTCTATTGCAGATTCGACGTAGCTGTCAATATCGCTGGATTCAACCTGACCACCATTATGAGGTGCTTCATCGGACAAGTGATCTATCAACCTATTACCGCCTCTCGTGTGTACTTCCATCACAAGTTCGAATTGGCTGAAATATACTGAGTCTGCTCAGTTTCAGTCTCTCATCTTTGAGCGCTATACCAGGTGAGAAAGCCGTACACTATTGACAATGAAGATGCGACCTCGGAGGTATGGGTTAGTGAATGTGGTGGTGGTATGTGAGTGGCTCATTGTGCCATCACAGCCTCGTTGCGCATAGTTTTGACTCAATTAAATATTGCTTTTTGCGGATAATGTGCGAGTGCATCACTGCTTTGAATTGATTACTATCCAACAACATTACAGTTCCAGTAAATACTAATGAACCCCATAATCGACACATCGAATGGAGGGAATAATGGGTATTAAACTATTAATTGCAATGGTCTTTGTCAGCGTGATACCGTGGCCGGTTGTGGCTGTCGCCGCTCCCCATTCGAACTGTCGCTGCCAGCTTTGAAGAAATCGTACCAGGATTCCCAATTCTTCGCACTTTCAAGTTCAGAGAATGCGCGTTCGAGGAGTGACTCTGTCAATCTTTTATGCTGCATTCCGCGCGTCCTGAGAAGCTTCCACCACTCCGCTAGCAGCGTGAATAGGCTGCAACAGAACCCTGTCTCGGTGTCTGGGCCAAACCTATAATCCGCACTCTCTTTTCCAATAAGTACTACCCGGAACTCGGTTGACAAAAGGTTTTGCAGGTTCCTCGACTCGGTCGGGGTGAGGACATTGTAGGAACGTGCCTGGTTCAAATATTCCCAGAACAATACCCAGAAGAATGATTCCAGGTCGTCCTTGGGAGTGTGTAGATGAGGTTTGCCATTTCCCCACGTCGTCAACATCTCGATAGACATAAATGGCAGAGTTCCCTATGGAGTCGATCAGATTGATAAGCACAGTCCATAAATTGAAAGCGACTGTACCGATATCTCTTTATCCTTCCTCGCTTCAGCTGCTTCAGTTTGTGGCTTGAACGGTTTTGCGAGGTCTCCGTCTGTCACAACTCCTCGACACTTCGTGACTTTCTTTGTAATGGCGAAGCTGGAATGATTAATAAGGCTTTAATGAATGGGACAGCATTCGACAAGGAATACGTACTCCGATAGCGGGATGTGCTCCTCTTCTTCAATGATCAAGATATTTCTCGAGCTGATACCACGATGTAGATAGCTCGATTCGATAAAACTTGAATACCCTCAAAAACCCCCCGAGTGTGGGTTCAAACAGGCTCTCAATGGTTCGCGACTGACCTTGCTTACCTCTCAAACTATGCGTAACAGCTGCCACTAGCTCATGGGGAGACCTTGCAGATGATAGCACCCGCCCGTGGGACATGTGAATCATCCGTAGGTAACAATGGTCATCCCGCCTCTCGCGTGTACTTTCATCACAAGTCCGGATCGGCTGAAATGTATTGAGTATGCTCAGTTTGAGTCTGCACCTTTGAGCGCTATACCAGGTGAGAAAGCCGTACATTATTGACAATAAAGATGCGACCTTGGAGGTATGGGTTAGTGAATGTGGTGGTGGTATGTGAGTGGCTCATTGTGCCATCACAGCCTCGTTGCGCATAGTTTTGACTCAATTAAATATTGCTTTTTGCGGATAATGTGCGAGTGCATCACTGCTTTGAATTGATTACTATCCAACAACATTACAGTTCCAGTAAATACTAATGAACCCCATAATCGACACATCGAATGGAGGGAATAATGGGTATTAAACTATTAATTGCAATGGTCTTTGTCAGCGTGATACCGTGACTGGTTGTGGCTGTCGCCGCTTCCCATTCGAACTGTCGCTGCCAGCTTTGAAGAAATCGTACCAGGATTCCCAATTCTTCGCACTTTTAAGTTCAGAGAATGCGCGTTTTAGGAGTGACTCTGTCAATTTTTCATGCTCCATTCCGCGCTTGTAGAGAAGCGTCCACCACTCCGCTAACAGCGTGAATAGGCTGCAACAGAACCCTATCTCGGGGTTTGTAATAAACTCGCGATCCGCCATCATTTTTCCAGTAAGTACTACCCAGAACTCGGTTGACAAAAGGATTTGCAGATAGTCCCGCTCGCCTGGGGTGAGGACATTGTAGGAACGTGCCTGGTTCAAATATTCCCAGAACAATACCCAGAAGAATGATTCCAGGTCGTCCTGGGGAGTGTGTTGATGAGGTCGACCATTTCGCCACATCTTCAACATCTCGATAGACATAAATGGCAGAGTTCCCTATGAAATCGATCAGATTGATAAGCACAGTCCATAAATTGAAAGCGACTGTACCGATATCTCTTTATCCTTCCTCGCTTCAGCTGCTTCAGTTTGTGGTTTGAACGGTTTTGCGAGGTCTCCGTCTGTCACAACTCCTCGACACTTCGTGACTTTCTTTGTAATGGTGAAGCTGGAATGATTAATAAGGCTTTAATGAATGGGACAGCATTCGACAAGGAATACGTACTCCGATAGCGGGATGCGCTCCTCTTCTTCAATGATCAGAACGTTTCCTGAACTGATATCACGATGAAGCCAGCCCGATTTGAGAAGGTTGTAATATCCTGAGCAATGCCTGAGTGCGTTCAACTAACAGAAACGTTATTGGCAAATACCTATCATGGCGTGTGTGACAGCAATCACCAACTCCCTAGGATTTTTTGCAGATGATAATCGTCGTCCACAGGTTTGGTAGAATGTTCTTATGTGATGTCGCACCTCCCTCAAGCTCATTTCTTTCCCAGGGTTCAGCTGTAATCGGTCTTGGAAGAATTTCTTGTTATCATCGACAACGGTGTATCCGTATACATTTGCTACACCAAACATGCCATAAACGTCCTTGAAAATGACGCCGTCGTTCTCTTCTTCGCTTCGATAGCTCCACGAGTCCTTGCACACGAGAGTTTGTGGGAAATCAATCGAGTCCGGTACGCCTTGGAGAGTAAGGAATTCCGCGTTATCCAGTATGAAGTCCTCAAGAGGATCTACCACGTCCTCTGTCTTATCCAGTATGACGTCCTCAAAAGGATCTGGCTCGTGCCCCACATTATCCAGTATGACGTCCTCAGGAAGATTTGCCGCGGCTTCTTTTGATGCCGAATCTCTAATGGACATGCGCTCCATGTCCATTACCACGGTATCAGGCGGCTCGCTGGCGGCAGGGGTTTCAGCGTTGATCGAACTTCCAGCCTGATTGAAAGGCTTGGAAGCGGGAGTGGGTGAATTACCCATGCCCGAACCAGGCTGCATCGAGCCTTGGGGCGAGGGCGAATCCTTCTGAGCCAAAGTCGAGCTTCTTGTTTTCTTGGTGGTATCCGTGCTTGAATTAGACTGCACTGAGTCGCGGAGCGTGCTTTTTCTGGCTTTGGAGGTGCTTCCGGGCTGCTCGTTAAGTAATGACGGAGGAGAGGTCCTTTGAGTACGTGGCTTGACAACAGCTGGCTGAGACCGTGAGGTGGCCGAGGTTCGTTTCTTTGTCGTTTTGTGAGGAAATGTCAGACAGGGATTTCGACGTACTTACCTTAGGGCCTTTCCCTTCGCCACCCTTTCCTTTGCCAGATTCCGCCTCCGCCTGAATAAATTGTTTGACTTTCGTGATAGCTTCCTCCTTGCTTTTCCCTGTCGCCACTAATTGAAGTCTCTCCACGAGCGTCGCACGTCCTCGGACGCAGTGCCGCTTGTAGAGCACCTCTTCGACCTTATATACGGCAAACTTCGCAGAAGTGTCGTCAAGGACACGCTGTAAAAATATATAGCGAGTAGACCGAGATGGGTTGATGCCGGCATCTTTGATATCCCACTGGACAATGCCGCTTATACCACAAACAAATTCCTTCCAACCCTCCTTCTGGGTCAAACAGTAACCGGGAGAGGTGAGAAGTCCACCCCTATGAAAAAATCGGAACCAAATTGTTTGCTTTGTTTGATTATATGCAATGCAGAACACGAAGGACCGATAAGGCTTGGTCGCAAAAATCACCCGTGCGTAAGTGGCGATTTGCTGCTTTTGGGCCGTATCGTTACCCTTGACCTCCACGGGAATTTCTACCTGTGTCCACCATTTCTTACCCGTGGTTAGTCCAAGTACGTTCCGTAACCCGATAATTTTTAATTACATCTGGTTTAAGTGGACTCGCATCGTCGATCCTATCCAACATGGCTGAGCTGTACGGGATGGCCAATAAATCCTGGTAGAAACCTGACTTCGATGTCGCCCCCCCGCCCAATGTCGCCGATACCGTGGTCAATATTGCCATAAAAAGTTTGGCGAATAGCTGATAATGATCCACTCCTGCAATTGCTTTCATTTCCGCCTTCGTTGTTTTCCATTTCGCCGTATTCAACGCGCCCGAGTCGGTCGACCATCCGGCTGCATTAAGTTCCTTTTCGACAGCGTCACAGACAATCTTCCCCTTATTGCATAGAACCTCCACCACCTTCTCGCTCGTGAATGTGGCACGATCAATCTCCGCTCCGATGTCCTTCTTCAATTGATCCTGCGACGGCGAATATAGTTCGATGTTGGGGGGCTTCGCAAGCGCGTTCTTACTCGTGGGATCCCCACTTCCACTGACACGGGAGCCGGTGCTAACACGGTGAGGAGTGGTTTCAGTAGGCATGTAGTGCGTTGTACAGTTACTGGAGGCTGTCGATATTGGACGCTGTCGATATTGGAGGTTGTCGATAATGGAGGCTGGTGCCTGCTGTGCAACATATATATATACCCAGCACGATCACGTGATTAAGAGATCTTCACAGGACACACACAGCGCATCTTCTTTCCTATTGTTTTATTATTCATGTTGAGCCCACACACTTAATTCATTTGTTGTATCCTGGATAGGGTCATGTTCGCTTCAATTGTTGTTCGCTCCATACATGGGCACGCATGGGCGCCGTACTCACCCAATTACGACAAAACGATTGTTCTCGCAGATGGTTGTGCGAGGATGGTATGGCATGATGCTATTGTCACGGGCTCAAGAATGCAAACTACGTGTGTCCTATTCATTCTTGTGGCGTCAGGTTTACAATCTTTATTGTAGTCATACCTTTGATCCATTGAGTTGGTTCTATTGTGCTCTTTTGTCGTAGCGTCGCCAACTACATTCAATCTTGAGTCAAAGGCAAACTTTTTAATTCTGCCCAGGCATTCCTGCACCTATTCAGTAGGTGCCATGGAACATGCACGACCCCGTTAGTACGCATACGGACATCAATGTCACGAGACAATAGAGTCTGGTACGAGCTCGATGTTGGGTTTGAGTCAACGATCTAACCACATTGTCCAGTGTAACATCCACTGGCATGGTACGTCACTGGGTGCAGCCCCTATCCGAGCAGAGAAACTGACGGAATGCAACATGAAAGATTGACAAAGTCACTCCTCGAACGCGCATTCTCTGAACTTGAAAGTGCGAAGAATTGGGAATCCTGGTACGATTTCTTCAAAGCTGGCAGCGACAGTTCGAATGGGGAGCGGCGAAAGCCACAACCGGCCACGGTATCACGCTGACCAAGACCATCGCAATTAATAGTTTAATACCCATTATTCCCTCCATTCGATGTGTCGATTATGGGGTTCATTAGTATTTACTGGAACTGTCAACACTGTTGAATAGTAATAAATCATCGCTGAAATAGTATTTTTCGTGCGTCAAACTTGAATATTTATGGATAATAATAGAATTTAGTGGCTACCATGAAGACGGGTGTGGATGAGACCAGAAAACCCATACCATTGTGTTTGCGCATCGGGAACATCTGGGTCTGGGTGTTCCAAGTTGTGGGTCCATCCACTGAGAGTCACTTACTACCATTGTAACTGATGCATGACGGGAATGAGCAGCAATGGCAGAAGGGTGATGCATTACATCCCTGGGGTCAAGTGGACCGATACTGCACCACCTTGACTCTGCTTTTCATTTGTGTCTTGATTCTATGTTGTACATACACTCTTCAGCTGACCTCCAAAGACATTGCGTTGCTTCCAGAGTGCTGTACGATGAAGTGCAGTATGCTGTGGCAGAGCAAAACTTGAATATGTCACGATATCACTGTGTCACTGTCTGAAAGGTGGGGGTGGCCGATGTGTGGGTTCATGATAGTACAATCTAATCATTAGCATATCCTCTTTAGCAGCCCCGTTCCTTCTCTGCGACATGGCCCTACTAGTAAACTGGAAGATCAGAGAGACCGTCCGTTTCCGCCAGTTTGATCATCAAGTCAACCGTCGTGTTAATGCAGAGAATATGTCCCACATCGGCCAAGACCTGATCATGACACTGGTATACAGTTTTATCCTACACACCCTCAAACCGACATGCATATCTATCCACTAGGTACTGCGTACATAGCATCTATAGCCACCCACGCTTTCCCATTCAATCCTCACCAGCACTTCTAAAAAGAACCATATAGCCAAATTAATATACCAAGAATAGCTCCACAAAAAACACGACGACAACGCAAGAGACGATGACAACGATAGTAGGCTTATGTAGGGCTTGCAATATCATACAATTCGACCCTGAATCCTCCCTTCCTCATCACATTAAAAATCCCCCAAATCCACTTCGATCCCCTCAATAATCGACGCCTCAAAACTCTGTCCAATGGCATCCGGCGTCGGCGTGTCAGCACCCGCCAATGTAAGTGGCGAGATGGGTCTCGAAGGGACATTCGACCCAGCCGTACCCGTAGCTTGTACCACCGGCGTTCCATTCGCACTTCCATTGTTCGGTGTGCCACTCCTAAACCATACAACAAGGGTGAATCAACACTATCAGCATACACGACAGCAACAAAGAAACAAACCAAGAACCAAAAACAAAAAACCCACCTCGACACAGCGTTAAACATCCTTGGCTTCGTCTTCAACCTCGCACTAGGATCAATCGGTCCCACTTGCGGCGAAACTCCCCCATTCTCCGCCAACTTCTTCCTCTCCCTCCTCTTCCTATCCATCTCCGCCAACTCGGCTCTCCTCACCGCCTCCATATTCGCCTTCCTATTCCTCTCATTCACCTTGGCCAACATGTCCATCTCCGGGTTAACCTTCTTTCCCCCTGCTTGTGCATGGCCAGGGCCAGAACCAGTTGAGAGCTGAGATGAAGCATCACCCCCGTCTGTCCCGTTCTCCGATGCAACCAACGCATCCGCAGTGGCCAATTGCGCCTCGATGCGTTCCACTTCCGCCCAATCTTGTCTCCTCATCGCCAGCGTCTTCAACTGCACGATCCTCGACCGTTCAATCGTCGACATCACAGCCGGCTTCTTATGCGACAGCTGTTGGAGTTCTTTTTTCCGCTGAAGCATGAGCGTGATGTCTTGCTATTGAGGTCGAGGTCGATGGACAATAAACGAAGCGAGGCAAGGCGGAGATGACATCAGGATTTAAGCGACTCGAGGAAGAGCAGACACGCACCTCAGTCATACGCTGCGTAACCAACTTCGTTATCTGTCCCATCTTCCTCTCCAACGCTTGCTTCGTAGGAAGCTTCACTTCCTCCGCCGCACACACTTTCACAAGCCTATCCCACTCTTTCTGCACACCCACCATCAACGTCAACACTCCGCTCTCGTTTAAATGGACACAAAAACCCACCTGCTCAAAAGGCTGATTCGAAACTTTGTCCATATTGAAACATCGAACCGATTTGCCATGTTTCAACTCGAACGCTTGATTGACCATCACCTTCTCGTTGATCTTGTACGGTTTCACCAAGTCCGCTGCCAGGTCTGGTGGTAGACGTAGATGCAGAGCATAATTGACGATGACCGTGGCAGTGACGACGACGACGGCAAGTGATGGACCATGACGAGAGTAACGAGCAACACAACGCGCGGGCGCGCACAAATCCGATTTCCAAGCGTTCAACGCACATGGAAAACGAGGGTATGAGAAACGGGAAACGCACTCGCAATTTCACATATGCGATAGACTGGCTGTCCACCCTCTTGACCTATAAGATACCGCACCCATGCGTCTATAGGCCGACATAGGATAAGAGCGATAGCCAAAGACACCACGCAGACACAACCATAAGCATCCCTGCAGTGTAAAAAGAAACAACGATCCTCACGTTTCACAAAATCCTCAAACCAAGGCGACAATGCATGCTTCGCCAACAAATCTCTCGACAGTCTACACTTTTCCAGTTCCATCAACGAACACGGTTCCTCTTCCGGAGCAGCCTGTTGATTGAACAGTCGTCTTTCCTTTTCTTCTTCTTGCTCAAGCCTGGAGATTTGTCCGTCTTCAGATTCCTCGTCGGATATTTCCATGGGTGATGATGAACGATCGCGTTTAGGCGAATGGTTCTGTGGGGGGGGTGAGAGTGGTTGGATGGGTGCGGTGTGTGGATGTGGTGAGAGATGACGGACCTGTAGTCTATCTCCTTTGGCCTTGCGCTTGGCCTTCAACTCATCAAGCTTCTTTGACTTTTCCTTCGTAGCACCCCTCTGGGCATGTTGACCTAATCCTCAAAGTCAGCACACGAACCATCAACGGGCCCATGAAAACCCTCACGTTTCGCAGCTTTTGAAACACTATCAGCAAGATCACCGGCACCCACACCAGCAGCGCCGACCCCTTTCTGTTCCTTCACCATCTGCGAAACAGCTCTTCGATCTTGCAGCTTCTGTTTCTCCTCCAACCGCTGGGTAAGGATTTCTTCTCGCTCGATTTCAGACATTTCCATCAATCTGTGTTGCCGCACCAGATGGAGCGATAGCGTGCGCATTGAGTGAGTCAATGAGTCAACAGATCGGCAATAACAAAAGGACGAGCACGGGCGCAATAGACAAAGAGGAAGGCGCGGGACGAGAGTGAAGCGAGGGGAGGATGGTGGACAAAGACAAAGAGAGAAAGACAAGAGTTTCACAGCTAAAATGGCTTATATAGCCCCCCCATGAGGTATTTAAAAAAACCGCCCCGAATAGAAAGTACAGCCAGTGGGATTTGTCACTGACCTATGTCTATCAGCTTCGTTGACGAACTTTCCGTCTAGCGGATAAGGATCTGAGGAGAAATCTTCCTCTGATTCCCGTTCGTCCTCTGAGCCACTGTCAGAGACACTGTTCGAAGACGCGGCCAGCACAAAAGCGGCAACGAAGCGTGCGTGTAGAAATGCGATGATTAGTAAATGTGTTCGTTATCTATAACAGTCAAGTTGGGAAGAAAAGGGGGATGTCGTGCATAGAAATGAGGGCGTAAGAAGTCCAAAAACACATGGCGTACTCTGGTTTTCGTTTTTTCGACGACTTGCCATCCGAATGCTGTCTTCTCTTTCTTTTATTATCGGATTGACCTGCCAATTCGAGGAGATAGTCGTCGAAATCGTCTTCTATAGCTGACATGGTGTCGCGTACGAGGACAGAGGGAGGGATTTTGTTGGACGGGGGCGGGGTGACAATGACGGAGAAGGGCAAGTCACCGTGAAATATTCCGAGTTGGCTTTGTTCGCACTTTCACACGCCACATTTCGTGCCCAACCTCGAGAGCACCGCCCCGTCGTTGCCACCGTTGTTCTCGACGAGCTCGATGGATTCGGATCAGCGCAGACAATCTGCTGGCCCAACATGAGATAACGCAAGACACAACAGCCGGCCAGCGAATTCCACCACCGTCCGCCCAATTCTGATGCACCCAGATATGGAAAGGCCTCACACCTCACCTTGAACCATGTTCGGATGCATCGTAGCAGGCCGTCTCCTCCAGACCAACATCCAGCAAATGGACGCAACACACGCCTACTTTGAACTCCCAGCAGCAAGCAGCATCAACCACATCTGTCTCTTCCTCCTCGGAACAGGTACCCATTTTCTCTAAAATCTCAATATCGACACCAACGCTCTCCAGTCCCCTTCCCAGATGGCTACGGCGCAACAGTCCATTTCTTCTGGCCCGGTAAAGGTTTTCAACTCCTCGGAATGCAAGTCCTCTTCCCTTCCCCCTCTCCTCCGTCCCATCTAATCAACTCCCAAGGCTCTCAAACGACAAACCATCCGCAATATTCCGCCTCCGAGGTACATTCACCCCCACCGCCTCCTCTTCCTTCCAATCCACATTCTCCTCCACACAAAACACCATCGATCCCAATCCCAACAACGACGTCACAGCCGTCCTCGGTCTCTCCATCGAACCCATCCTCCAAATCCAATCCCAACTCTCCTCCCTCCCCTCTTCCACATCCCTCACAAAACCACCTTTCTCCGACCCAACACTCCTCGCCGAACGCATCATCAAAAACCTCTTCAACTACATCTCCGGTTTCGTCGCCGGCGGCACCAACTTCACCCCCGAAACAGCCGTACCCATGAACATCATCACTAAATGGTACGACAATTTCTCGCGAAAGCTCAAAACCGGCGGGACGGCTTTTTTGGAGAGCGCGGAGTAAAGGTATTCTGATTGTGTACGAACGTCAGTATCGAGTGGGAGTGGCTGAGGAAATCTAAGCGAGCCAACGAGCGGCTGAAAAGTCGATAACGAGAGCATCCATTACCAACTCAAACTCGTGCCTGCCGCACTAGTAGATAATACAACTCTGTACACGCCCCCCCGTTATCCAAATAGATTTATCAACGGGATGTGCACAATCGCGCCCCTACCAAGGCACGCTCCTAATTAAAAGGTTCCGGCCACACGACACCACCAATCCCATCAGTCCGAACTCTAGATTTCATGTCAAGTCCCAATAATACCCCAGTGCTATCAACGTCTACAAATACCTACGCCTCCCAATCATCGCCTTCCCTTACCAGGTCTAGACCGATACCCCAATCTTGCCCTGGTTCGCGAGAAAGCGCCACCAATCACCATCCACTCACACCCACTGTCCCCTTGCTCCTCCTCTCTTCGCTCTCACATACATCCACCTCGAAACAACCATGCCCACAATCCCACAAATAATCATGATCTATTCGAAACATTATTCATCAGCAATGTGAGGAGTTGAAGCGTCAAGCAAAAGACAACATAAGCACCCTAAACCTCCGGCGAACGATCCATCACTCCGCCGATGAATTGTCACCTCGAACCTTGCCATTACCGGCAATCAACCATGCCCACCAGGAAGGAAGCCAGTTGAAATATTAAAACATAGTACTCACTCCACAAAACACGATGGATCTCCACCACACATACACGTTCACCGTCTCACCCGAATCCGAACGAGGGTGCAACAATGCCCCTTCAATAGGCGTACCAATCAACAACGCCATACCCACAATTGCAAACGCAATCCCCATTCTCGTCCTGAAATGACACCACATTAAAAAAAGCAACCGCGTCAGCTCTCAGTAAAACACCATCGCAAGCTGCATTTGGTTCCGGTGAACAACGGTGATCGGTACCGGCGCAAATCATGTCAACCCAAATGGGGTAAATGGGTCGAATTCACCGGCGGCCAACAAACCGGTTCGAAGGGTCGTGCAAAAGACTTGGCAAAAAAATCACCATGGTCGAGCAGTTGGACTTGGCAAAAACACAAGGTCCCGAGACCAAAAACGCATCGTAATGCATAATGCATTAGAGAGTAAGAATCCGATGCCCGATGCCGAATGCCCGATGCCGAATGCCCGATGCCCGATGCCCTCAGGGGCTCGCACCTCTGTCAAGGACCACAGAGTAAGCCCCGCCAACGAATGATGTTGTGCCATTTCGCCAACTCCACCTCATTTAGTGCTTGTAATATAGCCGAAAATGGATGTCCGGGTGTGCAAGGTGGAAAAGTGTAGACTCACCCATGTTCACCTGGATGTGCTGATAATTGGACCAGCAGCGAAGGGATTAAGGAGAGGTCTGCAAGGCAAAAAGATGAGAAAATCAGTCCCTGGAAGGTTTAGGAGCACGGAGGCCGGGCCATTAACACGGTGATTGTTCCCCAAGTCGCCGGTTTTATCGGTAAGTAAAAAGGGTTTATCCACCGGAGCTGCGGCTCTTAGACGTCGCAAATTGGTCATGGACAAACCAGGGTGACACAAAAAAGGATTGACGAAATGGAGAAAACACCTACAGGATCCTGAGAAGAAGCCGTACAATATCCCGAAGATCACAATGCTGGCAATTGTCTTTACCGCAAATGTGATCCACGCCAGCACCGCAGAGCATACCAGGCACAAGATCAGCATATTGTATGGCCCTAGCTTGTCCGCAAAGAAGTTGGGTAGAATGCGTCCGAAAACGCTGCCAGCGTTCAGGATTGCGACCTGTGGGAGTTGGTCATTCAGACGTTAGACTACAGCGTTACTGTGAGAATTTGTGGACTTGACATTACCACGTAGAAGGCTAGATTATTGCTGACGCCGTGGTCGACGGCATACAACTGGAGATAGAAATCTGTATTGCATCAGTCCTGAGGGGGACGATCAGGGGTGGATCTGCGTACACGGAAAGTACAAGCCAAGCCCAATGCAGAATGCGCTAAGAGAGGGTTGCCGATTGATAATCGCCCAGACAAAGTGGAGGACTCTAGCTTACCCGATGATAGATACCGTATATGACGAGTCGCGTAGGATGTCTTTGATCTTGGGAGTGGGGAACGCCGGTGCAGAGGCTGAGCGTGTCCTAGGCTTCATGAGAAAGTAGGAAATAAAGAGTAGTACAGCGGTTAGGGCAGCTGTGCCCCGAATTGCATTCGCAAATGTTGTCCTTTGGCTCAACTGGTTCAGCATGATGGGCCATATGATCCCACCTATCGAGACTCCCTGCAAGGAGATATCAGAACGTATATAAAATGCCGCGTTGACGGTTGCAGGAAAGACATGAGGCAAATCAGGTGAAGAAAGGAAGCCCGAAGAAGTTACCGAAGCGGGTATAGAAAGAAATAGATGGAACCGGCAGACAGGGGTATGAAGTAAACCTGAAATTGACCACTTACGGAAACACAAACACCTGTTGCAAATGCTCTCTTCCGCTTGAAGTAGTGACCGATGATGGTTATGGAGGGTAGGAACAATAAACCCTGGCCTAATCCCATACCTAGGCCCTGGGCGAGGAAGACCTGCAATGTGATCTTAGTCAAGTGTCAATTTGGATGGATGACAACGTACCTGGTAATAACTGCCCTTGTGCGCAAGTGATAGCATGAACATACAAAAGACTTGAAGCACGGCTCCAGCGGCGATCATCGGTCGACTGCGGGTGTAGGTGTATCGTGTTGAGAATCCCGATGTTTCGAGGGAATGCGGTTGGAGGAGAAGCTTACAAGTGACCAGCATCAAAGGCACGACCCACAAACAGACAGAGCAGATATTGCATGAACAGCTGGAAGCTTCCTATCCAACTTGAGACTCGTCAATACCGGCCTATCTGCATGATTTGAGAGCGGACGAACCTAATGTCTGATGGTGTGGAGTTGCTCAGGAATTCACGGGTGTAGTAATCCTGATATACACCGAATGCAGAGACATAACTGCACATATACTCAGTCTAATTGGTACTTGAACCCACTCCGTACGTACCCAAAGGTACAGAACTGTACTAGGAAACTATATGCACCATTGTGAGCCGAAGTGAAAGAGGACAACTGTTGCACTTACGCTCCAGCAACGGTCATCCACGCATCCCTGCCACCATCCATGAGAGGTGCTTCCACGGGGGCTTGCAATCTTGGTGCCTCAGGGATCCGTGAACCCTTTTCCTCGTCGATGATGGGCGACTCAACGACGGTGCCATTCGAGTCAGTCCCTTTTCGTTCTATTGTGGGTGCTTCTTGTCGTCGTTGCACATGACCATTAGATGATGTTGTCACTGTCTGGGACTGACTCTCTTCAGACATGTATCGTGAAAGAGGTGGAACGAGAATGGAGGGGAGTGTTGGATGGCGGGGAAGAGGCCGAAGCAAATGATTTTGGGGATAATTAGATGCATAAATGGTTCTTTATAATATATACGTAAGTGGAGATAGAAGACGGTGAGAGATCTGGACGAAAAAGGAATACATAATCAACGCAAAAAGTGGTTCAAATGCTCGGTCGACGATATCGTTCTGAACTGAGCTTGGTTTAGAATTGACCGGCCATATACCCGAGCCGTCTCGGCTTTATGTCATATTTCCGGCCAGCCTCCGGTTACTAAGGCACACAAACCGCTCACTTCTCGCCATTCAACGAAGCAATTCAGCGGTCGAGACCTATAAGCCAATCTGACGCGCTTTCTCAGACTCAGTTAGCATCGTGTTTGCTGGATAGACTGATGAAACTATTTTCCATGTGAAGAGCGAGTGTCCTCGAGGCGCAACTGCGATCACCCGTATTTTGCGTCTCCTTTGGCCCACATGGAGTTCCACCAGTCGAGTCCATCGGGCACACACAAGGGAAGGGCTGATTTCACATGGACTCATCTCGGGTGGCTTCTAATGGAGACCCTTTCAAGGAGCCTCACCTTCATCCGCAAGTCGACCCACCTGCCCGCCACCCTTCAACGTCAGAATCTCCGTCTACCCTAAACAATGGCATTACTTTCCTACCGCTTGTACTGCCTTAATCAACTAACCCGCGAAATGTCAGGCGTGTTCGATCAATTCAAAGAACTCCTTCTGTTCCAAATGGCGAGTATATTAATTGGAGCTCCGCGACTCCAGCCCTGTTCAGGCAGCACAACGTACAGGACCTCGTTACCATTCCGTTCCCCGTCTCGTTTCTGGCATTGCAGACTCGCTTCCTATCTTGCCCTTGGTTCCAACAAGAACCCTCTTTCTGTCTTCTGGGTCTCCATGATCAATTCCATATCTCTTCTCTTCTCAACTCCAAAAATGGATAAGCCCCTCGGGATCCGCAACCATAACGGTGTCACACACACACCTAGATGCCTAGGAAGTACATAACGAACAAGACCCGTCACCAACGTAGTTAACGATCTTTATGTACGCCACCGCATGGCATAGAGTCCTAGATTCGCATCATGGTTAACACCTGATAACGTACAACGACGCGGCCACGGCGCCCAAAGTCTTCTTCACTCTTCCCCAGTTGGCACAAACCTGCATCACGGCTAATGAAGTGCATTGGCAGTAACGGACCGATTAATGCACCTTGATACCCTTCGAGGGCCGAACGGATCAAGCCCTTATCTTCCCTCACGGGCGGTTCACCTGGTTGGCGTTAATGAGGTTCACCCTCCACCAAGTTGCTTTCTGTATGCCTGACCGGCCTGATCTTCTGCCAGTGCCTGCTCACATCTTCAATCCAGCAAATCACCATCGCGCGATATCCATTCCTGCACGGTGTTGGGTATTGAATCACTTTGAGACGTTCGGACAACCAGTCCTTCGTCGCGCTTCTAGTCGAGTAAAGAACCCATTCCACCTTCACACTGCATTTCGGGGATATAAATTCCCATCACCTTCTCGTACGTATCTCCTCTTATCCTCCGATCAGCTCAAAGTTTCTTATATATCCAATCACTCCTCACTATTTAGCGCGGATAGTTAATTGACATATACGGTCCGCAAGCGAAGAAAAACGACGAATGTGGTGCGAGGAAGGGACGACCTCTTAAGCCACTATCCAAGTCTGAAGTATAATTGAAGCGGAAGCTGCACTGAGCATACGTGTTCAACTTTGAGCTCTCGAATAACCCTAACCTTGGGACCTTGGGTTTAAACTTGCCAACTTGGAATGCGCGATACACGATGCATGATGCATCATGGATCAAGCGCACAAGAAAATTGGCACGTTCGAGTTCGAAATCCAAGTCGTCATTTCGAGTACGAGATGAGGTTGGTACCAGGAGCTTCATTTTAATTTACTACCACACGTAACTCTTCTCCTCGGATTACCATGTGCATGCACAGTCTGCACATCTAGCATTGGCCGTTGTTTCCCGCAAGTGCCAATGCTGAAATGGTGATTGCCGTTTTGCGTCATGCGTTCCCTGGATGAGTCTGGCCCGCGAATCTAAATGCTGTCTATGATATCACATGTACTTGGACCGCGAAAATCGCGTCAGAATGTTTCTTAATCCTACGTTCTGTCGTGTTAAATGCATAATGCTATCGCTATGATGGCATTCGAATGATGCTGGCTTCATCGTGTCACTCTTCACAAGGCATGACAATCTGCGAAGCGCATAGACGAGGAGCGCCTTGTTACTGATAATAATATTACTACTCGCCGTGTTTCATGCAGTTATTATCATGTTGGAAAGCAATGGTGGTCCCCACGCTTCCTTCATCGACAAATTACCATATGACATGTTCCGTCAGATATCAATAAGCTACTACACCGACCTCATCTCCTCCAAATCCCCTAATCCCGACCTCATTCCTGTGGTTCTGTCTCATGTCAATCGGTCCTGGAGACAAATCGTGCTAGCCATCCCTCAATTGTGGTCTTCGATATACATAACCAAAGGGCGGGCGACCATGGAACACCGACTTTTTATTCCGACGCACTGAAGCATGCTTAGATCGCTCGCAAAACCATCTACTGTTCATATCTATCCAGATCCCGTGTAACCCTAAAGCCCGCGAACAAATAAGAGTCGACTGCGCCGTTCAATACTTACTCCCTCACACACTTGGTCAGTCCCTACAACAACATTCACGAATATGACCGAAATGCTTCCACATTCGGTGAATCCGCCCTGCCGAACACCCTGCGTCAGGTGTACACCGACGCTCCATCCACGAAGACTGCCTACCTCCGCAATCTTCTTGCCACGGACTTCCCACGGGAGAGATTAGAGACATGGATAGGGTCACCAGATGAAAAACAATTAGTAGATATGTGCTTTCGGGGGCACAACTTATCAACCATCATCTTGCGTGGTCTCTGGCATTTCCGTCGTCCCATTATCAGCTTCTCCACCTAACGGCGTCAATGTCCTTCCAAACCTCACCTCCCTATCCCTTACCGTCCATGGACCCCATTCCGACGAGCTTTTCAAAATAACGACCCGACTTCGATGCGAAGCCTCCGACGTTTCACTCTTGTGGCTAGCTTTCCTCCCTTGTTCTCGACAGAGTCTTTACAGGTTTGGCTGTCTCGTCTTCCTCCAACACTTTCAATGTTTTCGTTCCTTGGACATAAGGAGCTCCGAGTCATCACCGCGGAGATCGATGAAATTTTACGTGCCGTCCCTCAAGCCACCATCCCCCATCTGCTAGTGTTTCTACGGTGCCGCGGATGTCCTTGAGGGCCTTCTTGGAGTTTTAAAACACAACAGTGGATCCGATGGTTTTTCAATCGAGGCCGACGTGAAAAATCTCAGCGGCCGGTTTGTTCCATTTCCTCATTTGGAGTATCTAAACGTCGCCCGAGATCATCTCGTGTCGCCTGCATGGGCTCGTTTCTTCGATTACCGTTGCGTCAAATCTCCCACATCGCTCCGCGCAGTGTACCTCTCCTATTCCAACCCTGACATCGCTCGATCCATGGATCGAGCGTTCAGAAACCAGGAGATAAACAATGAGTTGGTTCAGAAGATACTGAGGGAGAAGGGAATAATGTTCGAGGTTGAGCCATGGGGGGTTGGACAGTATACGTCTGAGTTGTACGAGTTGATGGGAGAGGTGAGATGGGATGGTGAGATTGAGGTAACGCTGTGGACGAGCCCCCAAGTTAAATTAATCATTGTATCGTACACTTGCCTTGTGATAACTTAGATAATCACTCCCAGAGTATCTAATGCTACAAAGAAATGGACCTACAGCCACTCGGATATTGGAGGACAGTTGATTTTGTTGCTTGCGCACGTCCGTTGGCAGAATTATGGCACGTCCTATAGATCTGCTTGAAAAGAGTGTTGAAAGCCACGTGCACGCAAACACAGCAAGTCCCACGACCGAAGCTGAAGAGTAACCCGGCCAGAAAACCTATTAATACACAGGAAAGTTTGCAGGATATGTAATGGGACGGCGGAAGGCATCTATGGACGAAATTTTTCTAGGCCAATACCTAGGCTAACTATGCAAATCATCGCTTTACCGAAGAATACTGAGGGTGATGTCCTCATATTAAGTAGACGTTGAGAGTTGACGTTCAAGCCTATCGTGGTACCTGTAGCCGAGAAAGCGAAGGAAATTGCCGGCTGAACACCACGTCAGAATTATATTATTACCTTCTCAACCAATATTGTCATGTCCAAGAGCCCTGTCGATGACGACTCCATGTTTCCTATCGATCAATTACCATTCGATATCCTGAGGCAGGTATTAGTAACCTGCTACATGGATCTTGTATCCTCCAATTCGCCCAATCCTGTCCACATCTCCGTGGTCTTATCCCATGTCAGTCGGTACTGGAGACAAATCGTCATATCCGTTCCCCAGATGTGGTCTTCAATCTACATCAGGAGGGATGTAGGAGATAGCCCAGATGCATTATACCAACGAACTGAAGCGTGCCTCGATCGCTCGAAAAGCCATCCGTTATTCATATCCATCCAAATCCCGTTTTCTCTTCGATCTCAGGAATTATCACCGCTCAAAAATGTCGTTGATCAATTAATACCTCACTCCCACAGGTGGCATTCCATGAGCGTCAACGCACCTCTGGATACTCACCAGATTCTGTCGCGAGCCAAGGATCACATGAAGTCCTTGCACATTCTCCACTGCAACATTTGGACGCATTTCGCACTTTTCAACCTAGGACCATCTTGGGACACTTCTGTTCGTTTTGCATACAAAGATGCACCATCTTTGAAGATACTGTACTCCAATTACTCTAATGGACTCGGGCACTCTGCCATTGAGACCCCATGGGAGAGGCTGGAGACGTGGATCGGGTCACCGAGAGAAAGCGAATTAACAGAAATATACCTTCGAGGACACAACCTATCCACACTCCTCTTACGACATTTTCCGTTCTCTGGTAGCCCCACATCTTTTCGAGCCCCAACTTCCACCGTCCTGCCCAACCTCACTTCACTGTCGTTAATCATCCGTAGCACGGATGTCGACCTCCTCCGCAACAACGCTCTTCCAACGTCGCTCAAGCTACAGCGTTTCTCTCTTAAATTAGAATTGGGTACGAATGGTTCATTCTTGGATTGGCTGTCCAATCTCCCTGTGACACTTTCGATGTTTTCATTCGCCGGGCACAGTCAACTACGCTCCATTGACGTCGCTCGAATATTAAACGCTATACCCCAATCCAACCTCACTCACTTGCGAATCATTTGCCCTGGGTTGCAGAACGACATTGATATTCTTACGAGACTCGTGAGGACACCAGCTGCTTCAGCTCGCTATTTACCATCCGCAACGAGCATCGACGATGTGATTGCCCCATTCCCTCGATTGGAATACTTGGATGTAGTCCAGTATCGTGATGTTTTGCCCGCCTGGTTGCCGTTCCTCGAGGCACGTTGCTTGAAATTGCCAACACCACTGCGTGCAGCGTACCTCTCCTATTCCAGACTTCAAACCACTCCAGACAAGGAGGTAATGGGTGACGTCTTGGAGGCACTTCAACGGAACGGAGTCACATTCAAAATTGAACCGTGGGGGATTGGAGATTATACGCCTACGCTGAAGGAATTGATGAGGAAGGTGCGATGGGATGAAGAGCTTGAGCAGACGGTTCGGATGAGCCCTTGGAGTGGCTTGCTGCCAAGTTGAAATGGATGTCTGTGTTATATGACTTGAATGTCGGAAAAGGTTTTCCACGGCCATAAGTAGTTACATCTGATTTTTGAACGAGAAAGTCTACAATAGGCCAATGACAAGCTCGGTGATAACGTGGGGACCACGGCACCACACTGCGAGAACCCTTTACAAACAATCTCTAGTTTAAGTTACTCGCATGGCAAGAATGGTTATTTACCTTCTCCAATCATTGAACGCAGGTACTTAAACCACGAGCAGAGAATTAACATCCTCGGTTCATCCTCATCTCTGCTCAGCCGTGGTCCGAGAACGAACAAATCTTTTATTTTATTTTTCGCCTATGGTCAAACACTACACACGCATTATGTACTTTACCATACTCTATACATATTTTTCTTCCGGCGGACGATCGAAGAGGTACCATCCCTACCTTCAACCTCCTTCTACATGCTACTCATCACCTGCCTGATCAATCACCAGAGATCAAACATGCTACTTCGAGCGACAAGATATTGGACGGATTCAAACACGTTAAAATTACTCGTCGATTATGATCTATTGCAATTGTAAGCAGATCGGTTTTGGTTATCACTAGGTCAAAATTGGGTTACAAAGCGAGTGACAACAGATTACAAGTCAGTCATAATGTCAACTGTGACCAATCCATTCCTTATAGTTTAGTTTTAACTTGCAAGCGGTAGTTAGAGGTGGTCGTAATCTGAATATAACATTAACTACGAATAAGTTTAACAGAGCGAAAACATTTTCCGAGTCCGGCAAAGGAAAGTTACATGTTGCTCCGCTTTGTGTGGCTTTGAATCCGTAATAATCATGAGTTCCATCAGCGCTAGGAACTATGTTTTGCTATGGATTGCAAGCACATCACATTAGTACCCTGAACTCTAAATCAACAGAAGGCATTTTGCAGCCTACAAATAGCGCTAGGGCACGTGAGCATGTGCTCATGTGCTCATGGATGCTTATTAAGAACAAATTCAATAATATTATTATCACCTATCACCTTACTTGAGATGCTCTAGAAAGTGGCACCTGGGGGTTGTCAGGTAAAATGTATAGGTTCCCATGGTGATCAAACTGGAAACACCCATTATATTTAGAAGTTATAAAAAGGCTTGAAGAAGAGATGGATGGAGCTAAATATGTCGAGTTATAGGAAAAAAGCAGTGGTGATCCAACACTCACTCTATCTCCAACATCCGTTGACAATGATGGTAGTGACTACATCATGGGAAACAGCAACAACAAGGATCTGGGCTACAAGGATATACTTATATCGAAGGTATTAGAGCTTGATTTGTTACTAAATAAAGTTGAGAGTATTCACCAAGAATGGACTTGTAGAACAGATCCACAGCCAAGGGAGTTGAAACCTTCATGGCCTCTACCCAGTCTGCCAATGTGAACAGCACCATGGCCAATCATAAAAGAAAGCAATCTACTAAAGCTGAAGGTCCGAATGAGAAAAAGTGAGTCATATCACCATTTTTCTAGTTATATAAGCTACATACAATTATTTATTGAGATAATAATTCTTTTCTACTTAATTATCATACCACTCATATTTAGACACATGCTTAAACTTAGATGCCCTAATAATTAGATGCCTAACTATCTAGTAATTGATATTACTCTGGCACTAATCTGCTAGTAAGCGTTAATGACTACATAGGTCACCAGATCGGTTAGCACATCAAACATGACTTCATATCTCTGATAAGATTTGTATGTTATCATTTACTATACAAATAGGTAGTAAATAGTCCTTCATGTATATAAAGGTGCTCTACTCTGATGATTTCCCTCAGATCAATCAATCTCTCTTGTACTCATACTATATCATTGCAGCATTAACTGTGCTCAACTGCCTCCATACTTTGCTACCCCCAAGTATACAAGTACAGACAAGGTAAGTTGTAACAAGTCAGGGTCTCAGAAGTAACATGACATTGTGTCAATCACTTATGTGACATTGTATTAATCAAATCTAAAGGCCTTGAAGGGGTAACCAACCACTCTGAGGAGAAAATCCAATTTCAGAATTGGTGAGACATCGCAAAGTGCAACTTCTATTCTTTGACTCTAATAAGCAAGCAAACGGTATCTACTTCATTGCCTACCAATATGATAGCAAGCTAGGCCTATGGTTGGGCATATATCTTTGCATAACTATTCAAGAAAATAGTTGTCTTTCCAACCTGATTATTTAAAATGCCTTTAGATTCATCTAGATAGTCTCTATCTACGATGTAGATTAATCTAGAAGAGAAGCAGTCCTGCATTCCTTTGAGAGAAATAACAAAGGACTACTATATTCTATTTGTGGAGACCTTTATCTAGAATAAGTGCTAAGTAGGCTGAAAGACAAAACAGATTATACGAGGATGCATGATAGGCATAGTGCATCCACAGTGAGCTCAGCAGGGCAATTATCTGAAGCGGAAGCTTTCTAGAAGTGGCTAATTTGAAAAGGGAAGGAATCTCGAAGTCGACTAGGGACAGGACCTGAGTTCAGGGACTTTTGACTATGTATCCAAAGAGACCTCACCAAAAAAAGTCTCTTCTGTTCTACAAAGAAAATCCATACAGAAAGCAGAACAAAAGCTTGGTACTTAATTACCAGTTTCTAAAAATAGATTTCACACAATTAGAACTGTCTAAAATTGCCTGCCAAAGAAGGTTGAGCAGAATCTCAACTCGTATTTCTATGTTGCTCTCGACTTGTCTCCTTTTCTCTATTTATTCAAGATATCACATGTAAAAACACAAAGCTGCATATGTTTTAAAAGCCATATAGAACAATCTCGATCCTGTTTGGTCTCTACTATACAGCTACTGTACAGTTTCACAAATATTTTCCGTATATAAGCTTGTTGATCTTAGAATTAAAATAACAAGTTCTCTTGACCTCAGATTTCATTCTTGATATGATAGATAGAGCTCTTTTACTTGGAATTGTATTCTAGAGCAATCTAAGATGGACTTACTGAATTGACAAAAACTTAGTCAGAATTTGGTATTGGGTTTGCTACTCAGGTTGGGTTGCTTGCATTGGAATTGGTACTATTGGGCTATCTAGAAAGTTGCAGCTGATGGTCCTAGAAGCAGATAGATTTGGTTAGCTTAGGAGAATCAATACAGTTAGAAAGGTTAAAGAGTGACTTTGGCTAACTTGTAGGTGGTTCTAGATAGAAAAGAGTCTTGGATAGATGTTTTCTAGTTTCTTCTAGAAAGAAGAATATATTTTGGTTATTGGAAGTTTACTTTGGGTCTAATAAGACCTATTGTCAAGCACAAAGAAATAATCTCAATTCTACTTGTCAGGGTTAGACACTCAAATCTTTAAACAAAGCCTAGAGTCTTGAGCCCTTCAAACAAATACTTAAGTCTAGTCTACTTGGGTGTTGAATAGATCAATAGAGTTGTAGTTAGATCTTTCTAGATCTATCTACTTATATCTGTTACTTCTATCTCCACCCCATATATTCTCTGGCTTTTCACCAGAGATACAAATTTTCTTGCCCTGATGGGCTTACTGCTTCATGTCATACAAGCCCTCCACCAATAGATGTCTGAAGCTTTCCTCTATATCCACACTCACCGATCAGTTCTTGCTGCCTGCATTTAATAAGTCATAATTATAACTTTAATCTAACTAACACACCTTAATAGGCTGCAAATCTGGCCATACAGTGTATCACTCAAGCTCAACTTGTTTCAACCTCAGCTGCTCTCTAAGCCTAGCAATCTCTTCATCTTTTTCAGCCCTGATAACTTGTTTGGCAAGCTCAGTAAGTTTTTTTGCTTCTTCTTCTTTTTTTTAATCATCTTGAACTTGCTGCAATGTTCTACACTTTGGCATATTGTCTAATATTACTTGTGCAGGTCATTTATCACAATTGGAAGAGCATGTTGACATCCATGCCAGGCTATTAGCAGCTGGTTCAATACTAGAAACAAGAGTTTTGCCAATGCTTTCCATGGTCAAGTCAAGAAATCCCAGATAGGAACAAGGTGGTGAGCCAAATAATTTTTTTACTGCCTGCTTATCTGACATATGCTTTGTTTGTATCACACCCCATTCTAGTATGCTAGATTAGTCAATAGCAGCTAAGCTTCTGCAAATATGCTGCTACAATGCACATTTTTGAAATTCTATATCTACACAAAGCCTGGAATAAATTAACCATGGTCCGGTGAGTACACAAATCAGTTGCTAGATCATTCATAAATTTACAAGTCTCAATATCTCTCACTACTATGGCTCTTGATGGCCCCTACAAAGCAGCAGCGCAAAAACAAAGCTCGAGTCTTTAAACCATTGCAAATCTTTTTGACATCTCAAGCTTTCAATCATGGTTACCGCTATTTTTGCCCATACAATGGCTGCCATTGTCAGTTCAAATGTCAGTCAGGCCAAACCTGGCATATCAACAACATTTATTTAAATTCTCTTTGAGTTTTATGCTTTCCTAGTTCAGTGACTCATTAGTCACCTCAAGACTCAAGCTCACCATCTATTTCACCTCCACTGATATACTAATACTCATTTTCATCGGTGATAGGGCAAATATGTGATAATAGAGCATCAACCCAATGGCAACCTGGAAGCCCTTTGAATCCCGAGAACACTTTGAGATAGCTGACCTTTTTTTTTGGCATATAGAGATGTCTGCAAGCAACACCGATGCACTGTTTGACCTTATCTATGGGTGGCATGCTCAGAAGTGTGAAGATACTGATGTGGTGTCTACTTTTTTCAAAGATCATAAGAAAATATACAATACCATTGACAGCATCGATCAAGGAGATATGTCCTGGCAAACAATAGCACTATCTGGTGACAATGTTCAACCTGACATAGAGGCATCTACATCTGCCTGGAAGCAGAAAGAATATAAAATTTGGTATCATGACCTGCTCATTGTTATTTGCAACCTCTTAAATAACCTGAACTTTGCCCAAGGCTTTGACTATCAACTATACATTAAGATAGACTCTGATGGCTAGATGTGATGTCCGCAAATTATGCATAAAACTAGAGTGTGGATATTCAATTACTTTGTACCCTTTTGATATTAAGTGTACTCTTAAATACATATCATTGAAGACCACCCAGAATGTAAAGGATGTACTGTTCAATTATCTTGAGCAGTGACAAGACAATAGTATCAAGTGCAACAAGAAATATTGAGTACCATCTTTTATACCTTTTGATTGGAAATGTGCACAACTGGATACATCAGGTGCACTATGGTGCTGTTGTTCTAATCGCATTTCTTGCAATCACAAAATGTAATGTAGTCAATGTATCAAGCACCGTATACCTGTAACTGATGTTTCTCTTTGCATGATATAGCAAAGCATCAAGAAGATGAAGCTGCTAAACTTCAACTATTCAAAAAACAGCTATCTCATGCAAGCAATACTGCCATTCTTCAGACAATCAAACCTCATATGATGTTACCTAAGGTTTTCAAATGTTCTGATGGCCATTATCCATAAGTCATTTTTGATTTGGGCCCTTCATTGCTAGCTATTTGGAACAAGCAACGGCTGCTAGTATTGTCCAGTGAAAGTGCCCACAGTATGTTAACCTATTCACATTTACTGCGTCTGTGAAAAGATAGTATATACAACTTACTATAGATTCTGTAGGTATACTGCATCTTGGCTAAATCTTGACAATCCAGCACCCCAAGTGCCAGTGATACTCTGTTCTTATATATATACAAAAGCAATATATGAGTATTTAACTATTGAAGAACTATGGCACAATTGTGAGATAGATATCAAGATTATAGTATGAGTTCCTCTCACTTCATTATTGTCTACATTCTATTATAATGTACAGCCATTTACTGTCTACTTTCTCTGAGCTGATATACATTATCTCATTGCACCTGACCTCTTACACCAGATCATTAAGGGCACATTTAGACAACCTCGTAGATTGGGTTGGAGATTATCTCAAAGAGATACATAGAAAAAATAGATCTGGTCAAATTTTAGATAACATTGACTATCAGTTTGAAGTTCTTGTATCAATTATTACCACAATTTATGACTTCTACTAGTCTTGCTGCAATGCCCTCATTTTGGACCTCTGATGGTTCCTCCAGGGTCAGCGATTCAAACAGTAGACAGGTGACAATTTAAAGCTCTCATAAAAATATGTAGACTATGGTTTAGAAGTGTAGACAAATTTAACTTACTTGGTATAGATCTACTTTGCAGCATTGGTAGGCTATGTACCTGATAGAATGCTCAAGCCATCTGGTATTTCCTGGACTTCTTCTACCTTGCTCGTTGTCCTATCTTCACTGAGAAGATGCTTAATGAAATGAAGTACTGCCTTAAAATTTTTCACAATTGCCAAAATATATTTATTGAAACTAGTATCTATAACAACATCTCACTTCTTCGCCAACATTCACTCATCTATTATTGCTGGCTTATTCAAGAATTGCAGCACCAGGTAGGCTGTGCTCATTTATTACAGAATCATGACATATCACAGCAGTTAAACAGCCCTGGCGTTATTCAAACCATTTCAATATCCTAGGTCAACTGCTCACCACAAACTAGCAACTTGATAAATTACTTGCTTTCCAGAACTACTTAGTTGACCAGCAAGTATTGCCTACAAGATATGATTCAGATTTACCTGATAATGATGAAGACTCAGTACCTGTAGATAAGCTAGTGGATGCTAATGTACTTTTGGCTCAAAGGCAAAGTAAGTGTATTCTTCTCTATAGTAGCCCTAATTAATTGTTTTATCCACCCATCAAGTACCCCATTTGTCTCTAAATATCGATAAACTTGGTAAAAAACTTTGATACCCTCAATTTTACAACTTTATCTAATTCTTTTTCAAAGACGAGCCTTTACTAAACTGTTACAACCTAGCCTACTTTATATAGGCAAGGTCGGTTATCATCCCGAAAGCTTCGCTTGTTTGAGTTAATGAGGATAGACTCCTCCAAAGACTTGCTATTAGAAGCGATGGGCAACAATGTATAAACACAAGAGGATAAGCTAGAAATTACATGACGATGTAGCTACGGCTTATAAGGTACAAGTGTCTGACAAAGCTACATAGGTCTGTATGTATCCAACTACTAAGTCCGGAAATTGATTACGTATCCATGAGGAAAGATATGTGCTGCAAAGGGTAATAATAGAATACGAGACATGAAAGATACGTGTATACTACTAAAAAGGGTAACAGACACGTAGTATACGAGGGAGAAGAAATAGTCTGGTGTGCAGCACGAAGGAAACTAATAGTCCGAAGGATAGGAGTGAGAAAAGAAAAAATAGAGGCGGCACCTTGGTTTGTAACATAAACAGTAACATTGATATTCCTTATCTACTACCTAACTACAAGATTTCTGTCTTCTCATTATGGACTGCCACTAGCTGCCCCTATTTACCTTTTCTATCACTTCATCTTTAACCGGACTATAGTTTCTCTTCTGATGGCACACTGGACTCTCATCTCCATTGAATACACTACGTATCCATTTTATTTTCTAGTAGTGTACGTGTTCCTCTATGTCTTCCATCTTGGCTCTTTTTTCTGCAGTCACCATCTCATCATCCACCATGTATCAATTTGTTACGGACTAAGGTGACGCCCCTATCTTCTTTTCTCACCCCTATCCGCGGACTGGTTATTTCCTTCATGCTGTACACCGGACTATCATTTCCTTCTGTATACTACGTGTCCCCCTTCCCCTTTCGGTAGTATACACGTACCCTCCACGTATCCATTACTCCTTTCGTCCTCGCTACAGCACTTCATCCTCCATCGACACGTATTCTATTACCGAGCATAGTAACTCGACACGTATGAACGTACGTGGACTATTCAGACACCTATACCTTATAAGCTTCGATACATCTACATGTAAACCTTAGCTTATCCTCTTGTGTCAATAACATCGTCGTTAAAGCTCTCTCAAAGCTTGTATACAACGATCGAGCGACCTATACCTATATAGATTAGGTCGAGGTCGTAACACAATTACTATATATCACTTGAACATACCTAGACAGCTACATGTCAAGTCTCTCTATATGAAGGTATATCAGTTAGTAGATACCAAGCATATATATCCAACTTATCTTTTTATATCAATCACCATATACTACTCTCTGCTGTTACGACCTCGACCTAATCTATATAGGTATAGGTCGCTCGATCGTTGTATACAAGCTTTGAGAGAGCTTTAATGACGATGTTATTGACACAAGAGGATAAGCTAAGGATTACATGTAGATGTATCGAAGCTTATAAGGTATAGGTGTCAGAATAGTCCACGTACGTTCATACGTGTCGAGTTACTATGCTCGGTAATAGAATACGTGTCGATGGGGGAAGATATGCTGTAGCGAAGCTAGAAGTGGGTCGAGTCGTGGAGGATACGTGTATACTACTGTAAAGGGGAATAGACACGTAGTATACTGGAAGAGAGGATAGTCCGGTGTACAGCAAGAAGGAAAGAGACGGTCCGAAGATAGGGGTGAGAAAGAAAAGATAGGGGGGCGGCACCTTAGTCCGTAACATTACCCCTCCACTAACCCTTGAACGTCCTCGTTCAAGATTTCACTACGCGGATTCGTTGGACGGGTTGATGCTCGTTGAGTCGTCGAACTGAAGGGGGGAGAACGATGGATCATTCTCGTATTCCCTTGTTGGGGTCCATGGAGTGATGTGGTCGAGACTGCTAGCGCTCCATTCTCCGGGTGTAGGCTGAGGTCGTAATTCGGGAGTGGGTGGTTGGGCGACGACGGGAGGGGATGAGACAGAGTGTTGTCGGGTTCGTGTTTCTGCTCGCGAGCTCCTGAGCATGGCTCGCTCGGTTCGAACTGTTCGCGCATGGTTCGGGAATAGGTGGTTAAGGTTTGCCCTTCCGTGGATTCTCCTCCCATCGATTCGGCGGAGGCAGACCGTATGGCAGCGCCAGCAGACGTCAACTTTGTGCTGGGGTTCCCGGAGGGGTTCGTAGATGCTACAAGTGTACAGGCGCATGATGGGTCGGTGTCGTCCGTAAGGACATCCGTTTCGTTCACAACGATCCGCTGGTGGGAGTTGGCGAAGGTGTTCTGGTACGATTGGAGGATTGGGGTTAGGGAGGTCCATCGGGGAAGGTAGCAGGAGATTTTGATTATGTAGTGGGCAGAGGAATGCGTCGTTTGTTTCATTGGGAACGACTCCAACGCTAGCTAGTTCTGCTAGTCGTTCGTGCATCATCCCAGCTATGGTTTGCAAAACGTCATCTACGTCCCCATGCAAGGCGGCGATGACTCCTATGAGTTCTTCTAATTTGAGGTATGGCGTCAGGATCCTGCTGAGGTTTAGAGCGGGGAGAGTTAATTCTCGATCCTGGGGATGGAAGGTTTGCATGTGGTAAATGAAGTCTTGAATAGCCGAGTTTCGTTGATCAATGACTTGGATGAGATTATTGATGATGTCGCGATACTGGGCGATGAGGGTTTGGGACATGATGGGAGGAGGGCGAGGGAGATGACGATGTATGCCAAGAGATCCAGTTTTAGTATAGAGGAGGGAGGTGCTGATTCTATTTCAGGTGATGTCTCTTTTTATAGTCTTGAGTTATCTCCGTTGAGTGTTCCATGTGTTCTTCTGATACCCAACAATTTTGGGAACTGGGGTATCCTTTCCAAGCGACCCAAAATTGTAATTGTTTCCATTGTTTCCCCTTCCTTCCTTTAGTGGTATATCGGTGTTTGAGGATGTCCTCTACTTCCCATTCGGGTTCGTGTTGTATGGTTTCTGGGGGAGGAAGGGGGAACTGCGGGCCATATTCGGGAGTTACGATTGTAGGTTTGAGCAGTGTAGTGTGGAACACGTCGTGAATTCTCCATGTCTTCGGAAGTTTGAGTTTGTACGTGAGTGGACCTAGGACTTCGGATATTTCAAAGGGGCCTTCGAACTTAGGGGACAGCTTGGCGTGAGACGGGCGGGAGATATTTCGGGCGTCCAACCAAACCTTTTCTCCTTTCTTGAGTATTCGTGTGGTTTTTCCCCATTGTATCATCTTCGAGGCTGCCAGTTGGTGAGCAGCTCGAGCGTCGTCTCGGTGTTTCTTTAATTCCGATAATCTACGTTCTACTGTTATGACCGAGGTTTTGGGGAATGCTAAAGGTAATCCCTGTGGTTGATAACCGTACATCAGGTAGAAGGGTGACAAGGTTTGGGAAGCATGAGGGACGCTGTTATGGGAAAATTCCATTCCAGTCATGTGTTGGTCGTTAGCCCACTCTTGTGGATGATTTCCGCAATATATTCGGAGGTACGCCTCGATTTGTTGATTGAATCGTTCTGTTTGTCCATCGGTTTGCGGGTGAAATGCGGTCGATAGTGAGGTTTTCACCCCAATGAGTCGTTGCCATTCCTTGAATAGTTGGGCAGCGAATTGAGGACCACGGTCTGAGATGATTTTGTCGGGAAGTCCGAATCGTTTGAATACCAGATTGTGTAGAATCAGTGCGGTATCTGCGGCTCCAGTCTTTTTGGTACAAGGGTGAAGAAGGAGGGCCTTTGACATTCCTTGATCTATAACGACTAATAATGCGTTTTTCCCTTCAGATTCGGGAAGGTCAGTAATGAAGTCCATGGTGATTTGACCAAAGGGGCGTCCTGTGTGGGGTGGTAAGGGAAGTAATGGAGGTTTCGTGGGGTGAGTGTTGATCTTCATTTGCTGACACGCTGCGCATCCTTTAACAAATCGTCTGACCATACCGTACTGTCCAGGCCACCAGTAATCCTGTCGGAGAAGCCAAGCCGTGGCATTTTCTCCTGGGTGTCCGGTTACATTTGCCTCGTGGTAACTGCGGATAATGTCTCTTCTAAGTTCTCGATCTAAGGGAACGTAACATCGTCCCTCGTAATATACCAATTCGTCGTTCGTCGACCATTTCTCGAATTCCTTCTTCATTAACCGTCCGTCCTTAGGGGAAGTTTTCCATGTTTTATACGCCGACACTATAGCGTCTTCCTTTTGACATTCCAATATTCGTCTTTGAAGGTCATTATCTATGGCTCTAATGATCATCTTGTCAGGAATGAGGGTAATAGGATCGTCTTCCTTCTCTCCTCCTAAGGGAATATGGTCGGCTCTACGAGACAGTTCGTCTGCTCCAGTGAGTTTGTTTCCCGGTATATGTGTGAGTTTTAAGTCGTACTCAGATAGTAGCTGGTGCCATCGCGCTTGCCTCGGGGTGAGTCGTTGGGGTTGACGATAGTAGGTCAGATTTTTATGGTCACAGTGGACGATGGTTGGTCCATTTCCGAGTAGGTAATGTCGCCATTCCTTCAGTGTGGTGACTATGGCCAGAAGTTCGCGATCATAAATTTGATAGTTTCTTTCCGCGGGTAGGAGGGTTTCCGACATGTACCCACAAGGTTTCCAGTCTCCATTTTCGTCGTTTTGCTTTAGGACAGCTCCTAGGGCATATTTCGAGGCATCGGTTTCTAATAGGAATGGTCTACTTGGGTCCGGGGCTGTTAGCATTGTGGCTTCAATGAAGGCCTTCTTGAGAGTCCTAAAGGCCTGCGCGGCTTCTTTTCCCCATTTCCAGATTGTGGTCTTCTTCAGGAGTTCATTGAGGGGCTTTACGATTGCCGAAAAGTGTGGTATGAATTTGCGATAGAAATTACAGAACCCTAAGAAACTCCTGATCTGTTTGGGGGTTGTGGGTGTCGGCCAGTCGGATATTCCTGTCAGCTTCTCGGTAGACATATGAACTTGGTTGAATGATACCATCATTCCCAAGAATTCTACTGATGTTTGTTCGAACCGACACTTTTCAGGATTCAAGTACAAGTCGTTATCTCTGAGCCTTTGGAGAGTCCGTTTGACGAGCTCCGAATGGCGTTCAGGGTCGTTTTCGGAGTAGATTAGGATGTCGTCCATATATACTATTAGCCATCCTTCACTGAGAAAGTCAGCGAGGATTTCGTCCATCATAGCTTGGAATGTGGCTGGCGAATTGCTCATTCCAAAGAACATTACAGTGGGTTCGAAGAGCCCTCGACGTGTTTTGAACACGGCCTTCCACTCGTCTCCTTTCCGGATTCGGACGTTGTTGTATCCCCATCGGAGATCTAATTTCGTAAAGAGAGATGCCCCTTTTAGTTTATCGATCAGTTCAGGGATGAGGGGTAACGGGTATTGGTTCCTGATGATTCTTTCATTAAGGGCTCGATAGTCCTGACATGGTCTTAATTTCCCTCCCTTCTTAGGTATGAAGAAGAATGAGGAGGCCACATTGGAGGAACTGGGTCGGATGTAACCCTTCTTGAGATTGTCGTCGATGAACTTGTCTAACTCTTTTGTTTGAGACTTTGGGAGAGGATACAACCTGCAGTTGAGATTCTTCCCTTCCTTCCGGCTTGAAGTCGATGGGGTGATCCCATTTTCGTCGTTTAGGTAGTCGGGTAGATGCCTTTTCATCAAAAACCTTAAGGAATTGTCGGTATTTCTTAGGAATTTTCCATGAAGAGGGTGTGACGTGGTTTACTCCCTCAGCGATCGCGGATTTTAGTCGGATCCACGTTCCTTTGATTGGGAAAAAGGTAATTCTGGGGTCATGTTGGATCTGTCGTATTGTAATATTCTGATCGGGGTGCTCGGTGCCTGTGAGAATCTGCGATAAGGTATCTTCCCAGGGTGCTGGTCTTTGGAATTCGATCGTGCCTTCTTTCCAATCGATAGATGGATTATTATCTCGTAACCAGGGGAGGCCTAGTATGACGTCTTCCTTCCCCAGGGCTGCTTCTAAGAGCTGCACTTCTGAGGCGTCTTCAGTGTTGGTAGTTATTCCGAGTTTAACTTGTCTTCGTATCATTCCTTGTCGGTTCGTTGTTCCATCGGCGTTATAGATCTGGATGGGTCGGATAATTCGTTGCATATGGATTCCCTTTTGCGAACAAAAGCGAGAGCTAATGAAGTTTCCCATCGCTCCTGAGTCAATGAGGGCATTGACTTCAACGGTTTTCCCTCTATTGTCTGTCAATATGATAGGGATTCTTAAAGAATTCTTATTGGCAGATAAGGGAGAGAGATATACATGAGGAACAGGCGACGTCGATTCGATGTTCCTTTCTAAAAATCCATTTCCTTGCTGGCTAGATCTAGTTCATCCATGATTTCTAATTTTTCTCCATCGTCGGCTTCATCCAATAATGCGCGTAATCGCCTTCGTAGTGGGGCCTTGCCCTTAATCGGTCTTCGGGAGGTTTCTGGCTTTCTTGGGCATTCGCGGGAAAGATGTCCCTTCTGTTTACAATGGAAACATTGTCCTTCCTTGATTAGTCGGGTTCTTTCCTCCGTGCTCATTCGATCGACGTCCATAGCGTCAGGGATCGGAGAATTATATGTCTTGAATGCCATGTCGGAGTTTATTCGGGCTCCTCTATAAATAGAGTCTACCCTTCTCAAGTTGGCTTCCACCCGTTGCGCTAGCGCCTTGGTGGCCGCGTAGTCTACTGGTGCGGGTGTTTGGGTAGCCACGGTTATTCCTACAGTAGGATGGAGTCCTCGCAAGAAGTAGCTCTTGATTTGTTCTTCCGTGAGATCTCCGATGATGTGAACTAGCCGTTCGAACTCGTTGAGATAATTGGTTAATTGTCTTTTGTCCATTCTGAGTCTTTCAAGACTCGTAAGCGCGGCTTCCTTTTGGTCAGGTGGGAGGAAGTCGGCGTTCATTCTTTCCCAGAATGCTTCTATCGTTCCGAACATTTCTCCTCTACGGGCGTTTTGTTCGTTGGGCGGGACTCGCTCGAAGGCATTTGTGGCTGTTTCAATGAAGTTATTCTTCCAATCGGCTGCACGTTTGTTCGAGTCTTCAAAGTTGGAAAGGACCCATGCAATTTTCTTTGCGTGGTTATCGTAGACTTGGGTGTTAATCGACAGGTACAGGTTGCACGTATTCTGGAAGGTTTTGACATCATCTTCGTTCCCTGTGAACTTAGCGGGGGGGGCAAGTCTGAGTTCTCGTATTTCTGCCATTGGAGGTGGGGGAGGAGGAAAGGGGGCGGGTTCGGGAGATGGAAGTCGTGAAGGGATTGGGGTAGGTTCTCGGGTTGGGTTAAGAGAGAGTTGGGCAAGTTGTTCTAGCAGATGGTCTGCTTCTGCTGAAAAGTTTCCGTCGTCGTCGTCTAATGGGGGTACTGGGGAGACTGTTCTTGAAGGACGAAGTGAGGGGTTAGGTTGGTCTACGTCGATCTGTTGGATGGTACGGTCTCCTTCTTCTGAAGAGTTGTCCGAGTCTGAGTCGTCTACTTGGTCGGGGACGTCGAGTTGTCTTCTAGCGAATACCTGATTGAGTGGGTTACTCTGGGTGATTCGCTTGGTTTCCTTGAATTTCGATGAGTGGACGATTCGTCCGTTGTCTTCGTATCTCCACCTCCTGGAGGCGAGTTCGTAGTAGATCTCTCGGTTCTTTAACCGAAGTCATCCTTCTAGGTACGCTGTTTTCCGGGGGATTCGGGTCCAGTCTGCACTTCGTCGAATTCGGGGTGAGGGTTCCAGAGCGACTAAGTTGTCGTTGGATTGATGAGCTTATCCTAATGTTACGACCTCGACCTAATCTATATAGGTATAGGTCGCTCGATCGTTGTATACAAGCTTTGAGAGAGCTTTAACGACGATGTTATTGACACAAGAGGATAAGCTAAGGATTACATGTAGATGTATCGAAGCTTATAAGGTATAGGTGTCAGAATAGTCCACGTACGTTCATACGTGTCGAGTTACTATGCTCGGTAATAGAATACGTGTCGATGGGGGAAGATATGCTGTAGCGAAGCTAGAAGTGGGTCGAGTCGTGGAGGATACGTGTATACTACTGTAAAGGGGAATAGACACGTAGTATACTGGAAGAGAGGATAGTCCGGTGTACAGCAAGAAGGAAAGAGACGGTCCGAAGATAGGGGTGAGAAAGAAAAGATAGGGGGGCGGCACCTTAGTCCGTAACATCTGCTCTATAGCTTACCAAGGCTAGACTTCTCAAACCAAGATGTGAACACAAAACAACACCATATACATAGCATTTAATCTCGCCTATATAGATTGGGTTAAGATTGTAACACTTTTCCTCTGCTGTTGCAACCTTCAAAACACTTGGTGATGAATTGGGTTTGTTTAGCATGCATCGTGAACATATTACAGCAATATTATCCTAAATTTAGGGCTATGCTTTGATTGTGCATTAGTGGTTGATAGAGAACAAGATGATTTTGGTTTCCATGGTATGAGTGTTGTTCATGTTTTATGTCCCTTTTCCTTTACCTACAACTATACCACCTATCCATGTGCCTATGTGTGATAGTTTGAAAAGACTGCACTCGAACCTGATCTGCTAACTAGCATGTGGAGGGTTCAGGTAGAGCACTGTGTTGATAACCTTCAGAATGAGCTCTATATCATTATTTACATTATAAGTATATATCAGGCAGCCCATTTTGTACCTGTTTTTGGCGACTCAGAGGTATCTGGAAATTTTTTCTACTACCATTCGCTTAATACATTTCAGAAATTTTATGTTAATCACTATATAGACTACCAATTCCATGAATTGTTGTACAAGTTCTATATATGATATCAATACATCAGTATATACACCTTATACAATGAGTGCTAACTGAAATTTACTCAGTTATCTATAAGGTGGTACCCTGGCAGTGCTAGGCATACTGGCACATTTCTGAGTAGCTTTTCACCAGATGTGCCAGTACCACCATCACCCTCAGGCAATTTCCAGATTTCTGATAAAGATGAAGACTAATACAGAGTCTCAATTTTATATGCTCATTTTATAAACTCTTAGTATTCAAAAACACAAAGAAGCTCTCACTATGATATGCTTGTGCAAAAATGCTTAATGCACAATGCATGGTCTTATCCCTATCAATAAAGATCTCGTTGACAGACTGGGCTTATATCTTTGCATAACTATTCAAGAGAATAGTTGTCTCTCCAGTCTGATTATCTCAAATGTCTTTATATTTATCTAGACAGTTTCTACCTACAACGTAGATTGTTCTAGAAAAAAAGCAGTTCTGTGTTTCTTTGAAAGAGATAACAAAGGAGTACCATATTTTATTTGTGGAGACCGTTATCTAAAATAAGTACTAAGTAGGCTGAGAGACAAAATGAATAATGTGAGGGCACATGACAGGTATAGTGCACCCAAGACAAGCTAAGAGGGCAATTATCTGAAGCAGAGGATTTCTAGAAGTGGCTAATTTGAGATAGGAAAGAACCTCGAGGTGGACCAGGGGCGGGACATGAGTCCAGGAACTTTCAGCTATGTATCTGAAAAGACCTTACCAAAAAAAGTCTCTTCTGTTCTACAGAGAAAATTCACACAAAATGTGAAATAGAAGCTTGGTACTTAATTACCAGTTTCTAAAAATAGATTTCATGTGGTTAGAACTGTCTAGGCTTGCTTGCCAAAGAAGGTTGAGCAGGATCTAAAGTCATATTTCTATGTTGTTCTCAACTCGTCTTTCTTTCTCTATTCATTCAAAATTTCACATGTAAAAACATGAAGATGCATATGTTTTAAAAGCTATATAAAACAATTTCAATCCTGTTTGATTTCTACTATACAGCTACTGTAGAATTTCACAAATATTTCTTGTTTATAAGCTTGTCGATCTCGGAATTGAAAGAACAAGTTCTCTTGACCTCAGATTTTATCCTTGGTATGACAGATGGAGCTCTTTCACTTCTGATTGTATTCTAGAGCATTCTAAGGTAGACTTACTAGATTAATGAAAGCTTAGTCAGAAATTGGCATTGGGTTTGCAACTCAGGTTGGGTTGCTTGCATTGGAATTAATACTATTGGGCTATCTAGAAAGTCGCAGCTGACAGTCCTAGAAGCAGGTAGATTTGGTTAGCTTGGAAGAATCAATACAGTTAAAAAGGTTGAAGAGTGACTTTGGCTAGCTCGTAGGTGGTTCTAGATAGCAAAGAGCCTTGAATAGATGTTTCCTAGATTCTTCTAGAAAAAAGAATACATTTTGGTTATTTTGGGTCTAATAAGATCTATTGTCGAGCACAAGAAAATAATCTCAATCCTACTTGTCAGAATAAGATACGTGAATCCTTAAACAAAAGCATAGAGTCTTGAGCCCTCCAAACAAACACTTTAAGTCCAGTCTACTTGGGTGTTGGATAGATTGATAGAGTTGTCATTAGGTCTTTCTAGATCTATCTACATATATCTGTTACTCCATCCTCCATCCTATTCCCGTTAGATTTTGGGTCTTTCATCGTTGCAACAGTTTTTAACACTGAATGGAGGAACTTGACTAATCTGCTAATTCGCATCTGCAAACCTCTTGTCGACATCATTGGGAATATCGAGGGCCATGACATAAATCTCACTGATTGCATGCTGGAACTCATGTATACACACTGTGAGATCTCAAGGCTCCCACTGTTGGATGGAGAGAACACTGACTTCTTGATGCATGCACGCAGAACTCTGAAGCAATTCCATATCGTGAATACCAACAGTCACTGGCTTGCCCTCTTCTATGCCGCAAACTTGCTGTTTCTGCCACTGTTCACTCTCGCAAAGTTTCTGATACATGTCGTTTAGCATTAGATCCTGCATTGCACTGGAAATGGTCAAAAGATCACGCAGCTGCACTTCTCAAAGACATACAAGATTAATTCCATGCAGGGCACCTTTCAATCTCAGTGGCAAAGCGAATGTGATTGAATAGTGGCAGTCTATCCCTGTTGTGGTATCATTTGGCCACTTAAAGCCCTAGCACTGACAATCCTTAAGATTGTTCCTCATGCTGCGGAGGTAGAAAGGTTCTTTTCCAATCTCGGTGGTGTTCAAAGCATACGGCGCTCGCGTCTTTCAGTACCGCAGTGCACGAAAAAGCAGTCAAGATGGCCAAAACTCGACGGAAGCATGCCCACATGCATACATGCAACGAACCTGGCATCGATTCTGAGTGTGTCCAGACATTGATTGAGAATTATGCACTCACCGGCACACCAATTGTTACAGGCTCTGAAGGTGCCAAGGTGGAAGGTCCCGAGGCTATTTCCATGGAGGATTTTGATGCCGAGTTTGCGAAGCTTGATCAAAGGTTGTTTCGTCAGCTGATGGGGATCGGCTGCCTGTGAATGTGGACTCGAATGATGGATGTATAGAAATCGTCCGAATCCATTGCCAGTCTTGCCCAGGTTTTGCCAGGTTCCCACGCCAGGGGGTTTTGCCGCGCCGGCAAACGGCAAATGCTTTGGGAGGCTTTACCCCGTACACCTCAGGTGGACCGATCAGTGAGTGACCTTGGCAAGCAAGGTAACATCTGCACATTCTCATTACAATCCAGGCAACCTATACGCTCTACTCATGGTTCTATCTTCGCCACTTTTCTCTCGAAGCACTTCGCTAGCAGCCACTCTCGCTAGCGGATCACTCCGTGCCAAAGTGCTTCCTCGGAGCTCCCACTTATTAGGCTCCCATTGCGCTCGAACATATGCCACCATCAAAGCCACAGATTCCGACAAAATACCCATCAACATAGTAGAAGTCGGCCCCAGAGACGGTCTACAAAACGAAAAAGGTGTCATACCCGTGGATGTCAAAGTCGAATTGATCAATCGACTTGTTAATGCCGGTTGTAAGACCGTTGAAGCTGGGAGCTTTGTCAGCCCAAAATGGGTTCCGCAGGTATGTCCTGTGAGGCGTTGGTGCAGATGCTGCTCGACCTTCGTCCTGCCTGTTCGCTGTTATCCCTTTTAATGCTTCTCGTTCCTACTCCTACTCCAAATGCCATAATCCTATACAACTATTTACCCTAACAGATGGCCGGTACATCCGAAATCCTCACCAAGATCCACCAGTACCCAGGTGTCCAATACCCTGTCCTAGTACCCAACCAAAAAGGGCTAGACAACCTCTTCAGCCTTCTCGACACCCAACCCTCCCCTCTGACCAACGAAATCGCCATCTTCACTGCCGCAACTGACGAATTCACGCGCGCCAACCTCAACTGCACCATCGCTGAATCCCTCTCCCGTCTCGCCCCCGTCACTGAATCCGCTCTCAAACGCGGCTTACGTGTGCGCGGGTACGTCAGTGTGGTCATTGCCTGTCCGTATAAAGGCAAAACGGATTATGACAAAGTGAGGGAAGTGTCGAAAGCGTTGAAGGAGATGGGGTGTTATGAGATTAGCCTTGGGGATACGGTTGGGATGGGTACCCCTGATGAGGTTTCCGAGATGATTGAGGAGGTTGGGAAGAGTGTGCCTGTGGAGATGTTGGCAGTAAATTTTTTTTCTCTCTTTTTTGAGCTTAGGGCTGGGATGTAACTGCCTAATTGCTGATATTGGAATTCTTCATATTTTATAGGGACATGTAAGCATCTTTCGCATACCTCATACAAGACCCCTTTCTGACCAATGTTCGTTCTTTTATATAGTTCCACGACACCTACGGAACAGCCGTCTCCAACGTCATCCGAGCCCTCTCACACGGGATTCGTACATTCGATTCCTCCGTAGGCGGGTTAGGCGGATGTCCTTATTCCCCAGGAGCAACTGGAAACGTAGCAACTGAAGACGTCTTGTACGCACTCAAAGACTCGCCGTACCAGGTTGTTGGGAATGGAAAGAAGGGAACGATCGATTTGGATGAGATGGTGGAAATTGGATGGTGGATTAGTGAGAAGCTTGGAAGGAAGACCGAGAGTAGAGCTGGGATGGCTATTAGAGCTAAGAAGCTCAGGGAGAGGAAGGAGAAAGGGACGGAGGGCGCGTCTGCGAAGTTGTGAATTACGAATGGATGTATGGTATTATGATTGCCAGTGAATATATATCCCACTGCACCGGTCTTCTTGTTTGACTCTTCTTCGTTCATAATGCAGTCGGCTGACTGAATCACTACCTAGCACGTTGAACTTGACTCGTGTACTGGACATACTTATAACTGATGTAACCGCAAGCTGGCGTGGTCCGCGGTAAAACGTTAAACGTTAAACAACGGAAGGAGAATTGACACTTCTTATATACCAAGTCCCAACATCATTCTCTCGTATAACTGAAGTTGTCCTACTAATAAATCGCTTGAATTACGATCAGTCAGCTCACTTCAATATCAATCATCAAATTATACAACTACTAGTAGTAGTAGCAGACACCCATCCCTTGACATATCATTAATGTACTTCGTCCAATTACGGGTCCCTAAACCTGTACTGTTTAATACGTTTCCCAGCTCCTCGATGTGCTCTATACCACTTTGGTTGCCCATGTTCCTCTACAATGATACGCATCGCTCTCAGGATGAATTCTTCGTTCTGACCATACTCCAGTGGTCTGGGTACTGCATTGCTCGCAATGTAATAAAACTCTTCCTGTTCTCCGTCGTCTGGGTTGATTTGCAGAGCAGATTGTATTCCTCCCTTAAATACACACAATGTATAATATTAACAGCTTTCCAGGTACTCTTCACTGGCAATGTTGACTCACCCTAACGCTTGGTCTACACCATCCTCATGCCAACTCGGAACAATCACGAACGCAAACGCGTTCGACGCGTCCTTTCCACAGAAAGCCTTGACTTGCCACATCTCAAACATTCACTCAAGGCGGTAGAATGGCATTCGTAACGCGTCTCGGCCATAAGTTCGGGAGTTTCGCCTTCTGGTAAGATCCAGGGATACTTTGCGTCGTACGTCTCGCTATGCATATGGATGGTAATTTGTCAATGATAGTGGTACAGTAATCATCTGGCCCCGGCATGTGGGAGTGGGATTACTAGTGCTTACGGTGTTAGGGCCCTGCAGCCATTGCACCGGCACTGAAGAAGGCAAGGCATGGTGGTGTTAAACAATGAGGATCAGCTCGTCCATCATAATTGGAGAATCCCTCCTCATTATTCAAGCATACGAGACAAGTCGAACTCAACGCCATCTCATTCATTCCTCTTACTAGTACGCATACGCAAAATTGTACCTTGTAATACGCCTCACAGCTCCTCGACGCGTTCTTTACCACTTTGGCCGTTCATGTTGCTCTCCAATGGTACCCATCGCTCTCGGTATGTATTCTTCATGCCTATCATACTAAGTGGTACGGGATGTAATACATCTGTTCTCCGTCGTCTGGGTTGATTTGAGGTACAGCTTCTATCCCTCCCTTAAACATATGCATATACCAGTGCATACGCACTTGCATGTAATTGCATGGTATATTATCTTAGCTCCACCGCCTCGATGGGGAAATGCGAGCCTGATACTGGCACTAGCCCGATATTCACCTTCACGCTTGCTATATAAATGTCGCAAATTTCTAAATTGGCCAAAAAAAAATGGGTCACGTCCGTTCATCTTCCCTTCTCTTCGGTTGCGTCCCGTCCCAACAACCAGAATTGGGTTCACATCAGAGTCAAGACCTGGTTGAAACCGGTGATAACCAGGGTTCCAACCAGGTTTCGGCGAGCATCAATCTCTCGCCTCGCTGAGCGCTTGGGATGGCGGGATCACTGCCAATTTTGGTTCAAGGTGGTCACCACTCGCGTCAGAACCGGTCGTAACCCGGTCGCTATCGACTTAAAACCAGCTTCAACCGAGGCGAAGCCGAATTGCCCTGTCAGGATACATTTTTGGCCCTTCAGGAAATTGGCGACGATGACTGGATGCCATCCTCCCTTCCACCTCGGAATAATCGCAAACGCAAACGCGTTCGACGCGTCCTCTCCATGACTTGCCATTTTGTTGACATTCATGAATCAGTTTGTGAGTAACGGGTAGGATGACTAGTGCCTATGGTGTTAGGATATTGCAATTGTTGCGGTGGCAATGAACGTTAAAACCATGATGTATGAAATAACGAAAATAGAATCGCCACACCTTTTGTTGAGAAGGTGTCTCTCCTATCAGTGTGTCAGTCATTCCCTATTGACTGGAATAGTTTCAAAAAGCCATAGGAACATGCTTCCACGATACAAGATGGAATATATACGCAGCATTTGTACTGCTACACCCCCGCACCGGCAGGCATTTGGTTGCATAGATAAGAGCTTGGTAGACTGGATAAATTCCATTCTACATAGTATATAATGTAACTACTTTCAAATTCCAGAGTAATACGATTACTACGGTACTGGTGTATTTGATGTCTCCATCCCAGTGGTCCGGTAAGATTTTTCCATTTTCCGTCATAGCTTGGCTTGTTGTGATTGGCTTTGATTCCGAGGTGGTATAAGAAGGGCATTGTATATAGCTTGTGCTAGACCTTTAGGATTAACCTGAACCACCTAGATGTTGGAAGTCCGACAAAAGGCATGGACATAGAGAGATAGATCAGTTGAGAGGGTAGTGTCTCACTGCGTAGCGGATGTACGCACCAAATGTCCAGCATTAGGTACTCGTGCGATCGAAGCGAAATTAGATGGTCCCCCACCGGCTACATTGATCACGTCGTCTTTGATAACCGCGGGACTGGAATAGCAATTCGTCATTGTCAGATCCATGGGGATGTGTGAATCAGTGTGTAAGTGAAAGGAGATGCTCATCGCGGTGTATGCATGATGGATGAGGGAAAGAGAAGGAATAAACGTACAGGCTATCATCTATTGCACCATAAATCAGATGAGTTGGAATTTTTTTGATGATATGGCCGATCAGGAGGTATGCTCTCGAAGATCCTAGAGAGTCATGGTAACATGCCTGGATGAGATATACAGCAATAGTGTTGGTAACTGAGTTAGACGGAAAATATGGAGGACAGCTGAATAAAGTGAACACTCACGGTTTCTTGTGCTCTTGTGCATTTCAACGTAACACCTTCATGTTTATCAGGGTATTCAGCCGTCGGCAGCGGCCTCATTCCATCTTTCTATTCCGCAGAACGCAAATGCAGATGCAAATGCGGCGAATGGAAACGGACCATATCAATTTATCCTCCCTCAGAAAGATACAAATGGAGACATTGATCAGGACATACCACGAATATCCGCAACACTCTATCATCCCAGACTTTCCAAGAAGTCCTTTCTTTAAGGAGAGTATATGCTTCGTCTCTGGAAGCCCAGACGTCACGGCGTTTTGTGGAGCTTTGAGCTAATCCTCCTCCTCTGGGTTTGAGATATTTTTGGGCCATGGTCATTAATTCGCATAAGACGAGTGATTCGAAGTGGAGTTTGGGTTCGTAGGTGAGTGCGAGGAGGCTTGGTGTCCAGGTCGTGTGAGTGAGCGAAGATGATGGTAGAGATGAATAGCACGTGTGAGGTTTTTGCAAAGAGGAGAAAAGGAATGAATAGATTTCAAATCGTGTGAGTAGTTAAATGGAGAAGAGTGGACGATGTAGACTTACAGACAGACGGCTCCCATGGAATGTCCAATACCCACGAGTCTCCGTTGACTAAAGTCAACGTCGATGCCAGTACCCAATCCCGTGAGTATGCCATGTATGCATCTTGCATATTCTTGCCAGCCAACTTGAAGAAGAAGGCATAGGTTCAAGCGCGTTTAGGTTGCACCAGCACCGACAGACCGGTGTTAAAACACTAAACAGAGAGATTCTTATTGCAAAGCACGATACTTACAAACAGGCTCATATCCCCACTTCAACTCCTTCTCATTCAACACAGCCGCGTCACCATGATTTGGAGCATCAATTGACCATATCTCCCTAATCTGTATTCCACCTTGTTGGTCTTCTAGTAAGGTGTATAAATCGTCAATGGTAGGGTTCCATTGTTCCTTGTGAAATCCAGTCCCATGAGTGAAAATCAGAGTTAGAGAGTTGGGATCATTAATGTAGGGAGAGTTGGGATCCCAGTATCGTTTGACGGTGCTAACTAGCGGGTAATTTGGACGCGGATTGAAGACGTAAGATTGGGAGGATAGACGAGACATAGAGTTATGTTCCAGCGACTCCTCTAGTGGTGACGAACGAAATATGCACACCACCGTATGATAGTTAGAGTGCAATGTCCGGCACAATCAACGGCCCGAAGTACATGACCAGATGGCCGAATTCGGCGCTTCCCCGACGTGGGTAATCACCGACTTACGGGAGACTTTCAACACCTGCTGCAGTTTCAACCCATTACTGAGGCTGAAAAAATGCTCGTCAGATTAGAATAAATCGCGTAGCACCATATATCCCATCACTGACCCTCTGCTTTCCGACCATCCAAAAGCCTGACCGTTCCGACGGACTGACCCGGATCAGTCAGTTACCGGTCAGCGAAAACACATGATATCAGTACCGTCTTCGTTCGTGGGCTGCAAGGTTTTGGTAGCGTACTCGGATAGATGCCTGTCAGTCCGGTAAATGGACCGGAACAGGAGGCATAGACTATATGCGAGTGACAACATGTATGCCTACCCATCTGTTTGGAGCTTGAATGCCGCGTCGCAGGCAATCGCGTAAGTGGTCGACAATATGCTCAGATTTTGATGCAATCAATAGGGAATGGCTGATAGTCTGAATAGGAGAAAAATGTTCTTGACAAGCTGAAGCATTACTATCGCACTATTCGATACAGCACTGATACTGGCCCTTACGTTTTTGAAGTGTCTGGCCGGCTCTCGAATGGTATTCAGGATGTGACGGCTATATTCTTGTTGTTCCATAAATTACGATTTGCGAGCGTCTCTGAGTGTGACGTGAGTAGTTCCAACCTGTATTCCAACCCAAGTTCTGATTCGCAAAGTACCCATGGATGTTTCAGGACGGCGTATCCCCAGTATGGAATGCCAGATGAAGGTATGGCAAGTGATGGCTTACTTGGGGAAATATGCATCAAACGCGTGTTTATATCCAACGTTACCGAGGTGGGATGGTATTGGTTCGCATCTGGATGAAAAAGTTCCATGTCCTTGACCCTCACTGAAATAATTTCGTGCATCGCGTCTACTTGAGAAGCTGCATTCCAAGTTAATCTTGACAACGGAAGTCAGGAAGCATGGCAAACAAGTTAACCTCAGGAACTTAAATATGGCCTACACGGATGATACGTTCAATGGGCAACACGTATCACCGGACGACTGATATGGTACTGGATATTTCAAAGAGTTTGCCCATGCATCTTCAATGAATGGAACCGGGAAGGTAAAGAATGAATGTAGCGGACTTAAGTTCAGTTGCTTCTATGACCAATATCCTTGACAGCTCGCGAATCCAAGTAAAGCGATCAAGAAAGTGTTCTCTAGGGATGTGGTACGATCCCAACCAAGTATAAGTACAGCGTCTCTTCTCTTTGATCGTGTAGCCTCTTCATGGGCGTCAGAGTCTCTCTCTCTCTGTTTTTTCTTACTTTTCTTCATGTCTTTGCGCTTCCATCTTCCTCGACTATCATCCCTTCCACAGCTCCTCACATAATCCACGAAAGACGCACCCAACTTCCATCCGGGTGGAGTCGCCTTAAAAGGCACAGTTCTGATGCACCTCTCCGTCTCCAAATTGCACTCCAGCAATCCAACATTGACCTTGTGGAACAATACCTCCTCGATGTCTCGCATCCTGATTCAGCTAACTACAGTAAACACTGGTCTGCAGCCCAAATTGCACAGACATTTGCTGCTTCCAAGGAAACTGCGGATACTGTCAAGGAGTGGTTGGTCGACCATGGATTCGAAGAGAACCAGGTCACCCTTTCCAAGAGTGGTGGTTGGTTACATGTTAACACTACTGTTGGGAGCGCTGAACGGTTATTGAAAACGGAGTACCATGTCTATGGTCATCGCACAGGCCAAAAACATGTCGGTAAGTTGTCCAAGTCGTCTTGCGAGCTGTCTAGTTTACATTTATGTGCATCCACCAACCCTTCCGTACTCCAGGATGTGAATCATACTCGATACCACAAGATTTGGCAGGCCACATCGATTTCATCACGCCCTCCGTTCATTTTGACGTGATCATCAAACCCCAAGCTCGTGCTTCCCTCCCTCCTCAACATGATCTAGGTTTCGAAACTTCTCCGAAGACCTCAAATCTTACAAACGCAAGGTTGAGCAACGACCTGAAAGAATGTCATGAACAAATCGTTCCAGCTTGCCTTAAAGCGCTGTACGGATTTATGTATGACCCCGTGGTACCGGACAAGAACTCGTTTGGAATTGGTAAGTTACAGCGAATATATGCGCGTAGTTTTTTGTTTTTTGTTTTTTGTTTTTTTTTCGCTGACGATGGAATACAGTGGAATATACACCGCAATCTTATATCCAATCAGATCTTGACCTTTTCGCATCACGATTCGCTCCCAAACTCGTCGGGAGATCTCCAACCCTCGTATCCATAGATGGAGGTAACTTGTCCGCATTCAATCACGTTCCCTATGCTCTGCATTTACTTCCTACATCTATACCCGCCACTACCTCTACCTCTATCGCTTCCAAGTATACTTCACACCCTAAAGCTTTATTTTGTGCTTACAAGCTCCGGATCATCAGCTGACGCTTCATCCACATGCTACTAGGTAATATCATCCCCGAACCCAACTTTGACTACAATGTCGAATCCAACCTTGATTTACAATATGCCATGAGTCTCGTCGGTCCAACCCAGGAGGTTAAACTCTATCAGATTGGTGACCCCTATGAAGGTTAGTTAAATGGTCGCCGCTACTATCTTGTTTCGACGTCAGTGCCAGTTGGGGTGGGTCCGGCCCGTCTGGCTGGCATTCCGGCACTTGATGACCTCCGGTGATGGCTGGTGGTTGTGAATGTGAATGTGATACTCACGAATTAGCTTAATGAACAGGAGCTTCGTTTGATAACCTCCTTGACGCGCTCGACGGACCATTCTGCTCATTTGAAGGCGGCGACGATACAATTATTGACGGGAATTACCCTAATAACACTCCTGGAGGATACGCAGGTGCGCATATAGTCACCTTTTGTAATTTCCGACCTTGACATGACGCTTTACGTCTATTCCAGGAGGTCCAGATTGCGGGACTGTCTCTCCAACTAATGTCATCTCTACTTCCTATGGGTACAACGAAGCAGATTTGTCCTATGCTTATGTCAAGAGACAATGCAATGAGTAAGTCTTCATTCTCGGTGCCAATATGCCGATACCAGCACTTTTTTCTGAGAATCCCCCCTTTTCCTTTTCCTCGTCATTCTTCATTCTTCTTTCCTTCTTACGGCGATTTGATCATGTTTGCATGCTTGCAAATCAAAACAGATATGGTAAACTAGGACTTATGGGAGTGACATTTTTATACGCTTCTGGCGACTTCGGTGTCGCGGGCCATGGGAATTTGTGTCTCAGAGAAGATGGTATTTGTATTTCCTAACCCCTGAATTACGGTGGGATGCTTCTATTGAAGATGTTCGTTTTTTCTCCCGCTAAATTTAGGACTTCAAACGGAAGACGGGACGATCTTCAGTCCAAGTAAGTTGTTCCCCACGTTTCTTTCGCCCACCTGCCTCCAAGTTGCGCATCATCAAAACGTTGCCGCGCGTGTAAACTGGCATGGTGATCGTTGATTATCATGTTTTGTAACCCCAAGGTTTCCCCGCGACATGTCCCTACGTGACCTCGATAGGAGCAACACAAATCAATCCCTCGCATTCAGTAACGGACCGCGAGAGCGCATGCGAACGGACCATTTACAGCGGTGGAGGATTCAGCAATTACTTTGGTACGCCCAAGTATCAAAAAGAATCTGTGGAAGAGTGGTTGGAGAAGTATAGACCCGAGTATCCTAATGCTAAATGGAATTGGTCTGGAAGTGTGGGTCCTGATTGCACTTACATGAAATGCAATGGATCTCGCTGACCAGTTGTGCTGGTTGTGATGTTCCAGAGTCGAGGATATCCTGATTTGGCGGCGAATGGGTGAGTTTGTTGGACGCACTGGCATCTTTGCTCGTCCTTTTCGCTAGGGTTATATCCAGTATTAACGGGATGGCTTTTCAGGGCGGACTACGCAGTAGCGGTGAGTTCATTGCAATCAATCACTACGTCTCTTTCCCATTCTTACTATCCGTGTCTGATGCCCAATTGTCTTCGTCTTACAGGTCAATGGAACATTCATGTCCGTGTATGGTACATCGGCATCAACGCCGGTTATAGGAGCCATCCTAACTATGGTGAATGACGCTCGTATCTCAATGGGCAAGTCAACTATCGGATTCATAAACCCTGTCGTCAGTCACCCTCCTATCCATACATTCAAGTTTTCTTGTTTTCGCTTACTTAACTCAACGCCTGCCTGGATCTTCTGAACTCGGAACATACTCCACCTCCTCATCATGTACGACATGCCATGGCAAAACTCACAGATATATTCCGCTGGATTCCGGGGAGCGTTTAATGACATTGTATCGGGCAAAAATCCTGGATGTGGTACGGACGGATTCAGTTCTGCACCGGGATGGGACCCAGTGACAGGCTTGGGAACGCCTTGGTTTCCAGAGTTATTGGCGAGGTGGTTGGAGTTGCCTTGAACGATGTATGATGTGAGATCTGAAGCTTCAAGTGGCTTTGGACCCTTGTTTGACTCATTGGTCCTGTCTTTGTCCTGTTGTTTGTTCCTTTGTTCTTTTGGCAGTTTTTGAGTCCTCATGTTTCGTTACCTTTCAGCTTTTGGTGCTCTTGTTCTTTGGTGTAAATAATGTCGACTTAGAATGTCTGAGGTAATTTGTACCACTGCACGGCCGCATAGTCACCCTAATTTCAGAATAAAAAACACTTAGGTCGCTCCTTACTTTGCTCGCTATGCTAGTGCTGACATGACTACTTCATGATCACTCTGTTCTTGGCCATGGAGGCTCCACTACGCGTGCGCATGTCGGTTCGTTCCGTCAATATATTTTTCGCTGTATTTCATTAAGGTTGCTGTAAGATATATGACTCACTTCCTATCATCTTTTAGTCCATCTATCTCCATTTGTATCGTTCCGATCCCACATTAATTTCCAATCTGTTTTTTTTTTTTTTTTTTTTTTGCAAACCCTTACTAACGAGTGAGAATGGGAAGAAGACCTTTACGAGCCTGACGCGCATGGGTATAGAAACCATCATTCCGGAACACGAACATCTGCACAGATCAGGACTTACTGATGGAATTAATGCGCGTAGTCTCGCTATTGGAAGCCGTAGAGTTTGGTGCAGAGCCTCGTTCATATTCGCCTCCGGGGTTGTTCCTGCGTTACTCCCAGGAGTCCTCGCATCCAGACTCCGCTACACTCGGTACCGGGGTACTTAGTCCTTAATGATCCAGTCATCCCCGTGCTGATCCAAAGCAACATTGCGAGGCAACCAATCCAAATAGCCGATATACACAGGCTTGGTTGATTAGGGTCGTCCAACTTGGCCGAATTTGTCGTGCAGTTGTCCACGATCTTCTCAACGACTGGACAAGATAACAGAAATTTTAATACCTGTCAAAAGCTCTCGTTGAGTACAAGCAAAAATTATCTAATTAGATTCAACAGAGATTGCAATATGAAGATGTACGAAGTACAAGAAATGCGAGATCTGCGATGGGCCATCAAAGACCAAATGGACCCTGGTTGTCCTCGCTTATCATCGGCTTGTAAACCGGCAGTCTTATCATTTTCTTGGCAAATCTGAAAGATGAAAGGCAATAGCTCCTCTGCTCACTGGATCAAGCTTTGAGCCACTCCAAGAGCCATTCCTTGCAACGAAATGACATCAAACCAACAATATACCACTAAATTCAAGACCTGGTACTCGGAAACGTGCGAGAGTCAATTGGCGTCAATTAGGTGTCCAAATGTACTGTGTTAGGTACATATTATGTAGACTTGTATCCACACAAGCATTGTCGTCTTATCTCACCGCGTTATCACGTCTTTCTAGAACAGTTACCTGCTATACAAGGTCCCGATCAGTGTCAGTCCATCTTGCCTATAAGCCTGTTCGTCAAGTAATGAGAACCAAAATAGTTGCCTATACGCACCACTTTATGCTCCACATTTCATCTACAGTGCACTACACACTGTGTACAGGGATCCAGTCTCGTGCCGAAGTAGCAACTTGTTCACTTAAATCAGACCGGCAATAGTCATGGTCTGACCGCCAGGTGGTTGGGATCATTCTTGCAGCCATTCAACGCCAACATCGCATCCACAGTGTATCCCAGATTCAACAAATATCTTATTTTCGGTATTTGCGCGTATACGATCCGTGAAGCATGGTTTGCTATTCCTGGTGCGACTCGCTATCTCAGCATCCTGAGGAGGGATGGACGCAGATCATAGCCGTTCCCTACTTCCCGAGACTTTGGGAGAATAGGGCCATTTCAGAAGCAGTGTTTCCTCAGCAACTTGAAGGTCGCTGTGCAGGCTTGAGGCTTGAGGCATCGACACCGCATACTGGCCTTCTTGCGATCCTAACATAGATCCAAGGCGACATGACGTTTTCACATCATCAACTCGTTCTCAGGCGCTTCGGTTGAACGTTCTGCCGTAATAAATATACAACCCTTTCAAATTCAGTCACACCGCGATCGCTAGTTGGAGTTAGGTTCAAGTTGATAAGGAGAGGTCATCGAAATAGGAGTGAATTTGGTGTGTGCACTTTTTCTTTTCTTTCGTATTTTTAAAATCATGGTCACCGTGGTGTCAGTACCGGTGCCGATGTACAAGCGAATGTCGCTAAAAACTGACTTTGATTACAGCGACTTGACTTGTTGCAACAACGAGAGCGCCAGCTAACCAGATGTGGACGTGTTGCAGCTGCAGCATCTCTGTGCATCGCACATATCACCCCCCTGTTTTTGTGTCTTCTTGTCGAGGTGGAGGCTCAGCGCTCAGCTCACGATCGGCTCCAATCGTCCGGCATCGAGTGACTCTGGCTGTACAGCCGTAGCCATCTCCCATGGTTCACACTTCAGTCTCTCACTACTATTCCCATCGACGGTTAGCCCCTTTTTTCAACGTCAGTGGCAACTAGTGCGCTGCAAGTACCTTCTCGCCGAGGGCCCGACGTCGACGAGTCTTTGGACCATCCAAGCGGTTCTCTTGACTCCCGGGTGACATGGCTGCTCCTAGTACGTGGGTGAGCGTGTACTAGTATGGCAAGGTTATGAATAAGTTGAGGACTGTCAGTGTAGTGGCGACTGGCACCTAGTTGCAACGTAGCGGTTAACCGGGCTCGGGACCAACACAATGGCCTAGCCTAGGTTGGTGGAGCCCATCGCCTAGGCCGGGGCTGGAATTTGGCAGCTCATAGCACGCCCTCTCCCTGCTCATCTGCATCTTATTCCACGTCTTCCTTATCTTTTCCATAGGCTATTCAATCTGCATATTGTTGCCCATAGCTAGTTAATGTCGTACGTGCATTTATAGTACACACAGCAGTGGTTCTTGCAGCTCTCTCCTGTAGTAGGCAGACAGATATTAGCAGCGCTCTGCCCTATTGTACGACATCTACCGTTGAGTACTGCAGCAAATCAAAAGGTTCGTCGTAGTGCAACGTAGCACAGTAATGTAGAACTTGAATCACCCCTCAGACAAGAAGCCATGCAACGGCCTTGAACCCTTAACCAGCGGGGTGGTATACATTCCAGTTCGCCAACGCAGATGCCCCTTGATTGCTTTTCAAAAGGCTCACATCTGGAAATTTCTGCGTTGCGGCACACAGCGACCCCTGGATCATTATGTATCAATACCAAGCGGGGATAAGCGAGCTATAATATTATCATCTAGGTCATATAAGCTCGCCAGCCCCGAAAATACATCACATGTTGTGCAACGTGGGTAGAGATCGAGGGCAAGGCAGCAGTATAACTTCAAACTCACTGAACTACTGCTGCGCTCAAACTTCTGAAGTTCTCGACTAATATCCAAACTAACATAATGGCAAACCAATTTCTGGGGTGGGCACTCACCCGTCTCTCAAAATTCTCGGTAGTGATCCCCCTGGCCGTTGATGTCCATGGAGAGTTCTGTGGATTGCCCGCGTGCCGAGCGGAGGTCAGGCGTGACTTGCGATATCCCTAACTCACCTGCCCTGTGGGTTGACATTTCCGTGCGGATAACCCATACAAACCTTCGGAGTTGCAGGTTTTGTTCAGTGAAATACCGAAAATGCGTGTTTCGGCTCTGGTTGTCGTGCTTTCAGAGGCTATAGTCTAAGTTAGAGCGATAATGAATGCCTTGTGTAAGCAACTAACTACGAGAACGGCGTCGATGGATCTGACCGAACCTGATGATTTAATATCTACAACTGGTCGCTATGCCCACCCTTATTGGGTTGTTTGTGACCCATTGGGAAGTAAGAACCCCAAATCAGAGGGGTGTCCAGTTGACTCTAGATTCCATTGCGTCCTCGGATTTCATGACCTCCGATCTCAGATTTGACTGATTGCATCACGGCCCGTACGTCAAAATACTGCAATGCATTGGACTAGTAGTAGGCGTCCGCCCTTACATTCTTCCGAACTATAACCGCTACGTAACCCTCTCCTTTTGGCGCAATATCGGTGGCACATAACGTACTGTCTGTAATCATCAACCTAAAAACAAGGACGATCGCCAAGAGAAAATATTAATACCTCGAACTTAAATGGAGTGAACCCCAGGCTATAAGCTTACCCGCCCGAGGTTGAGATTTCTTGGGAAGGGGTGAAGATTGAAATTTCAATCACTCGAAAACCTTTCCCCATACAGATTAGTTCAATGATCATTCCTGAAAGGGATCAATTTACGGAGCCCTTAGGTCTTCAGTGAGATCATTGACGGGTCCGGTATAGCGCATTTGATCGTCATCATTGAAGATGGGGTTTTCTGCATGGAAAATATGATAGAAGCCAGTACTGATGGTAATTACGCAGTGTCGGCCTTACAGGGACCTCGCCCTGTCCACCGCGCCATTAACAAATACATGGACCACGATTCCATTGATGTTGAGAACAACTCGCAAGGTGAACCCCGGGAGTTAAAGTGCTTCTGTTTCCCGATGCGAGTTTTTCGGTCTATTGTGCTGGTCACTGAAAGTTTTTCAGCAGAAAATTTAAAGAAGGAATGACAGAACAGATCAAGCACACTTACTTGTACGACCACGAGACACTGCGTGCGCAGGGCCTTTGGTCAGTGAGATGACAGCTGTATGTGGGCCACTTTTTCCCTAGTAAGATTCACTCCCTCGATACTTCGAATCCAATCAAGCTCATCATTACCCCCTAGTACCTTGCTAGCGTGAGGGCATGTCATTCATAGTGCACTAACCATGGATCACACCCTCGCAGCAGCTCTTCAGCCAATTCATCTAATAGAGGAAGTACTACACAGCCAAGATTTAGATGGCAGCTGTTAACTCACTTGCCCACGCAATGGGTGGCGTTCCGTGTCTCGCTTGATGTTGCACACTTCGTCATTTCACTTGTGGCACAGAAACCCCGAGCTAAACCGATGCCAGTATGTAACTTACTCAACACCGTACCTAAGGAACCCAAAACAGAAAGGTCGTAACCGTCACCGGGGAGCATGAGAAATATCAATCGAATCTTCAGATGATTTGAAGTCGTGCTCGTGCCCAGGAACCCCAATAAGCGATGTACTTTGTGTCCAGCAGAAGTGATTGGCCTTTGATTATCGAATTTTCGCCAGCAGGTGATAAGCTTTGATCACAAAAATCTGAGACCCGATACGCTGTTGGCTTCGTGGCTGCTATTGCGACTGCTGTCCAAAGTTCTCCCGCACGTTTGCTCTCCGACGCAGCACGGCAATTTGAGCTCTGCGTCCGCAACATACAACGGGAGTTCAGAGCTCGCAGGCGAAGCGCCTCATGTACACGTGTTGATATTAACATACCGGAAGCAATACCAACTTGCTCTACTGATCTAGCCCCTGTTGGACGCAACACATATTCGAGTCAGATGTCCATGCTCCGCCTGGAGATGCGCACAATCGCCACGTCAATGGAGCTTGAATTACTGCTACACACGCAATGGCGTCCCACGTCAGCGCCGTGGTCATGATACCGCTATTCATAGAGTTCAGTATCCACTTTGATTGACCCCATAAAGAAACGAAACATTCCTTATACATCCGTCTCAAACATTCCGTACCTTCTCTGAAGCACGGGACGAGTTATATGTCATGCATGGAATGCATGGGATGAATGGAGCACATATAATGATCTGTCATAGACAGAACTGCACATTGCAACATAAACGGGGTTTAATCAACGAGACACAATTGCGGTTTGCTTATTCTCCTCCGGGTTACAACTCAATAACTACTTTCCTTATTGGAAATCGACATCCCGCCGATGACGTATGTGGCGCATCGTGACGGAACGTAAAGAGATAAAAAGGCGCGATCTAGTGCTTTAGGAGCGTGATGATCGTCCAGATCTTTGAAGAGCTTTGTCGTGAGTTTCATTGACGCAAATGAAGTGCAGACACGGTAACATTATTATCTTCGAGAGAAAGCAAGGGTGTCAGTTTGGCGCAAGGACTCCAGCCCACGAGGGTAGACATTGCGAGATAAGAAGCATTGCAGGAATTGTTCAACCCGTACGCAATTCAATTGCCTTGCGAGCAGTGGGCCACATGGCTATCGGACGTAAGCGCAGCTGACACATTCGGCATTTAGAAGCTCTCACAGATCTCACGGCTGGCACTTCAGCGAGCAGAGAAGAATAGTTATTGTCCAAGTACAATTTGACTATAAAACTGAAAATGACAATCCAAAGGAGACGAGATTAACCCGGTCTTGAAGAAAACGCACAATACCTAAGTGAAGCAATAGGGAATATACAGAGAGCAACCTTCGCAGTATAGACAGTAGTAATTCATAGAGCAAGGTTGTGTGTCCTAGTTATAGTCAATAGCACATATTAAGCTGTCAGAAACATAGTGGGAATACAAGGAAGAGGGAATCGAGACGAGGGAGATGATATAGAGTAAGGCGACGTCTTTGTAGCCTTCAGCTGTAGAGGTTATATTGATCTGGCAGGTATATTTGCGAACTGGCCTGCGGTTGCGCTATGCCCGACTGCTGCGTTGGCTGATGCTGATGTTGAGATTGTCCTTGCTGCTGAAAACCACCTGGATACGGTCCCAACTGTGAGAATGTAGAGAAATCATTCCAATACTGCGGTGGGTAACGATTGGGTCCATCATGGTGACTAGGGGTATGTTGGTTCGTATTTTGCGGGTGTGGGTGGGTATTGGAACCGTGTGATGGTGTGTGACCGTTATGCAATCGATGGCTAGAAGAACTTGAGGTTGACCGCTCGTCAACCAAACCAGTGCTATAGAGCTGCGGGAGTACGGATGTTGACAGTGTCGGCGGGTATGTAAGGGGCGAGTTTTGTTCTGAAGTCCAACGATCATAGGAGGAGCCAAAATATGAACCTGAACCCGATGCGACCGGAGCTGCAGGGGCTGACTGGGGCGGAGGAAGTTGTGGGGTATGAATCTCTGCGGTCGGGGAGTTAAAGCTGTTCATTGAACCGCCATACTGTGAGTTACTGTATGGTTGCGATCGGACATCTACGAAGCTACTCTGCTGAGAAGATCTTTGTGGCTGAGGTTGGGAGCGAGGACGAGGAGTGGCCTGAGGCTGAGGTTGCGCGGATTGGTGTCGTGGTTGGGAGGACGAAGTGGCCGGATGTTGTTGAGAAGGGCGGGACTTGTCAAAAGAATCATCGAGTGACTGTTCAGCTGAACGCTTATTACGTTCTGGTGATAATTGGACCGGAGCGGCATCCGGCCCTGGCTCGAGATCCATTTTCGACCCTTGAAGAAGTTCTAACGCTCTGGCAGCACTTGGCCATACAACCTGCATCTTTTCCAAGGCATCCTTGACCTTAGCCAATCCAACGAGTGCTTGTGGGTGGCCGGGGTGAGTGTATACTGGCGGCCATAAGAACGATGAGGGAAGGCATCGATGAGTTACAAACACAACCATCAGGGAAAACTGCTGGACTTACGAGATATAACGTGCATTATGCTTGCCGTAAATACGTAGTAGCAAAGGAACACAGCGCATCGCTCCAAAGAATAACTTTCCATGTAGGACGAAACTAATTATGTCAAAGGATAGAAAAAGGCAGTGGGTAAGAGAAAAACGGGTCAAGTAAAAATAGTATGTACCCAAGGAAGTTATGTGGTTCGCAGCACTTGAGCAAAGCTCATAGCTTTTTCCAGTGAATGCACGAGTTTTCTCATCGTCGGAATCATCGGAACTGAGGCATTAAAAATAGAGAATGAATAAGAGACCAAAATCAGAACAATGCCAGGACACAGATTACGCACTGTTTGGCCTTGGAATTATAAGGGTGCCGGACGCTACAGATAGATATCTCATTAGTAAAGTAGGTATAAAGGCAAGAAATAAATGGGTCTAACGTACAAGGGTCTATGGAGCAGCAGGACTGCGCACCAATATTGCATGTGAAGTGTCAAAATGTGGGGGGGAGGGGTTTTTTTTTTCAAAGATCCAGGATCATAACGAAGGTGATCAGGGAGCTCGATGTACCACTTATCCAAAATACCTTCCAGGTGAGCGTACTCCGCGTGTCTGCTGCTACTGGGCCGAACAGCGTAGATCGATTGGACGATCATGCTGAGTATATTGGCTAGATACAGAATCAATGAGTCGACTTGTCGTGAGATAGGAAGAATCTTGCAGCGAGCCACATACAAAGCGAAGCGGAGGCATTGAAGCAAGATATGATCCGCGCAGGGACCGGGGGATGGCTGTCATCTGTGCCAGACAACGAGGTCCATTCTTCCATTTCCTCAGGCTAGAAATGAGGCATGACAGCGCACGAGGGATGGTGAAAGGGTAATATAATAATGCATCATCAGTCACACTATCTCTCCCAAAGGGAATAAAACGAAACGGGCACAACAAAGTCGACCGAGATGGCAGGGGAGCACGTACATCGTCCTCGCTGGGAGCCAGGGTGTCAAAATCTTGTTCAAATATCATCAACGGTCGGCCTATTTGTGTGGGAATCCATCAACCTCCTGGAATCTTGGACTAAAGATGAAACGTACCGATGTAGGTGGAAACATACTTGTCCATAATGACACACGCATACCAGATCCTTTTCCTTTCATGTAGCTCATCGTCTCCAAATAGCCTGCCGCCAAGTCCAACTCTAGCCCAGCCATCTGCACGCCTATGCATCCCCAAATCCTGAGCCATCCTAATTGCCATGCCGATGTAGGTCCATGCCTGTGCCATTGCACCGATCCCGATCTCCCTGTACCCCATCAATAACAATGCCTGGACGGTTGTGTGACTCGAACTCGAGTATGAGCCATCCAAGATAGTTTTAGCTTTATTCAAATAATCATCTCCAGCCTCCCACATTGAACCATCTGTAGGCTTGGGTGGAACGTTCTCGTCATCGGAGTACCGAGCAGCAAGAGCGTACATAGCAAAGAGTAACAGTGCCGGGATACGCCGGGGACGACTTTTAAATGAAGATTTCGAGTCACTTGACGGTTTTGAATTGCTTCCCCCGTCCGAGTCCTCGGTTGAAGTAGAGTCGTCGGGCTTGGATGGACTCTCACTGTAGTGCAGATGGCCAAAGAAGGACATGATTAGACGGACGAATGACAAGAAAGTATAACTTACGTGGCATTGAAGGCATTGAGGAAAGCTCGCTTGTGGATAACGGGGAATGAGGGGTGCACGTATCGGAAATATACCTCAAGGAGGTGTTCCTGGGCAGTACGATCTGGTAACTGCACGTTTTCCTCATCTACAGCCATAGGTGCGGTGGCAGAGGGAAGGGGTGGCCATACACGAGCCTTAGGGAATCGCCTGGATGTTCGACATAAATCTCCGTTGACATGACAGAGTTCTGTAAGAGGACCTACCAGATCCCGCCCTCATTTCTGGCATCTAGACGTTCCTTGTCCCCCAATAAATGTAAACCGCTAGCTTTACCATGATACCTGACCTGTTCGTCCTCATTTAAGCTCAGCTGTCCAACCGCACCAGTCAACTCCCCTTCATCCTCTGAATTAGCGCTGTCGAGACTCGAGCTCCGTCTTCTCGACCCCATATTCATTCCGTAAGAGCCTGCCGGACTCCAAGTAGAATAGTTGGATCGAGACCCATAAGCGAGACCTCCCGGTGAATTGCCATCTCTCGAAGTAGCTGATATCGGGGTTAATCCAAACCCAACCTCGTTTGGCGCGCCGTCATCCTCGACCCTACGACGAGTCCTTCGCCCAGGGGAGTTACCATCATCACTAATAGTGCCTGTGCCGGCCACCGAGTCATGTGCAGTGACCCGTAACGTAGGTCGTTCCCGCACACCATCAACAGAAGTAGCGTTTTCGTCGGAGGACCGGCCTCGGGCTCTTGCTTGCAACATGGAAGTAACACGGTCTTGCCATTCATTGGAAGGGCTGTAAACATCAGGTTGCTTAATTTGAGAGATACACAAAGCTACAACAGGAAACGTACTGAGTTGAACCCAATTCAAATCTGCTGTTGCCGCCCTCTTTTTGTGTTGAGTCTGAGTTTGGAGGCTGATGCCGCGTCTTGGGTGGGGGACCCCCCGAATCATCCTTCCTCCGGCCCTTGACGCCATATGGGGAGTTATCCACTCGATTTATAATCTCCTTTGCGAGAGGGTCCTGTACATAACGGCACAGGGTAAGTAACGAATCAACAAACAGAGTACAAGGGAATCATGAATGGCAGGGGCACAAATAACACGGTGCGTAGCCATATCGACCCAAGAGATATATGACGGTATTCAAGAGAGTACCCTCCTGCAATTGAAAAAAAGCTCGCATGGTGAAGGCATGGAGTGCCAATACGTTGGATTCTAGAATCCCAGTGACCAAAAAGTGAAAAACAGAACAGGAGGAAGGCCGTCTGTCCGATACTTTTTGGTGGGTGTCAATCTCGGAAATTCCGGTGTGCCAGAGAAAAAAGTATGGACGCCCGCACGTGAACACTCGCCAAAGGCCGGTTTGTTTGATTGACATAAGGAATTACGAGCACAACTGGGCCCGCGTGGGATATATGCGCGTAGACTGTGCGAGAAAATTGCTTGAGCCATTAGAACAGAGATCACTTGCCTTGGCGATATCACGAAGGAGTGTTTGGGCACGATCGTCATTCGACGCGAGCATAATCCCAAGCAGAGCCTCTGTTTGATGTAACCGGGCCTCGATGGCGTCGATGTAACCCTTTGGAGGGCCACGCTTCCTTGAAGGACCAAGGAATGTACACGCTGCAATTTATTAGTCAAGGAACGGGAACCAAGAATATACGCATATATGCGCGTATGCAAAGGCATAACAAAACACCACTACACGGTGGTATTTTCCGTGGCTCGACCGCCAGATAATGCAGGGCTTTAAGAGTCGCCCAGAGGGAGTGGACCCTCGCCGAGTCGATGAACGAACAGATACACTTACGGGTGCCTAACATCACACAGCTTTTGCATGGTGCTCCTGGCGCCGCGCGCTCGCATTTACATTTTGACTTGCGACACTGATCGCAAGCTGTGAGAAATAACCGGATTGTGCAGGATGAGAGTGCAAGAATGAATTCAGAGCAAGTGCATGAGAACATGATTTGTCAGCAAAGAGAGAGAGCGATGTAAGATGATGTCGTTAACCTGCAGGTTAGAACCTAAGACTCACCTTTGCTGCTCCGGCGTCTGATGAGCTTCTCTTGCAAACCTGCACTGGAATTTCCCCCATTGGCAGAAGAAAGACCAGCAAAACCAGACTGACTACCTAATGGTAGATCAACCAACTCAGATACCTCGTCGTATTCGTCACTGTATGACATGGAATGATCCAATGAAGTTAGGTCGTGACTACTCCCGTTTCCGAAGTGGTGGTGATTAGCGGCGGAACCAGAACCGGGGCCAATGCCACGCGATGATGGATGCTGAGATGGGTTGGTAGAGACAGCGGCGGAAGCACTGGCAGATGTTGGCCAAGGGTGATGGTGAGAGGTCATAGAACTATAAGACGCAGACCCCGAACCAAAACGATATATTGGTTGTGGTGGGAGGACGCTGGGAGACTGAGAGTGATTACGAGATGTAGGGAGAGAGTCGTGAGATAAAGATGGCTGAGGTGGTGGGTGGAACTTGAACTGGTAATTGTGGAGAGAACCTGGGGCTGGTGACAAGTCTGGAGAGGCTGAAGCCTCCGTCTTTACAGAAATGTGGTTGTGGGGGGGGTTGAGATGATCTACGAAGTAATGAGGATTAGACGACTGGTGAAAAACTGAGAGATGAGAAGAAGTAGTCATGCGGGGCAGAAGGTACGAGGAAATGAGGGGAAATGAGGGGGAAAGGACTTGGACTTTTCACTACCTTGATTGGTTTTTTACTTAGACTCGTCGTGTTTGTTGGTTGAGACGGAATTGTCAACTCGAAGAGTAGCCGTGTGCGATCACAAAAACGCACCCGCGTTCGTCACGACCACACCTAATGTGGAATCTCACAAAATGCCCAGCCCTTCCATCCTCCGACCGGCGGCCCTACCACCCCCACGACCCCCATCGCACGTCTCGATCTTGCGATCCTACCTTTCTAGGATTTTCACCGAGCTCGGTCCTTCTCGGTCTTATCCGATCCACTTTCAATCCCAGATTCGCTTGGCTATTGGCCCTCCCTCCAACATGTTGCCAATTCCACACTCCCCAATCTGCTGCCACCATTCCAGCTCAGTGCTACGAGGATGACAATATTTCCCCCCACGTCCAACGCTCCACCAAGAAACTTCCCAATCAAATTTTCTGCCTTGGCATCTGTTGCTTCCACATATCCTCCATAACTAGTTTACTCTCACTTCCTAGTGTACCACGACAACACTTAGACTTACAAATATCAATAGATTAAGGATCTTGCCGCAACTTGAAACACCCACTATCCTTGCCACAGCCGATTGTTGATAGCCTCCTCCGACCACCCTGGCTGATATGCCCTTGATTGCAGCGAGGGTCTAGTAATCGATCATCACCAATCAAGCTCCCACAATATAAGCGCCCTATTTTGTCATCCTCTGCGCTCTCGCCGCTGTTGGCGCCGACTTGCGGATAAGCGGAAACTTATGTGTTCTCTTCGTTCACGCCCGTCCGGCAACACCCACTTAGGCGCGGACTTAAGTATCAGCCTCACTCCTAGGACATGTTGGTATAGCGTGCTCACCCGTCAGATGATACCGTGGTCCTTCATGCAATTGCATTCCTAAACTTTAAATGGAATCTTGCAATGCTTACAGGTAACCAGTACGGACACGCAGCCAGCGCAGGCTCGCTCATTTCATTGCCCATCAACAGCCATTACAATTGCAGACAGGGACACCCTTCAAATTCGAGCTCGAGGTGTCATATCAGTTTAATCTCGAACAGTGGAATCCCACATTATTCATGGCTATGACGCAGTACCCAAACTGTGGAACATCGCATTGTAAGATCACCTTTGGCGATCATCCCCATATATCATTTTGCACACTATGGAAGTCTGAATGCACAGACCTGTATACTCAGACATATTCAACCAGCTCCAAGCAAAACACGTTCTTCACTGACCCCAACATTTGGGAACCCACGCATCATAAGGGTTTTGCTAGTCACGATGCTGGGTAACCAGGCTGTGCAGAATGTCTCGAAGAGCCGCGATCTCTCGGGAGTGGCTCTATCTGAATGATATCCAGGACAAGACCCGGTAACCTTAACGAAAGTAATCTTTTTTTAGATCGCTGACTGTCCACTTTATCATCTGCAACCCACTCAGATCGTTGTCTATTGGTTGATTCAGTAGCTTACTTCGGGGGAATTCCATCAAAACTCTCATCGCATCCATGAGAGCTGCACTATGGGTTATGGGAGGATCTCAGGGGCTATTGTCTGGACCAATACTCCCGCCAAAACTTCGATATTTTTGATCTCGAGAAGGAACCAACCAGTCTCATCAATCGATCGCATCACGCCCAGAAACCTGTGCCTGATTCTATGGTCGATTGAGCGAAGCAAAATGGTGGGGTACAGTCCCCCCTCTACGCAATTTTCTATCATTTCACCCAGGGCATCGTTCCATTAAGTTCCTTCCGCACCCCATGAGAACCTGTTTCTCTTTAAAGAAAAGCGTCAGTAAACGTGCAAATGATCCACCTGCACCAAGGTGCTTCTGATATACGCTGCCGTTCTCTCTTCCAACCCATGCTGAATATCAGTCTCACTCGAGGGGAGAACGTGTTTCACTTCAAATTCTAGTACCAATGATTTCGATTTTTGATTAACGTGTCTCCTTGCACGGTCTTGCGACGCCGCCTCATAATCTTGCCACTGTATGTGCTGTGTTTGTCGATTATTTCGCCTTAAGGTAGAGGTAGCTCCCAAAGCACGTAACAAGAACAAAGTACAAGATGAACAATTCCTAGGCGGAGATGTAAACCGGACCTGGAAACACTCTGGGAAGTCATGCACCCATACTTCTTAGGGGTTGGGTAGTTTATTTTTGGCGACGATAAGAAGCTCCAGGTACCCCGCGGTGTTTTACACTCTCCACCAGAATGCTAAGGTAATAGAGGTCTCACACTACATAACTTTTGTAAATTGTATGTCCATGCAATCAACGATGTTGAAACTCGTGTACGGAAGCAATGTGAAGATTCTCGGCGCGACATAATTAGATGACGAACATTCTCCTCGCAGCTGACGGTCTTGAACAAAGTTTGAAAAGTGGTAGCTGACCAAGGACTCCTATGGTTGGTCCTACCGCTGTGCGGGATAATGGGCCAAATCGATGTGCATCAGATGCCATGCGCGTTCATCACAAACACGTATCTGGGCAACGGTTGTCTGGGGCAGGATAGTCATTCATTTCGTTCATCTATTCCCTTCAGCGCTGACGAAGACCTGAAACTATCAAATTAATGATTCGATAGCAACTCCGTTCCGGCCGGCCAGTAGTAAGTAACGGTATCGTTGTTAAACCTACAAGTTGTGATGAGCCTAATGCTTTGGCTAGTGGCTTATTCACACTTGGATTGGCAATCAGCCGAATGATGTGCCGCTGCAGCAGACTGTTTGCCTTAGCAAAGGCAATGTAAATAAAACCCCGCTGTTAAAAAAAAATCGGCGTAGCAGTATCGAAAGTTCGTATCAGCTTTCGAGAGTACGAAATGAAGGGTCGTCCAAATTTAGTACTATTGTGTTCAGCTCGTTAATCCCGAGGGAGTATTTCCCGATTAGAGCGGTTGCTACGCATGGCGGGTTCCAAATAAAAACTATTATCCGCAATGTACTCGAGAATTCAGTTGAGGGCGTTTGTAAGGTGTCACTTGTTTGGCCAAAAATTCTGAGAAGTCTTGGAGAAGCCTCAGTTTCTGAGGGAAGTACAATACCTGGGTCCTTCAAGAAACCATATGCGTGAATAGCCCGTGACCGGAACAGCTCGCTTGAGGGAATGATCGTCCATGTGGTGTAGTTTGGTAATTGCTAACCGCAATCTGCAAACTGGCTGACACGGTCCCAAGTTGTTTCGTCATTCAGCGGTTCCGTTCCCGCCACGATTAGTAAACTCTCTTTCAAGGGTGTTTTTCCGAATTCCGAGGCATGCTGACTAAGGATTCATATTGGTCGCATTGATTTGGAGATAAACCTTGGAAATCCGACATACTAAATCTAGAAAGACAATCCTGGTAGGACAGATTTTGGCACCTTGTTTTGCTAAAGCAGACAAACATCAATTGCCTGAAGTCTCCCATGAAGCTTTGAGCAAGTGATCAATTGTGAATAAGACAGGAAATGCAAGGTAGGCATGCAAAGAGGGAAACGAATTTGAAAATCGACTCGGCAGACTCTAACCTCGAATTTCAAACACCTGCCATTTAGAGCTTTCGGCGATTTGATCTGATGAACCAACTAGGTGACATATAGAGAAGGACGAGGTAAGTGGCTTCACGAGGCCCTTATTTTACATATTGTATGCAAACGGGGTGGATACAAAGCTTTGTAAATTTGCTAACCCGGCCTTGGCCTTGACAGCATTCCTGTGTTGAGACTTGAGAACAGTGGGTAACACTGTTAGGAAAAGGGTCGCCACGAGGATCGGTAACTAAAATACTTTTTTTCTCTTGGCGGAACATTCGTTGCCTTGATATTAATTATCAACACGTCAATTTGAGACAACTAAGTTGTATTTGCCATTTGGCAACTAGTCGGATGGGCTTCGCGGTGAGCCATGTGATCTGGGGACCCCACGAAGTTGAGTTGACGTGGACAGAGCGGAAACATCTCCGTCTATAGCGGACCGCCGTTCTCCAGTCTATGATCCTTCTTGTCCAAACGAGTCGAGGGCCACACTGGATATCAGTTTCCCAGGATGTGCCAGTCATAATGCTAACCCAACCTGGCTACCTTGCGATGGCGGAAGCTTGGCCGGTCGTGGTGATGTGATGGAAATCCTGCCCCCGTCCGCGGATATCACGCGGATATGGAGCCGAGAAACCGCTGCTGTCGAGCAGCCCGCCATCCCTCGATAAGCCTTTGCTCATTATTATTCATTTCAGAGGCCAGAGACACTCATTTATCGATGAGCATATGGAGGTGATCAGACTGCGCCGCGTAGCAGCATGTGGCTTTGCATTTTCTTGAAATTTTCGACAGAGACCCTGTTTACAACTTGCCGGAACAGAGAAGGGATTCAGCGGCCCTCAATGCGTGTAGCGCCGTGGTAACTTTCTGCATTCAGCGGCGATTCGTAGGCTCCAAAAACGTTAACACATCTCTTCCAGCGTCGTTGATGCTGCAACATCCGACGACTGAGACCTTCATGAGTAAGCTTTTAAATGACGTTGGCTTGAGTGTGGCCATGAATAGCATCAGTCGCCCAACCACGAACAGCCTGCATGCATAGCATGAGCTCCCTGCCGTAAATTGAGGAGCTATGCAACCCATGGCACAACGGGCAGAACGGAATCTTTCTGCGGGGCATTTCAGAATAGGATTTGAAAGCCCTTTATGTTCGTGGAATAGTTGAACTGTTTTTACCGTTCTTTATCCTATTCCCACTCAAAGATCTGATTCTGCCTGTTGTGTGACTACAGCCGATTGAAACCCGCATCATCTGCAAACACAGACCTTTCCGCAAAGCTCGACATCTAATTCGAGGCTTAAGGAGCTCATTCCAATGACAGCTCCCCTCGCCCAGAGTAACCAAGACATTTCTGGATGGTATGTCTTAACTGACCGGCACTCATATGCATAAGTGTGCCAAATTGCAGGTGGCCATGCACATAACAAGGTGCCTCACGACCGAAATACAAAGCGAGGCGCATAGGCTGAAGCACTTGAGCAATACTACTATCCCACCTCGCATGAGAATGCTACAAACCACTAGTAGACATCAGCATCAGAGGGACGGCGGCCGGTGAGAAAACAAGCCCTGCCCAAATCAAAGCCCTCATCGTTCCCATTTTAAGGAAAAAGTTGTACCAGCCAATTTGAGTAGGATCGTCCATTCATCATAGATACTTTCCTTTTTTGCTTGCCATAGACGATGCTTTGAGAGGGGTAGCCCAAAACTGCGAAGTGCCTAAGACGTACACCTTGATTGAGTAGAATATACGAGTAGAAAAGCTCCTGCCTTCAAAAATCGCTGTAAATGTCGAGGTCAGGGTCACCTCCCGATGTGATTAATCCCTGCATCAGACGCACATGGGTTATGTTGACTTACAAGGGCACTCATTCATCAAGGCGTCCCTATAGGGATTCACCCTGGCAACATCTAGCAAGACTTTCATACTTAGGGTAATGAAACTTGTTGCAATCCAAGGGAATAGAATCGACATAGTACGTACCCTACGTTGGGCTGACGGCTTTGTCAATGAGGTGCGCCTCATTGTCAATTTCTATCCAACTCGGTAGGGCTTTATTTGTCATCCTTCGTAAGACCCTTCTCTTGAAGGCTTTGAGGTACCTCATAGTAGGATCTGCGGGATGCCAACGCCGGCTCACCTTTTCCCCATTCCTCAAGCCAACACCTTCCAATGTGTCCATAAGAGTCTTTGCAAATTAAGTCTCGAACGTCGTGATATAACACTGTAACCTTAAGCAGTTCATTCATACATTCGGAAGGCAAAGAAGCGATGAAGGGCCATTAACAAAGTTGATATACTCACTTTTCTAGAGTCACATCGCCAGCGCGAGCGAAGAAGCCTTCGACAAGTCGGTAATTGTCACTAATAGCCGCCCTCTTCCCTCAACTCCAACCATAATGCTCACAACTGCCAACGGATTGGGATACTACACAAGTGCATGATCATGTGAACCTTCAAGCAAGTTGGCCACCCAAAATTTGACATCTACTGCTCCAATGCAAAGGTGGCCTAAGGTACATGGGTCACCACAAGGACACCTGAACATAATCCCTTCCACTTTGCTCTCGAGTCAGGTCAAAATGCACGAACCAGGAATTGTGGTCCCAAAGCGGCGAGAATAATCTTGGATGTGCAGGGATCAGTCTCGCTTCCAGCAATCAGCGTAGGAAAGGCGGAGAGATGTCAACCCAAGGAGCGGCACATTGGGCGCTCAGAAGCTCATGGGGAGAAAGCAGGAGCGAGTGAGAAGAGGCGTTTGCCCTTTTGTATGGCAGCTATAGCTATTTTTGTTGCCTCAAATGGCTGATCTGTTCAGGCAGTACTTTCGGTCGAGAGCAAACGCATGCAATCGTAGAATTCAGTCCAACCACCTCGGTCGTTTGACTCCCTGGCAATCCATTCATCCTCGGAATGGGGTTTGCGTTCCGCTAGCTATGGGACCGGAAGAACTTTCAAGAGATTGTCATACATTTCTCGCAACTCGTATCCGACTCGGAACTTAAGTCGAGTCCACATTTATCTCTTACACCCTTTGAGGACTAGAGTTCAAGAAGAGAAACTGCATCATGCCAAGCCGTTGAGCATAAGACGGCCTCCTGTTGTAGTGCACTTTAATCTTACCAGCAGATGCTCAGTTAACCACAGTATGCGCCCACGAGATGTCAAGCTGATTACTGAATCCCGAAACTCGCCCAACCTACAGCTGCACACCCACAATCACCACGTGGAACGACTCATCATGCACACCAGCGAACCTGGGAGCTTTGGGCCTTCGGCCAACCCCAATTTTCACTGTCGAATTAATCTGCGGCATCTTCGAGGCGCTTCATCGCAAGTTCACGCTGTCCGTGGTTTTTGTCGTTCAGTGGAGGTCTGCATTTTTCTGAGGCATCTTGCAACACCTTCCGTCATTTATCATGGCATTTGGAACATGGTGGATTCAGGCCTCCGTTAGCCCACTTTCCTAATACTCTCTTGGTAAGGCCACAACCGTACAGGGGCCACGTACGACCTGAATTATGACAAACGAGAAGGACTAGAGCCTTGGCGGCGGCTCGATCACGCATGCCGTACATCAAAGGATACGGCATAAGGGGGTGGGCGCACCATCTGCGTACCCAATCACAAGGTGACCTGAGCTTGTTTAACACGCATTTCATGATGTTACCTCGTAAAGCTGAAAAATGTGTTGGATCGAGGTAGTTCTGAGACAGCACAATCACCTCAAAGCTCAGATCACGCACATCCTTCCTTCTCTGGCTTTGTAAAATCTCAGGTCAGCGGAGGATTAAGACAGCACCAGATACGAGTGTGTCCTGGGAAGCACGGAGCTCCACTCCTCATGCCGGTACTTTTAATGTGGTTGATTCTAATGGATCCTTCAATCTCGTGTCTCATCGAACATAGTGGAAAGGAATAAACCATCAGATATCTGAGGGTCATCTCGATAGGATCTGCTGACCGTCCGGCCCGGGACAGCCTTCATCACGACAATCGCTATATCCATCCAATATACTCATGGGACACCCCGAAAGCACTCAGCAGCGTACAAGCCCAGTGATACCTCCGTTCTATTATGATTCGTTCGTATCTTTTCCCAATCACCGTGCCTCGTTGTTACTTTTCCCATTCACTATGATCATTCAACCCAATTACCACATGATTAGCTATTTACGATAGCGCCCGACTCTTGATTATGTAGTGTTTCTTTTTCTCAGTTCCGTGGACTCGTCGGGAGTTTTGCCTATCTGCCCTGGCTCAACTCCCTGTTATGTACTATACGTAGTTATCACGCCCTCCCCGTTTCTTATCTGTATTTTTCCCTGCGGCCGTCGATTTGTATGTCACGGAATACAGTAGAGTTTTGTTTTTTTAAAAAAAGCCCAGTGATACCCAAAAGAGGTGACTGAGATGGAAGATGTCGTAATAAAATACCCAGGGCCACAACATGGAGGATGTGATGTGAAGAGATATAATACGATGAGAACCTGAAGAATCCGTGCCTAGTATGCAAATAATATCAGTACAAGTGTTGTTCTGGTTATCCTGTTATCCAAAGAGAGAAAAAGTCCTGATGCGACATACAATAACACATCCGATGACATAAACAAAAAAAATGATGGGAGTCCTGAAAGCGATAACAATATCGTTCATTGTTCAAGAACTTGCGGTCCTTGAAATATTTGGGGATCAACACGTTCTGTGGGTGGAGTGATGTGTGGAGTTGGGGTTTCTACCTTTGTAGCTCCGACTGGCTTCCCTTTCCAAGGCATAGCGGAAAACGTGAACCATCCAAAGACTGCCATAAGGAATTGAGCTATCCAAGCTACATCTAGACCAGTCCCAAGTCTTGGACGTAGCTGGAGCACCAGAACGACGGCAAAAGGTGAGGGTGGCAGCTTGAAGCGGAATCTTGCTGGTTTAGGTACGGCCTCTGCTTGGCCAGCCGTAGCTTGCGTTTCATCTCGTACAAGTACGTCATTTGTCCCCTCAATCGCCTCGGTGGATTCGGGTTTGGCTTTTGCACGTAGCTTGAGCTCTGAACCCTTTGGTTCGTTAACTTCTATCCCCGTAGCGAAGGCCATCGAGGCCAAGACGGGGTCCGTGGCCGGCAGCGGACTTGATTGGGATAATGTCGGAGCATGCGCAGCGTGCTCTGGACCTGTGACTAATAGTGAAGAAGTTGAGCTAGTCGATAGACATTCACCATCAAGGGGCGAAAAAATCGGAAACGATTTGCTCGTCGATAGAGAAGAATCGATGTGAGATTTGTCAAAGTCCGGCTCAGTAGCAGTGATATCATCTTGGATTTTCCCTTCCGCCTTCGGTTGGGAGACTGCTACGGATGGAACGACAGTTGAACAAGAGCTTGATCCCGAGGACGACCGATGAATACCCTCTGACATGGGTAGATTGAATGAAGGGAAGGGCGGAGATGCCGGTGGTGTCGGTGTTTGAGACACAGGAGACATGGGCTGAGAGGCCGGCACCGCTTTATCACGGACTTCCGAAGATGTGACCGTTGGAGAAGATAAGCCAGACCCTGAGGCGTACGATGCTACGGGAGTGAGAAGCACTCCTAGAGGGTAGATGGGGGAGATGGGGGAAATGGAATGGGTAGACAATAGAGAAGGGGTAGTATGGTTTGGAAGGGGCACTTCGTCTGGGTCCGCAATCTGTATTTCTTTAATTACATTTGGAGTAGCGTCTTTGACCGGCGAATGATACTCAGGAGGTTGGGCGGGGCCAAAAAATTCTTCCAATATTACCGTGAATTCCATAAAATTGTCATTATCGTTGACCGTAGTCGAGGGGAAGCGTGGTCTGATTCGTGGAGATGACGATTCTGGATCTAACTGTACCGACTTGAATGGTCCAGGTAGCGAAGATGATTCACTGGTAGGTGATGCAGCAAGGGTCATCTCACCAGGTGACGAAGTAAGAGGACTGTCGAACAAAACAAACCTAACGGTTGGGGAATCTTGGCGATCATCGGGGGTAACCCCTTTTCCTTGCTCAATGAAAGAGGTATCCAGTGCCAAAGATGGACGCAAGAAAGCGGCAGTTTGAGCGGTATCGTCCTGTATATTCCAAAAATCTTCACTCTCGGCGACACTTTCGCGTTTAACACAGGTCAAGTGAGTCGCTGTGTTAGTTTCTGAAAACCAGGGGGAGTTAGCAACTTCATCGGGAACCCTCTCTGGCCCCTTCACCCTATCACGCTCCCAATTGTGCTCTTCCTGTTCCCAACTACTTTGATCGACGTCTGGGAATAGGGATTTCGCTTTGATCAAAGGGGTGGGCAAAATGACATCAATTCCTTCCATGAATGGCGAAGGAGCTGTGAGAGGGGAGAAAATGGGGGAACTGGGCTCTTCCCCATCACCATACCCTGGTACGTTCAGGTAAAAGGATGAGGGGAAGGTGGCATCCACGGTGAAGTTGCTGTCGAGTTCGGGGGAAGAGGGCTCATCTGTCGACAAAACAGCAGAAACCTCCGTCTTTGGAGAGGGATGAACATGCAAGAGGTCTGAGAATGGGTCATCTGTATCGGGACTGAGTAGCATGCCAGGACCAATCAACCCATTTTCCAGGTCGATTAGATCATCATCCACGATCCGATAAACCGATAAACCGCGGTCCATACGCTGAGCGGTTTCTCGGATATACAAAACCTGTTTGTCCTCTTCCGCTGCACCTCCAACATCACAGCGAGAGTCGTAAGGCGGCATCGAAGGTAACAGTGCGATATCTTGCGCTTCTAGGGGAACGTCGCTTTCTGCCGATGTATCGGATGACAGAGAACTACGTCCCAGCACCAGATCATTGATAACACCGATCAACGGTGTATACTCTTCCTCTCTCCCTTGTGTAGCTTGACCACCTGTGCCTCCAAGGTGAATACCATAATTACCCCATTTATTGATGTCATTGCCTTTCCTGGAATCGTTGAACCTCGCGACATCCACCGTGGGCTCTCCACAAGTTGTATTGAGCTTCCATTGCATCTTATCCTTTGCCAGGTCCAATGCTGTACGAAGACCTAAACCAGGGGTTCTTGGGGTACCCAGGTTGCTCTTGGTTGCTGTGCTGTTGTTCGACGAGTCTGGGGGGAAAATAGAGAGTGCATAGGTGGCAGAATTGCTTGAAGGCGGCAAAGCCGAAGTAAGATGTGATGTTGATGGAGGCGAGAAATTGATGAGAGCGGTTGGTGGAGGGGAGGTTAAAGATGAAAGAGGCGAGTTTAGGAATGAGGAATACGGCCTTTGTGATGTCAAGCTAAGCCTTATTGGTGACAAGCGTGGTGCGCCACCCATTGAGCTGTTCCGCCGTTTTTCAGGAAACAACGGATGCAAATCCACAAGGCGTATGGACTCTCCATATTCGGGCGTAGGCAATGGCATGGCATAGTCATATAAGTGTCTCCGTTTGGACGGGGAAGCGGCTGGAATAGGTAAGCGCTCGAATGAAGTAGTCCGAGCAATACTTTTGGGTCTCTCAATTTGATTTAGTGGGGGAGCTGAACCTGGCCGTTGCGGCAGGTCACAACCGACATTGCTCTGCCCTACCCATATGCCAAGAGCGGGTGGATTATTCCTTAGTACTGGATCGGGTGTCGGTATGTTGTGTTGTGACATCGACATAGGCAGCAACTCGGACTCAGTGAGTTCCAAGACTCCTGGTCGAGTGATTGTCATTTTTCGCAGGGTTTGCACTAAGCGTCGGAATATATAAACGAAAGGAAAGAGAACGAATGATATCGAAAGGAATGAAAGGAGGGGAAGAATGGCTCCGGCGGGCGGGGGCAATGTGATAATACGCTTGTTGGCTTCCGTAGTTGATGGAAGTGAATCGTCATTTGCAGAGGTAAGGGCTGATGGGCGCTCATGAATATAGAGTTCATCATTAGGGTTTGCCCTATGGAATAGTTAGAGTCGCCGTTGCTGAGCGATGTCAGTGACATACCGGGAATTAATAAGCACCAGGCCTTCATATACTTGGGCTACAATGGGATTTGAGCTGTTGATAGTGGAAGGTTAGTATGCGACATAACACAGCATAAAGCAGACATACTCTTCCGAATTTAGTGAGGGTGTTGCACAGACGATGGAGAGAGAAAGCGAAAAACAAAATAAAAGAATTAAAAACATAGAATACGACGACTGAGCAGAAATGGGTGACATCTTGTTAAGCTAGGGCCAGGAGATAGTGAGGAGAGCAGGGGATATGCTCCTCGTAGACGATGGGTAGAAGACCAACTGCGGTTGGCCAGTTTTGGCCAACTGGAGGTCAATTGCCTTGTGCAAAACACGAGGCATTCGGCAACTCACCACACGTGGCGATAGCCGCCGTACAACTTACCTTACTTCAGGGCACAAGAACCACTCGAAAGCAACGACACACTTCGATCCCAGATGGTGGCGTTGACCTGATCACGACGTGTCCCAGACGTCATACTTGACGAGCCAGGGCTGCCAGCAGACAATGCAGACTTGGATGAAAAGCTTGGTCCTGGGCGAGCGTGAGGGACATGAATTAGTGAGTGTGAAGACACGGTGGAGCAATTTACACGGTCATCCACAATTTCGACACAGACAGTCGCCTCGAATTGTCTGTTTTGTGTAGCGGTCGAATGGGTCACGGGAATCGGGGGTTCAACTCCCGAGGCAATTATACAGTCTTTTTCTCCTACTTCTCGTTGTGACGCTCATCTACTCCATTATCACGAAGTTCATTTAGTTGAGGCGGAGGAGTTTCGTCTCCCTTGATTGTCTCACCACTTTGAAGGAGTTCGGAGAAGGATAACTTGTTCTTTCCCACGACGCCACATTCGCCATACCGCAGGTTACCTCCAGCATGCCGCACAGTCACCACTCTCATTCTGGCCAGTTTTGCAAGCATGCATCGGGAACGCTAGAAGAGGTTGTCCTTGAGGCTATCCGCCAAGGTTTTGAGGTTTTCGGTTTGAGTGAGCACTCTCCCCGATACAGGGTAACCGACCTATATCCCGAAGAGGTAAATAATTCAACGATCTGGTGAACCGAGTACTGAGTTTTGACACAGGGCGATCTGACTGCCGAAGCATTAATACGACAATACGAAGGCTTCCTTGATGAGGCCCATCGTCTCAAGCAGAAATACGCGTCCCAGATTTCTCTCTTAGTCGGAATAGAAACGGAGCTGATTGAGAGCACCGATCTCGCCCATCTGGAGGCTTTGCTCCGCAAACACGGCTCTCGCATACAATATATCGTTGGTTCTATTCACCACGTCAATGGCATTGCCATCGACTTTGACCCGCCCACCTTTCGCGAAGCGTTGTCCAGCCTGCGGTGCGAAACCGAATATCAAGCACAGGAAATGTTTTTAGTCAAATATTTTCAGGGGCAATATGACTTGTTACGCCACTTTCAGCCTGAAATCGTCGGACACTTCGACCTCTGCCGACTATATAATCCCGATTTGAATCTCGAGCGATATCCCCAGGCGTGGCAGTTAATTGAGCGTAATGTGCACTATGCCATCGGATATGGTGCGCTGTTTGAGGTCAATGCCGCCGCATTTAGAAAGCAATGGGACACTGCTTACCCGGGCAAGGGCGTTATTGATGTATGTGGAATTCGGGCTCTCACAATTTACACACACTATGACCAGTTATGACCAATAGCTGATTCTGAGACTTGGCGGAAGGCTTGCCTTGTCCGATGATAGCCACGGTCCGCTTGCCGTTGGATTAAATTACGACAGGCTAGCGAAGTACCTGGAATCTCTCGGTGTCGAAGATCTCTGGTATCTCTCGAATGCCGACACTGTCAATCACGCCGGAAGATACGTGGAAGCTGTCAAGCTCTCCGGCAATTGGAGGGATCACCCCTACTGGAAATCTAGTTCACAATGAAGCTTTTGCACAGCAACGTCATTACCGGATTACCGAGTTGGTATTATAGTGTGTTTCGCTCGTCCTTGTTCGCGTACTCATATTGCGTATGGCCTTGAACACAGGAAACTATTCCCCCTCTTCGGTTACGCAGCTTTGAGTTTTAGTGTGGACACTGATATCTTACTCGGCCCCTACGTGTCGGCCCTCGGGCTAAAGCACACGATCGTGAACATCCGTTTCGTCATTCTGGGCGCATAGGGAATTTGACTAAAGCTTTCGTAAATTATCATGACCAAAGACAACCTTTCCATCGTCCCCGTCGTAAGACAGAGCCTGCGCCCTCCCAAGCATAATAGAACTTTTTCCAAATTAAATACTTCCTTTTCTACTCTTCTCTCATCACACGGCTCTAAATCGGTTCTGCATGCGGAGCTGGTCCGAAAATCAGGGAGATGTTACCCAACCTGTGCGTCCGAGCTCGTACCTTTCGGCTTCTGGCCCACCCACAAGACACTATGGGTTCGCGATATCTACGATATTCATCAGAAATTTAGCCTGATCATATGCAAGGAGAATGTCATAGCATCACACCATATCCAGAGTTTAAGGTCTCGCCTCTCTTACATTTGCACATCCCCTTATACACTTCTCTTTGCGATTTTCTCCCGAATGACATTGTGGCGATTAAGATCTCACTTTTCGTCACCATTCTGTAGAGCTCCTGAGATCCTCGGAGCGCGTCATTGATGGTCATAGCCGTGTCCCATAGCCTTTACTCAATCACAGATTCTAAATTCGTTTCTGGGACTCAGACGGCCATATTGGACTCGGTAATTCGGGAGAATATGGATAATGCTATTCATTCAAAGCAGTTTCATATCCGTCCCTTGCGAGTGGCCGTGCATTCTAGTCCTCGAATGATCTTCGCAGGAGCAATGATGGATGGTATAAAATGGGAAGCCCCTGAAGGCATACTCATTAAACACCACCAATTTGACCCTCTCTACTCTTTCAAGATCTTTACCCTCCTCTACGTATCTCCTATTCGCAAAGCTTACTCTGCTCTTGATCGGCCAACGTTAAGAAACCGAGTATTTTGGAATGTGCTATAGAGAAGTCGACACCATCGAGCATGTTTGTGGTCATCATAAACCATTATCGAATGAGCGAGTCAGTAATCTTATTTGCTTTTTCGTCTTGTGTTCTCACCTGAAGGACACGATTTATGTCTCAGAGAGTGGATTGCGGGTCAAGTTCATGCCGCTACAGCACCTGTCACCCTTCTACCTGTCCTTCATGCGCGACTAGTTGCATGCAATGGTACGACGCTAGCTGTTTTTATGACATCTGCACATATTGAACGACGCCTGTCGCCTTTCTTTGCAGGCTGAGGCCAGCACAATACAAGGCGAGGGAGAGGTCTCAGAGTATTTGTCAAGAATGCAAACGACGATTGAATGGCGTCCAGTGACATACTAGAATGAAAATTACGGCCGATCAATACCGTGCGGCGTTATAGACTCGTCGGCCACGCACTGAGCGATCTTCATACACGGTTTTGTGTTACGAATGTCACCGAAGTCTTCGAGGAGGCAGGAGAGTCTTCAACAGGCACTACTTAGCTATAGTCAAAGCTTTGGTCCGTCGCATGCTATCTACCCAGTGTGCCGCTGTATAGATCACTGTAGGTCTCGTAGGGCAGAATGTCGACTCTGTCGAGTAGTATGTTGAATGCCAGTAGTTCCAGCTCTGAGCCGCTCCCCGTTGCCAATGATACACGCATCCCGTTTGGTAAGCAACTGCACCCATCACCCCCGTTAGTGACCTTAGCTCTTCTGGTATGCATCAATTGCTTAAATTTTCACCAACCCCGCAAACTCCTCTCGCGTTCGAAGTATAACGACCAACCAAAGACACTTCTCGTCTTATACCATAGGAGCAGCCACCAGTGGTCAATGGCCATGCGAACCAACTGCAGATAACCCACGCCTGAAACCATCCTCGCGGAAAGCTGGCTCATAGCTCTTCTCAGCACCATCTCTCGGCTACAAATACGCAACCCCGCCGTAATACATGATCCTCTCCACCAATCTACCCAAGAGGTTGAATGACTAGGAGTGGCTCTGGTAAACGCGTACCACAAAAGGACGAGGTCCGCTGAGATTTAAGCCGGTTAAAGCTGGAATAAATCCTCCTTGTCTCTTTGTCCTAGGGACCACTTGGGCGTGTGGGAGGGGAGATGCGAAGCTGCATTGCTGCGTAGCGCTTCAAATCGATCAAATGTGATAATGGGGCGGTAGAGGAAAAGGGTTTTGGAAGCACGTACAAGTATTTTACAGCCCGCTTAGGTCGGGTAGTCTTATATATGTCGGACCTAGCGGGTACACCACGCCCAGAAGAAACTCCTGACGTCTATTCTGAATATAGCTAGCACGGGTGCTATCACGTCCCTTCTGAGTAATGGTCTGCAGCATTAAGATACCGGATTGTGCATGCCAGTTGTCACGGATAGCGTGAATCGTTGATTATGTCAGGCTCGGAAGACTTGACCATACTCGACAGCTCTTTGAGCACCATCAACAGTCAGTCAAGCAACTCTTTTCCGAGCATCGACAGTAAACTTACTTAAATGAGACTGTCAATGGATCCGATTCAAACGTGGAACTCACATGATTACAAGACGCCTACGTGTTCCAACAGCAGAAACACGAAAGTTCACGAAAGTGCCAGAGATGTTGCTCTCAGCATTTTTAATGGCTTTGCGATGTGGCAACCAGTACGGTAGTAAGGGATTTTGTGTGTAGTGATGTCGCGTTCACGTGATTTCGTGGGGGAACGAATGAGATCCGGGGCATTTTATTTACTGAACCGCAAAGTACTTTCGTCTTTACCTCCACCATGCTACGGCTCAAGTTCGTGCGGCCGTATCGCATACCTACGGTAGTATTTGGTCGTTCAAGACAGTTGCACGCATCCGTTGCAAGGTATAACGCTAGTGGTGAATATTTCAACCCAGCTGAAATCGAACGGGCGGAGGATGAAGTAGACGTTTGCATTGTTGGAGGCGGTCCTGCTGGCTTGAGCGCTGCTATCCGACTAAAACAACTGGAAAGGGAAAAAGGGAAGGACATTCGTGTCGTAGTTCTGGAGAAGGGAGGTGAAGCAGGTGAGTCTGAGCATCAAGGCAAATTGGTCGGATCCTGAATGCGTATTTTAGGTTCTCACATCGTATCTGGAGCTATAATCGAGCCCAGAGGGCTGGACGAACTACTACCTAACTGGGATTCTCGGCCAGATCATCCCCTTCAGCAGCCAGTGACATCCTCCCGGATGATCTACCTCTCGAAGAACTACACCTTCCCTCTACCTCATCCACCTCAACTATCAAATCGTGGCAACTATATTACCACTTTGTCTGGGGTCACTCGATGGTTGGCTACTATAGCTGAAGAAGAATACGGTGTGGAGATATATCCTGGGTTCGCTGGTTCACAACTTTTGTACTCGGACACGGAAGACGCAGTTGACAATGGGGGCAACAAAGTGAAGAGTGTGCAGGGTGTCATCACCAATGAGGTTGGTCTCACTAGGGACTTTAAAATGAAGTCATCGTTCGAACCCGGAATGGCCTTTAGGTCCAAGGTCACCTTGCTCGCCGAGGGTGCTCATGGTTCCTTGTCCAAGTCGGCTATTACCAAGTATCAGCTGAATAAGGAGTCCCAGCCCCAGACTTACGGAATGGGAGTTAAGGAGGTATGGCGGGTGGATCCTGAGCAGTACCGTCCAGGAGCAGTGATCCACACCCTGGGTTGGCCATCGGCTTGGGATCTATATGCTGGAGGTTTTGCATACCACATGCATGGTGGCCTTGTGAGCTTGGGCCTCGTCATTGGACTTGACTACAAGAATCCCTACTTATCGCCATATAGAGAATTGCAAGTAAGCATCGTTTTTTTGCTTATCTCACCTGGTACTGACTGTTTTGCAGAAACTGAAGCATCACCCGTATTTCCGAAAGCTACTTAGCGGTTCTTCGGAAAGGCTGGCGTATGGAGCTCGGATCATCAATGAAGGTGGTCTGCAGTCTGTTCCTACGCTTCACTTCCCTGGTGGTGCCTTAATTGGATGCTCTGCCGGCTTTGTTAACGTGGCGAAGATTAAAGGCACGCACAATGCCATCAAGAGTGGCATGTTGGCAGCCGAGTCAGCATTTGACGTTGTTCACCCAAATACTGGCGAAGCAGCAGCTAGTGATGCTCCTGCAGATCTTAGCTCATACAATACTGCCCTCCGTAAATCATGGGTGTGGTCGGATCTATATGAGGTCCGCAACATTCGACCTTCATTCAACACAAGCCTCGGCGTTTGGGGAGGTGTGCTATATTCAGGTATAGATACTATACTTTTCAAAGGAAATGTCCCTTGGACATTCAAGTTTTCGGATAAGAGTGGTGCTGAGATGGTGTGCGGGATTTGTTATAGTTCTGGATGGAAACTCATCTGAATTTCTAGGGTGGCTACTCTTTGGACTCTAAGCACACTGAACCAGCTTCCAAACACAACGAAATTGACTACCCGCCTTTTGAGCCTGGTTTATCGACCGATATCTTGACCAGCGTGGCGTTAACTGGTACCAATCACGCTGAGGATCAACCAATTCATCTGCGTGTAGATGGTGGGGGACCTGCGAAGATTGGAGGATCACAAGCCGCTCAAACGACAGATATCACGGATCCAAAAAGACAAGAGCAGTTGCGCGACATGCGTCGTCATCACGTTAAAGTAAATGTTGGCGAGTACGCTGGCTTGCTGGGGCATGCCTGTCCTGCCGCTGTTTACGAATACGTTGACGAGGATCCGGTATGTGTAACGTTTGTTCTCTAGCCGAGTTTTACTCACTTGTCTCATATTCCCAGGTGGTGAAGGATACAGACAAAAGCGATGGATGGAAAGGGAAGAAGCTTGTCATCAACTCTCAGGCATGTCACGTTCTTGATCACATTCAAAACGGTATTAATTCGATACTGGCAGAATTGTATCCATTGCAAGCTCTGCGATGTAAAGGTACCCACACAAGACATTACATGGACTGTACCCGAAGGTGGTGGTGGTCCTAAGTATAGTGAGTGGAGGGATTTTCATGTTCATGGCATGTCTAACGTCCCACTAGCTCTTACATAGTTCACTCCTCTCATTTCCTTGAGACCATAAATCTGCCCCATTAAAGCTGAAGCACCCTAATTTACGATCCCATGGTTGCCAAAAGCAGAGTATACGTATGGCTCATTTATAACGATCTATATGATCATGAGCAAACTATTCGGGTATAGCGGGTAGATATAACCAAACAATGCACGCCTCATGGCTTCCGCTTTCCATCCTGCTTGTTCTCTTCGATGTCGAAAGTTTCGACTTCCGCGCCGTCCACACTGGCTGACGATGCCTTTCAACTTTACGATCTCAGGGTTGAGGTTTTCTGTCCTTCAGGTGCCCGTATCATGTGTGGTGCCAAAGAAGGGGATTTCTTCACTCTCGAAGGAGAGATGCTCTATCTCCCGCCGGGTCAAGGGATCTCTGTCTATTCCTTAGGAAAGTAATCCCTGCATCCTCATGTTCGAAATTTGGCGCGAGGTTGTGCAGTTCTGATGCGACAGTTTCGTTGGGATTTATTCTCCTGCGGCTAAACACCAACTTATTGCTCGATCTTTGAGTACTGTCACGTTCAACTTACACTAGATCACAGGTTCCGTTCTACCGCTTTTGGCGGCAAAACAACGGCCTACGCATACCAATGACTGGATGACTACGGATGCAGAGATCGCTTGTCCGGATCCGCATTGCCCGTCGAGACTCAAGATCATTAGGACCGGGTTGAGGACCTTTCGTCATGGCGATGTGACAGTTGTTCCACTGCCACGAGCTACTGAACAAGATGCGAAATAGACACTTTGATGATGCATTGTATGTCTGTCGGCGGTTGGCGATGTTAGCCCAGTTTGAGGAGTCAGAGATGGCATCCTGGTGGGAAGGTGATATACTTAAGGTGCTTTAATGATAAAGGGTCGATATAAAGCTCTTGGTGCGCATGTATTGCTTCTGATTTGTCCGGCCTTGAGATAGACAACGAATTACGGTTGTTGCCAACTACTTTAATCTCATTCTGATAACTTTGCCGTCGGCTTTCGTATGCTCTTCCTTCCTTCAGCCTTGTGATGGGTTACGGAAGCCGGGTTTATTGTGGGAGTCGTGGTGCCAAGGATTGGAAATGAGTCGTAGTGAACGAATGATGAAATTTAAAGCTCCATGCTGATTAGCAGTGACGAAGGTATCATGGATACGGTGACCAGCTTGGAACGAATTCAGTGGGGCTCGACCTTAAGGCTACGCTCGTCTTGGCATATCGAGTCGAACCAGCGAGGTGAGTAGTCATTTGCGCACAATCAGGGACAATGCATTCACCACTTTAATTCCACCTCTGGGATTATAGGTGCAATTTTATTAGTCCCTTCACCTTAGTACCACGCTGGACGAGTTCTCCTGATTAATTCGCTTTTCGTAACATCTGATGCTTGTAGGGCTGGATGCGGATCAAAGACTGGCTGATGGGTGTGGCGGAAGGGGTCCATGTTGTCACCTCACTGCCATCATCTAAAGTTCGGGATCGACCACCCTGAACCTCATTAATCAGCCGTTGTGAGCGGAACTATCAGTAAGCGAATAGTTTGTGTATACATGACTCCTCGTTGTGGTCTTGTTCTGAGGGCTAATAGACTCAGATATGCCAACACCCCGTATCCAACGACATACCCGGGACCGTGTAGTTCTCGTTTGAACCTGCCCATGTTCATGGTGCCATCTAGTCTGTGTACAACCACGTTTCACACTCGAGATGCATTGAGAACTTCGCTGGGCAGGAGACCGAGGCACGGCGATCACAGCTGCCAACTAAAATACTCGTATGACCGTCTTCTCATAGGCTAGGAGTCGGTGGCGGGGTGTCATTCCGAGATTATCAATCAGGCCCGGAACACCGGAAGGTAGAAATGAAGCACCTCACTAATCCTCACAAATTACTGACCCATTTCATTCAATTCGACACGGCCTGTGACCCGTGACAAAATTGGCGAAATGGAATTTTCGACACACCGGTGGGACCGCGGTGACACACCGAAAATTTCGACATATTCGATAGGCCACAGCGCCGAATTTTGAGCTTGAAAGGCAGTCATTCACTGATGTTGGTCCAGGAATTTCGACAGTCACCCTCGTGACGCCGGACAAGCGTGACAAGGCCTCTGGACGCGTGACGTGTCGATTTGAACGAAATGCCACAGTATCTGTTGTATTGCCCCAGGGCTAAATATTCCGGGACAGAAATGTTGAACTCACCCCGGTGTGTTCCCAAGGGCATGCTGAAAGTCGGGGTGGCAGTGGATAGTACTCCGGATCCCAGGTAAGGTGCTTCCAGCCGCAGCATACCGCTGTCACCTGAGCGAACTTTTGATACCTCTGTCACACACGTAGGTAAGGTTGATCCTTGCATGTCCACCGGACAGAGTAAATTATATTACAATCGCAGCGTCAGTGATTTGGTACTCAACAAAGAAACTAGCGTCAACAAATCCATACTGTACATAAGCCAAGTAGCATGTAGAGCAACCGTTCAAAATACCATGAAGAGAAAAAGACTGAATATGAGAGGGTCTACAGCTTTGACTGAGCAGGCTGCATCCTGTTCAGGAACGCCGAAGCTACTAGCCGACCTGTATCTTTATCGACGATCTATTTAAAACGTGCTGTCAATCGACCGCATGGCGCATACGAAAATTCACTGGGCCTACCTCACACCGAGCACTCATGACACGCCCCCCTACGGATATTGAAGTACTTTCAATGCTCAACCGTGATCCCCTACAGAACATAATCAGTTTATGTCCACATGGACTAAAAGTGATGCGTACAGGGAGGCTGGAGCATGGAAGAGAACATTCATTGATTGTGTGACCCCAACACGGTTTGTGCTCTGTACTACACCCAAGACGACCAACGGTGTGCTACAGCAGCTACATTTCGGTCCAACTGCCGTTAGCCGAGAAGCTCCAGATGCTGAAGGGACTTACTTGTCAATTATGTATCCGATGCACGCACCGTGTAACACACCAGCGCCATTGAGCATATCTATCGGCGACTCCATAGTGAGGCCTTATTCGATTGCAACTATGACAACGACTTACGTTTTGTCACAACGACTTCTGCCACGGTTGTTGCTTCCAGACGGCCGTGACGCTCCATTAGACGGTCGATGCTGACATTTGTAAATCTGACACTCATTCCGGCTTTATATCCGAAACAATCCTCATCTCCTACTCCATAAGCAAAATAGGTGTTTAAGATCAACTGCTTGACATGGTCGGACGCATTCCCCCCAATCGTTGATGCATCCCCGTGATTGGGCAATGAGGCTGGATCAACCCATGCAGTAGATGAAGACAACTTTGATTTATGTGAGGCCGGGGTTGAGGTTGATGGGATAAGCGACGCAGAGCCAGCTGAAGCTTCTTGATTTCGAGAGGTCGACATGCCTAGTGTAGTATGGGGTTGAGGAGAAGGGTGTGATTGAATGGAGAGGGGGCGAGATTACAGGATTGATCTTCCGTTCTTAAAGCAATTAAATCGCAAAATGCCTCTTATTATTTCTGCCTGCGATGATACGCCAGAGCACGTGCGAGGAGCGCAGAGATGGCTGTATCAAGATTGGGAATTCCTGCACCCCGTCATTCTGGTAAATATCCCATAAAACCCCGAGTGGAATTTCTGCGGATCCCTGCGGGAGATGTAGACGGCCTCTAAAGCGCATGTTGCTATCCGGTAAGAGGCTTACATCTAGAAGATCCAGAAGCATGAAGCGTATCGATGGCCTGGCTGTAGGCTGACGATTCTAATGCGAAAGTTGCATCTTCCACATAGGCGTTTCATGGTATTTAGGAAGAACGAGGGAACCAGCACGCTGATGTCCGAGTCCCATAATTTTGAGACAAAGGCGAGATCTAGAAACAAAACCAGCTGTATATGTGACGTGTTGAGAGTTATTGATGCCGGTGTCTCACGCAACAAATTTAAAATGGCGACCATAATCTCTTTACTTGTCGTTGGAATTTATCCAATTGGGTGCTATCCCTCTGGATCAATGTGTCAGTGTCGATGGTTGATTATGAGCCAACCATTTCTATGCCCCCGGCACTAACTGACCAGGCAATTAATTCTATCACTCACTGAAGTCGTCCCAGCCTGATAGCACCGGCGCCATCTAAAGCATTCTGGACAGAAACTCTCATATAGGCTACTATCCTCCAATTAAGCTCATTGGCTCTAGTGTACCCGGGGTCGCCTTCTGGTCCTTGATTGTACGTGTCTGCTACTATCAAGGCAAAAGGAACATCACAGCGGGGCAACCTAGAAGGCTTGTATTGGCTTCTTCGACCCATCCTTGACTACTTAAGCCAGAGTTCGCTCGATTTTCTCTATATACTTCACAGTTCAAGCTTAAGCACAGCAGGGTCATGAGATCACTTGATTGACGTATGTTTTGTTCCAGCGTTCGCCTATCTTCCGCTGGAACCACGGAAGTTGCCGTCTGCCATGAGCGTGCATATAATGTGGTATATCCGTCGGTGAAAGAAATGCTACCATGTCACGCACAATATATAGTGTAGGATACAATAGCCACGTTATCACTGTAGCCTACTGATTTTGGGCGCAGTAACTGACAGCTTGTCATCTGCCAGCATTAAGCCGCGACACTCGACACAATCCCCAAGTATGATTCAACCATAGAGTGGTAATAGGGGTTCAAATGTGTTCTAGTGCTCCCCCGGCGGAGGGGACGATGAACCTTAAATTCGGCCGCTTCCGCCTGACGATCACCATCCTCTGCTGGGGATCTGGTCCTAAGAGGTTGATATATGTGCAAATTGAAGATGAATCTAGATTTGGTTGCCGACTACGTTTGATCGCACCTTGAGTGTTGAACGCTCAGTCGTATTGAAATTTGTGAATATACAACTTGCATTATAACAGAAAAAATGGTACAACCAAGACGAAGTAAACGGAACAAACGAGGAGATCAAGAAGTACACGTTGGATGTTAGATACCAGGACTTAATTTGGTTCTTGGCGAGATACGCATGCGGTAGCAACCGTTGGGTACATACAGCCATTCTCTAAAAGTTAGATTAGCGGGCTGCTCTCTGTTCACCTTTGGCGTTGTCATCGAGCGACAGGACCGCTTCTCCGTATTGGTTTTTGAAAAACATTATGTCTCCTTCATCCTCAATGAAAGTGCATTGGGTGAATGACCGCCACAACGCCCAGAGTACAGGCTGGATGCAAAACACAAGATACACATCCAGATAGTCCGGTTAGTCATATGCGAGGGGAAATCGAAAGGTACAAGATAAAAAGTTCGATTACAAATTAATCCAAGATATTTCTTGTCAAGGGCTAAGGAATGTGGGTACGCACCGTCGAGTCGTAGTTATAATATTGGCCCAGAATGGGCTTGATTGCTTCTGTGACCTCGGGCAAATTATCTGGCCAAAGTAGAAACCTTCCGGTGAGAGAGGAACGGGAATCGTCGGACAGTCTGTGGAACTTACAAAATGGGATGCTCACGAAGAAGTGATGAGCGAGATGGTCGGTGCTGATCTAAAATGGATATTGGGAGGGAGTAAATGTTAGAATGGTATTCAAAGCAGATGGGAACGTGCTAATCAAATCATGACAACGTGCCTCGGGAAGAGTCCTCTGAGGCACGGACTGGAGGCGGACACGTACGTTATGGAAAAAGAATCGCCCAACCCATCCAAAGAGAGGACGATCAACAGTCGCAAGAGCGCCACGAGCAAAAGTCCATTCACTCTACAAAAAAGGAAAAAAAAGGAGTTTTTAGTGAAGGATACTATGGGATCGTTGACGAAACTCAATGGTAATTCTGTTGACTTACTTCGCGATAGTAGGGTACTGTGGGGTCACTATGCTGGAGATAGGTAAAGGTGACCATCCTGTAAGTGGTGTTAGATTCACGAGATGCTCTTCGTGATAACAAAAGCTTTTGCTTACAAGTTATGGCAAAACTAATGACGGGATTTGCGTCGGTCATTTGCGTTAATTGGCAGCTGTCGATCGTTTTGGATACTTACTAGCCAAGGCATAATATAAAACGCCAAGAGATTAGACCAACTCATGTGGTAAGCATATATTCCCAAGAGCGTGAGCATGGAGATAATTGCCACGTTCGAAACAACGATCAGATGGCCTGAAAACGTTAGATCAGTTACAGTGTTGAACTGGTTAAAGGTTCCCCATACGTTCTTTGTCCCGAAATAGAGCGGAAGACGGCCTGTAATGCTACACAACTCCATCAGAGATCAATACTTTAAGGGTGTATGAACACGACTTACGCTTGTTCCGGGTGGGTACTTGCGATTTCCCTTTCGGTTATGGCTTACGTGCAAAAGAATGGCGGCTCAATATTGAAGTGTAATAAAGGCAAAAACAAAGGAACTTACATGAGGTACAGTTGATATCCACTGCCACATCAAAGAGTCAATTAAGGTATCCCCAATAGAAGAAAGGTCAGGAGAGCCATGTGCACTCACAAGAACTGGCGGATAAACATTTTTGTAAGCGTGAAAAGTGGTGTTTCCTCTAAAACCTCTGCGTAGTTCATTCGGACCATGACCTTTCCATCACCGAGCTTAAAGTCCTTTCTTGTTGGAGGCAAATATGTCTCGTCGCGGCCAAGATGGTTGGTTCCCTTCTAAGCACAGGAATAAATCGCTAATGAAGTGCGTCTCTGACAGGCTCAAAACTCACATGATGTGTGCGATGTGTGGCTCGCCAAGCGTAGTATGGCGTCAATACGAAAGTGTGTAGCGGAACTCCAATAAGCGTGTTTACAGTGTGGTGCGGAAAAAGTGCATTGTGACCCGCCTAGAACACGGAATGCATTACCGATCCGTCCAATAAGAGAACGCTCAACTCACTTCGTGACCTAAACGATGTGTTTAGGGTTATAATTTAAGATTCGCACACAACGACCAATAAGCTCACCTAGACACCAGATACCCGCAAATGCTACGCCTTGCCAACCCCAGTACAGCACCCACAACACTGCCCTCAAGTATCCTGCCCATTCAGGCCACAAAAGTTCCTGATCAACGACAAACTCGGTGATGGCATCGATATAAGTGGCAAAAAGGTAAAACGCATAAGTAAAAGCTAAATGTCGACCAACATAAAATAAACTCTTCGGGGTCGATGATTGGAAAAGGTGTTTGGGAACTGCATCATGAAGGTCTTTCAGGGTGATATCAGGGGGTACAAAGGTTCCTTTTCGAATGCGGGCCTCATATTCAGGCCCATCTTCAAAGACTTGGTACCAAGGCATGGCTAAAGGATGGGTCTGAAGAAGGCAAACGTAGAGGCAATTGAAGGTGAGGGTTTCGGGGAAAGAAGCGTCGAGGTGCAATTTATCTCACCGGAATTAAGTGGGGAAGCTTATCAGGCATTTTCCAAAGGAAGTTCATCGGAAGCCACGCATTGAAGAAGGGAACCGTGGTGTGATCCTGACAGTAGGTGAGAAAACCCCTGGGGCAGTCAGGCGAGGATGGATATGGTATGGGGATTTGCTCCATCTTCAGCACGGATTGAAGCAGTCCGCATCATTTCTCTCGTGTTCCTGCAATTGTAGTAGAATGCGAGCTGGAGTGAGAGGCCCCAGGGGCCGCATATATCCGAAAATGGTCGATGCAACGGACGCTGTTCAAATAGATTAGTAGACAAAACAACGTACTGAAAGAGGGGTTGACTGAGCCTTGAAGAAACCCAAGACGAGCATCCCGAATAACTTCAGCTAGATGAGTATCTCCGCCGCTCCGGAACTCCACCGCTGCACACACGATCATTTCGCATAGTCAAGTTCTCGACACGCACAACGTTGAAAACCAGAGAATTCCTTCACATTTTTCTTGTTTTTATAGTCTTGTGATATTCTTCCCGTTGTTCAAGCTGATGCCTACAGAAGTCATGCAGCATGTCCAAATTGAGATTTGACATCATCATTTGGAAGTTCAGGGCGGTACTATATATATATATATATATACGAAGAGCAGCACCGGCCGCAGCTGCTACTAACGAAGTGATAGAGTAGGATCTACACTAGCAATGCTGGCCTCGGCTTGCAAGCTAGTTATAGATATTTATCATATATATATATCTACTCCGCTTCTATTTCTTTATATATTTTTATATATCAATAGCGTTGGCAGGGCGGCAGCAGCGACGTACATACTAGTCTTGGCCAAACCAACGTAGTCATATTTTATAGTTTCAAGCTGGGTACAATTGGTATATTAATTGTTCCCCTATCTAGCGAAAGAAGTCGGCAAGTTTGGGACCTGTCAACGCATGTGCCCAGATATCGGCAACTAAGGAACCTTGCTTGCCCGTACTTGCACAACTGCAATCCGAATTCATTGGGTATCGTGTAAGCGAACATGGTTTTTCTCTCCGCTTCCTCTCTTGTTCTTTTCGTCTCACGCCAATCACATTCTATTTGACTTTCCTTAGTTGTATGAACGTGCGATGAAGGTGTTCCTGTGTGTCATTCACCTGCTCTGTTATACGCATCCGATTTCTTATCAACGCAAGCCGAGATTGATTGTACTAGACGGTAAAGAGCAAAAGGAGACATGTTCGGAGATGTCGTAGATTGCCAACCTTCGATGTGCCTCATCTCGCCTGGCACAGATATTTCACGGTTTCTCGTCAATGAGTTGAAGTCGCTGGTATCAGATAGGTTGTAAAAAGAGGACACGCGCAATATGTGCAATCCACTCTGGAACTGAGACTACTCATATGCTTAAAGCGCTGGCACCTTCATCAGGGAGCTAAGTATTTACACTGAATGTTGGGATGATGAAGATCGCCAGGATTTGCTAGAACAAGTCAAAGAGGAAATCGCTACGTTGAAGTCATAGAAGTGCTTCCGCCTGGTATGGGTTTTAAGGTCCATTGGCATGCCTGTGGATGGACAAGATGAGGGCAGCGAACAAGCAGTTGTTAGCCAATGTACTAGACGGCAATCAGAATACATTGGAAATCCTTGGCTTGCAACGGTGATTCGTGTTCTCTCCAACCATCAGAACCGTTCCCCACTTGGAAATCCTTGCCTGTTTTAGAAATATCAGGTTGTATACTACTACTACTGAACGTGCAGGCTTCATACAACAAGCCAGGGAAGCCCTCGTTCATATCCCCATCCTCGAGAGTTTGGAACATCTCCTGAGAAGTGCGCGATGCAAACACTCTCTCAATTCATCCCTTACTTCTTATCTTACCTCATTCTATGGCCTCCAAGAGCTCTTGATGGGGATCCCAGACACCGAGAACCTCACAACTTTAGCAGAACAATTCATCCAAACACTGCAGAAACTGCTACCAAGCGAGCCGGTATGTATATCTGGTCGATTGGACGAAAAGTATTCATTCGATACTGTGCGGCCATCTCCAGCCCTTTTTCCTCATCACAGATACCGAGCTCGACACATGGGCTCCAGCAGGGAGAGTGTTTGACATTCCCACCATGCAGGACATGCTAACATGCTAACATGGATGGAGCGGTTCCCGGCACTTGAGTACGCCCACACTGCGAGAGGACGAACTGCTCTTCCACCGCAAGGTATTGCAAAGCAGTTAGTGACACGAACTGGTTGGTCAGAACACTGGTCGTGCTCTACAAACCCGGAAACATCGACGATTCCTGCGGGATCACAGGACAACTGATCTACTGTCTCGATACCATATCATCGTCATCCTAATCTGGAATTTAACTAAGACGGGGTTACCTCTTGAGACGTCGCATTGAGGGCTGTTATAGAGCAGTTGCCCCTCTAGTATCGCCTGTACGGTAAGCCGAATATGATATCCTTGCATGCTCTGAGCCTCATTGTTGCTATGGGTCCGGTTCAAATGCATGTGATACAGAGGTGAAATAAATTGAAGAATCGTAATACGCCAAGTACGAAAATTAATTCTGTGGACCGAGATCAGATGCTATGCTATTTCAGAAACAAACATATATGCACTCACCTCTGGTATTCGGAAAATAGTGATTTCCTATTGTAAGAGAATAAGAAGTCGGTACGGCACGAAGAACGGGGGGAAGGATATGAGGGTACGAACCTGCTGTTTGAAATATCGCCGATTCTCCTCGTCTATGAGTACAAGGTTGAGGTAATAGCGTGTGCTGAATTTCTTGTTGACATCTCGAAACGTTGGTGTTAAATCAAATCCGCCGAGGAACAATCGGATCGGAATGGTTTCACCTAAGTTGAGAAGCAGTTAGTTCGATTACATGTTAATTCTTTGGACGCAAATCAAGACATGGGTGCTCACCCCGAACCGGTGCGCCGTCCATGATTTCAAACTTTGTGATTGTTTCACTTTCGTTGTATTGATTTGGAGGGGCTCCTGTTGTTTCTCGGCGAATGATAGATAATTCCATATGTTTTATCTTTATTCGAACGAGCAGAAAGTAGATTTTCCCGACAATGACATCCTTGAGGTGGTACCTGCAGAGCATTATGTCCGGGGTGAAAGTAATAGTATATGAGACCCACTTGGACTTGTTGTACTCGAATTCGATATGCAGACAATCCTCGATACCGACTTCCATCTTAATCGAGTTGTTGCTATCTGGAGGCATACGGAATGAGTGTACCCAGATATCTCGTTCCTTCATCACGTCCGCCATTCTCCGTGATATTGTCACACGAATAAAATATCTTCTCTCTAGTCAGTTCATGGTTTGTGGGAAGTTTAAAGACTGTGCGGACCGTAGTTTGACATTAATCCCTTGGTAGCTCTCAAATTGTTTCTCAACGTTCTTAAAGTTGAATTCAAACGTCTGCGCTTGTCTCATCTCTCCTGGAGAAGCCAGCTCCTGTGATAGCGATAGGAATTCATGATGATGACCTCTGTCGTAGAACAGCTCTACCCAAATGAATGAGCTTCGTCAAACCTATGTGAGATTAGGCCGGCTTACCGATGCTCCCCACAAACTCAATCTTGATACCATCATGATTCATCTTCTTCCCATCTCTTACACGTACAGAAACCTTCAAAGAGAGCCCTAGTCAGGATCACCCAAGCAAATTGGCAAAGCGTAGCAGTATGCGACTGAACTTGTCCTCCGACTGAATCTCCGTCATAATACACCGGACATGATATGGTCTTGTCTTTTTCGCCTTTGATCTCAACTTGTTTCCTATTGTCTTCCCCGTCGAGCCTCACATCCACATCGATCGGGGCTGCGAAGAAGAACGTTGCCATCGACGGAGTGGTGGAAGGAAAGTAACGCTCCAAAAGAGTGGGCAGGGCAGCCTGTCACGCAGTGTCACACCCCAGGGCTGTGACGGAGGTAACTGCCATACTCTTTACCATCTGCTATGTCGAGCAATCACGGCTCCGAACGGTTGTCCCCTATCCAGAAGTTGCCTTTTGACGTGATGGAGAGGATATTCACCATCATATATATGGATCTGGCTCTGGAGCCCACCTTTGACCCGTTTGGAGCTCCTCTCCACCTCTCGCAGGTCAGCCGACAATGGAGGGACACTGCACTATTCCTCAATCATGATAAAGTCCGGACCTGATGTCCATCGTCAGATGCAGCGTACAAAAGCTTCCTTGGTGCGCTCAGAAAGCCACCCGTTATTCATCAAAATCGACTTGCGCGACGGTGAATGGGATCTGAATGGTTTTGGTGACGTTGTGGCACAACTCATTCCACACTCGAATGGGTGGCGGTCTTTATGCCTGAAGGCATTCATTCCTATTCATCAGTTGCTGGTGAAAGTGAAGGGTCAGCTTAATGCATTGGTCAATCTTCGCCTCGTTATTCTTACGCGCGTCATCCATTCTGAATCTGACTGGGCTGAGCTTTCCTCAGTCTATCAGCACGCTCCATCCCTGTGACTCGTCTTTGTCGATCGGGACAAGGAGCGGTTTCCACAGTTACTTTTTCCCGTAGATGACATCGAGACCTGGGAGGGGGGACCAACTAAAGCAGATCTCGAAAGCTTATATTCTCGGGCGCAGGAACTTCACACTCTAATCTTCCAGCAGCTCCCTTATCCGCGCTTTGGTGCCACAGATATAATTCCGGATGTGCAGACCTTTCGCGGGCTCACATCCCTCTCGCTGTATGTCTGCCAGGAATTTAAGCCGGTTTTTGCATGCCTTCACAATCTACGACGCCTTCGAATTCTTGTTTCGGACCAACCATTAGCAGAAGACGTTGACTCCTTCGTTAATCTGGTTACACACCTCCCCGAATCATTGACAATGTTTTCGCTTATCGGCAGTACAATAGATCTTGCTCACGTTCTGCACATCGTTCCGCAGACCAATATTACGCATTTGCAGCTGTCCTTTGGGGCTGGGGAGACTAGCGAAGACGATATCCTCACACAATTCTTGCCCGAATACGCTGACCCCTGCGTCTCACTGCCCAGTTATGGCGGATCGCAATTGCAGCTTAGATACCCATTCCCGAAGCTCCAATATCTAGCAGTCAACCAAACCCACTGTCTTGACCCAGAAGTGGAGACATTCCTGTGCTCTCGCGACCTACACGAGCGTTGTGACTTCCTGAATGAAGATTTGACGTCTAGGGTGTTGCCTCTTCGTTATGTGAACATCTCATACGGAGTAGCCTCGCAAAGAGCAAGAGACAGCAAACTTTCTGAACAAAATGGAGTCTGAGGGAGTGGCATTGAATACTTTCCCAGAAATTTATCGCGGGGTTGAGGGAATCGAAAGGCATTGTGATCAGTATCCTTAGCGTCTTTAACCAGCCTGGCAGGAGTCCAGGTCGGCTGTGATTTGTTGTCCAAGTATAAAAAGGCGGTAGTTTCTACGGAGGTGTCTAAGCAATCAAAGAAGTATTCTATGCTCTGCCGTCTCATACTATACAAAGACATTATGGCGCTCCGAGGACTGGACAGACCTGGAATTAGGTGGTGCTATGGAAACAAGCAAGTACCAACAACGCAACAATCATTGATATTCCAATTCCCATAGTTTGGTCAATACAAACAATAACACCATCAATACAACTACCTCCTCCCACTATCCTCTTTTTCCCTCACCCTCCAGGTCCCCTCCATCGACAGTCAACACTCAGCAGGCCGGTCCAGCTTTCCTCGTCCCTCTTTTATCATAAGCTCTACCTACGCAGGTCGTTCGTATTTCGTAACACACAGCCATGGCCACAAGAGATCGTTCTTCTGGTCTTGATTTCAAAGATAGGACTCTGGGACTGGAGGTTCACCCAGATATGGCCAATAATATTGCCGTTGGAGGCGTTAATAACAGCCATCTTCAACGTATGAAGACTGAGCGACAAAAGCTTCAAACGCTGCAGCGTAGCAACACCACGGCATCCGGCGCCAGTGTCTCACTGGCTAATAAGCCAATGACGATGCGTCAAAGGATTGACTTGTGGATGATCAACGAGGGTGGAAGACAGCTTTTTTTCGGAATTTGGGTCCTCCTTCATCTCCTTGTGGCTGTCTTTGGCTTCTTCCACTACCAGCTCAAGGACAACTTGGTGGGTGCTCGAGCGACATTCGGCATCACATTCAGTAAGTTGTTACAATGCGCGCTATTGTTGGCTCCGGGCTAACTGGGATTCAGCCATTGCACGTGCTGCTGCGCTTGTCCTCCATGTAGACGTTATTTTCATCCTCCTGCCCGTCTGCCGCAATTTCATCTCACTTATTCGCCGCACCCCCCTGAATGACGTTATTCCTTTCGATAAGAACATCACATTCCACAAAGCTACCGCATGGTCCATCGTCGCCGGTTCAGCTGCTCATATCGCCGCTCATATGGTCAACTTTGCCGAACTCGCCATGGCGGACCCTGACGCCAAAACCACTGGCCAGCGTGTGGTTGCGTTCCTCGCCGCAAACTTCCTTACTGGTCCAGGTGCCACCGGTTGGATCATGACGGCCTCGTTGGGTATCATGGTTTACTTCGCCATCGAGAAACGACGAAGGACACATTTCGAGCGGTTCTGGTATTCTCACCACCTCTTCATTGTCTTCTTCATTTGCTGGCAACTCCATGGAATGTTCTGCATGATCAAACCCGATAGGCCGCCATACTGCTCTTTCAACACTATCGGAGTTTTCTGGGTAAGCGGAGTCCCCTTGGCATCATTTCCTAGTGGAATCGCTTGCGGGTATAAGGTGCTGACTTGAATTGTATTAGCGCTACTGGCTCGTCGGAGGTGTTATCTGGATCATAGAACGTGTCCTGCGAGAAATCCGTTCACGACACGTCACCTACATCTCAAAAGTCATCCAACATCCCTCCGATGTCATGGAGCTTCAGATCAAAAAGGAGAAGACCACCGTCCGTGCTGGGCAATATATTTTCTTGAGTTGTCCTGAGGTTTCCTACTTCCAATGGCACCCGTTCACTCTCACCAGGTGGGTAAATTTATCCCTTTCATGCCGGGAGCTATATTCACTGATGGCCGAACCCCTCTGTTTGTTCCGTGATTTCTTTGGCACACTCCCCTTCGCTTACATCACGCACGGTCATTGTCTACCCACTCCAGTGCTCCCGAGGAGGACTATCTCTCCGTTCATATCCGTATCGTTGGTGACTTTACCCGCGCACTTTCCAAAGCTGTTGGCTGCGACTTCCCCGAGAAGGGAGCACGTGGTAAAGGCAATGATGTGCCCGCCGGTGGTAAAATCGTTGGTACGGCTGCGAACCCACCGATCAACAGAATACTACCTAGAGTTATGGTGGATGGACCTTTCGGAAGTGCCTCTGAAGACTTTTTGAAGTATGAGACTGTGCTTTTGGTGGGATCGGGTATTGGTGTCACTCCATTTGCATCGTAAGTAACTTGGTTAGAGGGATGTTAATCGGATTGTTCATCTTATTGGCAGGATTCTCAAGTCGATCTGGTATCGTATGAACAACTTCAATGACTCCAAGCCTACCCGTCTTTCCAAGGTGCGCGCCCAGGCACTGTACCGCTTACGCTGTCATTTTTACTGGCTTCATGACTAGGTCTACTTCACTTGGGTCATCCGTGACTTTGGTGCCGCCGAATGGTTCCACTCTTTGCTACACGCCATTGAGGAGCAAGACACGCAGAACCGAATTGAGATCAGCATCTACCTGACTGCCAAATTAAAGGAAGACGAAATGAACAACATCATCGTGCAAGATGTCGGAGCGGAGAAGGACGCTATCACTTCGCTGAGAGCTCCTACGCACTTTGGGAGACCGAATTGGGATAAAGTGTTCGGCAACATCGTTGCTAAACATCCGGACACGGATGTCGGTGTGGTAAGTGGTTGTTGTTTGCCTTCCTTTTACTTTTCGGCTTGCGTGAATATGGTCGGTTGATGTGTTTGTGCTATAGTTCTTCTGTGGACCGCCTGCACTGTCTAAGTCACTTCACGCCATGTCGAACAAGTATTCCGACCCTAGAAATACGAGGTTCTTCTACGGAAAGGGTGAGTCATTAGGCTGCCCTTGTTCCCTTTTGGATGCTCATTATATCTCCTTTACTCAGAGAACTTCTAAACACACTACGTGAATTCGTTCCCTGGTGTTTTCGGTGCTTTGTCTCTACCATATCTATGTCTCCTTACATTTGGTCCACTATCGTCCGCTTCTTTCGCGGTTTCAACTGGCGAAAGACAATGATAGCAATCAAATTCGAACCTCTCCATCATCAATGTTAACCTACCCACAGCTTTCCTGTCGTTGATATTTCTGAAATTGTATTTCTTCGCCCCCAGCTCCTATCTCTGGAGGGTCCTAACTAACCTGGCCGTGTAATTTTGCATCTGCCGACACGGATATTAATAGCGGTGACTATATTTGCAACAGCAACAGTACAGTTTATACACGTCTCTGTGTTGACGGAGGTTAGTTAGGGTTTTTCGTTCTAGTGTTGATGATGTTCTTTCATGTGTGTGTTTTTTTTTTTCGTTTGATTGAATGAAGCTGTTTGAAATTTGAAGATTGGGATTAATTGAACTACTAGAAAAAGATTACTTCTCGCTATATTGTACTCAATGATACGCTGCTATGCCAATCGTGAACAAGTCTACAATAGAACTTCCTCGTGTGGTTTCTCGCTTTATATTTCTACAGCGTGTCCTTGACAACACTTCTGTGCGCTTTGCCGTATACTATGGGGTCGAAGAGGTGCTCTACAAGCGGCACTGCGTCCGAGGACGTGCGACCCTCGTGGAGAGACTTGGATTATTGGTGATAGGGAGTAGCAAGGAGGAAGGTATCAAGAAAGTCAAACAACTTATTCAAGCGGAGGCGGAATCTGGCAAAGGAAAGGGTGGCGAAGAGAAAGGCCCTAGGATGAATACGTCGAGATCCCTGTCTGGCATTTCCTCACAAAACGACAAAGAAACGAACCTCGGCCACCTCACGGTCTCAACCAGCTGTTGTCAAGCCACGTACTCAAAGGACCTCGCCTCCGTCATTAGCTAACGAGCAGCCCGGAATCACCTCCAAAGCCAGAAAAAGCACGCTCCGCGGCTCAGTGCAGTCTAATTCAAGCACGGATACCACCAAGAAAACAAGAAGCTCGACTTTGGCTCAGAAGGATTCGCCCCAAGGCTCGATGCAGCCTGGTTCGGGCATGGGCAATTCATCCACTCCCGCTTCCAAGCCTTTCAATCAGGCTGGAAGTTCGATCAACGCTGAACCTCCCGCCAGCGAGCCGCCTGATACCGTGGTAAACGACATGGAGCGCATATCCATTAGAGATTCGGCATCAGAAGAAGCCGCGGCAAATCCTCCTGAGGACGTCATACTGGATAACGCGGAGTTCCTTGCTCTCGAAGGCGTACCGGACTCGACTGATTTCCCGCAAACTCTCGTGTGCAAGGACTCGTGGAGCTATCGAAGCAAAGAAGAGAACGACGGCGTCATTTTCAAGGGTGTTTATGGCACGTTTGGTGTAGCAAATGTATCCGGATACGCCGTTGTCGATGATAACAAGAAATTCTTCCAAGACCAATTACAGCTGAGCCCTGGGAAAGAAACGAGCTTGAGGGAGGTGCGACATCACATAAGAACATTCTACCAAACCTGTGGACGACGATTATCATCTGCAAAAAATCCTAGGGAGCTGAAGCGAGGAAGGATAAAGAGATATCGGTACAGTCGCTTTCCATTTATGGACTGTACCTATCAATCTGATCGATTTCATAGGGAACTCTGCCATTTATGTCTATCGATATGTTGAGGATGTGGCGAAATGGTCGACCTCATCAACACACTCCCCAGGACGACCTGGAATCATTCTTCTGGGTATTGTTCTGGGAATATTTGAACCAGGCACGTTCCTACAATGTCCTCACCCCAGGCGAGCGGGACTATCTGCAAAACCTTTTGTCAACCGAGTTCCGGGTAGTACTTAGTGGAAAAGAGAGTGCGGATCGCCGGTTTATTACAAAACCCGAGATAGGGTTCTGTTGCAGCCTATTCACGCTGTTAGCGGAGTGGTGGAAGCTTCTCAACACGGCCGGAATGCAGCATGAAATATTGACAGAGTCACTCCTCGAACGCGCATTCTCTGAACTTGAAAGTGCGAAGAATTGGGAATCCTGGTACGATTTCTTCAAAGCTGGCAGCGACAGTTCGAATGGGGAGCGGCGACAGCCACAACCAGCCACGGTATCACGCCGACAAAGACCATCGCAATTAATAGTTTAATACCCATTATTCCCTCCATTCGATGTGTCGATTATGGGGTTCATTAGTATTTACTGGAACTGTAATGTTGTTGGATAGTAATCAATTCAAAGCAGTGATTGCACTCGCACATTATCCGCAAAAGGCAATATTCAATAGCGTCAAAACTATGCGCAACGAGGCTGTGACGGTACAATGAGCCACTCACATACCACCACCACATTCACTAGCCCATACCTCCGAGGTCGCATCTTCATTGTCAATAATGTACGGCTTTCTCACCTGGTATAGCGCTCAAAGATGAGAGGCTGAAACTGAGCATACTCAATACATTTCAGCCGATTCGGACTTGCCAGTGTGCCATTGATGAAAGTGCACACGAGAGGCAGGATGACCATTGTTACCTACGGATGATTCATGTGCCCTACGGGCGGGTGCTATCATCTGAAAGGTCTCCCCATGAGCTAGTGGCAGCTGTTATGCATAGTTTGAGAGGTAAGTAAGGTCAGTCGCGAACCATTGAGAGCCTGATTGAACCCACACTCGGGGGTTTTTGAGGGTATTCAAGTTTTATCGAATCGAGCTATCTACATCGCAATATCAGCTCGAGAAATATCTTGATCATTGAAGAAGAGGAGCACACCCCGCTATCGGAGTACGTATTCGTTGTCGAATGCTGTCCCATTCATTAAAGCCTTATTAATCATTCCAGCTTCACCATTACAAAGAAAGTCACGAAGTATCGAGGAGTTGTGACAGACGGAGACCTCGCAGAACAGTTCAAACCACAAACTGAAGCAGCTGAAGTGAGGAAGGATGAAGAGATATCGGTACAGTCGCTTTCAAGTCATGGATTGTGCTTATCAATCTGATCGACTCCATAGGGAACTCTGCCATTCATGTTTATCCAGATGTTGAGGATGTGAGCAAATGGTCAACCTCATCAACACACTCCTCAGAATGACCTGGAATCATTCTTCTGGGTATTGCTCTGGGAATATTTGAACCCGGCTTGTTCCTACAATGTCCTCACCCGGGCCGAGGAGGACTATCTGGAGGGTCTTTCCTCAATTAACTTCTGAACGTACTTGGAGAAAAGGAGAGGATGGGACAACAGCCAAAACCAGGATTATTTTGTAGCCTGTTCACGCTGTTAGCGCAGTGGTCGAAGCTTGCGGGAAACGATTCGCGTCGTAACGCCCACGTTAACCGAAAAGACTTTAATTTATTATAGCCAGAGATCTCTTGCGTCGTCTGATTGAGGTGCGTTTGCCATCGATGAAAGTGATCGGCATTGGGGTTTATGTAGAGGTGAATGTTCCTGATGAATAATGCCAACGCTCGTGGAATAGAATTGAATTCAGCTGTAACCTCGGTATAACTGTTGATAGCCTGCCTTTTTAGCTTCTCGTTAGGTATAACCTCATTGTACCCACAAGAAATTGCGCAAAGGTGTGGGCGTGATGGAGAGACCCACAGGCAAGTCGGAGATGGGCAATATCTCGCGCATCGAGGAGAGATCCAATGTCTTCAAGGAAGTAATCATAGCATCTAAGTATGCCACTGGTATGCCACCCGACTCATTGTTGTTGCTGTATGAGTCATCAACGGAAATTTCACAACATGTGCAAATACTGTAGTCCTGAACCTGATGCGGGTCAGCATGCAATCTTATTGGACTGGTAAGTTAGCAACTTTTCGGGCACATATATAGTTACAGTGTGCGTTCTCAGATCCCTATGTTGTTGGATAGAGCGTAGATTGGGCGCTCATTGACACTCATTCTCATGTGAGTTCAAACTACTTTCGAAGCAAAGCAAGCTCACTGGCACATATTCAGAAAAATACAACAGATGATGTGGAGAAAGGTAATAAAAACAAATAACTATACTATCGACTTTGAATGAGTTATTTACCACTGATCTGGATCGGCGTCCGCAAAAGTCGTCCCGTAGGCAATCTCGTCGTACCAGACTTGGCGTGTACCTTGGGTGCCCTGCATGCCTCCATCGTCGTACCACCCATTGGCGTACAAACCAACGCGGAACTGGACGCACGACCATCATTCATGAGTGTAGGGATGTTATACTTCTCCAACACTTTTGCTCCATCAAACCACAGCTTGTAGAATCCGGTCCTGTCCGACTGCCAGTTAACCTGAATCACGACCTTGTGCCACGCTCCAGCACTCACCGTCGCAATGCTACTGTACACCGAAGTGGTAGGAGAGCACACTGGGCCCGTCTTGACGCGCGAGTAGAGCTGGTTACCCACAATCCAGACCATGCTGTTCGGAATGTAGTCGTCACATCCGTAATCACCAAAATCGGCGATGAACTGAGCAAGGTTGTAGCTCTGGGCAGGCGAGAACTGCCAATCATTCTGGAGGCGGAACGTGAAGCCGTAGAAGCGCTGTTGACCGCGCTGAGCAGCGTTGTTCGTGATGACTTCGGAGTGGTAGCGACCGCTGTATGATGGGTTGTAGATCTGGGTCATCTTCAAGGCTGTGGAGCCCTGATAGACGACGTTGGTGACTTCCTGGACAGTGCCAGAGCCTTCGTGGTTGGTGGAGCTCCAACCACTGAGGGTTCCAGTATTTCTGATTGACTGGGTCGCAATGGCGTTGAACGCGGTTGCAAGGAGTATGAGAGTTGTGGTAGCTTTGCGTAGCATGGTTTGGCAGCTGAGGTTGAAGATGATTGAGTTGGCTGATTTCTATTGCAGCTCCTATGACCTTCCATCGACTTTATAGCCGCAAGGAAATAAGCCTAATTTATTTCCAAAGCTAGCTCCACATCGCCATTTCGCTGCCCATACGTCTCAGTTCCACCAGATCTAAGAGGTACATGGGCTTACTCTACCTTCCATAGGACCTCTCGCATGCTGTTGTCAGAAAAGAAAGCACCAAAATAACTATGTGACGCGAAACTCTGCTCTTTACCACATGGAATGATACTTTCTGATTATCGGGCCACGCAGCAGTCCCGAAACCAGCAAGCAAGTTAACCATGTACAGTATGTGGGCTGTGATGAGAGCTCTCTTGAACCTATCGTCCTTAATCCTAATCAGACCGATTGTACTTGAATTGTATAGGATAATCTTAACGGTTTATCTCGTGGCTCGTCATCGCGTGCTACGGATATATTGAAGGCTATGTACAGATTGGGGAAGGACAAAGCAAAATACTACGACCGTAAAGGGAGAGGGGGAGTGGTGCGTGTCCTGAGCCGCGTGTCTCGCTTCGACTAGACAGGACATTTCTAGCTTGGTATTCTAAGAGCCGCCCACCGCCCTCTACATGCTTATCTCCTAGACCGTTATAAGCTGCACGCTATATATAGATCATTTCGTCACTAATAATATACATATTATTTCTGTCAATATATGGTGAACCTTGCCAAACGGAGACAAGACGCTTTGATGGTGAAAATTTGGTTCGATTGATCGTCGCTTTGTGCTTTACATGTGGACTGTCTCCCTTTCATTTCAGCTGATATGAATCTTCTACGTCTAAAGTCAAGAGACATAGTACTCGTATTAGATATTTATAGATTCCCTAGCTGGCCAGCGCTCTGGCCTACTAACAATGTAAGGATGAAGGCCGCCATAACATCAGCTGACGAGAGCTGGATCGCTCGTTGAGAGCACCAGGTGACCCGGGAGGCAACACTGCACATGGCTCCATCTACTTGACATACGGCACGTACGGTTACGCTGTCCGTTAAATGCGAGAGTCCATGAGGGTAGCCTTGTGCCCAGAACGTCGCAACCAAGAGAGAGGAGCATCGCAACGTCGTGGAAACAAGGCTACTCAACTGGCAGATCATGAGGGGTAACATTCCCCTCTGCACTGAGATCACGCTTCACCATCTTTTGAAATTTGAAAATCCAGTGCACCACAAGGTCACCCTCCTTCCCACTGGCCTAACGCGCTCCGTGGTTTTGCCGAAACTCGCAAAACTATGGATCGTGCCATATATGGTCACCAGCGCGTTACGCCACGGCGAAGGAGGGTGCCATCAGGTCCGTTTAACTAGGATGAGCGTTAAATATAGAAGGGTAATAAAGGGCATGTGACAACGCTGGCGAAATAGGACTAAATTTGGCTGTAACGTCGGTTATAAAACTAGTAGCCTGCCTTTTAAGCTTCTTCGTTGGGAATAACTTCCGCGAGGCTTTATATATGTGTGCGATGGAGAGACCACATGTAAGTCGGGGATTGGCAATATCGAGTGTCTCGAGGTGGGACCCATGTTTCCAAGGAATGCAATGGGAAGTGGGTTGAATAGCATCGGGGTATTCGTCGGCTTTCCATCTGACTTTCCGTTGTTGCTTGTAGTTACGAATATTTCAATTGCTCAACATTCAAGACATTCAAGCTTTCATAGTGTGACGAGACATTGTCACACCCCGCCGAGTCAGCATCTACCCCCGCTCGATTTCAAGATCGCTGTAGCGCCATGGTCGCCTCTTTTGCCTGCTGAGCTTGTTCCATTAATAACTTGAACACCTCCGAAGGGACATACGCACCCTTAACGCACTATGCCTTGTATCTCGTTTATTCCACGTGGACTCTTCCAGTTCTCTACCATGAATACAAGAATGACGATCGGAGAGTCCAACGAAAGTTTCTTTATACGGTAATCCAATCGCCTCACCTAGCGGAACTTGTTCGTATATGGGGCGCTGTATATGTAGGGAAGCCTGATGACGAGCTTTACTGGAGTGGGCTTGTATTTGAAGGGACGAGTTTTCAGGTTAATGGCCTCAGGTGGCATGGCAAGACAGACGAGGACAGCGAGGCGTTGTCATCTTGGCTTACCGGTCAGCAGACTGTTATGGAACTTTATTTGTCCGCGTCCCCAAAGGGCTCGAAATAGTTCAAGGTGTATCGAAATGGGTAGTTTCCAAGGTTGACACGGATTGGTGGTTCTTATGTGGTGTTGACGTCCTTTCTACCCCATTGCCGGATGGTGAGAGAGGTGTTGTGGGCAGGACTTTTCGGTAATCCATTCGAAGAGGAATTTGACGAAGTCTTTGAAGTTGTCGTGCATCTCCAGCCTGTCAATCGCATTTCGTTTATTGATTTTTTCCGTAGTGTCTACTCACCATTCATTATAGGATTGTGATTTCATTCTCAAGGGTGGATGCCCAAACTTCTGAGATAAGATAAGACTTATCTTATAAGATTTACGGAAATCAATATTTTCTCGCGCACGCACCAAGAGACTACCAAAAAAGGAAACGCTTTGTTGTGCTCAACAAACAACTCTGACCACAGTCGAGCTCTCCGACGACCCCAAAGACTAGATTGCCTTCCTTTTCTTCCCGACCATCATTCTCAGCAGCCATCCTGCCTCGTCGACGTCGGTGTAAGCTCTCGTCATCGTCGCCGTCGTCGTCGGCTCAGGTAAGTGTCTTTTGCATTTCAACCTTGCAGGCGTTCACCCCGCTCTGACGCAGGTGCATCATTTCCTTTACTCCCTCCCCCAACTCTGATTCTTGTCAGAGAGCTCAACAAAAACGCTTAATACGATATCGATTGTAGCACATACGAATGTCTGGGTCCGCCCTTTCGTCGGATGACTTTTTGAGTTCACCATCCCCATCCCCATCCCCACCTGCTACAACACCCCACCATCAGCACGCCTACGCCAACACCTCAACCAATAACTCCAATGAAGCACCTTCCCAGTCCAGTTCATTACCTGTCAAGGCCACCCAGCGGCATCAGAGCACCACCACCTCGGCCACTGGCTATGCGACCAATATTGCTAGTGGAAGTGGCGGCACAGGCAGTAGTTCCACAAGCAATCATCGTGTCACTATAAGCTCGCTCTTGGCTCCCACAGGTGTCAGTATAATAGGAAAACCATGGGAGCCTTATCATCCTCAAACAACCTCGACGAGCACAGGCTTGGATAGTGATTCGGAGCTTTCAGAGCTCACGGAAGAAGAACAGGATGGTGCCACTACTGGATCTACTTCTGGTATTGCTGGTCCAGGTACTAGCGGAGCAAGTACTGCCAATCATCCCAACACGACCACCTCACGGACGTCCGTGACATCTACGACTCATCACGCATCCACCTCTTCTACAGCTGGGAAAAGGAATGGAGTAGGCGCAGGAGGTGGAAAAGGACGAGGAGGTGCGAAGAGGAAGGTCAATAATACCCCCGGCAATCCTGCCACTGCATCCTCTCACGCGGCGCATCCTTCCTATATTGCCGCAACTGTCACACCACATTCCAGTGCTTCCCCTTCTTCATCGTCAACTGCTCGTGGTGGAAATCATGTCCCCACCAGCACCAATCCCAGCATTGGGGGCGGTATCGGCGCCATTGCGAACCACACCAATCCGAGCTCGGTGAATGGGGTGGGTGCGAGCAATATGCCACCAAATAGTATGGGTGGCAGTAGTACTTCACGGGCCACTGGAGAGGGAGAAAGTCAAATGTTGTCGTTGGTCGCTGCAGCGGCATCAGCTACCCCAGTATCCACAGGAGCCAGTGTGCTACCTATATCAACGACTACAGGATCGTCATCGCGCCGCGGAAGAAAGAAAAGGAGTAGCATCGTTCCAGCACCTATGTGGGGGTGGGCTTCTGCAAAGGCAAGCGCCCCCAGTAACAGTGGTAGTGGCAACAGCAAAGAGGAGGAAGAGGAAGAAGAAACCACAGGTCCATGCGCAATGGAAGAAGAAGAAGGGGAGATTGAGCAAGAAGAAGAGGAAGAGGAGGACGAGAAGCAAGGAGTGGGAAGCAATGGCGGCGCACGAACTTTTACTGCGTCGAATCAGACCCACCCACATGGCGAGGGGAAAGAAGATGTGAAGATGTCTGTTGGAACGTCATCGAAACCGAATTCCCGTGTATATCACAGTCAGCACCATCATCATGCAAGCTCCGAGTCGCTAGGGAACAGTGCTGGTGGTAGTGTTTCGTTGACGTCGGCGTCGTCTTCGACGCGCCATTCCGTTAAGCCGGAATCTACCTCGAGTGCGAAGAAATCGACGAAAGAGTCAAGTCGCAGTGAGGGAGGCGATAACGACGACCAGGATGAAGGCGAAGACGACGATGAAGACGCCGTTATTGGCGATGACGCCATTGTGGAAGAAGAAGACGATGACGATGGAGAATACGCACCAGCTGGAGCATCTAGAATACGGGGTAGCGTTGGTGGCAGAAATTCGAGGAGGTCGACGCGTTCTGGGCGGAAGGGAAGAGCCCACATTGCTCCCTCTGTCGAGAACGATGAAGATGGCGGTGGTGATGCAGATGCGAATAGCAAGGACGATCAAGAAGGAGAAGACGATGGAGAAGAAGCAGACCAAATGTCGGAAGACGGTGAAGATTCAAGCAAGACGCCGAGAGCGAGTGCTTCGGCTGCTACTAGTATCAAAACACGCGTTTCTCGTGGTGGGCGATCGGGTCGAGGAAAACCTCGGAAAGTCGGTGGGGCTGTTACGAATATGAGGAGAAAGAGACGAAAGAGGAAGGTCGATGAAGATGAAACTTTCAACGTGAACGTGGATGAAAGTGAAGACAATCGACGTGCACGAGGTGCTAGCGGTGCTGGTGGATACGGAGACGACGAGAATGAAGATGAAGGTTCAGACACAGAGAAACCTTTGTCTAAACGAAAAGTTAAAGCGGATGTTGAGAGTGACGATGAACAAGCTGGCGGTGAAGATCAGGAGGGCGATGACGGTGGAGATGAGGAGGATGTCACCGACATGCCTATTGGGAAGACAAAGCCCTCTGCTGGTGCAGCCAGCGTGGCTGGGAGTACACTTGCTTCTACCACAGCTGCGAGTTTGGCGAAGTTGAATGAAGCAGAGGCAACAGCTATTGCGGTGCTCACATCCCCAAAAGCTACCAAGTTTGTTAGCACGCCCGCTGGAACAATTGCGACTAGCGGCAGTATGATGGTACCTGGTGGCACTCACACCACCCTGGTGTATACCGCCAATGCCTCAACTACACCAGTTTCCTTCTCATCAAAGGGCCCAGACGAGATGGATGTTGACGACGAGGTGCCTTTGGGTTTGACGAAGGAAGTAGGAGAGACGACTCCTCCGTCTGTTAGCAGCGCGAATGAGGACCAAGAGCCACCCTCGCCTACTCCTTCGGCAACATCTAGCTCTGGGAGAGAGAACACCACCACAGCTGCTGTGACGATGAAAGCTAAAGGCAGTACCGTTAACGGATTAGGAGGTGATAATGCCAATGGCGATGGTGGAACTGGACCTGCCCGTCCTAGGAGGGAAAGTAAATCCAAACCGAGAGAAAGGGAGATGGACGGTGACGTCATTTCGCCGAATGGTGCTTCAAGCGGAGTTGGCAAGGGGAAAGCTGTTGATGGTGGCGAGGGAGAGAATCAACGTGAAACTAGCATTGTTGCGTCGGTAAAGGAACGTGAACGGGGAGTTGAGATTGATGAAGGTGAAGGCGAGCAAGATGAGGGCGATGGAGAGGGTGATGGAGGAGATGATAATGATGGTAGGTAAAGGTTTATGCTTCCTACCAACATTTCTTTTTGGCCGTCATCTTTCTCGCGTTTTCTCTTTGTTGTGGGCTTGTACTGATTCTTTCAAGATGATGATGCAGAGATGGAACTCGAATCTGATCTCCAGCCCGCTCATCGAGCTGAGGCTCTCGATGTATTAGCCAAAATCGAACTGAACTTTGCGCTTGTAAGGGAGAGGTTGTATGTTGAAAAAATGGGTTTGTTGGCCTGGGAGGAGTCATTGATCACCAATGGTGAGTTGTATCGATTTTTTTTTCAGCATCTCAAAATTTGGTATTTGTGCTAAAAGCATTTCTTTTATACAGGAACCCACCCGGAATTGTTGTATTTGCAAAGAGAGCAGTCGAACAGACGCGATAAACGACTTAAACTGGCAAGTCGGAAGAAGGACTATGAAATTGGGAATATCACGAAGAAGAGGAGAGCGGACGAACATGCTACTTGGAGTTGGTGGATGGTAAGTTATGTGTCATGCTGCTGTTTTGTCTTTTCAATCTGATGGTTTCGTAACCCGATCCTAGTTGGCGAGAGATGAGCTCCAAACTGAGATGATTGCGGAGACTAGTAAGAAGAGAAGACGGTTGGAGAGAGATAGGAGACTGTTGGAACGTCCACTTCCAGGTTTGTATATTCATATTCTGACGCGGCGATCTCATTCTGATATACTTGCCGCAGTTCGTCCGATTCCACATCCACCGATGAGCGTTCCCCCAGCGCCGTCATTACGAAGGATCGTCAGGACACTCAAATTGGGCGGCAATCAATCTCAGCAGCAACCTAACGCTGCCAGCAGCTCATCCAAATCGAAAAACAAAGCCGCTATGAGACGACGAATAAGGAAACAAACGATCGATGATAAATATTACCCTGATCTGTCTTCGCTTCCTCCGACGGATATCACGAATGATTTGGATTTCATGATGCTTCACCGAAGAGAAGTTCACAGATTGGTTGCGCCACCTCCGCAAGTAGCACCATCGCCGATGGGTCCACCAGGAATGGGATATGATCATTACGAGATGAGTCCTTACGGAATGGTTAGTGATGGCCTTTGGGTTTTGTTACGGGTTTGGCTTATCTGCAATATGAATTTCGTAGCTTCCGCCTGCACCTCAGTTGCAATCGCAATCGTCTCAGATGGGTTATGTAACGCCAGGTGGGCCACCTCCGGTTCCACCTGGAAGTTATGGTCAACCCAGTTCATCAAAACGTTTGGCACCACCTCTGTCGGGACCGCCAGGACCGCCACCCCCATTGTCACAATCTCAATACCCTGGTACCTCAATGCATGGACCGTTAGGTCACGGTCACTCATCATTTGTCATGGATCAACACGAGGTGAACGGAGTTTTGACCGGTCCTGGGGGACCCTCAGCACCACCTGCGTTACATTCTTCATCGGCGGCTCCGACGATGCCACAAGCCGGAGCTCCGCCACCTGGTTCGAGAGATGGTGGAGTTGGCGTAATGGGAGGGTATAATGAGAGAAATTCGAGAAGGTCATTATCACCCGCTCTACTTGTCGGTGCCAATGCTGCTCCTGGAGCAAATGGTGGTGGTAGTAAACAAGGCCCTTGGATGGGAACGTTTACTGGGAGCGGACATGGGAAACAAGCCCTAGTCGGTCCGCAGGCGAGTGGACCTGGTGGACCACCCCCTGGGCCAGGACCTGAGTGGGGTGGAGAGATGAGCAGGAGAGAACGAGACAGAGACCGTGATATTATTATGATGGATGAGGAGGAGAGGGAGCGGATGATAAGAGAACGTGAAAGACGAGAACGTGAAAGAGAGAGGGAACGTGATCGCGAACGTGAACGCGAACGAGACATGCGCGATCGCGAGCGTGAAAGGGAGGTGATGGAAGATTATGAGAGGCATAGGGAAATGCAAATGATGATGCAACATCTTAGGCGTCATCCTCAACCATCACCGCATCCACCGTCACACCAGCATCCACCAAGTGGTAGTAGTGGTGGTTCTAGTCAAGGTGGACCTCAACCTCACCACCATCACCATCGTACCCATCACCACCACCATCATGTGCATCATCACCATCACTCGCAGCAGCAGAATCCTGGAAGTAGTACACCTATACCTCCTCCCTCTCATAGCCCAGCTCCTCCACGCGATCTGGAAATGGGCCGCCCTCATTCCAACCCGGCACCGCACCCAACGGAAGTGATACATCTCTCTTCTTCAAAGGGGTTACCACCTTCCTCGAATTGGAAGGACGATTTACCTCCCCCACCGCCGGGCGATTACCGTGATCCTCGTGATCCTATTAGGAGTAAACATTCTGGCGGTGGACGATTACCCCCTCCTGGACCATCTTTGCAACCTCCCCCACCCCATCCGGATGATCGAGAGAGGCCGCTGGCGATGCCTTTTGTCATGTCCTCTACGCATAATTTATCTTCTGCCATCTCCCCTCCCAGAGGAGGCAGTGGACGATCTTCCCCTCGTGGCACTTGGAATCTTCCTGATGACCCTTCATATCGCGGCCCCCCACTACCTTCGTCAATACGTGGTCCTTCGCCATTACCCCATCATGCTAGCTATATTGGTTCGCATGATGGCCCTCCAGGACATCCTCGCTCTCCAGTTCATCGGTATCCAAATAGTCCCGGAGCTGGAAGTGCTGGGCTGTATGGACCTTCACCTCCTTCTATCAAGCAAAATATACCCTCTTCCTCTTTGCACAATTCCATCGGACTATCGTCACCCAGGAATAGGACATTACACCCTCCACCGAGCCCTTCAGCTTCAGCTTCTGGACCTCCCACATCACAGATACCCCCACCACCGCCGTCATCCTCGTCATCAGCTGGTCCATCAGCACCTGGATATCCAACTTTACGTTCACCGACACGCTATGGACCTCCGCCCCCACCCCTCATCACCAGGTCTCCACCAATTCCGTTGAAGATAAATAGACCCCCTTCTCCGTTTTCAAATAAAATTTCAAGTGGTCCACCACCTCCATCAGTTTCACAACCACCTCTGTCATCTGCATCAGGTCCTTCAGGTCCCCCACCTCCACGGTCACGAGTAGGAACACCTGGACCATCACCCCTACCACCCCCGGCATCATACTCCCCACCAAGGTTATCTGGTCCTGGAAATACTGCTACGCCGACCAGCGGATCAAATCTAGAATCGTTGTTGGATTCTAAACATGGCCCAGGGGGGGTGCCACCTTTGTCTCACCAAGTGCCGGGACCAGCTGGTCCTGCACCTCCTCCGCAATTACCGTCTACATCGCCTGCCCATGGACATGGCCACGAGCATAGTGGCTACAGGGGTATACCCGGACCTTCAACTTCGCCACCTCTTCCGCCTTCGATGCTGCATCAAAGGGGTGGTGGACCTGGAGGGTTGATGGGTCCTCATGAGCTCGAAAGTGACCGGGAGAGAGAGCGCGAGCGAGATAGAGGCAGGGATAGAGACTGGGATCGTGAACGTGAACGTGACAGGGAAAGAGATAGAGAAAGGTTGAGAGAGAGGGATAGAGAAAGAGATAGGATGGTTGTTTCCCCCAGAGTAGCGCCTACTCCAGGTTCTGGTCTATCGCCATCAAGTGTAGTTCCTTCTGGCGCAGTACCGCCACCTCCGCCCCCACCAAATCCGAAGATGAGTGTGCCCCAGATGGTCGAGGGGCCTTGAGTTGGTTGGTTGATTTTACTCCCCATCTTCACCTATGTCCTGATCCTTTGCCTCAAAGTGATATTTATAGCTTGTGTTGCATCACGATGACGAAGAATTCCCCAATACCTTTGGACTCTCACTAGAGCCCTGTTAAGCTGAATTTTTCTCCCTTACTTTTTTTTTTACCAGATTGTTCTTTTTTTACTATGATTAGGTTCTGATCCGTATTCGTCGTTTATCATGCTTGGTACATTACATGTTCATACGGTTGTGTCGATCATAAACTCTTGCTTGATATACTATTACTTGTTGCATTCGTAGCATATTCAGTTCCATGCTGGAATGCCCATTGTAAAGCAAATACACTTGTAAGGTGAGCCAAGTGCTCATCGTACTCGGCCGCAAGTGTCCGCAGCTTGGAAGATAAATAGATTGAGAATGCTGCATTTCCACCAGTGACGCCACTCGCCGATTGCAATGTAATCCAGTTGGACTACGCTGATATCGTCACGGGGGGAATAGGCATGTCCACCATCTCAGTCGTGGCTCGTCTCGAGAAATCTCATGATTACGTAATCGTCTATTTCTGTCATGCGGTCACCCGAAGGGTCTAAGCGAGTCGCAATCCCTTTTAGTACAGGCACACATAACGCCGAGTTCACCATAGATGAGAGGTTCGTGCTTTCTCTTCACATTTTGGGTAGTATTAATGACCAGTTGCATCAGGGCTGGAAGCGCGGTGAAAGATTTAAAAGCAATGGAGGAACCTCCCTCCGGTCCATGTTAATTGTACTGCGATGGTATTGGGTTGGAGGAGTTAGAGTCAGAGAAGCTCGTGGCGGAAGAATACATTCAAGGCATGTTGGCCAATGCCATCAATTTTATTAACAGCAGTGTCAACGGTTTTGATGGCCAAGCCTCTGACTCCCGGAAAAAAGAGTTCTCAACGTATGAAGAGGTATCTCAAGGAATAGTACGTCAGCAATGCCTCCAAAATGTTAATCCATATCCCTCATGAACATACGTGTCCATAAGCTGTGCAATGAATGAAGAAACGCCCCGCAATTTGCCACTTGTGAATGCCTTGAACACCATCTTGACGGAGTATCGAGAACAAGAAGTTGCAGAGCGTTTGATACCACATATTCCTAATAAAGGCGACAACGAACTTACATATATTCGCAATGATCCTCGAATTTTGACGCAAGACATTGTGGTGGGTGCAAAGCGAAAGCCAGACGTTGTTGGCATTCAAGTGCTCACGGTTAAAGCGCTAGGACGAAACCTTGATTATCTGGAGCACAGCGAAATTGTGACGTATATTTCCAAGGATGAAGAGTTTGATAAAGATAAGAAAATGTCGTGGAAAGAAGCACTTCAGACCTGGGAGCTGAAGGTAAAGAAAAATGTTAGAACTGATGCATTGGATCAGAAGGTGGATGTCACTGGTTTGTTCATTAATTTCCTTGCATTGGAATTGAACGGATTTATAGTCGGTTACGACCTTGACAGCCATGAAAAAACCCAAGGCTCATCTACAACCCCAACCCAACCTTTGGTTACAGATCCTGGCCCAAGCGGGTCATCCCTCGGACAAGTGGAAAGAGGGTCTAAAAAGCGCAAGCTCTCAGTGAATGATCACGACCTACCAGAGGGCAAACGAGGCCGCATCAGCCAGACAAATGCGAGCTCCCGAGCCAACTTACCGCCATTGCGACCTGGAATTCCGCCTCCAGTTCAGTGTGCATGTTGTGCAATTGAAAGTCTGCGTTCCTCTTGGAACGTCACACATGCAACCCTCCTCTTACTTGAAGGTCTTACATTGCTGATATGATAATTGACATCAAGTAATAAATACAGATAGCTCAATGACATTGTGGTGTTACGACAATCAGCAAGACCACCCCAATTGACATCATCACGGATTTCCTTTGTTTGTAGTAATGGTCATCCTCTTTCAACGTTTTGATGGGTTCATGTGGAGTAAACCCCCGGACCCAACAGATGCTGCAGTTTCAGCACAGAATGGAAGCAAGAAGTACATGATCGTGTTGGGATCTGAAAACAAAATGGGCTTTGAGCTCAGGGGTTGTCGGACGTTTCATGCTAGGGTGACTGATGGTGAGACAAGCTTACCACCCGATGTAATGGCATCTACCTCTCCTGGAGGGCGCACTGGCACTCTTTGTTTCCATCAGACATATGGCACCCAAGTCACCTTCAAGTCTTTTTTTTTTCTTTCAAGTCTGTCTGGACTGAAGAGTCTCGAGATCGGGAGGCAAATATAATCAACACTGCATATGAGCTACCTGTCATCTCCCCGAAGAACACTGATCAAGTGTCACAGAACACTTACCCCCAGTTGTTGCTCATGGAGAGCTAGGACATACATCAACTGCTCTCATCCCCCGATTGCTTACCCTTGGTACAGAGAGCTCTCGTGTTCAATCAAACGTGGCATATGGCCGAGCTGCTCAAGCCCGAATCGTCTCTCAGCCCAGAGCAATTCCGGGATGCATACTGGGAAGTCATTCACTGTGGGTTTTCCATTTTTTTGGTTGCCTATCCTCGGTAACTACAATGTTCACTCACGGTTGTATGTTTAGGTCACTTCCTTCTGTGGCTGGTTGGTGTGCCTCATGGGGACATCAGCCTTAGCAGCATCATGTCCAATCCAAGCACAAAAGCAGCGATCCTCAACGATTTCGATCTTGCAAAGGTGATGGACCTTGGTGCCCGAGTTCCCGACCAGAAGGGTTGGGTGCGTACTGGAACGATGCCATATATGGCTATGGAGCTTCTCCACCATCCTAGTGGGACAATCAAATGACGTTATCGCCACGACATCGAATCGTTCGGGTGGTGCCTTTTTGAGAAATGCTTCAACGGCACCACAGACTGGGGAGCCCTGTCATTTGACTCTTGTTAAGGCAAAGACAGAGATCCATTTTCATGTTGCAGAGCTTGAGCCGAACGATAGATACGGCCGCTTTGGGGATCTGGTCAGGAAGTGGCTTCGGCAGTTGCATTTTGAGTATCTTTCCAGACCCGATGCGAAGGCAGAGGCAAAGGCAGAAGCTAAGGCACGTGGGGAGGAGGTGGAGCAGAACGAGGAAGAGGATAAGGACGAATGGGAGAAGGAGGATAAGGACGAATGGGAGAAGGAGGATAAGGACGAATGGGAGAAGGAGGATAAGGTATATGTTCACTCTATTCTAAAGCTATGCAAGGAAGAGGGGATACAGGTGATTGTTGGCGATGACTGGGTTGATGCGCCAGTTAAGTGATTCGGGAGCTGAGCGTATCTTCAAGCTATGTACAGTAAAATGCATGTCAATCTGCGTCCAGCTCGCAGTAATTCTCCAAAATCTGTCAACTTGAGATGGTCGAGACTCAGTGTTCGACTTGGATCAAGGAACCAACGCATGCGTAGCAATGCATTGACTGACATTAGATGCAACAACCAGGCTGTCCTTTTGCTTCTCGTGGTCGAGTATCACTGTTGAAAACTCATCATTAGCTCTTCACAGCTACCGTACTCTTCATACCTCACTCACCGGGACCGCGAAAGAGCCTTTTCCCATTAGTGCTGCCGCGGTTCAACCACAAGACCCTATCACAAAGTGTCACAGTTATAGTTTCGTATATCTTGTCTCAATATTAGAGGCCTGCACCATTTAAGATCTGCATAGCATGAAATTGACATAAAGCTATCGATATGTACCAAAATCTTCTTGAAAGAGAGGGAGTTGAGCAAGATATTCAACTATTCTGTTTCGTGTGACAGTGGTTCGTTCACACGAACCAGACTACCAAATTTTGCATTGGATTAGAGTCCCAAAGTTCGCCCACGGATCTTACAGGTATGTGAGCTCATTTAAGTAACTTTACACTGTACTGGTTCATTCTGAATAAAAATTGCGGCAAGAAAAGTCTTGCAAACTCATTAAACTACCCAACACTACCCACCAAACCAGAACAAACTGCGGCAGCACTACTTCCCACAGAATCAATTGATGCAAACATCACTGTCTGACACTCACCGTCAATCTTAGCACAATCCATCTGCTTTGACTTCAACGATGCCAGGGATATCGACAAGACTTACACAGCTCTTGAGTATGGGTTGAATATAGTTCAATCATCATCGCCATCTTAAGCGGAAATGTTAGATATTAAGGCTCCCATTATATCTGCCCCCATGGCATCTGCCGCGACCCCTCGTATGGCAGCAGCGGTGGTCTCTGGAGGTGGATTCGCAATGTTGCCTGGAAGTATGTCTAATTTTTACAACGGCGTCATCAGCCACTCATTACACCACGTACATAGTGAACTACTCTTCCGAAAAAATCAAGGAAGATCTAAGAAGCGTTCGAAGCGCTCTCAATATCCCCGCTGATCAACCATTGCCAGTTGGCGTCGGACTTATTGGGTTCGTTTTAGACAAGACGGAGGTTTCAGATGATCCTCGGATTCCAGCCGTCCTGTCCGAGATCCCCAGTGCCATCTGGCTTGCCTTTGGGGATGACTACAGTAAATATGTGAAGCAGATCAGGGAATATGATGCAAAGCAAATCCACCACACGAAGTTATTTGTGATGGTGAACAATGTGAACGACGCCGTGAGGGCAGCTAACGAGTGGCAAGTAGATGTTATCGTGGCGCAAGGTGAGTAACAGACTGATCTAACTGTTTCGCTTTTCATCGATGACTGTGGCTAGGGGCTGAGGCTGGCGGGCATGGAGCAGCAAAAGGAACCTCGTTGAGGGTCTTGCTTCAAGGTATAAAGCAGGCGCTTCCCGATGGACCCTTGATTATTGCTGCAGGTGGAATCACATCTGGCGCCGAAATCGCAGGACTCTTGCTGCTTGGTGCAGATGGAGTGGTCATCGGAACACGTCTACTACTCACCCCAGAATGCCAATACACCGACATCATGAAGGAGATCCTGCTCAAAGCCGGCAACGATGCCACGGAGAGAAGTACCGCTTTTGACGATGTTGGACATGCTGGATTCTGGCCTAAGAAATATGATGGGCGAGCGATTTCGAACGAAATCACGACGGATTACAATAAGGGATTATCTTTAGAGGAGAGGTTGAACAATCACAACTCCAGCTTGCAAAGCGGTGATACCGATCACATGATAATATGGGCTGGCAACGGAATTGGATTGGTGAATCAAATTCAAGGTACTGAGGTATGCATTATATCGGAGACTCAAGGTGATGATTTTAGTCGCTAATTTGGAATCAGGACGTAATTAAACAATTGCACGTGGATGCAGTGGCGGCGTTGGAGAACGCATCCAGATTGGTCACAAAATGAGCTCCTAACAGTGATGACTGGACGGGTCAAGATATTCTGCAGCGTGTAATACTAGCTCAAATTGAGGTCCATTGCTACAGACAACACTGGGTCAAGAAAGCCATGCACTTCGCATCCGGAAGCAGACTTAATGAATCTCTGTCCCCCAGAGTACCCCGTCGAATTGGTCTCTGCCAGCGGATGGATGTTTCACGCACATATCGGAGATCGAACATCAGCAGAAGTTGGAGCCGTTGCTAATGAGAAAGCGATCTGCCAGTTTCTCAGTGAGAGACCGCAAAACGGCCCAAACCATAGACTGTACACGCACTGGACATGTCCAACCTATTGATCCACTATCGACCACCCCCAAGGCTTCTCTGCGAATGCATCCATCCTCTTAGGCCAATCCAGCGGCGCCATTAAATCGTCCAACTCGGAATGTGACACTGAAGGTGTGAGTGATCAAATTCGTGATCTTCAGCACCAATCCCCTTCGTTGGCGTATTTTCCAAATCACCCTGAAACGGTGATCCTAGATCATAGTCCAGATCCCCCAGGCGTACGGACATGACAATGTCTCCTGATGTGGTACTGGGCTCTGGATCGCGTGCTTGGAGGAATTCCAGAAAAGCCAGATTGCTGGCCAATGCGTATTGTGCCACTAGTAGGCATCGTAGAAGAGGGAAAGGATACACAAGATTATCGTCTTGCGCCCCAGCTAAAGATCAATCGTTGTGACTTTGGCGAGATTTGTCCACGAGTTCGGCGAATACGTCAGGTTGATCATCGTTGGCACATCGTGGGCCAAGTATGATTATCTTCAAATGTGTGGTGTTGGACTGTGGTAGTGAGGATAGAACTTGTACCGTGACGCGGCTAGGGAGATCCCCGAACAAGTGAAACGAGGTGAGGGTATTGGGATGGGAAGACAAAAACTTCAATATTGGATCCAAAACAAAGCTGCTTTTCCAAGAGGTGAGCAAGACGAAGTTTTGTAATTTGAGAGATGAAGGGTGAACATGATCTAAAATAAATCATGGTCGAACCCATAGATGGAGAGATAACGATGTAAGATTTGGCAAGGCATTGATTGTGGTTGGATTACGGACCTCAACAGAATTCATACAAGCGCGGTGTGGTAAGGTTACGCGCCGGGCAGCATAATGCATTGAGTTGTGCCGGCGTTGGTGACACCCCGACGACAATTCAAGGTTCTCCAATAGAATTTGATAGTCAATACTATCCACCAAATCATAGACACCTTTAAGTGAAGGTGCGTTTTCGTATGAACGGCAGATCGCAGCAGGGTCGTTGACAACAACCGACAACTTGAAATCAGGACTTGGATGATTCCATCCGTTGGCGGAGTCGGTTTCTGGAAGAGGAAAAAACACAGAGGTGGGTCAAGGAGTCCAAAAGGGTTCTAGTTTCAGCCATCAATAAAAAAGTGCATCGAGGTGCTTGCACATTTAACGATGTACCACCTAGTAGCAAAAGCCATGAGTAGATCGATGCACTATGGACATAGACCGGGTTGAAAGTCAACCGCTTGGTGGATGTTTTTCACTTTTCAATCTTGGCCAGGTTGGTTTGATGTCAACCGTGACCGTAGGATATGGTTGAGAAGAAACCTTACAAAACTAACCTGATAATGGGTGGTTTTCACCGAGGTAATGTCTCAGGTTGATAACCAACTTGAGCTTCGGTCATATACATGCTATATACTAGCTAGATAGCTATAGCACTCATATCATCAGGCTATTGACACCGACTTCAGCTATACACGCAAATATATTGTTGCTTAAACAGATCTAGGCATAACCATAACGAAGACATTCCAATATATATACAATGTAAATGAAAAAGTAATATCCACAATACACTAGCCGTTAGCTGAGGGAATGGTTCACGAGGGAGTCTACTTACTTTGGTGTAGGTTCCTTTGCGTTTTTGGATTGATAGTGGGCCATGGTAAGAATTACAAGGACAATCGACGTTGGGAATTGAGTTGCGCGTGTCACTGTTACCAAACATCGGGAGAACGAGACATATAAATTAGGGCGTACTTACCTTCTTTTCCTCAGTGCACTAGCCCGTTGAACGAGCGGGCTTTCATTGGCCGCCAGTTACACATATACAGGGTCTGTGTACTCGTAAGTGTCAGCCTTGTTTGGTGAAGAACGCTGATAATGCAATGGCTTTTCCATACCTTCTAATCCGTCTAGGTATTCGCGTAGTCCAATGTGGCAGAGTTGAGTAAATGTCAAGTCGCAGTCGGTGACAATACGCGAACCTCAGACAACATGACCATGAGTGTGTGTGTACCAGAAGATGTACCCTAGCAGGCTTGCGCACGCAGTACCTTTGCCTGTCATTCGAGCTAGTCGTTCCAAGTTCAAATTGGAGCATTATCTCCTATTCTGCTCTTAAGTAGGAAGCGAAATAATGTCTATTCGAATGTCTGTTTGCAATTCATAGCTGTGCAATCAAATATTGACGAGTGTTTGAGGGTTGGAGCGGTTGGACATTACTCTCACGAAATAACTCTCCAGTGCTACATCAAGCTTTTGGTCTACAATGTCGCTCCTCAGTCTTCCTAACGAGCTTATCCTTCATATTCTTGATATATTTCCACGATCACTATACTCGAATCTTATGAATCTTGCACGATGTTGCCGACGACTCAATGCATTGGTGGTATCGATTCTTCTTACTAATCTGTACCCTCAAACCGACCTCTCCAACATCTACGCTATCGTTGACGTGAAACCACACCTGAAATTGGCGAGAACCGACCTTTTGTCCATTCTCAACCTCGACTTTTCCATTCGGTCGGTCAACAGCGTCATCTGTGAATTCAACAAACGTCAGAAATCCCATGATGTCCTTTACAATTGCTATCGCCTTCATCTATTCATTACTCGATTGGATCAGCTCAGTCAGCTTGAAATCCGATTTCCAGAGGGTTATGCAGTTGTAGCTCACCGCGTAGGTGATGTCGCCCTCCAAAAGTGGATTAACATTGTTGGTGGATTGCTCAACATAGCAATCTCGAAGGGTTGCAAGAGCTTAACAGTAAAGGGTGGCTCTGATTTATTTTCTCATCCTTATGTATTTTGGAGCCGGGACGATCATCCCAGTATACCCTCCGTCCTCGTAGATCTCCTCGATCGCAAAGTATTCAACAGAAAGTCGAGGGTCCTTCGTAGCCGTCTTGCTGGATATACTCGCTTCGGGCCGCCAGGTTGTTGTACTCCTCTTCTGGCGCATCTCGCAATACTTCCCGAACCTACCCCCACACCTTTGTCCACTATAACGCCTGCATCGCCACCGGCCTCTTTCCATACGCTCAATATCCAGTCTCCCCTCATGCTTGTACCTCCTTTCTCGGGCTGGTTATTTGATACCCTCCAAAACTCTCCCCAACTGCTTCACTTTGGCATGTCGAAGATTAATCGGAGCACTTCAGAGTGGACTTTCATTCTATCGCTCATCTTGGACGCATTCCCTTCTTCAATGAACCTTTCTTCATTCTCGCTCACGTGGTGTGCTACGATCCCTTTCCTCAACTTGGACCAATTCATCAGACAACTTGATCTTTCATATCTGACGCACCTCGTTATTGACTATTCCATGCACTACCTCCCCCCCTTTTCCAAAGAAATTCCCGCTCAACCTCCGGTGTTCCCTCAACTAACAGAAATTCTGGCTCCGGCTGATTATTATACCTATCTTCTTCGGTCACCACAAAACCTGACTCGGATAACCAAGGCCGGGATATACCCCCGTAGTGGTTCTGTTATCAATAGCACGTGTGATTACCAGGAATCCGCGTTGCACTTAGGACCTATTTTGCAGGACTTGCTTAGCAGATCACTGGTCTTCGTTTTGAAGGACATGCATACAGCCGACAGCGACACGGGAAGTGTTACAGATTCAGGGCTCTGCGTCTCACTACTCTTCTTGGGTAAAGTGCACGAACTTCAGTTACAGGGTCCAAGTGAACAAATACAACCTACTCCTGTACTGCGGGTGGGGTGTTATAACCACATAAAGGAGATCGTCCTCCCGTCATTGGGTCGCTACAGGAACCAGCCCTCTTCTTTCATTGGTTGGCTCGCTGGGTTCCAGGGCCTGCGGCACCTTGAATTTCGAGCGCCTTCATATGTTTTTGAACCTCAGAGGCCACAGAATCCGCCAGTTAGCTCTGAGCTGCCTTTGGAGTCCTTACTAAAGGAGGGATGCCCTCATCTGGAAACAATACGAGATGGGTCTGGACGTGCGTTATATTACTTGCAGAAAATTTGATTTTCTCTTCTCTTTTCTTCTCTTCCTTTGGACTCTGCACTGTCATCGATTATGCTATCATTCATTACGTCACCTGTAGGTCCGAACGGCATATGTTCGAAGCTCGAGTAGAAGTTCACTCGGGAAGCTAGGTATCTCGAACTGACTTCACGGATTCAAGTGGCCAGGTGGCGTTACGCGTTGCTCTCTCTCACGGACATTGAAGCAATACTACTGTACCAAATTCCTTTGGTATTTCCATTTCCTTGTCAAATTGGGACTTCATTCACTTCTGGAATTGCCCTGAAGAACACACACGATACACATACACCTAAAGACCTATCGATTCATGCCCCCCATCTAAGCAATGCGACAATCTTCTTTAATGTGAATATTATACATCACTTTGTCTACCGCTATTTGATTTTTCTTCCAATCCGATATTCGTTGATTGAATTCGTATGCACCCTGTTTGATTCGGACCCCAACACACGGCGTATTGTAGCCGGTGTCGCTTCAAAAGGTTGACGACTCCGCGTTAACTCCTGATTATCCCAGCTTTTGAATTAATTATGAAATCTGCAACTGGAGTGGGATGTGGAGCTTCACTGCCTCATCGAACACTCTCCAATAATCATTCATGTATTCAATAGGATATCTGTGTACGTGCGACACAGCGTTGGGGTGATGAATTAACTCGGGACTGAGCACATCCAAGGCGTTTCATTAAAATTGTTGATCTCACGAACCCATTGTAACGGTTTCATCAACAACCCTGGCTTGGACTCAGAATCCGAGGTAGGAGTCATATGCACTTTCGCAACCACGACGCTGATCAAAAAGCCTCCATCCTGAAGCGCGTCCAATTCTGCCGCCATCTCCTTCCAAGCAAACTCGTCATAGAATCCTGCATAGTTGACTTTCACCACACTGAAGGGCGTTGGCGAATCATCCCATGATTGAGCAATCTGCACTAAACACCGATAGTTAAGGTATTGTACAAAATCAGGTTTCCGAACCAGGGTGCCACATTTGTAGACACTGCAAACGAGGGAATGGGGTAGAATGTGGTTGTCGGCAGGAAGCGAGTTATCCAGGAGGCCTCTAAGGATGTCAACTTGGGCGCAGGGGCTACCATTTAATGATTTATCGTTTCGATCAATATCGATAGATGCGTAAGATACGACTGTGGCAACGATATCAAAATTCGGACCGCTATGTCGGTGGGCACATCCGCGGATAAAGGAAAGGTGGTCTGGTGTCGGTAAGGGAGGACAAATAGTCTAGTATCGGATCGAAACCATCGCCCCAGTTGATGCTCAGAAAAAAGCGTCTCAGTTTGAGAGATGAAGAAGTGACATGGTTTGTGAGTAGACCATAGGTCATTTCGTTGATTGCATAATGAGGTAAGATTCGGCAGGACATTGATTGTGGAAGGAATATGGAATGTTTCGATTTCCTGATCTGAAAGGGAGCACCAATATGATTTGAGCGTGGACAGCTTGTGTGCTGGGCGATATAAGGCGTTCAACATTTCAAAGTCTGGGTATCCAGTCGATTCCTTGGAGCGTCTCCCATGGGATCCGATACATCCAGTTGTCAAAATGTACTGCGGTCAATGATGGCACACTTTCGCATGTCGAGCTGAGCGCGTTGTACCAGTGAGCGTTAACAGCTCTGTCAGAATGACAATCAGTGCAGTGAGATTTGGGAACTCAGTATTGGTCAAAGAATTGAGTCCTGGCTTGTGCCATAATCGAGAGAGTGCATAGAAGCGCGTCTGCTGACACTGAGCGCATTATCCGATACCCTCATATCACGTGACTGCGCCAATTCACAATACCCTCACAATACCTTCCGCTATTCAATATTCAATTACGAGGGTATCGGTTAATGCCCCCAGTGTGAGTGAATGCCATCTACGTGAATGACAGATTATCCGTTCAACGGCCTTGTGCAGGGTTAATAGTTGATTTGGCCCCGATATAAATGGTCGATGTTGATGCGAATGAATACGGGGTGGTAACGAACCAGACATGTCTCTCTTCTGTGAATCACGTCGAAGCAGATGCGCCCTCTGCTGTTTGTGATACTGATAACAGACCAGAGCAGAGGAATTGACAATGCGATTTTCGCCGCCAAAGGTGATTGACATGCGAGAGGACCACGGATACTTGGACAGGATTACGGCTCTTTCCGCTCCCTATCAGATCGATGTAGCAGGGGATGAATATCTCCGGCATGATATCGTATGGTAGCCGCTCAAGCGCTCAATAGGGGCCAGAGCGTAGCGGTTGTTGCCTTTGTTTCGTGTGGGAAGTAGATTGCGGGATGACAAGAGAGATAGGAGAGCCGAGATGGAGTGATGGAGCTGTGTACATCCTGGCCTGTTGTAGTCCAAAGGAAAGAGATGGAGGATTATGTAATTATCAACGAGAAAAGCAGTCGGCGAGGCCATTTCTAACGATAATAGCCGAAGCCGCTAGGACAGCAGGAAAACTCTCCGAGCAATACGGTACTTAAGGTTGTTGCCCTGTGTCCGAGTTGGGATTCGAATCATGGATTTGTCCTGAAGAAAAGCACAACATAGATATCACGATACACAATACACGCAAGCTTCCATCTATGCATAGTGGTACATTCCCCATCTAAGCAATCACACAATCCTCTTTAATGTTCAAATTATACATCGTCTTGTCTACCACTTTTTCAATCTTCTTCCAATCCGATCTTCGTTGAATGAATTCGTATATATCCTGGTTGATTTCGAGAAAACCCGGTCCAAATCCATCCACGAGATCAAAAAGGGGAAAAGGGAAAAAGCAAAGGCGCGTATATCAGAACTCTCAAAAGCCAAAATCGCTGTTCGCGAAGGAGGCTTACCTCTGGCCGATAAGCACCACCATACCTCGTCACATCTCTCACAATCTGTGCCAATTCCTTCGCGTCCTCCACCACATACACATGTCCCAACATCTTCAAATGCGAAAAGTCCGCCGCAATGCTAGGGACCTATCCCATTAAGCCCACCGTCAACGGAAAAGAACTAGACAGATAGCGAGGAGGATGGCTTACCTTGAGAGAAGTGATGAACGCATGATACGTATTCAAATCCGCTATAACTTGAAATCCTCCATTCAACGAGATAATCTGTCTCTTGATATGTTTCTGCAATATCCTGCAGTACACACCACACCCACATCAACCAGCCCTGCATCAGTGGACGGACAAAAGCAGAAAGAGAACACAAAAACAACGATGACTCACGCAATAAGCCTAATTCCAACCTCTTGATAAAACACCTCCAAAACCTCCCGGCTGGTGCTCCCCTTCAACAATTTACAATGCGTCTCTAGACATTTGATGGCCTCCGAACATCCTTTGGTAGGTCCCAGATCGAGCGGTGCGTCTTCAGGGGGATAATATTCCCTTGGTTGAGTCATGGTTTGGATAATGTGTTCCACCTGAAAGGCAACATCGGAATATCGTGAGTGAGATGTGGTCAAGGAGAAGACGGGGACAGACAAACCTGATTCATCAACAACTCCGTACCAGCATTAAGCCCACTCGCCACCCGATCATCCAACACGTTCTCAAACCTTTTCTTCTCCCTCACCACCGCGTTCAAAAAATCCGTCTTGTCGATATGCGGTGCCTAACAGAGTTTGCGTCAGACGGTTAAAGTAGAGTGATATACCAAGCCACGCACCAGCTCTTTCTCGAAGTAGACTTGAACCATAGATTGAATGGTATCCCCGATATGTACCAACTCGAAGAACTGCAAAAGCGGTATAATCCCCGTCTGCTTCACTTCATTTTCCGCAGGTTTATATTCCGTCATCTTCTGTGTCGCCCTGTCCACACCATGAATCGCTAGTTAACCATCATACATGCACCCTGACCCACCTAATAAACCCCTTCTCAACATGTCCCTCTCCCACACTCTGCAACATCAAAATAAACACCTCCTCGATCGTGTCCCGCACACGATACCCATAATGCCCAGGATACCCACTAAACGTCTCCACACGCTTCAATCCCTCTCTGTCAGCGTGGATCAACTCGAGTGCTACATCCAAAGAAAGCAAGAGTTCCAATTTTTCCTCGTCTTTTTGTCTATCTTGGTCTTTTGAGGTGTCGTCCTCTTTCGATGGGTAGATGGTGATATCTGTTCAAGATCAACATGCAAGTGAGTCAACACGTTTGGAGAAACAGGCAAGGAATCGAAGGTGATCACCTTCCTCTGGATCATCGTCATCATCTTCCAACTTTCCTCCACTCTCTCCCACTTCTCCATACCCACGTGCACTCGCATTTGCGCTCGCACCACTACTTCCCATCCCACCTCCCCCTCCGCCGCCACTCACCCACCGCTGAGGATTCAACATCGCAATTCCCTGAGTATTCCCACCCATGTTCATGATCGCACCTCCAACGGCTCCGACCGTCCTAGGCACAATCGTCACGGGGAGTAACAACACGCTCGTGAACGATGCGAGCACGTTCCTCTTCACTAGGGCTGGGTTTTGCGAGGAAAGGAAACGCGAGGTTGAGGATGAGGATTGCTGGGATGGGAATGGGAAAAGAGGAGTCATGTTAATGGTACCAGTATAGCACAAACGCCAGAGAGACGCAAAAGACGTACAGATTGATCCCAAGCTTTACATGTAGCTTGAAAAGCGAGCTTGAGCGATTCGATTTCCTCATCTAAATATTCGTCCATGTTCATCTCGAACATTTGGTACCTAGCACAACGCGATCAACATCTACATTAGTCACAATGCATCGAAGAACGCGACTTACACGACGTCCTCCGCCCTCGTTAACGTCGTCATCCCCCCTTGTCCCTCCGCATCCCTCTCGCTTTCGCCGTGCCTGTCGTCGCCCTCTTTTTTGCCCTCGCGCTGCCCCTCCCTCGCCTTGGCAGCCTTCATAATGCCCTCCACCATCCTCCACGCTTCTCCAAAACTAGCAGCCGTTGCACGCAGAAAGACGGATGTAGATATTTCTCGAGCGCGTATGAGGACCTGGGTTATGTATTCTCCGACCTGGAGGGGTGGAGTGTCAGCCATTGAGCGTAGACGTGAATGGTAAATGGAATAAGAGGCAGAGAGATCAGTCCAAGGAAGCAAAGCGAAAGAGAGGCCACTCACGACTTCATTAGCCAACCTCTCCGCAAAGGAAATCAACACCTGGGAAGCGGGGGGAAACACTCTGACGGCTCTGGACCCATGTTCATCCAACGCTTCTAGAATCTCGTTCATGAATTCGTCCATGGCGTCAAAGGACAGTGTTCCGTCCTTGCTTGAGTGGTGATGTGAGTATTCAGAAATAAATAGAATGGGAAGGATAGGACACTCACGTAAAGTTATCCAACGGCTTCCATTTGCTTTGCTCGTAAAACACTTCTCTCTTCTCCGCCCATACTTTTCCCATCTCCCAATCCCCACCAGATCCTCCTAGCGCAGTCACTCCCCTCCCTCTCCCACCAGTGCTGGCACTAGCGTCCACCCATATCTCCCAACTCGACTCTGCAGCCTCCTTCATCCCCTTCTCATCCCCTTTCCCATCCGCCACATCAAATGCAGCGAGAAGGGACGCGTCGAAGCGGTCCATTGCGCCTCTGAGATTGGTGGAGAGGGTTTGCCAGTCCCGGATGGGTTGGATTGGAGAGGAGAGGAAGAGGAAGAGGAGTTTGAGAAGTTTGGCTTGCGTTCGGAGGGAGGGTGTGTTGGCGTTGGCATTGGTAGAAGTGGCGGTGAGACTCGAAGGAGGAGCTGAGGCAAGGGATTTGGTGGGAAGAGGTGGCATCAAATGAGCTGTCAAATCGTTGTGGATAAGATGGGGAGGGGAGGATAGTGATTTGAGTAGAGGCATCAGCAATTTGTGCGCTCTGATGTATTTTGATTTGAACGTCTCCTTGGGTTGAACGGGTGCTTGTTGTGTGGGACGTTGGCTGTAGGCAGCCATGAACCCGAAACCTAGTCCTCCATCGGAAGAGAGGGAGGTTCTGCCTGAGGGTTTGGGTTGGAAGGAGGTACGGAATGACAAACTGGGTACACCTGAGCTCGTTGAGGAAGGCGATCTCAACGACCCATTATCGAATGAAGACGATGATAAAGAGGGGTGCGTTGAAGGAGAGCCCAAGAGAGAAGGTGATCCAAGGCCAATGTCACCACCGACGAAGTCACCCATCTCGTCTTGGGAGACGGATGGCGGGATGCCATTGGTGGTGGCTGAGAAATCACCAAACTCGTCGTCGACGGGGAGGGTGGGGGGAAGAGCAGCTTTTGTGACTGCGTTTTGAGATTTGGCGATGGACTCGAGTTGGTCGAGGATGGGTACAGTGGCAGTAACGATCTGCAAAACTCGACATTTTGCCTCCCAGATTTTCTCAGAGTCGGCTAGAGCGGCGGTGGCATGAGAACAACGAGCGTAGGCTGGAAAATCGGGGATGGGGAGGTGTTGGAGGATGAGTTGGTGGAGGTCGGAGGGGAGACGGCCGACGAGGTGGGTGGGTATGACGAGAGGTCGGGGCTTTGAGGAGGAGGTCGGGTGGTTGGCTGCGGTGTTGGAGTAGAGACGGACGGGCTCGAGGGTTTTGAATTTGTCCATGCCCGACGGTGTTGAGAACGTTGGTCACGTCGACGTCACGACTGCTGCGATAGTGCGGGCGGTGTCCGTGGCAGTGCTCAGGCTCCTACATGGCGTGGCGGTACACTCCTTTCTACTTCATTGTCTCTCTTCATCATGGGCAGCGCATCCAGTCGCGGAACAGACAGCACGCGCTCCAGATTTTCATTGTCTAGAAAACAACGAACTACAGTGGCATCTACAATCGACACTCCCCGCCACACAGACCCCGACGACAACGAGCCCCAAGGCGGTGAGGACGATGACGACGACGACGACGACGACGAAGCGAGAGAACAAGTAAGCGTGGCTGTGTCATACCATCCCCTCCTCGAGAATATAAATTCCTTTTGATCCTGATTTGGTGCTCAACAACAACAGTCATCTCGCCAACCCGGTCTTGCACAATCACCCATGCCCGTCACCGTTCCTTGTCAGGTATTCATCCCCACATCCTTCACTCTTTCTCACATCATACCCACTCTTTTCTTTTCTGACAGTATCGCACGGGGAGGACGTTGGGGAGCGGAACGTATGCGATAGTCAAAGAAGCCATTCACATCAAGACAGGCGAATACTATGCCTGCAAGGTCATCAACAAGAAACTCATGGAAGGACGAGAACACATGGTACGTCCCCCACCGTTGCCATCTCCCCATCCGATGCTTATCGCTTCCCAATCGCTCAGGTCCGCAACGAAATTGCCGTCCTCAAGCGAGTCTCAAGCGGCCATCGCAACATCGTCACTCTACACGACTACTTTGAGGTCAGTCGACCCTGTTCATCTTGGCACCCATCACTGACAGGGTTTCGCCGATAGACCGCTCACAACCTCTACCTCTGCTTCGATCTCTGCACCGGTGGTGAACTATTCGATCGGATATGCGCCAAAGGGAACTACTACGAAGCGTAGGCCACATTATCCTCGCATGTACCCACACACTGATACACACGCCCAGTGACGCAGCCAAACTCGTCCGCACCATCTTTAAAGCCGTCAAACACATCCACGATTCCGGTATCGTCCACAGAGGTCAGTACAGGCCCTCATCGTCCAGCGCTTATCTAACCTTTGTGCATGCCTCGTGTGACGTCCTGCACCACGCTGCAGACTTGAAACCCGAAAACCTGCTCTTCCGCGACCCAAGCGAAGAAGCCGACATCATGATCGCCGATTTCGGCCTCAGTCGCGTCATGGACGAGGAAAAACTGAGCATGTTGACCGAGATTTGTGGGACACCCGGTGTACGTCGTCACAGATGTTTCTTATCGTAATCTAACCGCGACTGATAGTACATGGCTCCGGAGATTTTCAAGAGAAGTGCGTTAGCCTCTCCTCACCAAGTGACATTCTCACCGTTCACGATGAACACCCCACAGCTGGCCATAGCAAACCGGTCGACGTCTGGGCTATGGGCGTGATCACTTATTTCCTCCTCGCGGGGTACACCCCCTTTGACCGTGACACTCAACAGCAAGAGATGGAAGCCATCATCGCGGGTGACTACAAATTCGAACCGGCAGAGTATTGGGAGGGTGTCTCGGATACCGCCAAGGAGTTTGTTCGGTGCGTTTACCTCTTTTATAAATTCACTCAAATCTAATCTAATTTGGCTACCAGGTTTTGTTTGACAAACGACCCAAAGAAAAGGCCGACGGCGGGGGAAGCGTTGCACCATACGTGGTTAAAAGTGCCCGAAGCGCATTTCGTGAAAGGGGAGGATGGACAGCCGACGGATTTGTTGCCGAATGTGAAGAAGGCGTCGAGTGCCAAGCAGCGCTGTGCGTCTTTTTTTTTAATATCCCGTCGTGTCTCGTTTACTCACGCTGGGTTTGTAGGGCGTAAAGCAGCGTTTAGCATCACGGCGATGAATAGGATGCAGGTCCTGGCTGGGCTACCACCCACTGCGGCGGAGAAGATCAAGGAGGATGTGAGGCAGTATCAGGCTGAATCGTTGCAGGAGAATTTCGAGGCCGTGCCCATTACGCATCATGGGAATTTGGATACGGTGCACGAGGAGGGGTCTGGATCTGGGAGCAAGGGAAGTGGTGTGGATGGGGTGGCGGAGAAGATGGCCAAAGTTGCGTTGGGGGACAAGTAGAGTGAGTGGGTGGGTGTAATCTCGTAAAGAATTTTAATGGACGCGAAAACATATCAAGAAATGTTAACTTACTGTATCTAGTGCTCATTTACTCACTTGTTCTGGTTTTTCCGTTTCGCAAATTCAATGCCTTGGTATTTCTGGAAATTTGAAGGCCTTGTCCGAGTCGTGTCCAGGCCAGTGCTCATGCATATGGAGATATTATTAACATCTGCGGTATCGTATTCTCGGGCTATGACCCGCATATTATTGTTGATCTGAACTTCAGCGCTTCAGGTTGGGCGGACGCTGAATTTGACCCTTTTTCGATTCCGCTGGTACACCGTTTGATCATCTTCCCCCGCGAGGCACGTGGATACCGGCCCTTGAACGTTTAAACGTTTAAACATTGGTCCACTTGAACGACATTATAAGCCCGTCCAACCACGATTCCCTTGCTCAATCCCATATCGACCGAGGGCCCTATGATATCGTACGCCAAATTTTCATCGCTACGCTGACTCGATATTTCTCGATGACTACTTCATCCTCATCGACTCATCAGCAAATTTGACACCCCGGTTACACACTTATTTGACTTACGTAGTTATGTAATTCCCTGGCTGCAAATCGATAGGGGTCGCCCATCAGAGATCAGTTCACCGGAATCCTCGGAGATTCGCGATCGCAGTTAGGCCGACGACATTTGATGTCCCCTGGAAGAAATGCTTATGAACTTGGGCATACTCTGTTCATTGTAGATATTCAAGTTTGAGTTGCGAGAATGACCAGACTTGTGGGGTGGGTGGACACCATACAGGACTTCCGGGACTTGTAGGACCTACAGTGCCTGGTTACCGATTTTCCCTTCCGGGACCTGTTTGCACTTGTGGCGGGTTTGTGGCGGGTGGAAGTACCCTGTAAAAATGCTGATGCTCTCCAAGTACCTATCGTGCCCTCCCACAGCAATCAGCTTTGCTAGTCCGCAATAGATATAAGAGGGCCACTTGAAGACGATCCCAGCGGCATCAAGTTGTTCGACCAGATTAAGGATTTACCTCAATCATTCGAAGTGCCACCCCCTATTCATCAGGATCGAAATTTCGCCCTCAAAATAGACATACGAGCTGCGGTCATTCATATCCGGGGGGGGTCGACGTATTGCCGAACCTTACATCGTTATTTCACAAGAATGGTTTCAAGTTCATTCAGCCTGGATCCGGCTTTTCTACCATTCCTCCAAGCTCGCTGATTGCGTCCCTGCCTGCGCCTTGTGGATCTATGCTTTCCTTGGATGTCATGCCTTGGAGAGTGTATATAGGTGACGGATGATCGATGATTTTTTAAAAAGGCTTCGGAAAAGAGGATTAGCGCTGAGCAGTGAGAATTGGGCATCGGGCACACCTGCAACCGAGCCACCTGGGTTCGCTGCTTTGATGGCGCCAGTGTATTTAATCTGACGAGACGGACGATCTCACATTAGACGTACACTTCGACTCGGAGTGACTAGTGACGCCTCACGAGACTGCTGAAATTTACAGCCATGCTTCAGTCCACTGTGATGATGGAGAGATGGCACAGCAGGCAACAATCATGCATCATTGGAAAGCATAAGCACAGTGCATCATTTGCACGGATGGATTCCCCGGTAGCGTATGAAGGATTGCAAAGGGTTATGCGTCAACGCTGAGGAAAGTTTAGGCTGCAGTGATGCCAGTAACGCACCAAGGCAATGGCAAGAGCGAGCAATGGTGGTAATGCATCAACGAGCATACATGGAGGGTATGAGAGTATGGTATTGATGCATGAGCTGAATGATGGAGAATCCAGGGCGACTGATGATCATGCATCAGTAGTTCAGCGGGCAGGGGGGAAGAGTAATGGATGATCATGCATCACAAGTTCAACGGGCAGGGGAGGAGTGGAAGCATGCGTACAAGAGATAAGTACTATACAATGCAATTAATGGGCAGGATGCATCGCAGCTTTGCTTTGACTAGGTATACTTAATTCAGAACAGGTGGGGATGGGCGCTGATACATATTAGGTAGGTACACTTCTATGAATATAGGCGCTGCTTGCAACGAGCAGAGCACATGCAAGGGGGTGGCGGAAGTAAAATTTCCCACAGGCAGTTCCCCAGAGGGGCGAAGAGAAAAGTTCAGACCCCTTGTGCTGAAAAATAGAAAACCTGGAATGCATGTGAGAAAAATCAGTACTTTACAAATGTAGAGTACCTAGCATACATGTCCACAACCTTACTCGTTGTCGTCGTCCTCGAGCTGCCGAAGCCATGACCACTGACCGCCATTGGTTGATGACAGCCCAAAAAGGGTAGTCACTTGCCCAGATAGCGCGAGCGCTGAGTGACGTTGAAAGTGAGGGAAAGGGCCATCGCGGCATGTACTAGATGTGATCTGAGAGTTGGAATGGCTGACGAGATTGACCAAGGGGTAAGTACCATTGACCAGATCGTGGGTTCTCGATTCCAGACTAAACTATGAAATTGAATTTTAGTCAGCATGCAATACTGGGCCACCTCGGTAGTATAAACCAAGCGAAATTGGGTTGGCGATGCATGTCACTCGTCGAGAGCATGTGGAATATGGAAAATGGGAATTGGTAAGCGGCATTAATTTCCATATTTGACAGGTACCACTGCGGTTATGTTTTCCATCAGTTTTTTTCTCCTTCCAAACGGTGGCCCCGAACTGACCAAACTGAACTGCGGCAACACGCTCGGAATGCGCATCTTGGGTTTCCTCCACCAACCCTCTTGTACGTTGATTTGTCTAACACAACGGGCAGAACGGAATCTTTCTACGTGGAATGGATGAACAGGATTTAGAAGCCCTTTGTGTCCGTGGAATAGCTGAACGGTTTTTACCGTTCTTTATCCTATTCCCACTCAAAGACCCGATTCTTCCTGTTGTGTAAGTGACTGATCTAGCTGAATGGCGTCCGATGCATCCATCAGTTTTCTTCAGTGCGTGACTTCCGTTGAACTTGGGTCCCCCTATATCTCGAGCTAGGAAATTTCGACCACCGGTTCATAATATTTGTTCGGGTGCCCCCTTGCGCTGAACTTGCTTTGGAAAATGCCCGATAAGATTCCTCACATAAAGCTGCTGAGATGAACTGTACCCCGAGGGTTCTTCCCCCCGTAACCTTCAGCTCTACGCTCGCCTCCTTCAGTCCCATCCTTTAGCCATGACTTGGTACCAAGTCTTTGAAGATGGGCCTGAATATGAGGCTCACATTCGAAAAGGAACCTTTGTACCCCCTGATATCACCCTGAAATACCTTCATGACGTAGTTCCCAAACACCTTTTCCAATCATCAACCTCAAAGAGTTTATTTTATGTTGGTCGACATTTAGCTTTTACTTATGCGTTTTACCTTTTTGCCACTTATATCGATGCCATCACGGAGTTTGTCGTCGATCAGGAACTTTTGTGGCCTGAATAGGGCAGGGTACTTGAGGGCAGTGTTGTGGATGCTATACTGGGGTTGGCAAGGCGTAGCATTTGCGGGTATCTGGTGTCTAGGTGAGCTTATCGGTCGTTATGTGCGAATCTTAAATTATAACCCTAAACATATGGTTTAGGTCACGAAGTGAGTTGAGCGTTCTCTTATTGGACGGATCGATAATGCATTCCGTGTTTTAGGCGGGTCACAATGCACTTTTTCCGTACAACACTGTGAACTCGCTTATTGGACTGCCTCTGCACACTTTCGTATTGACACCATACTACGCTTGGCGAGCAACACATCGCACACATCATGTGAGTCTTGTGCCTGTCAAATACGCACTTCATTAGCGATTTATTCCTGTGCTTAGAAGGGAACCAACCATCTTGGCCGCGACGAGACATATTTGCCTCCAACAAGAAAGGACTTTAAGCTCGGTGATGGAAAGGTCATGGTCCGAATGAACTACGCAGAGGTTTTAGAGGAAACACCACTTTTCACGCTTACAAAAATGTTTATCCGCCAGTTCTTGTGAGTGCACATGGCTCTCCTAACCTTTCTTCTATTGGGGATACCTTAATTGATTCTTTGATGTGGCAGTGGATATCAACTGTACCTCATGTAAGTTCCTTGGTTTCTGCCTTTGTTACACTTCAATATTGAGCCGCCATTCTTTTGCACGTAAGCCATAACCGAAAGGGAAATCGCAAGTACCCACTCGGAACAAGCGTAAGTCGTGTTCATACACCCTTAAAGTATTGATCTCTGATGGAGTTGTGTAGCATTACAGGCCGTCTTCCGCTCTATTTCGGGACAAAGAACGTATGGGGAATCTTTAACCAGTTCAACACTGTAACTGATCTAACGTTTTCAGGCCATCTGATCGTTGTTTCGAACGTGGCAATTATCTCCATGCTCACGCTCTTGGTAATATATGCCTATCACACGAACTGGTCTAATCTCTTGGCGTTTTATATCATGCCTTGGCTAGTAAGTATCCAAAACGATCGACAGCTGCCAATTAACGCAACAAATGACCGACGCAAATCCCGTCATTAGTTTTGCCATAACTTGTAAGCAAAAGCTTTTGTTATCACGAAGAGCATCTCGTGAATCTAACACCACTTACAGGATGGTCACCTTTACCTATCTCCAGCATAGTGACCCCACAGTACCCTACTATCGCGAAGTAAGTCAACAGAATTACCATTGAGTTTCGTCAACGATCCCATAGTATCCTTCACTAAAAACTCCTTTTTTTTTCCTTTTTTGTAGAGTGAATGGACTTTTGCTCGTGGCGCTCTTGCGACTGTTGATCGTCCTCTCTTTGGATGGGTTGGGCGATTCTTTTTCCATAACGTACGTGTCCGCCTCCAGTTCGTGCCTCAGAGGACTCTTCCCGAGGCACGTTGTCATGATTTGATTAGCACGTTCCCATCTGCTTTGAATACCATTCTAACATTCACTCCCTCCCAATATCCATTTTAGATCAGCACAGACCATCTCGCTCATCACTTCTTCGTGAGCATCCCTTTTTGTAAGTTCCACAGACTGTCCGACGATTCCCGTTCCTCGCTCACCGGAAGGTTCCTACTTTGGCTAGATAATTTGCCCGAGGTCACAGAAGCAATCAAGCCCGTTCTGGGCCACTATTATAACTACGACTCGACGGTGCGTATCCACATCCTTACCCCTTGACAAGAGATATCGTGGATTAATTTGTAATCGAACTTTTTATTTCGTACCTTTCGATTTCCCCTCGCATATGACTGACCGGACTGTATGGACGTGTATCTTGTGTTTTGCATCCAGCCTGTACTCTGGGCGTTGTGGCGGTCATTCACCCAATGCACTTTCACTGAGGATGAAGGAGACATAATGTTTTTCAAAAACCAATACGGAGAAGCGGTCCTGTCGCTCGATGACAACGCCAAAGGTGAACAGAGAGCAGCCCGCTAATATAAACTTTTAGAGAATGGCTGTATGTACCCAACGGTTGCTACCGCATGCGTATCTCGCCAAAAGCCAAATTAAGTCCTGGTATTTACCATTTGCTGTATCATGTTTTCTGGTATGATGATGAACAGGTCGTGTATTCTCAAACTGAGCTTTCAACATTCAAGATGAGATCAAACATAGGGTGACAACCAAATCTAGGTTTATCTTCAATGTGCACACATACAAACCCTTTAGCACCAGATCTCCAACAGAGGATGGTGATCGTCAGGCGGAAGCGGCAGACCTGATGAGCTGTACATATACTCTACTTTCAGCAACCACGCAATCGTAATTTAGCGTGCTTCGGCTTTGATGGGCCAGATCTATGGTCTCAAGGAACCTGAGAGGAATAAACTAGTATAAAAGAGCTGGCGGGACGTTAGTCATGTTATGAATATAAAAATCGCATCCACTCACTATGCTTAGGACCACCACCTTCTTGTACGGTACATGTAATGTCTTGCATGTGGGTACCTTTACGTGCATGTATATGAGACACCTCGCTTTTGGTACACGGAGGCAGATTACATAATCCATTACTACTCTACTCCTACCATAGCGACCTACCCGCCCTACTTCCTGATTTCCTGATTTCCACACTCCCACAGCGCGCCAGGACAGGCACTCCACGACCGAGACACGCACTCTCATTTTACGTCGTATTAGTCTGCCTTTGTCCTTTCCCCAATCTGTACGTAGCTTCAAATATATATCCATACCACGCGAGTGACGAGCCACGAGACAAGACGAATTAATACCGTTTTGAATGTGATCGAGGTCGTTACGTTCCTGAGAGTTGATGACAAGCTTCTTCCCTTTCCATCCTTCACTTTTGCATCTCTGAAGCTGAAGGCATCATCGCTTATTTGCGAGGTTGCGAGTTGTCACAAAATTCCAACTTGACACTTATTCAATTCTGCCAACATTGCGTTACGTGAATACTGGAACTTGTGTGGAACGTCGATATCAATCGCAAGTTGAGCGGCAACACCCACCATTGTCAACTCGGAGCACAACGCTATGATATTACCATGATCAACCATGATTGCCATCGCCTCGCCAGATTCGCCATCGAACGACTGCCTTACGATATCATGCACCGAGTGTTCATTATCTGTTACGCAGATTTCATATTTTCGGAGGAAGACGTCAATCCTCTTCAAGTACCCATCCTGCTCTCGCATGTCAATCAGCTTTGGAGACACATTGCACTATCAATTCCCCTCCTCTGGTCCCCAATATCTATAACTGGGTTGCTTGAGGACGACCCTACTGGCATCAAGTTGCTCGACCGAACGAAGGCTTGTCTGAGTCGCTCAAAAACCCACCCTCTGTTTGTCAAAATTCAAATAGCACATTCACGAAGAGACAAAACTTTAATGCCCAGTCTGCACAAATCCGTCGAGTTGCTCGTGGCTCATGCAAATAGATGGCACTCGTTAAACGTGCAAGCACCTCGATGCACGTTACTGATGATGGCACAGGCTAGAGGCAGTCTAGATTCCTTGACCAATGTCCGTGTCTTTCCCCTCGGAGAGGCCGACTGCATCCACTTGGGTCACCATTCACATATGGAGGTCTTGGATGTTACCAAATGGACCACCCAGATCAGCCACTCATACGAAAATGCGCCTTCGTTGAAAGGAGTCCACTACTTGATGGAGATTGACTATCAACTTCCATGGGAGAACCTTCAGTCTTGGTCTGGGTCAGCGACACCGGCACAATTAAATGCTCTCTACTGCCGTGCGCATAAGCTTACCACACTTCGCTTGCAGGGCTTCCTCTTCTCATTCCAGGAAATCCAATCATTCAGTATTCCGCCCACAATTGACGTCTTGCCGAACCTTACATCCTTACATCTGACTATCGGCACCTTCAACCATGGTCTATTCTTTCGTCATGTCTCTCCGTCACTCCTGAGGCTACGACGCTTGAGCCTGGTAGTCTCTTGGGGTAGTGTCATTCTGGACCCATTAGTGAAGTTTCTGTCTTCCCTTCCCGATACCATTGCCTCGTTTTCCCTGTTGGGAGACTTCCCCAGTTCCATCGCCGCTCAAATCCTATCCGCGGTACCCCAGTCCAACATCACACATTTGAAGGTCGTCATATATGCATCAGTACTGGATAACAACAGTCAACCCGATGTACTCGCCGAACTCATGGAACAATCCTGCCAAACTCTAGATGGCGCATCTTCCGCTGGATCGAAAGAGGATCATCCCATTTGTCCTTTTCCTCGTTTACGGTCTCTACAAGTGGGGCAATACCCTTTGGTCCCGAATCGGGCTTTTCTACAGTTCCTCCGATCGCGCTTTTCAGAAGCTGCTGCCAACGTACAAGCCCCGAAAGAGGTTATCGCACCATTACGACTAGTGGATCTGAGTTATTTTTCAGGGCCCAAGTTCCAAAGGGATTTAGAAGAGACGAAGGGTTACTTGAGAATGCTTGAGCGAAGAGGACTAGTGCTGAGAATCACGGATTTGATCACGCCTTCAGTGTCACCTTTCGAGTTGGCCGCTTTGACGGCGCCGTTGAATTGGCGCAACGAGATGAATGGGTTCGCTGTGAATCCATGGAGGTGGTCGGTGCTGAACCCATAAGATGGGGTGTGGTGTGGCTGGAGCGTGTATAGATTTGGCCTTTTCAACCTGAAACTATGTAGGCACTCGATCCAAGAGGCCGGCGTCGCCGGACAGCGACCATGTGTAAACCTGCTACATATGATGTTTGTTGGTTCATTTTGTGGTTCGCTCTATTTGTATGAGTCCAGTAGAGTCGTCCGCACGATTTGTGTGGTTTTTGGGTATCTACGAGATCGTGACGTATTTGGCGTTCGTCCGGATCCGTTGATCATTTTGTGGAACGCTAACGTTGGGATTTACGCATGGTTTATATGAAGCTTTGGAGGAGATCACTTTGGAAAGGCTACGCGGGACAGGTTACAAAGGTGTTCACGTTTTCCTCAAAGGCAATCCGTTCTATTCATGTTCTATTCTCTATTCGATGGAGCCTGAAACCACAACTTGAGTCAATTCTCTATCGCATCTTTGCAAGTATCGACCATGCCGCTATTGGCACTGCCTGAAGAGTTTGGGATCGAATACAAGAAGGGAGAATTGCGGGAGGTATCACTCCACCCGAGCCAGACGCCGTCTATTCGATTAGCCAGAATGTGGGTTGACCAAAGCTACCTATACGTCACCATTGACTCATTATCTTCGGCACCGTCTTCTCTTCCCTGTGGACTTGCGTCGATGGAGATGTCAGATGGACCCCCATGACGAACGCTTGATGTATACTGATAGAATTGGGCAAGCTGGGCCAGTAGGATCGTTCTATCATCAGGTCTTGTGCATAAGGAACATCGCGATCGGCATGGTGGACCATCTTGATGAACGATGGAAACTTGACATTCTGCGCGTCAAGTTGCTCGAGATTCCGTTGGCCACCCGGGCCGGTCCGTCCTTCCTGGTACGTCAGGGAAGTGGATCCCTTCACATCATGTCGACCGTTGTCGAAACATCATCTGTGTCGTCATCGTCACCAGCCAATGAATTGGGAATGAAGATTAGAAAGGCGGGCCTTGTATCGCACGCGTTGAGATGGTATTTTTCATGGTCATCACATATTTGCATCGTTGTAGGGTATCGCGTCATTACACTGCATATTGCTAATATACGGTCACCAACGGAGACGAGTGTAGCCAACACCTTGAAACGCTACAGGATACCCAGACGACGATCCTGGCGCACTTGTTTCGACATTGGTTGGGAGAATGAGGACTTGTCGGCAAGGACCAAGTAGCAGAGCAGGAGATGACGTTGGTGTTCAATTTGGATGCATTCATACGTGAGGGTCACATACCATACGTCAGCTGTAGTTCGATTACAGTTGAGAACTGTACAGAATATCAGATTGCCCTATGATTCTGATGCAAAAACAGTGGCTGCGATTCAGATTCGCACTCGAACATGGAAGCGGACATCAATTTTCAATCTACATTGCCCCCGCTTAATGTATCAACAAAAGAGCGGTTACGACCGCCCATCAGTTTTCAATCCGGGCCCACATACATGAAGGTTCCGGCGATGGGGTCCCCTAACCCAGTTCTCCGGGCGAATTCTGCTACATCAAATGATGGGCGTGGGGAGTCGTGAGTCACCAAGCTCTGCGGCTGGAAATCGGGTGGTTGTTTGTACAACAAAAAGACGTATCTTTGTCGTGGTATCAACGATGATTGCACCGATGTGAACAACTGAAACATACCGATGGGGGGCAGACCTAGAAGGAGGCGAGGGTTGCATATATGGAGTGATGGGCGGATTTGAAGAAGACATCCACCCAGTCCACAGATTGGCATAAAAGTTGGTACCGAGGAAGTGTCTGTACTGCGCTGATGTAGGGTGTTGAGGTGTTGGAGCATCGGGATCTACTACAATGACGACGTAGGGACCTCGTTCGTCTTCAGGGACTGGGAATGTTGGCGCTATGAAGAGACGGTAGTGGGGAGGGCCATAGGTGACTGGAAAGAGGGGATAAGCACAAGTTGAGCGAGAGAGGCGACAAGTTCTACCATCACGGGGAAGCGTGATACCAGGATGGACGGCGAGGGGAGATCCAGCCTTTTGGTGAAGGTTGACGTCGAAGACCTTGGTAGGATTAAAGCTGATTCCCAAGTCTTTGCTGACCTAGTCGAATTCCGCCTTGCTCAGGAACCGAACGGCAGGGACAAACGTGGGCGTACGTTGCACATTTCAAATGCATCCTTGGCGTCGTCAAGCGAGTTGACATGAACGGGTTGTGCGTGGGCCATGGGGTGTGTGAATGAGACTGTGTCTCATAAGTTCCAGATGACGGTGGAAATTATTGCCGTACTGAATCCAGGAACCTGGTTGCGTGGAATGGCTTGATGGCAACAACGGACATGGATAAGCTCGCTTGTGTCGAGCGAGCGCGTGCAGTTCGTTTCCTTTCTTCCCTTTTCCCATTTCTTCCTCCACAGCTCCGCAGGTCGAGCTCTTCAACGCAGCCGGTCTTGCATTTATCTCTTCTTTTTTTATCACATTTATTTCAGTGGTGACTGGTTACCACAACTGGCCAATCTAGTCATCCAGGCCTCCATCGCTGGACCCTGAAATGCTCTGATATTGCCATCCCATATTATCACTTCGTTCGTCATTAAATGGGATCTCTTTGTCTATCGGCAACCACAATCCTACGCTGCGAATCGTTTACTAGAATTCAAAACCAGACTCTTCTCATTCCCACTGCAATCGAGTTGCTCGCGACAACTTCACTCATTTACACCAATCGGCATCGTGGCCGGTGAGTACAGATTTGCTCATCTTACCCAGGGTCACTTACATCGAGGTACAAGTCGTCATTTATTGCTAACACTGGAAGGATGGACGTACTCTGCCCTCGCTCTGCTCGAGATGCTGTCTCATATTCTTCCTGCTGCGCGGGAGGATGCTAACACCTTCAAGATATTAGACAACATCCTCGGTCAGTCCATCCACATTCCCAACTCCCTCCACCCATTGACAGTTGCTGTAACACCCTTAAGCCGCATTCTCCTTCATCCCCATGCTACTCTTTATGACTTTTCTGTACATCCTGACTCGCTCAGAAACTATTCCCCTCCTCCCACGTCGACTTCAACGCCTCTTACAGCTCTTACTATTAATATCCGTCCCCGCTATCATAGCCCTCAACATAATTTCAACTTACATCGGCATATCCCAACGTAGGTTCCCCTCGATCATCTGCACCTTATACTGACAGTAGCACAGGTGTCATCCTTGTCCATTCTACTCCGGTTCTCTCTATCGGCTTCGCGACCACCAAGGACAGTACGCTATGGTCTTTCTTCGCCTCGATAACGTTGGCACTATACGCCGCGTATCAGGCCATAACATGGTCCTTATTATTCTACCGCCTTCTGCGCGCTCTCCTTGGTCAACGACGCATCGAAAATGCTTCCCAAGACTCTGCGCATCTCATTCGGGGAACGGGGTGGATAAATGCGGGCGTCAAGCTGGGTGCTGTGGAAACCGTGATTGGATTTGTACTCAGAGGGGGGTTTGGAATGGCATTGGTGAGAAGGATAGGACGGGCTATTTCTCGAGCGCTGATATGCATTGGCATCGCCAAAGGGTGAGTGGGTTCTCGATGGCTAGCGAACCGCCGTTCATGGATCTCTCTTGTTACAACACCAGCATGGACTACTTGGAGGACTTCCAACAAGCCAGAGAAGAAATGACACCCAGGAGGCTACAGCTCTCGAGTCCTCGACCGTTTTCACAAGTATCCATCTCTCACATCCGACAACTTATTTTGAATCCGCGACCCAGTACGATCCGACAAAACTCACCCATAGCGGTACAGCTTTCTCCGTCGTCGAGATCGAAAGGCTACAATGTCACTGACGAAAAGTGGGATCTTTACGCAGCCAACTACGGAACCTATGGGCGATCACCCCAATCCCGATCGATGGCAAGAGTAACGGTGGTACCCAAGAGTGCTCGCGATAGCACCCCTACTCTCCACATGAGGTTCTCCGATCTAGGTTTACCGAGCCCCGCAGCCATCGCTGAGCATGTCAAAAGTGGATTGAGACATAGCTACGGAAGGAGATATAGCGCTGTTGACGGTGAATCCAGCAAGGAAGTCCCTGTGGATTCCGATCAACAGGCTCAAAAGAGGAGGAAGACCATTGGTGGCACATCCGACTCGGTAGGGGATGGAGAATGGACTTCCGCCGAGGGTCTGGGGCAACGAAAGAGTATTTTTGGTGTCAACGTGCCTAATGTGGCGCTTCCTGCTCCAGCTTTGATCGGGGAGTATACCTTTTCGCCACGTACACGATTCCAATCCCTGCATAACGACAACGAGAAGCAGACAAAAGACCAAAGCAAGGAGCCCAAAAAGCTCAGAAAGAAGCTGTGGGGCTCTTCGCTCCAAGTACCGCCGTCTTTTCAACCCAAGCCGATTCAACGGATCAAAACCAATGAAAGCAAGACTGCCGAATCATCTCTGGATCGCAGCGACAGTCAACGCTCGCGACAAACTACGCTATCGCGCAGCTTGTCAAAGCGAAAGCCACTCCCGCCTTTGCTTCCTCCTACCCTCATTGACGATGACGTGGGCAAATCAAGCCCCATTACGGGTCCGGAGATTGTGTTCGCGTCTGCTGTTTCACTAGGTCGTGGTGTCACTGGAGCTCCTGCTGGACCTCGTCCCCCTGTACCATCGGTATGGAACCCAAACGTTGTTCCATCCCCAAGTATTACCAAGTCTGATCCACGATCCATTGATCCATTCTCATCGGACGACGACGAAGAGGACGGTGACGACTCGGAGGAGGGGTATTCGTATCCAAACAAGAATATCATCTTTGGTCACAACTCTGAACGCCACCTGAGCGCAGACGTGGATGTAGCATCCTTGCCACCCTCGAGAGCATCGAGTCCTACTTATTCGCCCAAGCTCGAATCGTTTGGCGGGGATAACAAGAGTCTCAAAGTGAGGAGGGCGGACGCGCAGGACTATCGAAAGGGTACCCAGGGTGCATCTCCGGTTTTTGATCGTGATAGCGAATCGTTATCAAGACCCACGTTTGGGCAGCAAGACGACTTGGAGCTGGGAATGGAAGGTGAAGCACCGCACGAAAGCTACCTGTCGACCGACACGCATGTGATCACCCGAGAGGTTGTATCCACTCCCAGTTCGAGCAACCCATCTGTTGGTGAGATGGGTACCGCTGTCGTTGTCCGAGTTGAGAGCATACGACACGCACCACGGCGCAAAACACCTTTTCCCGTCCGCCCACTTCCAGGACCTATCCGAGGAAGTGTGTACGTTCAACCGGTCGTGGTCAGCGACAAGGCAAAGGATTCTCCCGTATCGCAGGAGCCAGATGACGAGGACGATGATGATGCCGGGTTCGAGATGGTCAGGTGGAAGGGTAAAGGGAAAGAAGTCAGAGACGCCATGGATCTCGCTTGATGGGCAGGCTTGTAGGCATCGCATTGCTCGTCTCCGTATCGTAGACACTTGTTCGTGTATCCATACCAGGACATGATTCATTGCATATCTCCATTGCATCTTGTGGTGCTCCAGGTCTGCTGCTCCACTTTGGATTGACGCACAACTGACGTCAACTCCCCACCGACCACGCTCATTTACGCTCAACGACCGCTCCAAAGTCGTCCACGTCGTACCATCATGGCACAAGCACCGCAAGAGTTTTCATTGAGATTGCAAAAGGGTACGTAGTCTACCGCTCGGGATGCCACCGGACTCTTCCACCTCGGGCCAAGCAGGAATCACGAGAAGCGTTGGCGCACCCGCTCCAGAGTACATTTTCACGATCACCAGGGGAGCGTCATTATCACCGTCTGGCAACCCCACTCTTCAAATCACCAGTGCCATCCGGGAGAGCGATCGACGCTCGACCGACGGATCTCAAGGCACAGCTTCCATCGTCCCCCTCGACGAGGAAAAATTGGGGTTGATCGACAAAGTGTATGATATATTGAAACGTCGGCTCAGGCTGTTGGATGGATTTGCGACTGTCGATTTTTACGGTTTGGATATGGGGATTGAATGGAGCAGCGAGGAATTGGAATGGGCGAATAGTGGGCCGAGGGGGTGTGTGCAAGGTGGATTTGGAGCGTTGAGGGCGGATGAGGAGCAACAGAGGAGTTTTGAGGAGGCGGTGAATATGATTTTGAGGCTGGTTGGACACCAAGAATGGATGTACGCTGTACGGTAGAATCATAGTAGATTTCAACAACGGACGTCAACACCCATCAACAGGGTCTTTTCCACTCTTACCACCACCATTAAGTTCTCCATCGTCGCTGGTTTATTTCTCTGCATCGACTCAGCGTCAGCCATGCCACCTCAAGAGTTTTCGTTCAGGTTACAGAAGGGTACGGTCCCTCGCTCGCTCGGATGATCCGATCGACTGATCCCCATCCAGGTATCACGGGAGGATTCGCATTGCCCACGCCAGACCACATCTTCACCGTCACCAAAGGCCCCTCGTTCTCCCCATCGGAGAACAACACGCTGCAAATCACGGCGGCGATTCGCGAAGTGGGTACACCCAGCATTGAATCCTTTGGGCCGGCCAAGGTGGTGGACGTGGATGAGGAGAAATCGCGTTTGATTGATCGGTTGTATGAGATCCTTCAGTCGTTGCCGACGGGGGGGAAGGAGGGGTATCCGACGGCTGATATTTATGGATTGGATATCGGGATCATGTGGGAGGGTGCGGGATTGTCGTGGGCCAATAGCGGTCCGGAGGGGTGTGGGCAAGGGGGATTTGAGGAGGGGGCGAGTGCTGATCAGAAGACGGCCTTTCGGGAGGCGGTGGATATTGTGAATGCGATTGTGGGATTCGACAAGGAGAAGAATCAGTTGAGGGGATAAGCGTAGCACCGTCTATGTACCCAGTATGCAAAGTGCCGCCATGTATTGTGTACGGAGCGGATGGAAACATTGTAACTAGATGTGGACACGAGCCGTAAAGCACTACTGACCCTCTAGCATCCTGACGATTCCAAAGGCGGCACCTGCGGCTAGTCCACCGACGAGCAGCGTGCTGATCGCACCCCAGATATAACCCGGGGCACCGACACCGGCACCTGTCACTCTAGCTTTGATAGCGCCAAAGACGAGGAGGACGAGTCCGGTGACGATGCACGAGTAGATGAGGGCCACGTGGGCTTTGGGTATGAAGAAGTAGGGAAGGAGGGGGATGAGACCGCCGACGAGGTAGCCCATTCCGATGGTAAAGGCAGAAATGTACATTCTCTTGTTGGGCACCTCCTCTGAGGGAGAGTTAGTGGGAATAAGAGGAAGAGATCGGACGTACCGAGTCCTTGGCCGAATTTTAACAAAAAGGCGGTGAGACCCAGGTCTTTGCGCCATCTCAATCGGGTGACGGTTTCTTCGTCTGTCGGGAAGCCGTCTCGTCTGTGGCCCCAGTCTTCTTCCAATTCGACGTCCTTTAGACACTGTGCGACGGCTCGACAGGTGGGGTCGTCGACGCCGACGGGGCCCAAGACTTGTTGGACTTCTCGTTCCAATTCGCCGGAACAGCTGCGGAGGACGCGTTGGGAGGTTTGGTGGTGTTGGTAGCGGTAGTAGTCTCGTTCTGCTTGTGCGGCGAGGAAGCCACCGATGCCCATGGAGATGGCGCCTGCGATGAGTTCGGCGACGCCGCCTAGGACGACGATTTTAGATTCGCCGAGGGAGGAGAGGCCGGCTGTGAGTGCAAATGGGACGGTGAGGCCGTCGGAGAGGCCGATGACGCTGGGGGAGGGGGTGAGGGATGCATTAGGTGGAAAAGAGGAAGGGGGCTTACACATCACGAACGATGTCGGGGTCGATGAGGGTGCGTTGATTGGATTTGAGTTCGCGACAACAGACGCCGTCTGCTCTGGAATGTCTGAAGCATTTGGCTTGGAGGGGAGGGGTGGTTCCAGATGCTGCACTGTCGATGGACCAGACGGGTGGTTGGGTGGTGTGAGTGGCTGAGCGTGGGGGGAGAGCGACGGACATGATGGAGGATGGAAAAGGGCGGGAATATTCCAAATTGGGTATTTTCGGACGGGCTCGGACGGGCTATATATACGGTTATTGTGTCGACGACGGGTGGGATGGGAAACGGAGCTATACCTTATCCGGCGTGGGCTGTGGGCTCCCCGTTCCCCTTATTTTTCAAATTTCTCAATGAGCTCTGTTACGCTCACCATGTCATCGAAACGCACTCCAATGCCACTCCTCCTCGAGTCCTTCCCTGTCCCTCCCTCCCATATCCCCCTCACACCGACGGGCCCGCCTCCTTCCCGCCCCCCTTCTCTGCCCCTCCCTCCTGTGCCCGGTCCTTCCAAGATTTCAGAACACGAAACACTCCTCTTTCTCACCTCTAGGAGGTCCTCCAGACTCTCGTTTGGCGCACGTCCACATTCAACCACCAGCAGCGCTGGCAGCATCTCCCCATCCAACTCTCAACCTGAACACCCCAAGGACGAAGCCGTTCACCCACTCCAACTTCTCACTCGCCTCACCGTCTCTCCCGCTCCCTTGTCCGATGGCTCAGACGACGAACAACACCGTACTATCCCCCTGTCCAAAAAGACCGCCAGCACGATTCGCCGTCGCATCCACAACCCCGCCATCTCTTCCATTGACATGCGCGACCTGCCTCTTGCCGACGAACAAGACGAAATTCCCTCCACTCCCACCCCCCCCGTTGATCCTCTCACCCTTCACCTCCAAATGCGCGCCGCTCGTTCTCGTTCTGCATCCCACAAACAGGCCCTAAGAGCCCGGAGCACATCGCCCTCTCGCGCTAAACCCGCCGTCCATCCACACAACCCTCCCCCGCTGCCTTCCATCCCCGCTCCTCTTGTCCCTCCCACCTTGGCATTCATCCTCGCATCGCCCAAGACTTCTGACCCTTCACGCCCACATTCCGAGTCGCCCACCCCAGCCCGTGCCCCTGCTAGATCGACCAGTCCCGACATCAAGGCCATCATCCAATCCACACCTCGACCCCGCGGAAAGTCCTCTTCCTACATGTCCGCGCCTCATTCGAGATCCCCCAGTCCGTCCAGGGTCAACATCCCTGGTCTACCGGCAAGCGCTAGGTCGAGCAAGGCCGCGAGCGATGGAATCCTCGGGGACACTCATCGTCCCTTCCATTCCTTTGCGTCCCGCGTTTCTCGTACACCCGCGGTGGAGAGATCGTCCTGGACGGACGAGCTTGGCAGGTTGAGGTATGGAGATGAGGACGAGGAGGATCAGGATTATGGTGTACCCCTCTCTTCCAATCTCGACGCCAGATGGGACAAGTATGGATCTGGATTTGGGTTTGGGAGCGCCAGTGCCCAGGAGGGGTATGCCTATGGCATGGAGGACCAGCTTGATTTGCTGGAGAGGATACGGGGCCGTGAGGGTATCAGTAGCGAAGAGAGAGAGGCGATGAAGAGGTTGGAAAAACAGTTGGAGGGCAGACATCCCGATGGAGGGAGCGATACGGATTCCAGTTTGGATCTACACACTCCTTTACCGTGAGTTGCCTTTCACCCCACGCGCTCTTGTCTTGATGCGCTTTCAGGCACTTGATGCTCCGCCATGGATTGCTCTCCCCCAATTCAAAGTTGTTACCCCAAAAGTCGGGGCATGATAAACAAGATAGCGTGGTGTCCGTCGGTACGTGTTGTCTCGCCTGCGGTGCCACCCTCCTCACCACTCGACGGTCACTGACAGGGTCGATGAGGACGACTTCTGGAGTGATGAAGGATGAGAGGGATACGCCCAAGAGGAGACATCGTCATCGAGATGGGAAATTGTTGAGAGGTGGCGTCGGGTTGACCACCGGACTGGGATGGAGTGATAGGTGCCTCATCTCATTCCTTTTTGACCGTCCTCAGCTGATGGAGTCTATAGTGAGGACGAGGGCGCGCCTTCTCCGTTGACCAGACGGATTTCGTCCTTGAACCTTTCCCGACGGAGCTCGGGGGAGGCTGCTCATAACACCTTTTCTGGCTATTCCAAGAGGAGTGTGCCACGGACGCCGAAATCGGCACATCCCTTGTCGAGGTCTTATTCCAGTGCAACGCCGTTTGGAAGGCGGGATGAGGATACCGGTGATTTTGGGGATCCCGTCGATCCGTATTTGGTGAGCAGGACCAGTATGGCGAGTGCCCCGCCGGGGAGGAGCAGTAGGATCGTGAGTGGGGGAGGCAAGATGGGGAATGTGAGTGCGGAGGAGGATGTGAAGAGAGCGTCGGTGGCTTCGGCTCCTGCTTCTGGGAGCAGTCGAAGTGGGTTGGCGGTCAGGTATGGAAAGGTCAGTGGAAGTGCGGGGGGGTTGTCCCCGGGTGGGTATGGATCATCCGTTCCACCGACGTCGTGGAAAAAGTCGAGGTCTAGTGCGGAGAGTAGCTCGACGCGTAAATCGTCAGAGGTACGTTGGTTGGGTTTGCCATCCCGAGTTGTGTGCTCATGGAGGTCAGCATCGTCAGTTGTCGACGACCCCACAAGAGATGGTGAGAACGCCATCGACTTCGTCAGCGCGGAGTATCGCGATGCCTGCTACGCCTCGAGATGAACAGGGGGTGCATGATACGGCTATGATCGTTTCTCCGACCCCATCGTTTTCGATGCCTCTGGCGTTGTTGAGTACCGACAGAGAAAAGTCGTTGCCGCCTTTACCGGCGTTGGCTGCGAAATCGGGAATTCCGGGATTGAAGAGGCTTCCTTCTACTGCCGATGGGAATGGGCCGTTGAGACCGAGAGTGAATACGGCGATGACTTCTTCGATGTCGACGCCTAGTCCGGGTGTGGCGATGACCCCTGTCACTCATCGTCCTTTGCAGTTGGGTGCAGGGGAAGGTGATAGACCTGCTGTACCTGTTCCCGGTGTTGGGGAGGCTGCTAGGATGACCCCTGGTCGGCCCACCGTCAAGAGGATATTGACGTCTTCGAGATCTATGGCATCCCTTACGACCGGTGCTTCGCCAGCTCCACCACCACCGACACCTTTGATGCCGACGTCTCCGATACCACCCCAGACCCCGTTGTTGAGATCCGCTTCTGGGTATGCGTTGAGACAGTCTGGTGTGATGGGGAGGGGGTTGAATAGCCCAGGGGTGGCTGCGCCTCCGCCTACCGCTGCGTTACCTGGTATTCCAAGTGCTGTTCCAAGGACCCCGACGGCGACGATTGCGGCGTCCTCGGATGTGGTGACGCCTAGACCTCGACCTAGGATTGGGACGGGGATGACGTATAGGACGAGTCAACATGGTGCACCTAGTAGGATGAGGTTGCCGTCCATGGTGGCCCCTGCTGCTGATGCTGGTGCTGGGAATTGAATATGAAGATGGTTCGACGCATTCTCTTTCAGTATAAGACGACGTGGACGGAAAGGATCTTTGTTGTGAACTTTTTTAAATCTTCCCCCCCTGCCTGCTTGCCTGCCTCTTTGATCGTAATGCTTGTGCTCGTGCTACATTTTTGTGGATCTGGTGAGTTTACCTTGACTTTCTCCCATTCCCTTTGTTCCTTCTTTTTTCCCTTCACCCGCCATCACCGATCTCTCTTATCGGTTTTTTTTTTCTTTTGGTTTTCGTTTCGAGGATGTATGAAGTTTTCGACACGAGCACGGGATTTTTTTCTTTTTTTACAAACTAGTAGTATAATAATCCATTTCCTTCCACCTCGACTTTCGCGACTTCCTTCCACCCCGACTTTCGCGACTTTACGCGACTTTACGCGACTTTATCCCTTCGTCTTTTGGAGTATCCTTATACCCGTTATACATACCTATGGAAGATGCATATACATCGATTTCGATTTTGCGTATATTATACCCTATACACATCCTACCCTACCTTTTTTTTTTTGGATTCATCGCCTTTTTGCCATCGCCATTGCGGGAGGGCGCCAAGCGCACGATGCATAACGCCAGGAGGGTTCTTTCCCGTTCGCGTTGCGTGTTTTTTTCTTCTTTTTTTTCGCTTGTTCTGGAATAGGAATAGGAATAGGAATAGGAATTTTCGGTTTTTTTTATAGCCTTGTTTGAGTGAAGGACGTTGGGTACGCTCGATGGGTGCAGACAACCCTATTGTGCGACAACGATGGAGCGCAGCCGCGAAAAACGTGCCAAACTCTTTGTCGAACATGGCCTCCGAGATGAAGTCTCTCTCTCAACAACCATTCGTTCTTTTTTTTTTTTTTTTTTCTACGAGGGAGCGTTGTGATCGTTGCGTGCGCTGTGCTACGAACGGGTATGTACATGCACATCGACGGATGACTTGGGGCGTAACGTAGATGACATCAAGGGACGCAAAACCAAGGTACTAATCGAATCGACGTGTCTTGCGCTGTTTCTGAGGACGGGTGGGACTATCAGGAAGCGTGTTGGAGAGAGATGCGTCATCCAACCCAGTCTCAGCATGTTGCTTTTTGCGGCGCGATGGGGTCTCTGGACCCGAGGAATCCGTCTTGACTGCTAACGTGGGATCCTGTGCTTTGACTAGCGCCGTGGTTATCTTTGCAAAGAATTTCATACGACGTTGGCGTTCGCTCTCTTCGGCTTGATCCAGCTCCTCAGATTGAGGACCGAGCTCCAGTTCAAGATCTTCGATGGCTTTGAGAAACATGTCGTGTATGTTCCAATATTCGAACGCGCGATATCGGAAAGCAAGTATGAGCATGTTCCACCACGCTCTGAGCAACGGCTTGAAGTCATCGAATGATGGATCAACAAATTTGAGGATGTATTCCATCTCGCTTGGTCGCTTGAATAAAAGTGTCTTGTTGTCCTTCAAAACTATATCGTCACCCTCAAAGAGACAATAAACGATCCGGCGGATGTCTGGGTCACGATTACCCTCTTGCAATTCATCCCGCCTTGCCCCTCCACTAGATTTCCTTGTGAGGCAGAGGTATAATAAGCACCAGAAGACGGACTCCGTATCATGAGGCGCATCATGAACAACGGCATCGATGCCCCATCGATAGTAGAAGTCAGAAGCTCCATCCAACTGATTATTTAAGATCTGGGTGGCCATGAATGGTAGAGTTCCCTTTCGAATGGTCAGTATACATCATATTAAAGGATGTTCTCGGTACTCACAGTTCGAAGATCGCTACGAGGTTTGTGTTGCGAAAACGAGGTCACTGAAGTTGGTATCTATGGAAGTTAGGGCATGATGGGTAAGGAAGGATGATCTAACTCACCTCCCAGTTCAGGTTGTCGAAGGCGATTTCAGTCCCTGCCGGTGACACAAGCATCCTTTCTCGATCGCTAACATACCCTCGCATCATTGTTATCAGGTCAGTGATGGTCTCAGGTGAATCCTCGTCGCCGCGTTGCAAGGAGAATGCATATTCGTTGACAGACATAATGGTGTACATCTTGTCTGCGTGCTCCCTCGTAGTTCCGCTGCAATAGAGCGCGTGTAAGCCTCCCAGAAATTTGCCATTTAATCTGGCATCGGACAGGGTGTCTGGGAGCTTGCGAGACTGGACGTTGACCTTCAGTCCTTTCTTGGCGTGATCCAGATCAATTATACTCCCTTGCGTATCAGCATCGATCCCCTCGTTGCTAATGCGAATCAGCATGTTTGAGAGTGAACAGTCTCGCTGCAAAACTTGTCGTTCTTGATACAAATACTTGTGCCCTAAAAAGCACGCGCTTAACATCAAATAGTCCGCTCAATGCCTGCTTACCTTCAATAACGCCCTTGAATGTCTTAATGAGCTCCCATTTGTTCAAGCATAACTCGGCGCCAAACCCAAAACCCTCGAGGAGGACTCTTGTAAATATCCGTTCACTTGGCGCTTTTTCTGATACAGTCACGATGGTGGAGAGAATATCTGACATGAGGATGTGAGCAAGCTCTTCGTCATCAGGTCGTAATTGTGTGGCCATTTGCGGCTTATGAACAAGAACATCGCTGTCCGATATATGCCGCAGACCACGTCGCATGGAATGTTTCGTCGAATCCGCCATACCGTCAATAATCACATCTCCCGAGGCAATCAACTTGGCCACATGTGGGTGATCGACGTCTTGGTAAAAGTCTGCTTCTTTTGTTGGATCTGCTTCCGAATCTTTATCACGAATCGGCATTGCCGGTCTATATGATTGCTTGAGAACGAAGAACGTCTGCAATGAACTAGAGTGAGCGTGGTACAATGAAACAACGTGATCACTTACGCGATCATGCGGAGAGTGACGCTGTTCGTAAGGGATGACAACGAATGCAATCGTTGCGCGCCCGCACATCAACTCTGCTTGGGCAATGCTAAGAACCGAAACAGTAATGTAGTCCTCGTGCGATGCCGATGAGGACTCGCTGACCGTCCCAACAGGCATGCTGATCACCCAATTAAAGGTGTAGATATCGGGAACAGGCTTGGTGATGTCAAAAAGCTGGGTATATGACGGGATGGGCTTGGAACCATCATAGAGCTTCATGCTGGTATCCCATCCCAACCGGTTAGGTGGAAGCATGTGTAAGGCAGCGATGACTTGGATAAACTTCTTCGGCTCCTGCGTAGGATTGATGTTAGTCTAGTCGTCATTCGAACATTAGGATACACACAAACCTTATGGATGTCGATGGGCGTCTGCATCCCAATGGCCCCAGACCGATCAGAAATCCATACGGTTAATTTGCTTTTGACAAGAACAATGCCAAGAACAAATCGACGGTCGAGTTGGTCGCGGAACATCTTCCGAATGCAGCGGAATAATTGTTCAACAGCTTCGGCGTATTGCTTCTCGCCTCCAACGCCTTTGACCTCTGTCGGCACATGTACCCTCATCCACCAAAGAGAACAAAGCTTGATCTACACAGGACAATGTTAAACACAAACCAGGAGAAGTCATTGTTGGCGTACCAATTCGTCCCTTTTTTCCTGCAGTTTATCAAGGCTAACGTCTTCCTTATCTTTATCCGTATGTTCTTTCGATTGTCCGGAGCGTAAACGCTTGCCACCTCCACGTTTGCCATTTCCACCCTTGCCACCTCCACGCTGCGATTTGGATTTGCTGACGATCCTCGCAATTGCGTTTTCAAGCTCCTGAAGCCTGGCCTCATAGTCATGTAACTTCTCGGAATCCGTGGCGAGGACACAATTGGAACGAGTTTCAGCAAATTGTTTGTTTTGCGGGTTGATTGTGTGGGAATGGGAGCCAGTCCATTTCGTTCGCACAGCATCAGAAGCATTAGGTGACATAGGCCTCAACTCATCCACTACATCTTGAATCGAATTGCAAACTTCCATGACGGATTCATGATAGGATTTTTCCAGCCTGCCTATCTGGGCGAGTGCCGTCCATTTGTTATTTTCGTAGTTGGCCTTTTCTTCACTACTAAGCGTGTCGAAGACGCATTGGATTAAATCAGAGCTGATAGGGAGAAGACGATTGAGGAACTCGTTCGTGTCAGCAACATAAACGCGTCCGCATAGTTCACGTTTGATATTGGCAGCCACAGGGTCAGTGGCCATGACATGAAACAATACCATATCCGATTTTGCTTGACTACGAAGCAGTTAGTTCTCTTGACGGGGTCCACAACCTATATACCTGATGCAGGTGTCAATATGGATGCTGTGAGCCAGCAACCAGCAGTTGGGGTGGAATGGCAAGTTGCAGTAACGATCACGTGTATACTGTGAGTCCTGTGACTTCCCAGTCACCCAGTGGCACTGGAAACTCAATTTCACTCACTGCTAGTTCACTCGTACTTGCTCTCCTGCACCACGTACATAGATCTATAAGGTAGCTCTCTCGTAACACTCCTCTCCTTGATCTCATTACTCACCAAAGTTGGAAATTGATAAACCGCAGAGTTGACTATGATGTCGCGCCACGGGATAAGTTGCACCCTCGCAGATGGCGCCCCCGCCAAAGTCAAACAAGCACTTACAGGACGCGTTCACGTTGCTGAATCCAATGAAATTCTCGAGCGCCTTCTTCCAGTCGACTCGGGTTTAGTCCGCCGTGTGTTGGGACAGCTTGCCGGTGATCAAATTAGTCAATATAAGGACACTAAATGGACCGCATTTGAGCATGGCTTAGACTGTATCCAACCCTTTGTTGAGGTCTGCAGCTCCATTTAGGATGAGTTAGGAAAGTTAGGGTTGTCCCCTGATGCTATGGATGCCAAATGGGTTGGTTCTCATTCGCTGAATATCCAATTCCAAAATAGAGGAGCTGTTGAGCTTCGTCCGGACTGTGTCCTCGGAACAAACCCTGAGCAGCTGAATAATTATGAAAGCAAGCTGGAAGAGGTTGATAAAGCTATTCGCAAGATCACTGAGGAATCCACATCACAAGTTGCCGGAAGCAAGCGGTCCCATTCTGCAGAGCCAAAGGAACTTTCAGACGGAATCAGGGATGGCACTGCAACAGAGTTGAAAAAGCGCAGGGAAGAACGGGTACGGTACCAACAGCTTCTCCCGATGGCTTCTCGTTGATATTTACCTGAATACCTGATAGATCAGGATCTGCTCTCTTTGGTGGATGAATGTACACGTGCCAACGGTCATCAAGGCTGCAGGGGACGAGGAAAGTTACGGGTCCGCTGTTAGACGTCTATTCCACCACATTCGACAGATCTTTCTCAATCAACTCGACCGTCGGTTTGTCCTTGGCATTGTGCTCGTCAAATCGAAATTGACCGTATGGGTTTGCGATCGGTCTGGGGTACTTGGAATGCAAAGACCCATTGACATCCATGACGTTTGTCTTCATCCTGCTCGACGAATAAGCCTTAAGCTTACATCAAAGCATTGAATAGTAACCAGAGAAGTTCATTCAAGTGATCGCTGCTTTGCACTTGCTTCCACCTGAACGGTTGGGATGGGATACCACCATGAAGCTTTATAATGGTTCAGAGCCCATTCCGTCATACACTCACCGCTTTGACATCACGAAATCTGTTCCCGACATGTACAGTCTCAACTGGGTTGTCAGCATGCCTCTCTTGCAAAAGAAACATACTACACAGCGACAGGACTATGTCACGGTTGCTGTTCTGAGTATTGCCAAAGCAGAGATGATGTGTGGCCGTGCTACGAGTGCATTCGTCGTCATCCCATATGAACAGCGTCACTCTCCAAATGATCGGGTGAGTGATTGTATTCATTTGCTTCACTCCACTCAGTCCCAGTCCGTTGCAGACATTTTTTGTTCTCAAACAATCATATAGATCTGTGACACCACGTCGTCACAACGTGAATTCCGAAGCCGCTCCCATGAAAGAAGCAGATTTTTACCAAGGCGTGAATCACGTCCACGTAGCCAAGTTGGTTGCGTCGGAAGATGTGACTATTGACGGTCGACTGGATTCGACGCTAGAATCCATGCGACGTGGCCTTCAGCGGATATCTGATAGCGACATTCTTATCGATAAGGAGCATATGCTGACTGAGGATGAAGACCCACTTGCTCAGATCCTCATGTCAGATGTTATCTCCTACATAACTGGACCAGCAACACCGTCGTGTGAACGGATATTTACGAGATTGCTTTTTGAAGGTGTTGGGTTTAGCATGAAACTGCCCTTGAACAAGTCGGAGCTCATCAAAACATTCAAGGGTGTTATTGAAGGTAAGCAGGAAATAAGTCACATCGAGCAGACTATCCGATGTTAATCGGGTGCTTTTTAGGGCATAAGTATCTGTATCAGGAACGACAAGTTTTGCAGCAAGACTGCTCACTCTCAAACATGCTGATTTGCATTAGCAACGAGGGGATCGATGCTGATACGCAAGGGAGTATAATTGATCTGGATCACGCCAAGAAAGGACTGAAGGTCAACGTCCAGTCTTGCGAGATTCCAGACTCCCTGTCCGATATAAAGTTATTGTTCAAGTTTATCTACAAGAAGGAACTGACGAAGGAGCATGTTGATAAGATGTACACCATGATATCTCTCAACAAATATGTATTCTCTCCGGACAGGGATGTGAAGGATTCTGACTCCGCCCTCACCAAGTTGGCAATCATGATGCAAATGTATGTTAGAGATCGAGAAAGGATGCTTGTGTCACCGGCAGGGACTGAATTCGCCTTCGACAACCTGAACTGGGAGGTGAGTTTGTGCTCATCCTTCCTTACCCATCATGCCCTAACTTCGATAGGTACCAACTTCAGTGACCTCGTTTTCGCAACACAAACCTCGTAGCGATCTTCGTGTGAGTACCGAGAACATCCTTCATTGTGGTGCATACTGACCATTCGAAAGGGAACTCTATCATTCATGGCCACCCAAATACTACATGATCGCACACTCGGGCCTTCCGCTTTATATGCTAGGCATGAATGGACAACTGGTAGTGTTGCCCACGATGCGCCTCATAATATGGAGTCCGTCTTCTGGTGCTTGTTATAGCTCTGCCTCACAAGGAAATCCAGTGGAGGGGCAAGACGGGATGAATTTCAAGAAGATAATCGTGACCCAGATATCCGCCAGATCGTTTATTGCCTCTTCGATGGCGACGAAGCTATTTTGAAGGACAATAAGGCAATCTTATTTGATGGGCCACACCATATGGTCCAGTACATCCTCAACTTCATTGACCCGTCATTCAACGACTTCAAGCCATTGCTCAGAGCGTGGTGGAATATCCTCATACTTGCCTTCCGATATCGTGTGTTCAAATATTGGAACATAGACGACATATTCCTCAAAACCATCGAAGATTTGTGGCCGAAACTCGGATCTCCATCTAAGGAGGTCAAGCAGAACGAGATGAACGACAACGTCGAACGAAATCTTTCATTAAAATTAACGCTGTGGTATCCGCACCTGGAAACCACACCTGGAAACGCCCTTAGTTGGGCCACGTTGTCATATAGCACTAGTCGACTAGTTGAGTATACAGTTGAAGTAGCAAGGTCTGTATATTCTAGCGGTAGTGATCGTTAGAGCCTCAGCGCTAGACAGAGGACACTGACTCCATATGCTACTCGTTATTTAGATATGCCTCTGAGTTCATTATTAGAGCTTGGATTCAGTTTTCATTGTTACTTACTAAGTCAAATGGATCATCCACAGCATACCTCCAACGGCAACGAATTTGTGCGCAATAGTATGACTCGATGCTTAAGATCATTCCAACATTGCCGAGAAAGATGCATGTTTCATTACACCTTCAGGCGCCTTCGACTTCTACGGACGGTAGTGGCTGCTATGGAAATACAATCAAGAAACCCCATCTAACTTACAGTAGCCCCGATGACTAAACTGACATTCCTTTTATTTCCCAATTCAAATAAAAATTAGGTCCCCTCAGCGTCGAGAGAACATCAATATCATCTGCATAGTTGTCTTCTTCGCATATGTCCAATTCCACTTTGAGAATTTGTAATCGTACTAGGGCATGAAGCCCTTTGTTGCACTCAAAACGTCGTTTCATCATTTGTCCTATGACACCTGGAGTAATCATATCTGCCCTCACAATTAGATTCTTCAAACCAAGGAGTGGAAGACGAGGCTCGTATTCTGAAGTTGGCTTGAGTTCGTGGATTTGATCATCTCCGAGGAAGTTAAATGGATAATCGCAATCTCCGCCAAAAACGTCATGTGTTTCCACCAAATCGAAGAGGACTACGTAGAATGGGGATGATGCCTTTCCCTGAGAAGTGCTGAATGCGTATATGATGGGTCGTGCAGCATGATCGAGAGAGAAAGTTTTTAAGTGGGTAGAATGGTTTCATACTGCTCTAGATTGAGTAGGGTCAACGAAGTTAACCCAGGGGTTAGGAGGTCGAATGCATGAACGACGCGAAACCCAATATTCAATATGCGAAGTTGCGGGAGGATTACCGGATCCGGTATGCCTGTGGTTGATCTCGCTTTCAAGGAAACTTTGAGCGATTCTAGTCGGTCCGCATAAGAACGAACTAGGTGACGAACTCCGAGGTCTACCCGGTCCAAGGTATGAAAGTTTACTCGCTTCAGAGAGGGGGAAGCCATGAAGGAGGTGCCATAGCTCATGGACTCGATTCGTGGGAGTCATCGGCAACATGACCTGCAATTGTGTTGGATGGACTGTCTGGTGCATGGCACCAAGTTCCACCGCCCTCCATCTGTAAGCATAGTTCACAAAATCTTTCCAGATTCTCATAGCGTAATGCACTTGGGTATGTAAAGACCGTGCCGCGTTTCCGAAAGGAGAATTGTGGGGCAGGGTGAGACTAACTGGAGAGGTGCAACCAGATCGCAGTAAGGACAACTGGGTAAGTTGCTCCAACCTGTAGTCCGGACCGATAACGCAGATATTCAACCGAAGAGAAGGCAGGCATAGAGCTATATTTCGCCAGTACCTGCAAACTTGCGCCAATCGAAACGAGCTAAAGCGAAATCGGTTCTCGAGATCATTAATGCTACGATCGGATTCCGAAGAGAATGTTGGTTCAGCCGTAACGTGAAGCCATATTTCGGGGATAATTTCAATTGGTAAGAAGTTAATCGCTACATTGGGTCTTCTGTGATCGGTAAGGTCTGCCTGGGTGAGGTATGGAGATCTCCATAACTCCCCGTAGTCTCCAAGGTGGCGGGACCAGAAATCGTGTTCGGTGGGCAGGTCCACGACAGCAATACTATTTGGTTGCCTTGCAAGTGCGTGAGATCGTAAATTCTGCCCAGCGCGTGAAGTAAACTCACATTTGTTGTCTAGTCTTTAAAATCTGTGCGTATCAGTTCACAACAATACTGGAGAAATTGGGCACTAGACAGGATGAATGCTCTGCTACGTTTGCAACAAGTCGTAGCCGGACGTGAATATTCACGTGACTTCTATGGCACCAAAGGTTTCGCAGTGTTTTAGAGCTTGAAGATTTATTATCCTCCCGAGTCCCTCTAGTCCAGCATCTTTTCTATTTAAGAGTAAATGAAGCGCGACGACTCGATATACCCCATCGTCCGCAAATATGGCTAGGATGAGAGCAAACTGACCCAAACTCTCAGACGTATGTTTCGCGGCAGTTGCGTGGCAGGGCGGTTTGCTCCGCATTGAGCAACAAGGCCACTCAGATCTTTTTATTTTGTCTTGCAAAACTCATCTCATATAATTCATGCGAACTCCATGATTAGCTACAGAAACTTGTTGCAGGAAGCTCGTTAACAATCGCATCCAGATTAATATCAATATTGTTGGGTTTAGCTCCCTAAAACTCCTACAGAATGCTGGTACTCTGGATAGAACCCGAGATCACGTCGGGATCAATGCTTACGGGAACTAATAGAGACATGATCTATGCCTACTGCAGCAAAGGTATATAATGACATTGCGTGGTGAGGTGGCACGAAACTAGAAGATACGGTCAGTGTGACGCATTCAAGCTAAACACAAGCACCACAGCCATCATCGAGGTTAATTATCGCAGAAGATACCACATTAACGAAAACACACCAATTACTGGATGCTGAGGCTTATATACATTTTATTATATTTGCAGTCATTTGAACGATCACCAACTAACATAAAATAGGACAGTAGTATTAGTATTAACGGTATCAATAAGTCGAGAGTGCGCGTCAGGTACCTAATAGGACAAGTATATATAAATATTGAGGGAAGAAAGTTACTAATAGGAGACGCAAATATTACATTCCTCAGGCTGCGGTATCACAGAGCAGGCCGCTGCAGCGTAATGTCCACAGCTAGGAAGCTGCTTACTTGTTATGACACTGCATTGAGCCAGGCTTAAGTTGTCGAGCTCGTGGCTACATGGAGAACAAGTGCATTGGTAATTAAATCGAATTAAAAGCTCCTGAAGACCACATACCATCTTATAGTTGAGCTGGAATGACCACATGGCAGCTCAATATTATCATTCAAAAGGAAACTGCATCTACCGCAAGGAGCTGAGCAGCCCTTCTTGCAAGCACGCCCCCTTGGACATAATAGTGCATGGCCGCCGACAAGCAATCCTTTCATGCTCCAAATTGCCGGAGTGGCACTGTGTAGCTAAGTAAATAACTGTGCACGCCGACCGTAAGATGAGACAACCTGGTGGGGGCAAGTGTGACCACAACCCAACTTAGCACTGCAAGGACGAAAGCAACCACCTAAACATCGATTAAGCATGGTTCGGATGCAGTAACTGTTGGAACCGACCATTCGGTGCTAATGTTGACAATTGTCCGGGCCGTTTAACGTAACTAATTGTATCGGGATGCTGGGGACACGAAATTGGGAAAGCGTCGCCAATAAGATTGTTTTCGGCTAAGTGGTCCAAGACACCCTTCCACATTGCGCTGTTGCTTGACCGCAGTTGATCAACATTCCCGAGAATGTAAAGCCCCTCTTTCGCTCGAGAAAGAGCCACTATGAAAGAGGAATGAATTCAGCCATTATGCGTAGTCAGGAAGACGAACCGTTGGTCCTGTTCGTAGACTTTGGCAGAGGGTATTATGCCATGAGATGCATGGTGATAGTAGAGAGACAAGAAATACCCTACCTTGAGGAATCCAATAGTCGCAGAGCCGTGCCTACTCTGTGGCCCGGCGTTCCGTACTAATGATAAAATTACAATCTGCATGGTCTCATTTACGGAAAACTGCTAATACATGCCATGCAACACTGACCTTGGCTTCCTCGCCTTGATAATTGTCCACAGTTTTGACGCGTACCTGATGTATAATTTAATAATGGGAATGGGGTGGGGTACTGACAACTGACCCGTTTAGTTACCTTGATCTCAGTTGCTCCTCCTTTTGGTGCACATTCATTGTATCCCTGCAGTGCCAACTTTTGTTTATCCCCATCACCAACTAATACCATGACCTCACTGGAAAGTACATCACGTATGAGGGCGACTTGCCCCGCGTAGGCGCACAACACAGCTAAGTCACCATCCTGAGAGTAGCCTTGCCTTCGAGAAACCATTTTCGTTAGGCGCACACCCTGATCTATCAAACCTTACTTTAACAAATAGAGCACCAGGTCTTTGATCATTCCAGCCTTTGGATATCCTGAGCATATTTCCAGCTTTATACAGCGTGAAAAGCCTCACCTCATATGTATTGAACTTACTGGGATCGTCATCTTGTTCATCGCTCTCCGGGTTCTCGTGATTGAGGAAAAATACATCGTGTGCCATACCTTTGACATGGGGATAGCACATGACATTGTTATGATCAATTAAAGCAGGATACAAAGTGTCCCTGCGAGTTATTATGGTGAGAAGTCAGAAAAGCATACAAGGTACAGTGCATACCTGATAAGGCTTGATATTTCCGGTCTCATTCGACGCTGTACGTCAATTCGAGACATCGGAAAGCGTGATGATGAGAGCCGCTCCATTAAAGATATGTCAAACCGATAGAATGCTGCCCCTGGTTTGCTATCCACGGAGAAGGCTAACCACCTCACGTCATTCAGGCTGTCAATAAATTGGGATACATTGGGAGACACTTACAATAATTCTCGACGTTTGGGCGTAATTGGAGTGGGTCTCCAATCATGATTAGATGCTCAATTGATGGAACCAAACTAGTGAGAACGTGGGCTTCCAATACTTGACCAGCTTCCTCAACCAGCAATATGCGTGGCTCCAGTGCCTCAAGTTGCTCACGTTAAGTCGTCAGATAAGAGACTACATGCAGTTGGAGACTTACCCGTAACACTGAGTTAAGCTGCGCGGCACCTGTGGTCGTGCATCCGATCAAATCGACATTATGAAGCAATTGCCGACGAGTCTAGATCCAAGTTCGCAATTCAGAATCGGGTGGGTCCCAATGGGCTTTACTGACCTCGTGCCTGGCTTCTTGATACAGTTTAGATATTTCTGAAAACTCACGCTGCAAATCTGAATACTCTTCAAGGAGCCAGGGAAGTTTTCGCTCCTTCATCTCCTGCGTCCATTGTTTATGGAGTGACTTCCTTTCTTCGTGCGATATTTCCCATATCTCATATCCTAAGAGCAGTTCCTTGGCAGGGTGATCTCCCTTCGGAATATTGGGCAATTCACCCGCAGTCGATTGAATCAGCCACCTGACAACAGGAACAGGAAGCTCAGGCCCAGGATCTCTGTCCAACTCTGCACCCTTTGAGCATGGTACATCAGGAGTGTTCATCAGAGCTGGAGTTTCTGATGTGGCTTGGACTGTATTGATGGATTGTCCCACAATTGGCGTGACAGAAGCAGCCAACGAGATCGACCTTTCAGATTTGCTTTTGTCAGTATCCTCGAGTACATTGGAATACTGGTTCTGAGGGGGTTGCGATCGATTATCAGTGGGTAGAGGTGAAGGTGAGCGGGTTTGTACTTGATCGGAGTCTATTGGGTCGTTCCACGCCATTTCGAGGTATTCCAGATCTCGGCCTTCTAACCAGAAGGTATAGATGGAGTGATCAGAAAGTGCCCAAGAGATTGGGTCTTGATCGCCCTTCTGTTCTTCAAGTTCGTTGAGGCCATTCACCCACGCTGGAGGATTTAGGAACCCAAACCAGTGACAAGGGTATTTGGCCTCAATGTGGTCCATGATTGCATCTGCGGGGAAGTTGGTGTCGTCGACGTCGTCCAAAATGACGTTAATTCTATGACTCAGCCCCCGTAGTTGATATTTGTACCGGGCAAGCACAGAATTAGGAAGAAGCCCCTCGGCCTCATCTTCAAGCTTCGTGAGTGAGTATTGGGCGATCCTTTTATCTGTGCAACCAAACCCAACCCGAACAACTTTGGAGGTGATATCAGCGTCAAGGATGCTCCGAAGGAAGTGGTCCAAGGCGTTATTTGTGAGAGCGACCATTAGAATAGGCTTTGCGGCCCGTACAAGCACACGAAGCAGTTCAACGCCTGTATAGGACTAGTCGAAATCAGAACCACAACAGCCTTGAATAACACCTGGAACGAACCTTTCCAGTACCAGGAGGACTGCATGTGACATTTGATTAGTAAGCAAACGGGTACGGAGCTACTGAACACAAACCCTTGAATAAGGGCGACTTCCCTTGTAAGTGCATCCACAACGGCACTCGCTTGACTCTCATCGAGTCGACTCCCCTTTAAGGCGACACGACTTCTTTCAACAGAGGCAGGATCCAGGACATCCAGAGGGAGGTCCGTGACCCCAGCCTCTGGAGAGAATAGCGGAGCTAGCTGGAATGAGAACCCCGGTTGTCTTGCGTACTCTGGGGGTGAAACAGAGTCTGCTGCTGGGCGGAATGGCTCAATGATGTATTTCGCTAGGGGAACTGACTCGGGTTCTGCTTTCAGGACTTCTAAAAATGGGCGAATCGAGCCGTACAGGACAGGAGACTCGATGAGAAGCATCTGTTGGTATTCTGGAGGGCTAGATGTAAGATGTAGGGACCTAAGGACTTTGACCTCGAATTTTGGGTCGAGGAACTCGACCCGTATCTTGATGAACTTGTTACTCGAAATGATTGAATGCTTTAATTCTTGAAAGGTACTGGCGATTATTCCTAATTCGATAGAAAGATCATTTTCGAAAAAGAGGGCAATTAAGCCCCCCTTTCCTAGTCGCCTGCCCAGCATCTCCTGACAATAAATTTCCCGGGTTCTTCGATCAGGGGAACGTGCATGCCCCGGTGGACTGTCAAATTGTAATTCAATGGAGGCTCCTTGCCCATTCATCTTGATGCCACTGAAGGAGACGCCAGTGTAAACATTGAACATGACATTGTCTTGCGTATCACTACACGCACGATACCTGCCTCCTTTCGTTTCTTGGAGCTCCGCAAGCTGAGTTGAAGGTGATTCAGTGACTATGTCTGCGTAGATGACTTTGATTGCCACTCTGAACGGCGCGCTAAATGAACGAAAACACAGATTAACGTGAGTGATTAGTGGTGGACGTATCCATACATTAGTTCCTCCCTCAGTAGCCTTGATTGAATGTCCATGTGACGTTCCATGGACCTCTGCGATAAGTGATGAGGGGCTCCATCAAAATTCCCGGGAAGATGAGGCTCAATGTCACTCATCAGTTCCTTACGGGTTGGAGGGACAGATATATCAACGATATCGGCAAAATCGTTATCGTGCCTGGGCCCTGATGGGCGGTGATTTCCTGGTCCTTCATACAGGAGTTGAAGGCGAAAATTCGAGCCTTCGTCGGGAGTGCCTTGCGAAACACGACCAGTAATTTGACCTTTTACTTCCGAAACTCGTTTCGACTTCCGCTCAATGATGCGGACGAGTCTTGACAGTTTTTCTTCCAGGCGCTTGATCACAGAGTCTCGCTGAGAAGATCCCATGTCTTCAAACTCCCCATCGAAAGCCGCGGGTGACTCTCTGGTACAGTCGATGAATGCATGGATCCAATCCTGCAAGCGATAAATGATATCGGTAATAAGTGGGTGCTCAATTTGTAGCTTCTTGAAGCGGCATAAGCAGCTTGGAGTGTTGGATTCAAATATGCTCTGCTTGGATTTAACTACAGAAGAACTCACTCATATAAGACTGTTATTAATGACATGAATAGTTGCACCCCAGATATGCGGTCACCACAAGGAGTTGCCCCGCTATCCTTAAAGCTGCATTGACTCATAACCAGATGCATACATGACTGAAGGTTTACCCAGAAGGGCTGAAGGTTATTGATCAAGGCCGAGTACACCGCACTAAGGCTGACGTCAGTGATTGGATGAGACGAGAAAACATCAACGTACTTCGCTTGATGTTGCAGTGTGGTCTTCACCACTACATCTGAAGCGAGAAACTGCCATGGAGGACATTTTAATTTGACCTATGAGTTCTGAAAAGGATAATTACCGAAAGTAATGGAACATAGGCACGTTGAAATGACAGGATGGTGGCACTTCGCCCTGCGGAGATTGACACAGGTTGCCAAACGATGATATCTACAAGTCGGCGCAGTCCACTCCCTCCATTACTCTGTTGTAAAATCAGCGACATGTTTACCAAGTGTGAAACACGACGCACCGTTACGAGCGAATCAAGTAGCAACTGGCACCAATGTCAAATCGCGGCTTGTAACAGTAGTTGAACCACATACCTGATGAGCCTTGGGCACCTGACAGCAAATAAGAAGCACTTCACTCGAGTTCGATAATACTCACCCATAAAGGATTATGAATGCATGCTTGGCTCACTAAACCAAGGAAAACATACACATCAACAGCCTTCTTAAATTGATAACCATTTCTGAGATAGTTTCGCAAGTAGTCGTTCACATCTTGTGGTGACATGGGCCGCTTAAGAAGGGCCTCGAGAGGCTCCAAGTCTACAGGCGATTTTTTTCCAAGCAAAGAGTCGAACCCCAATGAATGAGACGAGAAAGTGCGAGCAGCTTGCTTTCTCCAGGGCAGAAGCTGCGCTGTTGTTGGTGTACCAGTAGCTAAAGAACGGCAAGGCCAAGTTAGAGACTGACGATGCAGCTAATGCGGATCACGCACCACTTGGTAAACCAGTCTCCTTCTCCTCATAGAAGTTGTTTCTATCGGTACTTGGTTCTACGCCTTGGTAGATTGGCGGCTCATCCCCCTTGTTAAGTGATTTACAGAATCCATTGGTCTTGGATGGCTGGTAAGGTAGCATTGAGAGAGCAAAAGGAAGGCCAATATGGTACAAATGGCCAGCACTGTGAGGCTTATATGCGCCTTTACATTCGCCATGAGTCCCGGGCACTGCGGATGTTCTCAATGACTGTGCCATTGGCGACCGCGCATGTGCCGCAGCCTGAAACGCACGAGGAATGTGTCAGGTATTCGTTGTCTGTGTTGAATGTTACGCCTCGCTGGTCGTTGTACTCGAGGCGTCACCTAGTACGTAGACGGAGTCGACCCACTGGCACAGCTACACCCACTGCGTGATTTTGTTGCCATACGAGCAGAAGGTGGGGCCATAGTCTTTTCGCGCATTTCGCAGCTTCGAAATCTAAAGGGTTGACACCGCAAAAATATGATAAAGCACTGATTTTCCGTGACCACGTAATGCGGCGCCAGGAAATTGTCGGAATCGGCAATCGGAACACGATTTCCACGCCTCAAGGACAGACAGAGGGCTCGCGTTCCTCGATCAAAGGGCGTTGGCTCCTAATCATACCTCCCTGTCGACGCTCACGACCATGGCCGATCTCCCAACTTTGCTCTTGGCATCACTGAATCCACAGACAAGAAAACAGGCGGAGCAAAATCTCGATGCTCTCAGCATCCAACCCGGGTTTCTTTCGCATATACTTGGCCTCATTCTGACATCTACTCAAGATCGTGCTGTCAGATTATCTGCGAGCGTTTACTTAAAGAATATCACGAAGATGAGGTGGGATGAGGTGTGTAAGACTCCTTTATAGTATGCTGCACTCAATTCACACGCTTCACTCTAATGGTGCAATGATAGGATGTCCAACCCTTGGCCGATCAGGATAAACAAGCCTTAAGAAACGAACTTGTCCCTGCTATGTTGGCTTTATCGAACCCAGCAGACAAGGCAATACGTGCACAGGTGGCGGAGTCTGTCTCGTTGATTGCAGAACTCGACTTCCCAGAGAAATGGCCAAACCTGATCGATGTGCGCGACCGTTGACCTCATTCACCGAGCGAAAGCTGATTAAACGGCATCCACAAACAGCAACTCGTTGCTTCCCTATCACAGACCAATTACAACCTTAACATTGGTGTCCTTGAAACTGCACACTCCATCTTCAATCGTTGGCGCGCGCTGGTCCGTTCGGATAAATTGTACTCAGAAATCAACTATGTTCTCTCTAAATTCGTACACACATTTCTTCAAATATTCAAACAAACGGCCTCACTACTCCTCACTCGACCAAACCTCAATCCTGCTGTTACGTCGCCCAAGGAAAATTACGTGCTGCTCGCCCAAAGCATGACACTCTTAGCGGACATTTTCTACGATTTCACGTGTCACGATCTTCCACCCGCCATTGAAGACTCGTATGATGAGTTCTTCAGCCCCGGAACAGGATTGTTCCATGCATTCATGAGTTGGGACCCCCTAGAGTTAAAAAAGGACGATGTGAGCAGGTTCACTGTAGGACGAACGCTGTATTAATGGTTGCCCTACCTCCAGCCTGAGGATCCCACACCTTCCTTAACATCTCAAGTTAAAACGAAAATCCTGGAAATCACCGAAGTGAGGATTCGGCTGCTGTCAGTTGCAAAGCTATTCACAGTCTCGCTTTGCAGCTCTTCATAAAGCTGTACCCAGATCAGCTACAACGCTCGCCTGCTGTCGAATCATTTGTACAGGGTGTATGGACATTGATTGGGTCAAATAGCTTGCCATATATTTCTGATGACTCTGTACGTGCGCTTGCCGGGGTGACCATGTATGTCTTACTTATCAGGCAGTCTTTTAGTTGGTATCCCAGTCTCTCCGATTTATTTCGACCGCTATTCGGTCTGGATATTACAAGTCACTCTTCACTTCCAAGGACGTCATCTCCTCTCTCATCCAAGGCGTGGTAGTTCCGAATGTCTCCCTCCGTGAACACGATGTGGAGCAGTTTGAAGATGATCCGCTAGAGTTTATTCGGCTCGATTTGGCGGTATCTACGACCGGGTTGGATTTGGCAACTCGAAGACAGGCTGCAGCTGATGTCTTGCAGGCATTGGTTGGAAGTGGATACGAAACAGAGACAACTGATATTGTAGGGAACTGGATTGGAACTGGGCTGGGAGAATATCAGAAAAGTAAAAATGAGAATTGGAAAGCGAAGGATGCGGCTGTTTACATGCTCACTGCTGTCGCAACTCGCGGTTCGACAACGCAGGTAGGCAGTTCAATTTAGTGTATCTGAAGTACCTGCTAACGTGGACTACGGGGCCGTATAGCATGGTGTGACATCGACCAACGCATTGGTTGACGTTGTCAAGTTCTTCTCAGATCATGTGTTCGAGGATCTTCAGGCTCCACAGGGCACAGTGCATCCCATCCTCCAAGTTGATGCGATCCGATTCCTGCACACCTTCCGAAATCAGGTACGTTTGTTAATCCTTCATCAGGCATAATTCTGATTGCCTCTGTTAGCTCACAAAAGCACAACTTCTTTCCGTTCTTCCTTTGCTCGTGGGCCATCTGAACTCGAGCAATTATGTCACGTACACATATGCCGCGATCACAATTGACCGTATTCTGCTCATCAAACAAAATGGACAACTCCTGTGCGTTATACGATGGTCTTATCCCCCCCACCCCACCCATAATTACTGACAAATTATCCTTAGGTTTGGACAAGCTGACGTCCGCGACTTTGCGGTTCAATTGCTGAATACCCTGATAACAAAAGTTTTATCGGCAGGTACGGCTGAAAAGGTTGCAGAGAATGATCATTTGATGAGATGTGAGACTTTTTTACGACGCTGGCTCTTATCTCAATTATTGAGTCGTACCACCTAGGCATAATGAGAGTTATTATCACTGCTCGTCAAGTGCTCATACCTGCATATGAGGGTATTCTGCAGCAATTGGTTGCAATACTGGGCATCATATCAAAAAACCCTAGCAATCCAAAGTTCGATCAGTATATCTTCGAGGGTTTGTCTGCCTTGATGAGGTTGGTTAAATCATCTTCAAACACGTAATGGATTCTATTAACCTTACCGTAGATTTGTCGTAAAGGGCAACGAAGCTACTCTCCCAGTATTTGAGCGAGTCCTCTTTGAACCATTCACGATAATTTTAAAAACCGAAATCGATCGTGAGTTGCCAGATTACCAGTGTACTGAGGAACCCTGACTCGCATCCAGAATATATTCCATACGTCTTCCAAATCTTAGCTCAAATGCTTGATCTACACTCTCCGACAACGGTGCCAGAAGACTATCGCAGTCTTCTCCCGTTTCTGCTTACACCTGCCGTATGGCAACAAAAAGGCAGCGTGCCGGGTCTTGTAAAGCTGCTGCAAGCTTTCCTCAAAAGAGACGCGAAGGAGATGCTCAGCAATGGCCAAATCGCGTCCGTTCTGGCTGTTGCCCAACAGAGGTTGATTCCATCAAAAGTCAATGACTCGTGGGGTTTTGAGCTGCTACAGGCCGTTGTGAGCAACGTATCACCGTGAGTCTATGGCGTCGTGGTTTTCTGGCATGGGTCTGATGGTGTTGATGCCGTTATAGTGAGGACCTAAGACAGTTCTATCGTCCAGTCATCGTCAATCTCTTGACGAGGATGCAGACGTCGAAGACTGATAAATACGTCTACCTCTTTGCTCGCTTCGTGTTGTTTACGGGAGCAATCAAGGAATATGAACATCAACCGGATTATACTCCTTCTACTATTGAAGAGATTCAACCCCAGTAAGTAGTCTTTACATGAAAATATCGTTGGCACACTCAACCCGAGATGTAATCATAGATTGTGGTCACAAATTTTCACCAACTTTGTGATACCGCAAGTCCCGAAGATGCCACCCAAGGATAGGAAGCTCGCAGTTGTTGGCTTAACCCGTCTTTTGACAAGAAGTCAGATCCAACGGCAGGAGCCCGCAATTCGGTCATGGTAGGTGTTCGGAAGCTCCTACTCCATACTTATACTCGACTTACCTATTCGTTGTCGTAGGCCCGCTGGATTCACAGCGCTTGTCAAGCTATCTAGCGAGCCTCAACATCTCTCATCCAAATCATCGGGGGATGACCAAAACGCGGGAATAACTGAGATCGACTACGAAGAACAGACGGCAGGGTATCAAGCCGCGTATTCACGTCTAGCTGCATCGGAACTTCCAGAGGTTGATCCTGTGGAGTATATTCGGGATGTTCAAGCGTTTGTGGGTCAGGAGTTGAGTGATCTGAGTAAGACGGTGGGCGCTCAACAGATTAAGGCCATGATTGGAGCTGCAGGTGCCGGAAATGTGCAGGAACAACAGCTTGTTGGACAGTTTGTGCAAGGGTTGATTGCTGCAGGGCATCAAATTTGAATTTGAGCGTTGAACTGGAGTTTTCCTTGGTGATTTCTCTAGATTGTATGGATATGGTCGTGCGCCTCCGCTGGGACTGGGTGACGTTTTTCGCCCAGGTATCGTGGGGGCTACGCATATGTGTCATGAGGGTATCACGAAATAGTTTTGCGATATCTGTCAAAGTAATAAAACTGAAAAACGAATCTGCTCGTATGTTCAATGTTGAGATGGCCTTAAGTTGCAATTATCTGCACGGGTGATGCAGTACAGGTGGTAAACGTGGACAACCTGATTCTAGCATTAACAGAGTAGAATAGCAACGATTTTAGTTTGTGAAGTGTATATATTTTTAACTCGGCGTATAATCAGGCGGAACTTCTTCGATGTAGGTTGATTGGAGGGTGTAAGGGGAGTTCGAGGTGCTCGCATGATTAAGATGGGGGTGCCGACAATAGAAGTTATTGGTCGGATGAATGAGGAGTCATGGACTTGTGAATCTGGAGGGCATGGCTGTTTGATACGCGGTTGGGTCGGCTATCCGTTATTATTGGAGGACTCATATCTGCAATTGAGGCGGAGGAGTATGGTGCGTGGTTTGTATATAGGTGATTTGCATGTTTTGCTAGCGTTTCGTCAGCGGGTTGTGTCGGATGAACGTCCATTGCTGGAAGCATCGCACGCATGACGTTCACATTTTGGACTCTCGGACTCGCCCTATCTTGGCCCAGATATTCAGCCTTTTAAGCCAATGCATATCTCAAGGAACCAACACGGCTACCGAGAAATGCGATTTTGGATTGATCAAACGACGAATACAAGCGCAAGCTGACGCCACTGACGATGTCCAATTTACAGAATGTGGGCACTTCACCATCCATTAACTAGTAAGTTTTAATCCTTTTGGTCAAGATGCGCGTCAATCAGGTCCTCAGCCCTCCTAGAACGGAATCGGAATTCGCATGGGAATGGCTCTGGGTAGCTATAAACTATGCTTAGGATTGTATTGTCCTCCTGCTAGCTCTGGACTTACCAAGCAACACCCGACACATAGGATTTTTGTGTCTGATGGTTGTGTGGTGGGGTAGAGATGATGCATGATTGGGGCTAGGTAGAGTGCAGAAAGGCATGGTAATAGAGCGGAGACTTGTCCTAGTCCTACTTCGAAGTCTATGGGGTCTCCTAGGATGCCATTGAGGAGGTATATAGTCTTGCGGTTTTGCAGATATGTGAGCATGATTTTGAGATAATTCGAGTGGAATCCTAGTCGTTCTAGTACTAGTAAAAGGCCATCATGAGGAACGCAGGGGAAGAACTGAGAGATGCCAGGCAAGTGACGTCAAGGCCCTTCGCCCAAGAGTTCTTGATCCAGTGGGTGAGCCATGAACAGGCTTCTTCGGCGCTATGGTTCTTGGTGCCTCCTAATTGGTTAGGGTGGAGTACTCCATGTTTTGTGGCTTCCCATTGGAATTGGTTGGCTAAAACCTTCTCCAATAGTTTTGCAATGACAGGTCAGGCCTGTGGCCGGGCTTATATTTTCACGTAACTATTCAAGGGAATAGTTGTCTCTCCAACCTGATTGTCTAAAAAGCATCCCAAGATTCACCTAAGTAGTCTCTACCTGCGACGTAGTTGTTTCTAGAAAAGAAGCAGCACCGCATTCCTTTGAGAAAAATAACAAAGGATTACCATATTCTATTCGTGGAGATCCTTATCTAGAATAAGTGCTAAGTAGGTCAGGAGACCAAATGAATTATGCAAAGATGCATGACAGGCATAGTGCACCCACGGCGAGCTTGGAGGACTGATTACCTGAAGCGGGGGTTTTCTAGAAGTAGCTAATTTGGGATGGGGAGGAACCTCGAGGTGTACCAAGAGCAGAACCCGAGTCCAGAAACTTGCGGCTATGTATCCAAAGAGACTTCACCAAAAAGAGTCTCTTCTGTTCTGCGAAAAAAAAATGTGTACAGAACGCGGAACGGGAACTTGGTACTTAATTACCAGTTTCTAAAAATAGATTTCGCACGATTAGAACCGTCTAGGATTGCTTGCCGAAGAAGGTTGAGCAGGATCGACTCGTATTTCTATGTGGCTCTCGACTCGTCCCCTTTCTTCTATTTCATTCAAGATTTCACATGTAAATACATAAAGTTGCATATGTTTTAAAATCATATAAAACAATCTCGATTATATTTGGTCTTTACTATATAGTTACTATACAGTTTCACAAATATTCCTCGTATATAAGCTTGTCAATCTCGGAATCGAAAAAACAAGTTCTCTTGACCTCAGATTTCAGCCTTGATGTGACAGATGGAGCTCTCTCACTTGGGATTATATTCTAGAGCGTTCTCAAGTGGAATGACTAGATTGATGAAAACTTAGTTAACATTTGGTATTTGAGTTTGCAGCTTGGGTTGAGTTGCCTAATCTCGAGATTAGTACTATTGGGTCATCTAGGAAGTCACAGCGGATGGTTCTAGAAGCAGGTAGACTTGGTTAGCTTTAGGAACCAATACAGTTAGAAAGGTTGAAGAGTGACTTTGGCTAACTTGTAGGTGGTTCTAGATAGGAACGAGTTTTGGATAGATGCTTTCTATTGACGAGCAGCAACCCTGTGAGTGCGCTAGAGGCTATAACAGTGATACTTTACCTGATAGAATGTCTTAGGTAGAGAGTAGAGCAGTAAAAGAGTAGATTGAGAGTTCTCTCTAAATCTATGAACTACAGGCCTTCTTATTTATGTAAAATGAGGGTACAAACTAAAGGAGATAAGTACAAGGATATCTAAATAGAATAGTATCCAAGGTAACTATGAACAGCCTTATACTCTGGTATTGTATTTTGGTACAAGATCATTTGATGAACCATTGTTCTAGGTCGTCATGCTGCATATGGTATATATTATGCACAACACTCCCCCTTGCTAAGTACTGTAGGTACTAAGCAGATGATGACAGTGAGTTGAACTCAAGCCCAAGGTGCTCACGGAAATATAAGAACTTGTCTTTATGTTTGCCAAAGTTCTTGGTGAACATATCTGCTGGGTTATCGTTTCTGGGTATGAAGACTATAGAGATTTTGTCGTCTTCAATTAATTTGCATATATAATAATAGCAAATATCAATGTGCTTTGTTTGTCTTTCCTGAACAGGATTAGAACCAATAAAGATTGAACCTTGATTGTCAGCACAAATTAGAGGTTGCGACATATCAAAGCCAATTTCACTGAACAAAGACTTGATCCACATGACTTGTTGACTACAGTCAGATAAAGCCATATATTTGGCTTCTGTGGAGAACAGCGCTACTGTTTTCTGCTGGTGTGAATTTCACCATACAGACAAAGCAGCTAGTTTGCAGAAGAACCCAGTTTGGAATCTGCATTTTTCTTCATAAGAGCCCCAGTCTGAATCAGTATAGGTAATTGAACCTCATGTTGCTTGCACCATCATAAACAAGTGCATAGTCAGAAGTGCCAGCAAGGTACTTGAAAATGTACAATGCTTTGTTGATATGCTTTTTTGAGGGATTCACTGTGTACTGAGATAGTTTAATCACAGCATATACGATATCAGGGCATGTCCCCAACATAAGGTATAACAATGATTTAATAATGGTCTGGAATTGTGATCTAGTCTGCAAGTCAGCTGTACCATTGTAAGGTAGTGGCTAATTTCCAGCGGATAGTGGTGTAGCTGCAGGTTTTGCATTTGTCATTTCAAAGCACTTCAAGACTTTCTTAAGATAAAATGTCTGGTCAAGTAATAAACATTTTTTTTGATGTTGTATGCGCATTTCAAGAAATTCCTTTGCATCACCTAAATTACGGCATTCCCGTTGTTGCATGAACTTGGATTTCTTCTTGGTTACAAGAGTCCGGTCAGGTCTCAGAAATAATGCATCATTAACATAGATAATGGCAATAATAATTGAGCCTCCATCTTGTCGATATATAAAGATGCCAGCATCAGATTTGAGTTAATGAAAGCCAAGTTCTTTCATTGATGCAACTAGTGCTTTTCACCAGGAATTTACAGCTTGTTTCAATCTGTATGATGATTTAAGTAGGTGCATGACTTTGCGCTCTTTGCCTTTGACTACAAAGCCCTCAGGTTGTTCCATATAGATTTCTTCATCAAGATTCCCATAAAGGAACACATTTCTGACATCAAGAGCTAGCACAACCTAATCTTTGAGTGCAGCTAATGCAAACATGAGTCAAACACTCTCATAGCGGACAACTGGAGAGAATATCTCATTGAAGTCAATGTCTTCAACCTGTGAGAAACCTTTGGCTATTAGCCGGGCACGCTTTTGACTATCTGATTTGATTGCAAACACCCATCTGTTTTTAATAGCTTTGCGGCTGGGTGGTAAGTCTACAAGCTTGAATACTTTTTGCTTTATAAGAGTATTAATCTCTTCCTGGCAGGCATTTTTCCATTTCTGTCGTAATGCAGCGGGCATATGCACACTGTCACGGAAATGGGTTGGTAGTTTATCATGTAATGGTATTACTCTAGTGAGCAAATATGCGGTAAATTCTACTCCCCCTTTTTGAGATAACTGATAAACATCATCAAAGGTGTCATCAGAAACATGTGAGTTTAAGCGTTGTGAGCGCCAAGGGGGTACCTGTACACCAAAGAGCAGTTGATATTCATCATACCGTGGTGGAGGTTGCCTATTACGTGCAGGGTTACGACAAACTGGTAGAAGTTTCAGAGTTTTTGGAGCAGCAGGTAATTGCGCTTCAGGCTCTGGTTCCTCAATGTTATCATCAAGGGTATCATCTGCAGCAGATTTCTGCGCATCAGATTCTACTTGTGAAAGTGGTAGTTGTGGAGACTTAGGTCTTCATTGTAAAACTGGAGTATCTTCTTCTGAAGTTTGAGGTAGAAATTCCTCTATTGTGTCTCATTTTCTAATATCTCCAGGATTGTGAACTGGTTGATGTTCTTGGGGTTGTTTGCACTTTGGAAAATTACTCTCATCAAATTGAGCAGTAGTCTCAATGAATATAGTATTATTTTGAAGACGCATAAAGCGGTAGTTTTTAATGCCAGGTGCAATCTCAAGATAAACCATTAATTCAGATTTTGCAGCAAGTTTATTTGCGCGGAGATCTGCTGGAAGATAAACATATGCACTGCAACCAAAAATGCATAAATGTGTTATGCTTGGAATAGAATTGTGTAACAACTCATATGGCATTTTCCAGCTAGTGCATTTTAAGAGGAGTACGGTTATATAGATGCAATGAATGTTCAACGGCAAATTCCTACCAGGAATCTGAAATACACGCTTGAAAGCGTAGTGTCTGTGCTTTGTCCATAATAGTGCGATTGAATCATTTAGCATGACCATTCTGCTGTGGTGTGTGTGGAGCACTAGTCTCAACACTGATATCACAAATACAAAGCTTTTCATTGAATTCCAGCGATTTAAATTCTCTCCCTGCATCTGATCGCCAGCGTTTAATCTTTGCATCATACTGTATATGCACAAATGCAGCAAAATCTCTAAGCGCATTAATCGTATCAGATTTCTTGCGCAAACATGTGATCCAGACATGGGGGGTATAATCGTCAATAAATGACATATAGTACTTGTATTTATGATACAAAAGTACAGAAAATTCTTTGAGATCAGAGTAAATTAATTCAAATGGTTTTGTTGCACGTGATGTTGATTCTTTAAATAAAGTTGAGGGCATTTTGCCTTTAGCACATGTAGGACATACATCAGATTCCGTTGGAATTTGTAAGTCAGAAACATCAGAGACATGTTTCTTGAACCTGCAGAGTGTGTCATTGGAAGGATGTCCAAGACGGCAGTGCCATATATTATAGTCAGATCGACCAGATAATGCCAATTTCTTGGCCTTTTCAGACTTCAGGTGTATACCATCTAAAAGATATGTGGTATCACCAGTAATGTATGTCTCCGCAGTCATTACAACTTCTCCTTTCTCTTTGAAGGTCAGCAAGTTATCGTGCCCTTCCATAGTCCATCCTCTCTGTAAAACTTGTCCCATAGAAAATAATCGAACCGTCATCTGGGGTACATGTAATACAGGATATAACCATGTAGTTACAAATTTGCCACTTTTTAGTCTGACAAATTAAAACTCGGAAGACCCACTTCAAGTTCAGCGTGTATATTATGCACTCCAGTAACTGCGTGCTTCTTGGAACGTCAGTCACGCCAAGTTCTACTTGAATGTGAGTGACTGCATTAGCTCCATCAGGGTGCGGTGTCTAACATGAATGAATGAATCCAGACAGTACATTAACGCTGTGGTACTACGACACTGAAGGTTGCATCAAGACGTGGTCATGATCACCATCTTTCAACGGTTCGACGACTTTATACGTGGGATCCTTGCAACGCAGCTAACACACTCGACACATGATGGAGCCAAGGCGTACAACATTGCACAAGGGTCCAAGAGCAAAGTGCGCTTCGAACTCACTGGTTGTCGGGGGTTCCATGCCTAGGTGGCCGATCATGTGACTCCAGACGACTTCTTTTTCGAATCTACTTTGTCTGAGGAGTGTCGAGATCGAGAGGCACATATGATGAGGATTGCACATGAGCATGCAAACCTTCTTCCCCAGGAACACCAATCGAGCATCACAGATCATTTACCGCAAATCGTTGTGCAAGGAGTCGGTGGATGACAGCAGTTGATGTGTGCCTCAGCACACGTCCACTGCTACCATCTGCGACTGCTTTCCTTCGACACAGAGCACTCGCGTGTTCAAATCTGGGTTGTGGCCGAGGTAGTCAATCTCACATCGTCACTGAGCCCAGATCAAACATGAAATGCATTCTGGTATCATGTACAATTCAAACACCAAGAAAGCGATCTTGGTGATTTCAATCTTGCAACATTGACGGACTCTGGCGAGCGGGCACCAGACAGGAAGGGTTGGGAGCGTACAGGAACGAAGCTTACATGGCAATGGAACTTCTCCTGTATCATGATGCATGATGGATCAATCAAACGACGATATCGGCATGCTCTCGAATCGTTTGGGTGGTGCCTCGTTGAGAAATGCATCGTTGGCCCTAAACACTGGGGGTTGCTTCCATTTGAATCTCTTCGTCCAGCAAAAGCGTCTACGCACACTGACATTTATAACCTTCAGCTTAAGGCGATGTATGACAGGTATGAGGGGTTGGTCACGAGTAGGTTCGGAAAATGTATGCCGATATGACTATGTAATTTGAGTAAAGAAAGGAAAGGTGCCAGAGAAGTAAAAAAAGTTATGAGGAAGAGGATAGGGAAATATATGCCAAGAGCAGGGTGTTCAGTGAATGAACGACATATCCAGCTGAGACTAACGTAGGCGGCAACACTCAGTTGAACGTTGAACACTGGCATCCTCCACGAGTTTACTATACCTCGCTATTGAACAAGACGGCCGACTCGTTGATGAATTTTTTGCAACTTTATTACATGCATCCATACCCCCCAACGGCACCAAACTACGAAGCCGCTCATTGTCCTGCGATGCAAAGAAGTATGTGCAAATGCAGCAAGGACAACCTTCCTGCAATATAGTATAGCTACCAAGGAAGCTAATGCCTTGTCCGCCATTCCAACTCATGTAAGTGGCTGTGCTCCATGTACCAATATTGCAAACAAATTATCGAGGGAGTGGCTCATGCGGCCATAGCCTCGGCAATATAAGGCACGCATTTTATTGGTGCTTGGATTGTACACTGGACAATCCAAGAACCGAGAAAGCGATTCTCAACGATTTCGACCTTGCGACATCGAGTCTGGAATAAGCAGTACTCAGGCCTTCCTGTCTGGAATACACGTGCCCAAGTTCGAGACAGGAGACGTTCTGAGGATCTCCATGGCCATGTATGGTTTCGAAACCATACATGACTATGGAACTCCTCAAGGATCCGCATCGTTTCATCGCATCGTTTCATGGCATCACCTAAGCGCTTCCAGATCACGACAACACCATACAATATTGGCATGATTTGGAATCATCTGGGTGGTCGCATGAACGGCAGTGGTCCCCAGTTTTAACTCAAGACTTGGGTCCAGTGGCTCTTTCCACTGCCATTCGACTCTCTTCGCAAAGAAAAGATGGTTATGTCGACTGATGTTTATGAACTTGAGACTAGTGCTGGGTAGTACCGTTTTCAGACGGTGTGGTGTGGAAGTTGATTCGGCCATTGCATTCCGACTGTGACTATTTTTCCGGGGAAAGAAAGGACTGGCGCCAATGAAGAGGAAGGACCATGAGAATGGTGATAAGGCGTGGAAGAAGATTAATATATATATATATATTCACACGGACAGGAGACACGGTCGTCTCGGGAAAACAGGGAGATTAGAGAACTAATGGTAAAGATAATTGAGAGGATGATGGGGAATGCTTAGCGGATGACGGAGACAGCATTTATTTGAAGACGATGATGTTCATGGTAAGAGAGTAATGGTCTTTCACCATGGGCGTGTACCGAAATCGGCAGCGACGGAATGTGTGGAATATATTGAGAATGTATTATCAATAGCCATCAGAATGCGTGGGAACGCGATATTCAACATACAGTGTTTGAGCATTTGCTTGAAGAACTCTGAGGGAGACGAGAAGCTGGATTTCGGGGTAAGAGGAATCAAATTCACCGCAGTAGCGAATACAGGAGAGCGTGTAAATGCCCGAGGAGATACACTTCTCATCCCATTAGATGATTAGACGATTCCCTACTAAAGCAGAGGCCTTCTCCCTCATCGGCCCAGAACGCGTATGTACTAATTCCACTTTGCTTTTCTCTTTCTCGTCGAAGTTTCAAGAAAAGAAAGATCGAGAATGTAAGGTAACTAAGTAATAAACACAGCAGGAAATAGAATGCGGACATCAGTAGCTTGTCTAGGGGCTGGAATACTAGGAGCACAACTTCAGCAAATTGATGGACTAGGCCCAGCCCACATGCATGGAAGAGCTGGGGCAAGCTGGAGTAAATAATTTTTACCATCTACTGACCGACAAATAACATTGAAATATATGTACGTCCTGTGCTTTAATTATCTTCATGTAAATGCATCTTAATGCAATAATAAAATGTGAAAAAGGCCAACTTAAACTTGAGCTGGGGGAGTCGGAGTGAGCTAGAGGAGTATTCCAGTTCCCCAGCTGTTTTAGCTTTCGGACAAATTACTGATGCAAGGCATCGAAAGGGTGCCAGTGATCGAGGATTCGGAGTAACAATTAAGCAAAGTAGATACTTAATGCAATACTGGTTCTGGTACTTGTCCAAAACGGAGTGTGTTTGGTCAATTCTAAAGGTATGCCAAAGACTTGTGATTGTTTGCGATAAATGGGTTGAAGCAGCGCTCCAAGCTGCAGCGTGATCTGCATAAACGATCTCAGCCACTAATCATGGTCATGAGCGCTCGAGCCTGCTGACAAAGACGGGGTGAACCATGTTGAACGATGCCAATGTTATTATCAGCGTGTCTTTCTGCGTTGAGCGTCCTCAATTTCCTGCTCCCACATGGCTGGGTCCTCAGAATCTGCCTCATTACATCTGTCAACTCAGGTGGACATCCTGCAGGACAAGCCTGCCTCTACCGACTCTCAGCAATCTCAGGCTGGCGCTGACGGCACCTCGAGTTCTATCGGGAAATCATCCGATCGCGAGCCACCACTGAAGGAGAAGCATGTCGACAACGTTGAAGATGCATCTTCTAGTCCTACTCTGACAGGCGTAAGACATTCAACTCCAGCTGATACCTCGACCAAAGCAAGTACCAAACCCCCAATGGTTCCTGCGGCCAACGAGCCATCGTCTAACACACACCCCATCAATGGCAGGACGCCGCCGAAAGCCCACGCTAGTGCACGCGCCTCGAAACGCTCTTTTTTTTCGAAAATAATTCACATCCTTGTACCCTGTGTCGGAACTCCATCCCGCACGCATCCAATTGACCTGGACAATCCCCCAAACATTCAAACCAAGGAGAAGACACCATCCCCTTCGATACCCCGAGCCAAACAACCTGCTCGGTCCATAAGCACTGATGTTCGACTCGACGATAAAATACCTAGCACTCAAACCCCCCTCCCAGTGAACAGTCCGGAGGGCGCTGCCGTTCCCTTCACGGAGGCACCGGACACCATAGTTCCCAAGGAAGATGGCACACCTAATCGTGTTCCTCACACAGTTGTTACCCTCAATGTGGAGCCCCATATAGATGATAGTGCTAGCCCATTATCTCCGCCTCCACCCTCACAACCCACCCTGCTCGTTGAGGAAGGGGATGAGTCCGAGCGCACCAGCTCTACAGACACAGATGGATTGGATGGAGAAGAATTAGACGATGATGACGAGCATTTGATAGGTGGTACAGGAATACCAATTGGACCGGTATGATATGTTCGGCTACAATTTCAGTCGCATGCATGACCGTTTGATAGGATGGCTTACCCAAGCCCTTGCTCCCCCCAATTGCTCCCCATCACGTTGGCCGCAAATGCCTCGTTCTTGACTTAGACGAGACGCTTGTCCATAGCAGTTTCAAGGTAAGTGCTCTCAGCTGGTTATGTCAGGTCTTTTTTTTTTTTTTTCAAACTCTGCCCATTAGTCCGTTCAACGAGCTGATTTTGTGGTGCCAGTCGAGATTGAATACAATTGGCATAATTTTCACATTCTCAAGCGGCCTGGCGTCGATAATTTTTTGAAAAGAATGGGCGAGATTTACGAGGTTGTCGTATTTACGGCCAGTCTAGGCAAAGTATGTTCATGCCTTGTGAGTTTCAATATCACGGGAAACTGAAATGCATCTAGTACGCCGATCCTGTCCTGGATAAACTTGATGTGCATCAGGCGGTCTCTCATCGACTCTTCAGAGAGAGCTGTTACAACCATAAGGGAAATTATGTCAAGGTCTGCTGCATATATTTTCGAGGAAATGGACGCTGATCGAACGTAACAGGACCTATCGCATCTCGGCCGGCCGATTGCGGACACTATAATACTTGATAATGCCCCTGCTTCCTACATTTTCCATCCTAACAACGCCGTTCCTGTGTCGTCGTGGTTCAACGACCCTCATGATACTGAATTGACGGACCTCGTTCCATTCTTAGCTGATTTGGCCATTGTGGAAGACATCAGGGGGGTCCTTGATGGTGCCCGATGAGCAAGCCCTTCTGGCTAATAATACCATGTACTTTCATTTTGGATGGGCACTTTTCCCCCTCACTACCAGGCAATCATTTCTTACCCTGCAAGTCACTATGTTAGTACATATCCTTAAAGCTTTCTTATATACCCCCACCCAGCTACTCTGCTACGAGATTACTCATTCTGATATCTTGTGCCCTACACTCGAGCTCGTCTGGGTGCATTTGCGATGCTTTTTTACCTACTCATTTCACATTCCTTTTTTTTTTCAATCGGATTCCTCTGCTAGCAATTTGGCTTATGACTCCTCATGAATTTTCTGTCAATTTTGAAGTTGACAATGTTGCTTGATATGAGTTAGTACTCTTCTGCATACTGTCAACCTTGAGCTTGAGGCGGAAGGACTACCGCTCGCAAGATGGAGTCACGAACAGAAGATCTCAGCAGCCGGGATGCGAGATTCGCCGACAAGGCATATATTGGAGCCCTAGGTAAGTCAAGTAGCTATGTATATCTGCCCAAGCCCCGATTCAACCATAATTTGACGGAGTTCGGGACCCCCGAACTCTGTCAAATTATGGTTGATGCCTGAATCTTGAAGTTTCAGATGAACCAGCGAGATGGTTGTAATCAGTGGGAAGCATGGCAGTAGAAGGCAGGCTGAGGTGGAATTCTCACAGGTCCCAGCCGCTGCTTGAGGCAGAATTTACATCGGTTCTTCGTCAGTGGACTCGTTGAAGGCCAAACAGGACTCGGATGTACTTGACTTAATTTTAGCCACAGAAGAAGACAAATATTGGGGCGGCACGACCACTGGATAAGCGTGTCCCCCTCCCCCCCACGGTTTAGCATAGACCATTATGCCAAAATGACCTTGAAAGGAACCAGATTGCTAAGCCACTGATTCTCCTGTCAAGTCTAGAAGTACACGCAAATGCAGCGAGGACGACCTCTCTGCAATACTCAATCACATCGAGAAAATATGTTAGATGTGTGTGAGACTGAAGTGGCCTGGTTTGGGCCGAGTCGATACTAATCACACCCTGGGAATAAACGTTAAGCTGTCGACATTTTTTGAGACAGAATTACCAATACCACCTGATTTTCTACAGGATTAAGATAAGTCCACGAACATGGAGGGCTGCAGGCGGTGGCTCTGACTGCTCAAGCGCTTACTGCTAATAGTGCTGGGAGGGATGGGAGACTCGTGAATCAGCACAGCGGCACATCTGGGTAAGAAGCTGTTGCCTGCCACTGACAGCCCCAGCGTAGCGAAATGGCTGAGTGAGATGATCTGAATCACGAATTCGCTGGGGCTCAAATATTTTGAATACATGACTACAAACGTTGGTTGGGTTTTGCGGTGTAAAAAAACCTTTTACCCTCTTGAAATGGGATATACGAACTACCTTCCGCTATTCAAGCTGGCTGTTGTGACATTGTGTGCAATACAGCCTCTTGGAAATCAGAGGCTGGCTAATCCACATCATGTATGCAGTGTATGCTGTATGCACTGGTACCATATCTTCGGACTCAGACAACCCCAGGGCCCAGGTAAGGATCCTGATCGAACAGGCACCTCACGAGTCCACAGCAATTAAGGCATCTCAATGAAAGACCTGTACTTGTCCGATGCCCGCATCAACACGGAATCAGCACAATGCTGTCAGTCCATTGTTCATCTCAATGGGATTAGAGGTACAATGCGGGGGTGTGGATCCAGACTGGAGCTTCCAGATCAGTCCCTTAGACCCAGCTTTGAGCAATGCCAAAGGCGATGCACCTACTACATGGGCAACAAAACAGTCTGAGTCAAAACTCAATCAATATTGTTTATCATGATTTCTCTCCATGTTGAGTGAAGCCGGGAAACGCCAGACGCAGTCAGCTTGCAGCTGAACGGGCAACTGCGGTGCCTTGATTATCTGACTCTGCCTCCCGTGCCAAGTGTCAATGTTTCCACATTCGATCTAACGAGGGGCAGGAACCACGTTTCGAGTCAGCAGTTCTGGAATAGCATCACCGGGCTTAGTACATGACTCTTTCATCAAGCACATTGATCCTACCGGGATTTCAAACTTCAGGGCTTGCCTCACTACCTTCTGAGTATTAACGCTTGTGAGTCTTGGCACTGTCTGCCAAAGCCTGGAAAATATGAATGAGACTCCAAAATTTCTGGATAGTCTGTAGCACAGTAATACTATACCGTGCCTCCACGTCCTCTATTATAATGTGTTGTTGAAATGAAATGAAATTCAACTGGCTGACTGACGCGATTGATTAAAGAACGATCACGTGAACAGAACTCTATGATGAACACGTGGGGGCATTTCTGGCACATTGCCACCGAGTGACAGCTTCTGGGTTGCTCGTGTTTATTCTCGGCAACCGTGTCGACACCTACATCAGGTACATAGATATCTGGAATATAAGAAAGGTATGATCTTTCTCCTTTTTCTGATTCACTAACCCACAACTCTCATGGCTAGTGCTACGCCACGTTTCTTGAACGGTCCAGGACAACCGTTTGATGCGCCACCGAAACCGGGCATGACATTATCTCATTCAGTGGGTCGCACGCTCGCTCCCGCAGCTGCTGCCGAAATCAAACGCGAACTACATGAACGTGTTTATGTTGCCAATACAGACGCCTTCCTCGAATGCATTCTCCACATCGAGCCCGAAATAGTTGCAAGTGTTTTCGAGCAGGTCAAGCTTACTAGTAAGGGTATCTACAAACAACGCCAATGGGCGGGACTCAAGCTAAATGGTGGGCTGGAGAAATCGTATTACAAGCCGTTCATCAAGGTTTGCAATTCTATTCGAGATGCGGTGGACAAGTTGGAGTTGAGCTCTGCGTCGCCTGATGCTGTGCGAATGAAGTGGATTGACTCACACTCCCACACAATCAACTCGCAAAACAAAAGGGCTGCCGAAATTCGTCCCGACTGTGTCCTCGCCACGGATTCTAAAGAACTAGAGGACTACAAAGCAAGGCTTAAGAAGCTTGAAAGGGAAATTGGGAAGATTGCCACTAGAAGCGAATCCGAATTGCAGACTTCAAGTGGCAAGCGTACTCGCTCTTCAGAGCAGAAAGCATCTGAAGAGAAAAGTAAGGAAAACGAGCACTTGAAAAAACTGAAGCAGAAAAGGGATGAACTGGTGCAACAACATTGACTTCTCCTGGTTCATATCTAACATAGTTCTGCATAGACCAGGATTTGCGCTCTTTGGTGGATGAGGGTACATGTGCCGACAGAGGTCAAAGGCGTTGGAGGCGAGAAGAAATACTCGGAAGCCGTTCAACAATTATTCCGCTACATTCGGCAGATGTTCCGCGACCAACTCGACCGTCGATTTGTTCTTGGCATTGTTCTTGTCAAAAGCAAATTAACCGTATGGATTTCTGATCGGTCTGGGGCCATTGGGATGCAGACGCCCATCGACATCCATAAGGTTTGTGTGTATCCTAATGTTCGAATGACGACTAGACTAACATCAATCCTATGCAGGAGCCGAAGAAGTTTATCCAAGTCATCGCTGCCTTACACATGCTTCCACCTAACCGGTTGGGATGGGATATCACCATGAAGCTCTATGATGGTTCCAAGCCCATTCCGTCATATACCCAGCTTTTTGACATCACCAAGCCTGTTCCCGATATCTACACCTTTAATTGGGTGATCAGCATGCCTGTTGGGACGGTCAGCGAGTCCTCATCGGCATCGCACGAGGACTACATTACTGTTTCGGTTCTTAGCATTGCCCAAGCAGAGGTGATGTGTGGGCGCGCAACGATCGCATTCGTTGTCATCCCTTACGAACAGCGTCACTCTCCGCATGATCGCGTAAGTGATCACGTTGTTTCATTGTACCACGCTCACTCTAGTTCATTGCAGACGTTCTTCGTTCTCAAGCAATCATATAGACCGGCAATGCCGATTCGTGATAAAGATTCGATAGCAGGTCCAACAAAAGAAGCAGACTTTTACCAAGACGTCGATCACCCACATGTGGCCAAGTTGATTGCCTCGGGAGATGTGATTATTGACGGTATGGCGGATTCGACGAAACATTCCATGCGACGTGGTCTGCGGCATATATCGGACAGCGATGTTCTTGTTCATAAGCCGCAAATGGCCACACAATTACGACCTGATGACGAAGAATCACTCGCCCACATCCTCATGTCAAAGATTATCCCCGACATCGCGACTGTATCAGCAAAGGCGCCATATGAACGGATATTTACAAGAGTCATCCTGGAGGGTGTTGGGTTCGGTGCCAAATTATTTCTGAATAAATGGGAGCTCATCAGGACATTCAAAGGTGTTATTGAAGGTGCGTGAAAATAAGTCTCTTCGAGGGGCTATCCGATGTTAAGTGCGTGCTTTTTAGGGCACAAGTATTTGTATCAAGAACGACAAGTCTTGCAGCGGGACTGCTCACTTTCAAACATGCTGATTCGCATTAGCAACGAGGGGATCGATGCCGATACTCAAGGGAGTATAATTGATCTGGATCACGCCAAGAAAGGACTGAAGGTCAACGTCCAACCTTGCCATATTCCAGGCTCCATATCCGATGACGGGATTAGTGGTGGCTTTGAAGATGACATACAACCTCTCTACAAGAAAGGACTGACGAAGGAGCTCGTTGACAATATGTACACCATGATATCTCTCAACAAATATGTATTCTCTCCGGACATCGATGTAAAGGAGTCTGACGACGCCCTCACCGACTTGGCAATAATGATGCGAACCTATGTTCGTGATCGACAAGCAATGCTTGGGTCCCAAACACGAGGGCAAGCTGCCTTGAAAGACCTGAACTGGGAGGTGAGTTAGATCATCCTTTACTATTATTCGTGTCCTCACCTCCACAGGTGCCAACTTCAGTGATCTCGTTTTCGCAGCACAAACCTCGTAGCGATCTTCGAACTGTGAGTACCGAGAACATCCTTTAATGTGATGTATGCTGACCATTCGAAAGGGAACTCTACCATTCATGGCCACCCAGATCTTAACTAATCAGATGGATGGATCTTCTGCCTTCTATCAATGGGGTATCGATGCCGTTGTCCATGATGCGCCTCATGATATGGAGTCCGTCTTCTGGTGCTTATTATACCTCTGCCTCACAAGGAAATCTAGTGGAGGGGCAAGGCGGGATGAATTGCAAGAGGGTAATCGTGACCCAGATATCCGCCGGATCGTTTATTGTCTCTTTGATGGTGACGATATAGTTTTGAAGGACAACAAGGCACTTTTATTCAAGCGACCAAGCGAGATGGAATACATCCTCAAATTTGTTGATCCATCATTCGATGACTTCAAGCCGTTGCTCAGAGCGTGGTGGAACATCCTCATACTTGCTTTCCGATATCGCGCGTTTGAATATTGGAACATACACGACATGTTTCTCAAAGCCATCGAAGATCTTGAACTGGAGCTCGGTCCTCAATCTGAGGAGCTGGATCAAGCCGAAGAGAGCGAACGCCAACGTCGAATGAAATTCTTTGAAAAGATAACCACGGCGCTAGTCAAAGCACATGATTCCACCATGACAGACGAAGCACAGGACTCCACGATGGCAGTCGAAGCGCAGGATTCCACGATGGCAGTCGAAGCGCAGGATTCCACGGCAGCAGTCAAAAAGGATTCCAGGGCTCCACAGACTCCACCGCGTCGCACAAATCCACATGCTGTCTTGGACCCGACTTTGACTCCGAGAGATGATTTCCCCCTCTCAAACACACTTCGAGCTGCCCAACCTGATAGCCCCACTCCTCGTCAGAAACAGCGCAAGACACGTTAATTTGATTAGTACACCGTTTGTGTCTCTTATCGTTGAGGGTCTTTCATCTATGTTACGCAGAAGTTATCACGTATCGATTTATACCTGATTGTAGTCAGTTCTCAATGTCCTCGTCTTAATAGGACATGGTTTTTCCACCGACGCGCTGCACGCGGCACGACCACGTGATAGGATAAGCGTGTCGCACCGCGCCTCAGCCCGACTCGCTCTCAATGCACAGACAAACCAAAACTCCAGCTGTGCGGAACAGAGCTCGCTCAGAAGTGAAGACGCCGCTCACACCATCGCTTGTTAACGCGATCAATAACATCTCCATCGGCCGCTCAAAAACAAAGACTGCTGATATCTCAAATCCTTTCATCACTCCCTCGACCGCGGCAGCACTTGCCAACAACAATTCTCGCTCACGTCCTTCCTCTCCTATCAAGCGTACAACTACAAGTGGGATCCCAGCCTCGGAGTCTCTCCAACGTCAAGCGGGTACTGGAGTGATCCGTAAAGGCGGGTTTGAGAGCAGACTCGAAGTAGTCACTCACGATTATGTTCCACCGCCTAAGCCGGAACTCAAACGTTCAAAATCTACTCCTGCCGCTGTACGTCCCGCATTCTTCTCTCTCTCATTCTCTTTTTTGCCTTTTGGCGTTCATCCTTTCCTTTGCTCGTCATCATAATGCTGATCCTACTCCCCACCACAACAGAACCGAATGGCCATGGACCAACGCGATCGTTTCATCACCAATCGCGAAACCTCTGAAACAGGTGTAACTCCAACTCTGGACCAACTCGCTTTGAATCCCAAATCTGCTTCGCCTGGCCATACAGCACGCCTTGCCTCTGCAGCTGGTGTCCCACTAAACCGCCGAGTCTTGGGATACCACGAACCTCCACCCTCAGCTTCTTCATCTGACACAACCCTGGCTCAACAACGTGAGTATGCTAAACCCTTATATGCCCAAAGACCAGGCGCGTTACCCAACTCCACTGGATCAACTACGAATAAGAGTAGAAAGATCCCAACTCAACCTGAAAGGGTCCTCGATGCACCGGGCATGGTCGATGATTTCTACCTCAATCTCTTGTCTTGGTCGTGTCAAAATGCCGTTGCTGTAGCTCTCGAAGCTGCCACTTATATCTGGAAAGCCGATACGGGTACCGTTGTGCCTATGGGGGAGGCGCCTGAAGGCACTTATGTCTCCAGTGTTGCCTTCTCCAACGACGGGTTGTTCTTGGGCGTTGGTATAGGGAATGGCGACGTTGAACTATGGGACGTCGAAACTGGTCAAAAGCTGAGAACGATGAGCGGTCATCAAGCTCAGATAGCTTGCTTATCATGGCATGAACATATCTTATCTTCGGGGTGTGGAGATGGCAGTATCTGGCATCACGACGTCCGGGTGCCGAACCATAAAGTCATGGAACTACATGGACATACTGGCGAAGTATGTGGATTAAAATGGCGATCCGATGGAGAGTTATTGGCGAGTGGCGGAAATGATAATGTGGTCAATATTTGGGATGGACGGGTGGGCGATGTGGGCGAAGGTGCTAGGGGTAGCGCCAAGTGGACGAAGCGTAACCACACCGCCGCAGTCAAGGTTCGTTTGGGTTTTGCTTCTAGTTGCTCATTTTGATCATTCCATCAAGGCGGTCGCATGGTGCCCTTGGCAACCGTCACTTCTAGCTTCAGGTGGTGGTACGAACGATGCTTCCATCAACATTTGGAATAGCACCACTGGTGCACGATTGCACACCCTCAAGACCCCTTCACAAATCACCTCGCTCATCTGGGCTCCACAAAGAAAAGAAATCTTCTCCACGCACGGTTACCCAACAAATTCCATCATGCTACACGCCTACCCCAGCATGGAACGAGTAGCTGAAATCCGTGACGCACATGACTCTCGTGTGTTGTTCAGTTCGTTGGGTCCGAATGGAGACGTTGTCGTCACTGGCGCTGCTGATGAGAATTTGAAGTTTTGGAGGATTTGGGATGTGGAGAGGGAGAATTTGACAAAGAAGAAGAGGGCTGGTCCGGCTTCGAATGCGGGCGCATTGGAAGAATCGGGTGGGACCCGCTCGAATTCGACGAGTTCAGGGAGATTGGCCCTGAGGTAGAGATGAAATTTTTGAATGGCATGTTTTTATCGTTGTAGGAATTACTATCGTTGTTGCCTCTGGCATGTTTTCGCTGTCACGCTTTTATATCAATGTGATTCAATTTGGATGACAAAATAACGATACTGCCGCGATCTATTCTACGTGGTGTACAATCATTGAAGCAGTTTGCTCGTCATCTTTGCCCTGAGGTCGGCAACAACTCTACTACTTTCTTGACCAATTCCTTCATCACGTCCGCTTTTTGCTTTCCGATCGACAATACTTCTTCATGCGATACGGCTTGCATTACAGGCACATTATACGGTTTACCATCCAACTATAATACCGCCGCCGCCAATCAGCATCCAGGAAGCAGACAACAAACAGATCAAAATTTACTTACCTCTGCTTCAACTTCCTCTCTGATACTCTCATACTTATCCGGTATAACCACGAGATTGGTGACCAAACTTAACACGCAAACCTGTATCCCGATCTCTCTAGCGGCGAGTACCTCCGGAACGGTGCTCATCCCGACCACATCCGCACCTGCGTTTCTGAGCATTTTACCTTCTGCGGGAGATTCGTAGGTGGGTCCGGAGACCCAGGCGTAGGTGCCTTCGGCGAAGGAGGACAAGGGGATTTGGAGACGGTGGGCGGCGTGGTAGATGAGCCGGCGGAGAGAGGGAGAGTAAGCTGTTGAGAGCGGGAGGAAACGCGGTCGGCTGGGCTGGGCTGGGCCGAGCAGGGGATTGAAACCGGTTAGATTCGGAAGCGCAATGTGGTCGTGGACTACCACGACTAGAGGGGTTGATTAACGGGTGTTGAAGTGAGATAGATGGGTTGTACGAACTTGTGCCAACTGGGATATTTGGATTAAGAGATCCGGCGGCGTTGGTAACTGGTGCAATGAAAAATAGTTGGATGAGCGCACGCGTACGATGACCTAGAGGGATGGGGCATGGAAAGACTTACTGATGAGATCGGTGATTCCGAGTTCGGCCATGACCCTGATGGGGTATATGACGGTAGATAGTGGGTATCCTTCATATGCATGGAACTGGCTAAGATTCGGTCATCGTTATTCAACCTTGTGGGATCATCGGGAAGGACTCACCCTCCCGAGCATAGCTACAACAGGTACGCCTCCCAGAAAGCCAAATAGCAAGGCACTCTGGTGACCCGGGACTAGCGCAGTCTCGTTAACAACGTGTATTTGTGGACCATAGTGAATGATGCTCACCTGTGCTGGTAGCAAACCCAGGGATCTGGTCATAAGCAATACGATACGGCTTCTCGAATGTATCTGCCAAGGCGCTCAACCCAGATCCGCAGACAATCCCTATACGAGGTTTCTTCAATTCTTCAGGTAAAACATTGTGGATGATAGTGATCGCTTCTGTAATTACGTTTGCCATACTCGACAGGAGTGAAGGGTTGCTAGATTGATTTGCTAGCTGCGCTTATAAGATTACATCATCCTGTCTTAAATGCGATTATCGCCGACATTGAGTTTTAGACCTCCCTCGTTGCATAGCGTTAGAACCGACAGAACATGTTCCTTATCTTCCTTCTCATAATCCTCTTCCTCTTTGCCCCTAGTTTTATAGCCGGAACGCAACTGTTCGACCCACTCCGTGACCACCGCCGCATATCAGTCATATCGAGGAGGAATTCGAGTGACGCGGAAATACACCGCTGTCATTCTTTAAACAGCGAGTCGTAGGACATTAACCCCCAGTATTCAGGGCCGTCCAAGCACTTTGCAAAAAGACACCACCCAAACGATCCAAGGTCGTGCCGATACTGTCGTTAATTGACCTATCAGGATACTCAAAAAGTTCGATTGCCAGATAAGGTTTTGTTCCTGTACGCTCCCAACCCTTCCCGTCGGGAACACGGTCCCCACGTGTCATCACCGTTGCAAGATCGAAATCATTGAACACCGCTTTTTCCGTGCGTGGGTTGTACATGATATTGCCAAGGCTGATGTCTCCATGGACCACGCCAACTCTCCATAGAAGGAAGTGATCTGAATGTACAATGATGAGTGGCTAATAATGGCCGAAGATCAAAAAACTGACAACGAACGACTTCCCAAAATGCAACCCAAAATTGGTCTGGACGAAGTGACGATTCGGGCTCGAGCAGCTCCGCCACAAGCCATGTTTGAGCACCTAGTATCGTGCCAAGGGAAGCAATCGGCGGATGAGAGCAGTTGACGTGTACTCTCCATGTGCAACAGTCTGGGGTAAATGTTCCGTGATGCTCGTTTGGTAAAGATTTCCAGCACGCCGAGATGCAGTCTCAATGATAGCTGCCTCTCGATCTCGAGACTCCTCAGACAAAATAGACTTGAAAAACAATTCCTTTGCGACTACCGGTGGAACGACCCCTGTCGCACCACTACGAGTGCTTGGTCCAGCACATGGTATAGATATCGCTGAATTGAACGCTGACGTCGCTCCAACTTCGGACACCTTGACATGGAATGTCCGCCGACCAGTGAGTGCAAAACCCATTGTATTTCCTGATTCTGGCACGAAATCATACTTGATACCCCGACCTTCTGTCGAGTCTGTTGGCTCCGTCGGCGGAATCCCCCACATATCATCATCAAATCATTGGAAGGTGATGACCATTACCGCCAACAATGGTAGCTGAGTAATAATGTCGATCGAATTAGTATTGATGCAACCTTCATTGTCGAAATATCACAACATCAATTTACTGTCTGCGCTTGATAATCGTGGCAGATGCCACACGATTGTTCGAGCTATACGCGGAGACAATTACCTTCAAGGAGAATAACCATTGCATGGGTGATATTCCAAGCAGCACGGAGTCGCTCAAGCGCATAATATGCGCACTGAACCGGAAGTGGGACTTCGGAATACATGACCTTATGGTCATGAGCAAGGGACCGTGGCTAGGATGTACTGCCACGACTCCGTTTGCTCCCTGACTGACCTTCATCAATAACTGAACGACTACGCTTCTTATTTGCTTTTTCTCCCGGTGACTCGCCGTTACCAGAAGTCATAACTGATGTTTGGATCCGAAGTAAAGTAGGAGGCATAGAAGGTATAGATTCTTCAATTGGTGCGACTTTCATGGCTATTGAGATGGGCATCAGCTAATTGATTCGATCATTTCAATCATGAGAAACTCAATGCAACCATTTACGTCCACTTTCCGATCCAATGCACTCGCGTCCGGCTTCTTATTCCGTTTCAGCTCCAGAGTCTGATGAACTTCCTTCCACGAGGGTATTTGAATCCGTCATTCTTTTTGCTTCCACCAGCTTTCTTGAGGTAGATCCCGTCCTTTGCAATATGAGCGACCATATCTTCAAACTGGTAGTTGTTCATCTCATCGTTACCTTGCATCAGTGTTCCCATACGGACTGCAATAATGTTAGGCTTGCGTTTGGCTGATTTTCCTTTGTACCAAGCCTCTTTAGTAGTAATAACCGCAGGATCGTTGCGCGTAAATATCAGCGCGTGTCGCGTGGATGTTATATGCTTAGTGGGGTTTGTGAATCCTGTCTCTTGGTATTCTATTCTTTCAAAATCACGTTCAGGGCATTGGCAGGTGGCATGTAGCGTTCTTTTTATCATTCGCTGCATAACTATAAATGTGCAAGTCTGTGAGACGCGCTGATGGGTAATCAGGATAGCGATGTCAACGTACAATTGCCTGAGGTAACCCTTCATCTCCTGGGATAAGCTTTGCGCGTAAAGCGCGCTTTGTCTGCTTTGCCTTTCCCTTCGTTTTACTCTGCCTCTGTTCCTTTCCCTTTCCGGTTTCATTGCCTTGCTCGTCATCGTTAATATCGAGGCTGCTGTCGACAAATTTGATGGCGTCGCTTAGCATGGCTTCATAGCAGCCCCTCACCATTGCGAGCTTCTCCGACTCTAAGGCTTCTTGTAACTTGGTCTTGACATTAACCTCTTCTCCGACCATCATCCGCGCTATGAGGGCGATTAGCATCCCGTCGAATGGCGTTTCCTTCTTCCTTTCGAGTCCACTATCAACTAATTCAATGTTTATCACACTTTCAGCTTGATATAGCATACCCAGTGCAATGTGAAGAATGAAATGCTTACTGGTTGGTGAGTTAAGACAAGAGAGCATCATAATCGTAATTTTTTGCACGTTGATGGGCTGAAACCACAGTCACATGCTCAATCTCCTGCAAGCAACGCAAAGCTTTAACTGGTGCTACACTGCTCTTCTGAGAGCATTTTTTTCGCGTCTTCGTTTGCATGACGCGAGAGTTGTAGCCGCTTTTGGGTGGCTTTGAACGCCCGCAACACTCTTCCCACGGATGCCGCCATGGTCGCTCAACAACATTGGCGTGGGTCGTAACCTGCAGCCAACGTAATTTATCCAGACATTGGTAGCTTGGACGACTAACCGTCGATTATTTGCGGTCCACTTACTCCATCTTCCTGCGAGTGGTAAGAGCCAGGACTCTCGATGAGCACTCGCTGTATAAGCACCTGTCAACTTTCAATGTCTTCCGCCAAACTTCTTTTATCAAGTTTTCATGTTACGACTGCAAACCCAGAAAGCTCAGAGCAAAGATGTATTAATTTCGTATTGTATGAATGCAAATACGGCTCGACCCTCGTCAGAGCTTAGCTCTCTCCGCCAAGCGTCACTCACACCTTCCTATTCCAGTGATCGTCTAGACGCCTACGACACGAGTCAGAATGTTACAGGACCAGAGTTGTTGCTGGCTGATCTTCTTACTGGGTAACTAGTGCTATGCTTGCATTATAGCTCGCTGATTTTTGCTTTAAACAGGTGTTAGCATGTTGAGCTTTAGAATCTGGAATCCCTACTCCAAGCCCATTTGCAACAACATTCCTGTGGAAATCATTGTCGCTGGAGTCCAGACGCCCAAGGCCATGCGCTGTTTTATGTCAGCAGCCGTTGCACGCTGATTGGATTGGATCTGACAAGTGAAGGTGTATTCCAGATATGTCGAATCTGGTTCGAAATCGCGCAGTCATTGATGGAACCCTTGGGGTTCTCCATTTCGATTGTAGGCGCGTATGTATAAATCTGTTCATCCATTGTCTCGCTCCTACCTAACGCCCCATCTATTCTTTCCCTATGCCTCCTCGCAACAAGCCACCACCCAAGGGCATATGCAAATTCGTAAACAGGCCAGGGGGTTGCCTTAGGTCAAATTGTCATTTCTCTCATGAATCTCCGGGTTCACCAACGTCAGGCGCGGGATCACGCCCAAGGCCCAGCAGATCCAATGAGGCAGGGTCCTCCGGCATTCCTCGAGGGGTATGTCCCTCCTTCTGGTCAACTGGCCAATGTTCGTCGGAGGCTACCTGTCGCCTCAGACACATGCAGGCGTCCACCACGTCAGCGGCAACAGCAACACCCGCATCTGGAGGCCCCAGAACCCTGGCTACCCTTGTCAATTCATTGGGTTTAGATTCCGTAACGGGAGCGAGCACAAGCGTCATCTTTCAATCTCCACAATCAAACAATAGCATGGAAGCTTCTTCGCCGGCAGAAGTCAACAGCTACTTGAAGCGATTCCTCAATGATGACTATCGGTTTCGGAAGTCCCCAGACATCTATGCTTTCGTCAGGCTATTGAATAAGGCAAATAGTCAGAATTCTTCGTGGGTGAGTGATCATCAATTTGTGCGTGATTTGTTCTCACTGTGATCGCAGACGCCGGAGGATGGGCAGGTAGGGCCTTTGGTTAACATGCAAAGGACGCTTACTGATTCATATGTTAGCTATTACTAGATACAATAGCAAAGGTGTGTGTTCCATCATTCAGGCTTTAAACAATCTGACGAGGGCGCAGGGTAATGGACTACTTCGCATCATTGGTGTTATCGTCTGGAGCCCCATATCGGTGGTTGCGGGACGAAATAACACTACATTGTCATTTCAACGCGCATATATTCCTCTGTTAATGGTAACTATCACTTAACAAACGCAGCTAATATTATCTTGACTGGTTTTTGCAGTTCCTCGCCTCAGATATCGTGGTAAAAACGACGCTGAACCACCATGCTAAGTATAAGGCAAAACCCTTCTACATTCGGTCTGGTCACTGACTCTCTGTCCAGTGCGTTGTATATGGCGTTGGTCAAGAATATTGAACCATTTTGGGTCAACCTTCAGTCCTGTATGCAGTCCATCATGAGTCGAGGCAGCTTCAAAGATGCCATGGCAGCCTCGCATAACGAAGGGATCACTGGGCTGCAAGTGTTTCTATCGCTGATTACAATTCTCTATGAGTACGTCATTGTGTAGCTGATTGAATCATGGTTGATCTGAGGTCGTTCAGGTGCTTATCACGCTTCAAGAACTTATCAGTGGAACATCCAACTATAACCGAGATTGCCAATGCCTTACGGGTCTGGGTGCAGGACTTTATCGCCAAAACTAGGGCATCTCCTGCTGCATTCGACGGAACGTTCAGCGGAATGGAACCTATGGCTCGCGATCACTTCATCGAGCGCCTGGAAAACAAACTCGAACGACTGATTCATATTTCTGATCGGGAGTTTAAACGGGCGGCTGGCGTGAGGAAAGGTGAAAAACCTAGCACTCATCTCTCAAGGGCATCACGAGACGAAGGTTCTGTCGCGCAACTCCAGATTATGTACGAAGGACCAGGAAGTCATCGCCCGTCAGGTCCGAGGTTCGATAATGACCACGAGGATATTCGTGATATATCGATTCATCCCACCCACGAAGAACTGTTAAGCGAACTGGGACCATTCCTTCCCGCCAACATTGATGGCGCTCCTCATCATCTTCCGCAGCGTACCATGGAGCGCCATCTCGATATCCAGTTCAGGTTGTTGAGGGAGGAACTAATGTATGTCCACACTCATCTACGCCAGTAAATTCGCTCAAGAACACCTCCCCTAGTGCTCCATTGAGAACAGCAGTGCAATTAGTCCATTCAGACCTATCTAGCCAATCAGGGAAAACAAAGTTATCAGAACTCCAGAAGAAGAAAGGCGGAAAGTATCGTGGAAATGCCGACACGCAAGATGGCGTCATGTTCAATGTTTATACTGGCGTCGAGTTCAAATTCATCTCGACAGATAGACGGGGCATTTCGATTGAAGTGACTTGCCATAGTCCACCAGGCAATGCACGTTCTGAGAATGCTCGGGTCCGAGAAGCGTACTGGGATAAGATGAGTGGAAAGCGTTTGATGACCGGTGGTTTGATCGCGTTGGTGTGGAAGAGTGGGGCTTCGATTGCTGTGGAATTCGGTACAGTCGCGAGCACGTTGACAGATTTGAAAAACTCCGCGAAATCGGGTGCCGAATTCATCAGGATTCGGATTGGTTTTTTCAGCGCAGAGTTCGAAGTTAGGGTTCTCAGGTTCCTCCATTTTGCCTCCAGTGCCCCAGGCAACCAAACTATGCTCCTCGTCGAATCTCCGGTCATGTTCGAATCAATTCGACCTTTCTTAGAATCCCTGCGGGTGGAACCTGAGTCTGTTTCGCTAGGGAACCACATCATCAAGCCATTCGATAGCGCTGTGGACGTTGTCCCTCCTCCACGGTATGCACGACGACCCGGCTTTTCTTACCAGCTAGCGTCGCTGTTCCCCCCAGAAGCTGGCATAACTGATCTCAAACTCGATGCTCAAAATCCCGTGTCTGTCCAGCAAGCGCGTAGTGCGTTGAAGCAGAGCCGACTTGATGAAAGCCAGGCCAGCGCAGTTGTGGACGCTCTGACCCGGGAAGTTGCTCTAATTCAAGGGTACGTATTGCATATTCATATCGTTCGAGTTGTTCACTAGAATGATAAACTCAGGCCCCCAGGAACGGGAAAGGTTGGTTTGCCTTACTTCTATCTTAAGATTGTTCTGACATCAAATCAGTCCTATACAGGCGTCGAGCTCCTTCGAGTTCTTTTGCCTCAAGCAAAGCCTATCTTGATGATTGCCTTCACAAATCATGCTTTAGACCACATTCTTAATAGCGTCCTTGACGCCAAGATCACAACGAACATCATTCGGCTCGGTGGCCGATCCTCAGATGAGAGGATTTCTCGATTCTCGCTTGAAGGACTAGAGATAGCGGCTGGAAAATCGCGGTTGAACCGTGCATTCTCTCGATTTCATCGACAACTACGTGACCTCGAAGACGAAATCAAGGCGTTCATGACTAAATTAGTCAAACCTAACTTTACATCCCACGATATCATCAGTCACATCGGATTTACGTACCCTAGTCATCAAGACGAGTTGCTGACCCCCCCTCTTTGGGTTGACGCCCTCAAAACTTATGAGCAAAAGGAGCAGGACGAAGGTTGGCAAACGATTGGGAAACCAGTTTCGGATTTCTCGATGTACGGGTTTTGGCGGGAGGGTAGAGATATCAAGTACCTTGAAGCGGCGTGGATTTCCATATTGGAGAAAGCACGAACACCGACGCCTTCACCACCTCTTGGCCATTCGCAATTATCCGAGAATCCTTATGCGGCCTTAGAGGCTGAGGATATGAGTGACGAGGAAACCAAATTCTGCGACCACTTGTCAGCCCCGGGCACAGCAACATCTGAGGCCACGGAAGGAGTTCCGGAATTGGGGGATAGAAGCGATGATGATACCTCTGGGGATAGCCATCCGCTTACCGCTGCGGAATGGCTCGCGCAATGGGGTGTAGAGGAATTACCGGAACTCCCTGACTCAGAGTCCGACCGTCCTCTTGTTGTGTTACTCGCGGAAGATGAAGTATGGAAAATGTCACTGTTCGAGAGGCAAAAACTTCATAAGCAATGGATCTTGGAGATCAGGGAAAGAGAGCAACCCCTTCGTCTTCAAGAATATTCGGATCTGCGCAATAGGTATCAAGAGCAATTCAAGCAACACCAAGAGGCCAGAGATGAGGTTGGTTTGAATCTCAGTTGACGAAGGTTCCTTGTCGAACTGATTGCTATCTAAATGGACTAGGCGCGTCGCCAACTACTCCTCAATGTTGATATCATTGGTTGCACGACAACAGGCGCTGCAAAATTGACATCGCTATTACGAGTAAGTACCATATTAGGTGTGCTCTTATTTTGATTTATAGTCTAATTGGAACATAGTCACTCGATCCACGGATTCTTCTAGTTGAAGAAGCTGGTCAGGTCTTAGAGGCGCATATCCTTGGGAGTCTAGTTCCGTCCGTTGAACACATGATCTTGATTGGCGATCCTCAACAACTTCGCCCAAATCTTAACAATTACTGTAAGTGATCAGCAGAGATTCATTGTGGGTTGGTGATGGATCTTCGATCACCAGCACTCTCGATGGATAGCAGGACCGGAGAGTTGTACAGGTTTGATATGTCTTTGATGGAGCGCCTCTCCTCTTCAGGATTCCCGATGTCACGCATTGATGTTCAACGCCGAATGCGGCCGGCTATCTCAAGTCTTATCAGGCAAGTGGTGGTCTTCTGAGCTTATCCGTTCAGCATCACTCACCTATCGTAGGAATACGTTGTACCCCGCGTTGATTGACCACGATTCAGTCAAAAACTATCCAGAAGTCAAAGGAATGGCGCAAAACATGTTTTTCCTGGATCACGAAAACGCAGAGAATGGCGATCAAGAAGAATCTGCAAGTAAATTTAACACATATGAAGTGCGTACTATATCCCCATTTCACTCTACTCGATGTTGATTTGAATAGGTCGATATGATTAAGGATTTGGTGATGTACTTGCTAAAGTGGGGGTTGTTACTGCCAGTTAGCCTTCATTCTAAGTCTTCCTCATAGGCAAGGCTATTCACAAGACGGAGACATAGCGATCTTATGTGCTTACTTGGGGCAACTAGCCCGCGTCAGAGATGCATTATCAAAGGAAGTTGTGGTGTTAATTGATGACAGGGATATGCAAGAACTAGCATCACAGGAAGATGAAAAGGAATCGGAAATCCAACCGGATATTTCACGGGTCAGGGCATCCAAACAGGTCGGTATTCCAGTGGACCATCTGTTTCTCATATTTATCAGGGGACATGGCAGGTTCGCATAAGAACTGTAGACAATTACCAAGGAGAAGAAGCGAAGGTATGTGCTATCGAGTCCTTACAGATCGGCAGTAGTTTGATAGAGGAAAGATTGTCATTCTTTCACTTGTACGGAACGCTGGCCCGAAAGGTGGGCGTAGGCCAACGATAGGATTCTTGAAGGTAGGCACAAGTCACTCTGGCGCTACGCTACTGATATAGCTCTACCCAAAGTCTGCAAATAGAACGAACGGTACGCAATCTTATCCGTAATATCGGCATGTGCATCGATTATTGACGGGGTTCCTCTTATAGTCGCACTCTCTCGAGCAAAAGAGGGATTATATATATTAGGAAATGCTGAACAGTTGCGGTCAAGCAGCAGCAAAATGTGGCAAGGCGTCGTGAATCAGTTGGCGGAACAAGATCTTCTCGGAGACGCGTTACCTATCGCTTGTGCTCGACACCCCAAAACCATAAGCTACATCAACAAACCTGGACAGCTGCGACAATTGGCACCAGATGGTAATCACAGACACGCACTCATTCATACTCACCATGCTGATCAATTTTCAGGCGGCTGTTTACTCCCTTGTGGGAGCAAATTAGGCTGCGGGCATATATGCCCTTATAAGGTTGTTTTCCTTAACCCATTTCGTTGTGCGCTTCCTATGCTGATACTCGCACCACACGTACCAGTGCCACCCAGATGATCCAAAGCATTTAACGGTTGTTTGCTCACGACCCTGTACAAAGCTATGTGCTCGGGGCCACCCTTGCAAAAAAGAGTGCTCGACACCCTGTGGAAAATGCCTCTTCACCATTCACAATGTAGAACTACCATGTGGCCACACTGAACCGTCTATCCCTTGGTCCGTTATTCACCTAGAATATGACCTTTGCACTTACGTTGCTGTGCAGCCACATGCTCGACGACCTAGCACAGGTCTATTGCAACGTTATAGTCAGAATGAGCCTTCCTCATTGTGAGCACTCAGCGGAAATGGCCTGCTCTGCGAAGCCAGAATCGTACAAATGTCGAAGCACCTGCACTCGGGTTCTGGGCTGTTGCGGTAGAAATTGCAAGTCAACTTGTGGCGAGTGTCAGTTGATGAACACACCTCCTGCGGCTGGCCCAATTATTCGCAATTTGCATGTCCAGCATCCATGCAGTAAACCGCTCTACTGTGGACACATGTGCACAAATCCATGTGGGCCAAATCACGAGTGCCTCACAACATGCAAGCAACGCTGCCGACAAGAGTGCACGCACACCCGGTGCGAGAGCTTTTGCTCCACGCCATGTGCACCATGCATGGAGCAATGTACATGGTAAGAAATGCAGGCTTACTTCATTTGCCACCCCATCTGATCGATTATTAGGGCATGCCCGCATCAGAAATGTCCAGTCCCTTGTGGCTCTGTAAGTGGATTATATTCAAAATCCAGAACTATACTCACCTCCTCTAGATATGTGCTCGTCTGCCTTGCGACGAGCGTTGCAACAAAATATTGCTCTGTGGTCACCAATGCGCATCAGGTGAAACTCCCCTTCGCAAGTTGTCTACCGCACCTTACATTATTTGCACTTAGCCTGCGGTGAGAACTGCGACATCCAGAAGTGCCCATTCTGCGCAACTCCGGACGAAAGGAACCAAGTCGCAGACCTGGTCTTGCAGCGTACTTTAGCCGAAGTTGCCGCAGCGCCTGAAGATGAAGGAAACGTTCTCATCACACTACCCAAGTGTCGTCATGTCTTCACTATGGAGACGTTGGATGGCCATTGTGGTATAAGCGACTGGTATACGCAACGAGAAAATGGGGAATGGTTGGATCTACAAACGCCTCCCGGAAGTCAGATGGGGATGCAAAAGCCACCCGGTTGTCCAACATGCCGTGCGGACATCACGTCCCCGAGGTATGGCAGAATATTCAAGGCCGCAGACCTTCACATACTTGAACAAAACGTTATCTCTCGGATGGTTCAACAGCTGTCGAAGCTTCAGGTCGCCGTCTCTGCGATCTCCAAGGACGCAATTGCTGCTCAAATCTCCATTGATGCCAACGAACTTGATATTTCCAAGGAAAAGCCTCAACCACAACGTCCTCGTCAAAAGCAAGCTCAAGAAACAGTCCTATTGGCAACACGACAGACACCGATCCCGTGGATGTACTTAACACCGGACAACACCAATCTTTTCTCCACCTCCCCCCAGATTTCAATGACCTGGAAGAAGCTTGTTTCACCCATCACGCAAGCTTATAGTAGTATCATGAAGGTGGCTAGCACCAGGTCAGCACACATCAACGCCTGGGAAGCTGCGTATACCTGCCTTTTTGAACAGGAGATGGACGCTGCGAGCATGGATATATCCCGTGCACCGAGGAACCCCCACGAGTACGCACTTCGGATGGCAAGGATGAAGGTTGGCCAACCTAAGCCTCGTGCCGACAAACGTTATGTGGTTGAAGCGTTTTGGATTAGTGTGGATATCCGATTTATACTCGCCCAGTTGGTGCTTTCGTGGCTCAGAGTAGTGGCGGACAGAGGAAATGCATTCCCAATTCAAGAACTACAAAACTTGGGGATGTTCGGAGTCTTTGTTATATCTAGCTGCAGAGATGACATCCGGCGCGCATACGAAATCGCCCAAGCATCCAATACGCGCAGACAGATGACAATATCGACCCTCCTTCAGCTTCGTGCGGATTTGGAAGCATTTTGCTTCGACTTGGAACTAGCCCGCATCACAAAGACCTTTGTTGCCGAGCGTGAAAATTTCATGCAGCGGGAGAAGGAATGTGAGACAAACCTGATAAGGACAATGTGGATGACGATTCAAGACCACAAGAGTGTCTTACCAGCCGACGGGATGGAGTGGATCCCGGCCAACTTTGCAAACAAGGCGGCGTTGATTAGGAGTGAATGGCAGAAGATCAAAACGAGTCTAAATCAGGCTACCTTCTACCAGCCAGTATCACTGGATGAAAAATTGGCGATCGTCAAAAGCTTGGGCTTCAGTGAGTATTAAGGCAGTTACGATTGAGTATTATGCGACTAACTGGCTATTGTCATATTAGCGCATACGGGACATTTCTACACATGCCCAAATGGGCATGTCTACGTGATTGGTGAAGTGAGTACCCACCAACATGGCGCGCCTTTTGCATGTCTGATTGTTCTCCCTAGTGCGGTGGTGCTATGCAACGTGGCCGTTGTCCGGAGTGTGGAGAATCGGTCGGTGGTGACAATCATACCTTGGAGTCAACCAATAGGCGTGCAGGCAAGTTTGAGCAACTCCTAGGCGAGTCAGGTGCTGCACGTAGTCCGTGGAGATGGGCACAAGGACGTTGAGCGAAGTGCGAACATACCCGCAAATGATTATCACTTGTATTCTACACTATTTTACGCACAACGAAGTGAGCACCTGAGCAAAGTAATTACCTCCTTCAATTCCAATGCTGTGAATATACCAGGCGTCATCGTGCCATGACACAGGTTTTCTGAGAATGCCACAACGTTTTCTGCACAAGTCTCGACCCTTGTTCGAACTCCGCTGTGCTCGAGCAACAGCAATTATACTAGTGAGCTTGATGCAATTCTGTCACTGGACGGTGCCGAGGAAAATAAAAGGTCGTTAAAGAATTTGGACAACCTGCGATTCACAGGCGTGCTCTACATGGGGCTGTTTGAAGAAAATCCAAGAGCTTCATTCCCAAACCACAACAACACCACAGCGAGGACTAGGCCGTTCTACAATCATCCAACTGTAGGCACTAGTCCTCAGCTAGAGACACCAATTTTCTCCGCAGGTTTTTTGACACCCATAACAGCCAAGCCAAGAATGTCCCGGTCGACCGGATCAAGGAGGATGCTCATTGTTGATGACAGCGACTCGAGAATTGTGTACGAAGGGGACAGATGGACGCTCGTGGACGATTTCTTTTCAAAACTTGGGAATGCTGATTCAACCCACCCCGGAACTTAACACCAGCCGAATATTGGTGAAGCCAAAGCCTCGTTTAGGCTTCAGGGTCAGTAACAGGAGCTGGACCTAAGTGATTTTCAAAAGGTCTATGGAACGACCAATTTTGAATTTATCGCAGACGGGGATGAGGAGGATCCTCTCTCTGAGTGCAACTGCAACGTACTCATCGACGCAGTTCACCCAATCTTTTGACATCAATTCGTCACAGGACCTACGTTTATTCTGAAAGGACAGTGGACAGAGGACTATGATTTCTTTGTTCATGTAGTATATACTAGTATAGTCTTGTTAATATTTGATTGATACACCTTACACACTGCACTGCCACATTAGTTTGATTGATTGATTGGACCGGGCGTACACAGCACCTATTTTTTATAATTATAACGCCATGCAGGGGGTTGTCTAAATACCGCTGATATCTACTTTGAGCCATAAGTAACCTTTCACACCTTCCGCTCACCATGTACGACTACCTGCGCATCGTTGTTGACGATACAGACCCTCTCATTACCTATAACGGTCACTGGTCGGCATTTGATTTCTCTTTCTCGGACCTCGGCAACAACGGGGCGGTCTACTTATCAACTCAACATTCTACAATCACAGCAGGATCGACTCTAGTTCTCCCATTCTTTGGTATGTTGCTCCCAAATCTCCTGAGTGTTGCGTCCACATCGTTGAACTTTGTGAAGGCAATTCCGTTCAAGTATATGGCACAATCAATGTCACTTCTGCCGACGATGGTATTGATCCCAAATGGGAATGCTATGTCGACAAGGTTAAACAGGGGCGCTCCAACTTCACGGAGACGCCGCAGAACAACTACATTCTTTGCGACATAGACTCCCTATCGGATGGCGATCACGAGCTAGTGGTCAATGTGACGAGCAGCGGCCAGCCGTTTTGGTTGGATTCCATACATTATACACCAGCACCTGGTATCAACTTAGAATCGTCCACAGTACAGATTTACAGCACAGACCCGATGATGGTGTACACTCGCGAGTGGAGACAAGAGGGGTCCACGTGGTTAACTCAAAGCAATGGAAGCAGGTTTAGTTATACATTCACCGGTACGTACAACATTCACTAAAGGTTTGCCTGATTGCTGTGCTCATGTGCGCGCGCTATAGGGTCTACTGTGACATGGTACGGTCGCCTCCTCCCGAACCTCGGCGCTTCGCCCGCCGATGCAACCTACTCAATTGATGGGGCAGAACCAATGAAGTTCACATTCGGCGCACCCACTGGATCCAACGATACACAGTATAATGAAAGGCTTTTCTGGGTCTCCGACCTGGCCGAAGACGCACATACATTGGATGTGAGTTACGCCGGCGGCGAGGGGCAGCTGCCTCTAACGCTGGACTATCTCATAATATCGGACTCCCCCCCATTCCCTAATCCATCATCGCCATGGGCGCCGGACCTAGGGCTTGCGAAGGGTGTGCTGATCGCGACAGTTGTGACCGGTGTTGTGACTGGTCTTTTTCTCTTTTGCCTTGGGTTCTACCTATTGGTTTGGAGAAAGCGGAGACCGTTAGTAAGCCAGGAGGAAGAGGAGGGAAAACTGCTTGTTGGACCCCAATGAGGTTCCGGTGATATATGTCGGGACTTCCTTGCAGGCTGTAGCATTTATGACTGGCTAGTCAGGACTTGGTGTTATAATTTATATTTGTGTGTAGTAAAATTCGATGCCGCATTCCTGTACACTCACTGTGCACAGTATTGACAGTTTCATAGCTAGTACATAGAGCAGATCACGTAGTCTGGATATTTGCATATGTGATCCCAAAATGCAATACGATGCCTCCAGAAAGCACTTTGCTTCTCACTGTCTCGGATCGCATCATCTCATGGAAAATTCCTTTATCACAACTGTTCATCACGATACGATATCCGGGAGTACGCACTGACTTTACATCGTCGTCTCCAGGGAAACTATGCTGTGTCCTTTGATTGAGAGAGGAACCAACGCGAAGGGTCCCTTTCTTGAAAGGAGATGGGTATCTCGCAGGTAATTACGAAGAAGAGATAACGGTCTGCAAGACGTGAGAAGAAAGCGTGAGCTTCTTCTTCTCATCGCTCATAGCCTTCCTACAACATCTCAACGAATACACACAGCGCGAAATCAAAAAATATGCAGGCAGTGTAACTTAAGCATAACCAGGTAATACGCCTGAAATACAACTATATTACGAGGAAATACAGCCAGTAGCATATTCTGCGGTAGTGGAACACATTACCTTGAAATACAAGCACAATACGCAATGTAAACACGCTCACAATACATTATGCAGTGTATTTTAAATACCCATTTGCATTGTACTTGCCTTTACCCTACGCAGCACTGAAATAAATGCATATATTGGCTTGAGTGACTAAGTGACAGGCTCTAGCTAAGTCGAGTACAAGAAGAGCATCGGAGATGCTAGTTCCAATGGCACCTTCGAGTCGGCTTCAAGTTATGGTTCAGTTAGAGTTTTCAGCTGGGTCAAGAAGAGCGCTGTGTCGATGAACTGTTAACGAATTGATTGTCTGTCGTTAACACTGTGCTTCAAGTTCATAGGCGTACTGACAAGGGTGGTGAATTTGCAAGCCCCTTCCTCCCCATTCAGCTCATTGTGCACAGCAATCCTGCAACAACCTGAATTGCTATTGCACACATCGCAAAATCACTGGAGAACGGACAATCCACGTGCGGTACGCGAATATTTGCTGCCTTGAGGTGTCTTCATTGCATTAGATAGGCCAGTGGCTGCAGCAACAGTGCTTGGATCGCCTCACATCAATCCAGACCCAGGAGGATGAGCTCCATCATGTCTAAGGAGTACATTAGAGGGAAAAAACTGGGGGAAAACTTGAACCCACGTGGAGGGAGAGGCAAAAGGGGTTATACCAGCTTGAGGAAACCCTTACGAAGGCACAAAAGATCCTTGCCAATGCCCACGAGAGTTGAGGCGGCAGAAAGAAGCCGAGCCGCAAGGTTTGTGGATGCAGGACGAGTTTCAAGTCTCATGAGGAATATGTTAAGAGCAATGATCCAGATGATAATGACTTGCCTAATTATGATATCTAGATTGACGTGTACAAACTCTAGCGTCAATGATAGCGTATCTGAATTGATTGTTAGTGCTCGGGTTAGTTCCCACTGATCGTCAAGTAGATGGCTGCTGTCCTCGGCCCTCGGGGGGCTGAATGTATGGCTGGTACGTAACCTGCTCAAAGCGCAAAGGCTTCATCCATTGGAGCTCTTTCATACCGCATAGAGTTAGGTGGAGAGCCCATTGTAACCCCTCCTGCATCATCCTCGTCACTTCTCCACCGTTTCCTCCATCAACCCAAGCCACAGGTGGCATACAAAAGAGTTCCCAAGAAAACAATAACGGCCTGTTCATGGGGCACATCAAGATTGATGGAGGCTGGGAAGGTGATGCTGAGGTTACCCTTGTGGTCCCTGTGGTATCGCTGGCTACTGCATGTGTCGATAGCGCGTCGACCTTGATATTGAAACTGGAATACTTCCGGCCTTGCAGCAACGGGCACACTTACACGGGTAGGACATCGTGGTAGTATGGGAGGAAAGGCGCGTGTATTCGATGCGCATATAACTATGTACACGCAATAAACAGTGATGAAATATGAGGGAAACACGCAACATAAAATTTGTACTGTCGGGTATTTGCGGATTACCCGAAAATACTACTGCGTATTTCCTACGGGGAATTTTGGTGTTTTTTCTGATTATCTCACAATTCGCCCCTGCTCTATTTTTTGATTTCGCGGTGTGACACCTACTACTATCTTTTTCTTGGCCCACCCAGAAACCAAGTTACTGTCCAGCATTTCCGGACAGCCAAACACTCGAGGGCAATTCCTACCTCGCGACGGGTTTCTCGTTCCCAACCACCCGTCGACGTCGTCCCACAGGTCTTCCACGAGTGTGTGGCTAGTCGCAGCCCCTGCGCGGCTCCCCCACACTTCCTACTAGCATAACACATAACAGGGTACACATAGACCTCCTATACTTAGAGTATCGCTATGTTCGATATATAGCTTTCGGACATGGATCGCGAGGCCGCATTCCGCCACAAAGGGGTAACGAGAGCGCTGTTATTCTTTTTTTATCATCATCGCGTTGAATTCCGTGATCAGATCTCAGAAATCGACCGCCTATTTTAAGGACCTAGATAAGTACAGTAGAATTTTTGTCATAATGCATCAGCTTTTGATGGGAACCAACTCTGTTCGCAGGAAATTGTGAGGGATAATGCATTATCAGATTGTACTGTACATGCAGTGAATTTATACGGTCTATTGGTCATTGGCAAACAAATTGATGCTCTCTGAGCAACCAAAATGTCCTACACATTGCTACTAGAGTGTCCACACAGCTAGATTTGGGCCAAAAGAAATCTCTACCGCCCATGTTCATACTGGTTCAAGTTATTTATGGATTCAGGATTATTTCGGAAACCTACACACTACCCTGAATTCAGGGTGCAGGTTTTTCCTGATGGGGCGAGGGGCAGATCCTCTGCCTCTTCCTCTGCGGTGGAATCCGCTACCACGTAAACATGGTAGGGCTGATGGGTTGAGGTGGGACATTAGGTGGGGAGCCCGCACCAATCTCTACTGAACTAGGGGGAAACATGAAAGTCTAGTGCAGGATGAACCCGCTCAAGGGTAAGGAGACTGTTATCATGATTGAGAGAAGAACCTTGGTTAGACAACAACGCCTCGTCGTCCGTGCCTTTATTGTGGCCAGGCACTTGAGCAGACATCATATACGTTTGTGGAGCCTGTTTAGAACGGAGAAAACCTCTCTTTATTATGTAAAGGGTGTTGAAGTCGACAAGAGTCGAGTAGATGATGGGAGAAAGGAAGAAAGAGAGGTGTGTTAATTTCTTCTGTAACGTCAGTGGTTGACTGCTCTGCGAATAGGCGTGATGGGGCATTCTCAGAGAGGTTCTTCAGGACCTTTGCATAATAAGGCGAGATGAAGTATTTATAGTTATGGGCACGAAGTGCAAGTTGTCACTTGCGTTTCACCTGCACCACTTATACTCAGGGGTTGCTCGGCCATTGCTGGGCCCATTACAGGCAGACACAGTGAAACACGGATGGTCGATAAGTGTAAGGTGACACTGACATGACTTAACACATTCTACAGTTGACTTGCTCATAATGCATAACGTCGGGAGAAACAGAAATCCAATGCATTATGACATTTATGCATGGCGTGTGACAAGCGATGTGACTGTCCAGTGCTTCCGTTAAATTTGCAGTAGCAGCTTGTCTCTCCTCAGCTGCATAGAGCCAAAACATTTTCACCAATCCCAAGATCGTTCTCTAAGTCGTCATTTTAAATAAATAGCCTGCTCCAACAGAATACCCTCCTTTCAAGTCTTGAACTGACCAACAACTTGTGCCTGCGACATATCCGAGTGCTTCTGTGCTGATAATTTCGGCATGTTATTTGGCTTAGATTATCAGGGATTTCTACATTGTGAAGCCTTTTCTCGCAAGGCTTACCCAATGGGCTCTGTCATTATGCATGGAAATGAGTATACAGGCTATATAAAAAATCGAACAATGTGTACTGATCACCCAAATGTACGATCTCAGATTGCATATGTTACATTTTGCCAATGCATTATACGAATTATGCATTATGAGCAAGTCAACTGTACTCTTCTTCGTTATAATGATCGACACGTTACATCAGCAATTTGTCCATGAGCTGTAAGAGCTGGGGAGCTGGAACACCCCTCTAGCTACCCCAGTTCAAATTTAAGTTCATATTTTCCTCACATTTTGGTACTACAACACGATCTATTTGTATAAAGGTAACTAAACGACAGAACATGCATATACTTCAATGCTATCCTTACCTCAGTAGATAGTGAAAAATGTTCGCTCCAGTTCCCCCCCAGCTCTTTCATGCATGTGGGTATAGACCTAGCTCATGAATTTTCTGGGGTTGTGCTAGAAAAGCTGGAAGGACTCGGCCTAGCTCTTCAAGCTCTCGGACAAATTGCTGATGTACCTACTGGCGTTTTTTTTTTCTTTTATAGTGTGGTATGGAAAATAGAGATGTCTCATCCGCAAGCGCTCGTCTTAGCCCAGCTACAGGACGCTGCCACAATACAAGAACCCGCAACGCTATGACATGATTTCTACTCACATGTGGGGAGCCCGTCTACTAACTAGATGACCTGCTTCCTGAAAAGATTACCCTTCGCGGGGGAGCATAAACTGTCCGTGGACGAGAGCACGTCCGCCAGTCTCCCTCATCCTCAACATGTTTAGTCTCCTACTCCTCCTTGGTTGCCTCCTCCTCTGGCTTGCCTTCAATTCATTCATGGTCAATGGTCTGCTCTTAAAAAATTCCCTAGTCCACCTTTAGCTTCATGGCTAGTGGTGAGTCCTTTCGGCACGTCATGCATCCCGCTACGAGATTTATACCGACTTAAAGGACATATGGAAGACCTTCCTTATCTTAACCGTTCCCTACGGTATGAAAGATGACGAATGGCAGAAGGAATATGGCCCTGTGTATCACATTTCTGGAGGATTTGAGGTGATTACCTTGCATCAGGTTGTGGCCCACACTTGGCTGACTCGTCTCTCTTATACGAGGATAGACTAGTCCTTGCAGATCCAGTCGCCCTCAAAGCCATTGGTATCTGATATCCAGACTTGGATAAACCCCCCTGCATTACAAATGGCAAATAGGGCGGTCGTTGAGGACCACAGTATCATATCATCGTTTGGTGAGCCGCTATGATCTGGTTGGTGCGCGTGTATACGAATTTTTTCTGCTCGCAGACACTGGCCATCTTCGAATCCGTGCGGTACTGAATCTATCATTCACTGCAAGGCGAATGAGAACTCTTGCGGATGTTTTGAAGAAGGTTGCACAGGAGGTGCGTATGTGTTGACGATGCCATCGTTGGTGGGTTGATCAAACTCGGATCGATAGTGGCTAACGTAGGTCCTGTATGCGACACTACGGAAGAGGGGCTACCACCACCCCCACCGGCAGCGTCGGAAATACTCGTTTCGAGGATTCCGTTGGCTTCTGAAAATTGGTCATGGGTGTTTTGTTTCTTATTGGCTAGAGCACTTGGAATCGTGCTTAGGAGTCTTGAGAGAGACCGAGATACGGTTTGTCTTATGCAAGCCAGCATTGTGGATGCGAACCGCTTCGGTGGTGGTGTTGAAAAAGAACCGTAACGGGTGTGACCGTGTCACGTCGACACTTTTGCCGGTCTGAATCTGTGGTTGTATTATTGTTCTAATTATCTTCGTGTGATAATCAAGGTGTTTGCGATCCATTAGCTTGGGGACGTGTGGTCGAATAAGTCACAATCTGTCGGCGAGGTTTTCGACCTCCTACCCGAAATTCATATGGCTACGTTACGGGCTGTTGGCGAAGGTAGGAAGGATTAGTCTACTGCCTGTAGGCGTGGATTGTGTATTGAGCAACGAAATCTGGTTTCTAGGCCTCGTTCGTTCGATTTCAGCAGTCATGAAGAATTCGCAGAGGGTTATCGTAACCTCTTGTATGTCTGATTGAAAATTCTGTCATCCTTTACATATCCGCTTTTTCCCAGGAGAAACGCTGGAGCTTCATCAAGGTCGACGATTCTTCGACATAGTTTCATGCGATATATCCCAGAGTGACTGCTCCCAGTACTGTTTAAAATGGCCGTTGGTCCCTTGAAGATGGTGTTAGGGCAACGTGAGATTGTGGAGGAGATCGCGACTAAGCTCTTGAATGAACGCATTGCCTCCATGAGAAAATTCTGGGTTGGACGACGAACGAGACTTGATTGGTGCTCTATGTATGCGAAGCTCCGTTTTCGACCTCGCTATTCGGCAAATGCCAATGCTCAACTTTCTGAGAAAAGCAGACTCACAAACAATGAAACCGTCGGACAATTTGGTAGCGTCAATCTTGCTGGGGAGGATACCACCGTAAGTATCAACAATGATGCGCTTTCATGCATTAACTCGCTTTTTTCGGGATCCAGGCGAACTCGTTACCTTGGGTATTCTATGAGCTCGCCAAGAATACGAATGATCAAGAACGGATCAGACGAGTTCAATGCTGTCGATAAGGAGAAACTTGCCAAGGACCCATCAATGTATGACCAACTACCATACCTCAACGCTTTTCTCAAGGCTCATGCGCTTTCTCAACGATCTGAACAGCAAAACTCACGTACTTTTTTTGTAAGTACGGTGCCGCAAACTACTCGTTGCGCGAGCACCTAGCCAGCGTTAGCCGTAGAGCTGATGTAAAACTTGGCGTTGTCCATTAATCTGAACGTACTCCGATATCGGAAACTACCGGTTTTATCCAAAAAAAAAATTGACGGTACCACATTCGTACCCTTTGGAACTGGAATCTTGTTGACCACTCGCCCGTCGAAAGGCTTCATGGGACTAGAAAGTGGCAGAACGCAATCGCTGCCATCGAATCCGGCAAAAGGAGCCTCACAAATTTTAATCGCATCAGAGAGTCACTCATATGCGAGCATTAGACTGACCTTCTATGATGGACCGTGTGTCTGCTTGGGGTAAGTCTACACGATTGTGCATTCATTGCTTTATTGACGATACGCTTTCATGCAGTTGGCGCTTTGCGTAAGTGCTTGGCCACCTTTTTTCAGTGCATTGTTCATTGATGCACCGACTTTCAGTGTACTCGAGGGACAAATTATTATTACAGAATCGTTGCGAAGATTCATCTTTGAGCTAGCTAAGACTGATGTTCTCAGGTCATTTCCCCGTTTACCCTCACAAGAGCAACCCAGAAGGCGAACCGGAGCTGCAATTGAGTGTCACGCTTGTAACTTAGCGGCTATCGCGTCTGGTCTTTTGCTACTGTATCTGTTTTGCGTCGCTGTACCCTAGTCCGCTAACGGACACCCGCTCGTCTTTATACATGTTATACCAGTTTTATACCTATCCAACGGGCTTATATGCTTGTATTTAGATAACGATACTAATTTTGCGCGGTCTCGGTAGCACCACGGAAAATCTCGTGCTATAAATATCAATGACGACCGCCAGAAACGAGCCTGTCAAATGGTGTATATTCATCATTGGAGAACATAAGGTTTACAAGTACATTAAGTTTGGAACTAAATGGCTTCAAGATTCATGATGAGCGCTGACCAATGCGATGTTGTACATCTTGTAGTTTTAAAAAGGCCATCAAGAAGTTAAGTAAACTAGAATATCCGCATATCAGTCAGGGAAGATTCAAACTGCGTAGTCCGTTCCAGTAGGTCGCCATAATCCACACCGGGATCACTCTGGGGGTGGGGGCTGGGGCTGCTGCTGGGAGTCGAACTCCCAGAGCAACATGAGGCTGAAACATCTGACCGAATGGTAAGATTGGGAGTAGACTGGAAGTGGTGTTGCGTGATGGTGGAATGGCGAGATAATGGAATGCCGGTTCGACCAGATGTGGAGGGCCCTTGATCAAGATCGAGTAAATCACCGGTGGATGATGTAACTTTCGACGTCCTTGAGAGGTCATACATTGGGTTGTAAAGGTCGAGGGACGTAAGGGAGTTACTTGATTGCGCATCCAGGTTTTCAAAACCCATGGGAATAGACTCGAGCGGATTAAAGTCGGTATCTAGCGTCCGTGAACTCGACCAATCTGATCCGCTGGGGAAACTGCCATTGACAGATGTACTTTGGCCGCCAACAGTGCTATTTAGACCCTCCGTACTCAGTGTAGTGTTTGGTAACTCAAACCCGGACCACCGAGCGCCATCGAGAGGTTGATTGACTTGATCAATCTGTCGAATCAACTCGTCCAGTGCATCTTGCTCGTAGGCCACTGGATCGCCAGATATAGGAGGGAGCGACAAAATAGTACAATCCAGGCAGGAGATGCAGGTTGAAGGATTGTGGCAGGAGAGGAAGGCTGACGGTAATGGCAAAACTTGGAAGCCACGGTGGTGAGCGCAGCCAGGGCATTGGCAGCCTTCGCCACAGCCGCAATTTGATAGTGGCAAGGAGAGGGGTCCCCACTGCTGGGAAGCGGACGGGGTAGGTTGGTTGAAAGACGGCTGGAATGTGGATGATTTGGGCTGGGAAGACGCGGTGTACTCGTGGAGGATATCACGAGTATAGCCCGGTCTGGGATAGGGACTGAACATGTTTTCGGGGTGGTGGTGCGAGATCTTGTGGGTAATGGAGGATGACGGGTCATAAGAGGCGCTGGGTTGAGTTGGAGAACGTGGAGGAGCAGGGCGGAGCGCCCGGTACCGGGCACGTGCAAGCTCATTTAATTGTGTTTGGGCAGTCGTCAGGTCATGGGGTGTCGCGGAGGTACTCTGATTTGAATGACCCTGGGCTGCAGCGAGGAGCTCTTTGCGGATATTTTTCCTCGGGGTACAACAGGAGCAGTCACCAGGAAGGCCACAGATGCAACCAAGATGACTGTCTAAGGTATTGTTAGCGGACGGAAGGTGGCAATGAGCCCGTGACGTGGGGAGAGCATACCGCTACGCTCAGAGTCTGAAAGAGAAGCCTCTGAGGAAGTATGGTCACTCGCGGCCATCGCTTCCTTCATGGCTTCAGGTAAGCCATCTGGAAACGCGGCGCGTTCTGATACGACATTGGTGCCTAGAATTCGAGGCGGTCTTTTGGATTAGACAACAAGGATAGGGGGGTCAGCAATGATGAACGTACCTTTCTTTTGTGCTGCATCCAGCTGCTTGTCGGCGCAACTGCATTTCACGTGAACTTGCTTGGTTTTGCGCAACTCTCTGCAGTGAGAGCACTGGGTGATGGGCCTGCCCTTTTTCTTGATCTCGAAAAGAGGGCGATCGGCGTGTTTGCAGGTCGAGGACCTATGGCCTTTGATACAGGTCTCACTGGAGAGAGATGGTGAGCTTGACGACAGAGAATGTCTAGAACGACCTACCATGCATACTTCTTGTTATCGACGAAAACCTGAGCGAGCGGTGAGACTGTGTTGGAAGATGGCAAGGGGAGGACAGATACCATGGTGATAGGATATGCGTTGGCAAAAGGACCAACGCTTGTGCGTAATGTTATTGCAACAACTCTACAGCGATATGGCTGCTGCGACGCTCAACAGACATCGGGAAGTGCAGGTGGTGGGTATATATCGTCGTGCTGCCCCAGGGAAGCTAATATTGCTTACTCCTTTTCAATCACTCACCTCACGCACGGGCCACCGCACTGCTTTCTCTACAAATATCACCAAATATCTCCCTTTTTGGCAATTCCTACAAACAGGTCCCTCAATGGAACCCCACCTTATCTTGTGGCACGTTCGAAGTTTGATGTGGTATAGTTCATAGACCTACTCTATTTCGTGATAAGGCATGGCCGGAGTATAGTGCCATCTTGGAGATAGCTGAACTCAATTTCTCAATTACACCGGTTGCCATATATGCCTCCTCTGGCTGCAACTGGCCTTGCTGAAACGCTTACCCCGTTTCTGAACATACGACCGATGTCATCCACCTAATTTCAAGTGCACAAGGGTGCCCGAGACGCCGACCATCTTCCGGCGCGGGTTGTATACTTTTTGGACTTGAATTTCCCGTGGTGGCCTTTGCACATTTGCGCGGTTTTTGCCAATGGATGCCACTCATGCCACTCTGCTCCGTGTGGCCCTCTTGCATGGATATCTATCTCACTTGCATGGTCTGTGCGTTTTTGTGTGTCGACATCATCTGTGGATGTATTTCTCCGTTGTTGTTGGCTGCACTTTGGCCAACGTCCAACAGTGTAAGGGCCAACTTATGATATTCCCTTCACGACTATTTCCCTTCCGTTGGAAATTCTTGTCCATTCTTCAAGTCCTTTTCCGCCTACACCCCTCTCTTGATACCTTGGGACTGATGGTAGGTGATTATGGTATATCAACCCGAACGGCGACCCGTCCGATTTTTGTTGGCTCTGCATATGAAACATAGATCCACCTGATCATCGATTTCTCCCTTGCCTCGTTGCTCTGCGGATAGGTTCGTTTCCCATGACACAATATAGGCGAGTTGATTTTTCTGGGCAATCAATAATCATTTGTCTTGTTGGACAATGTTAGCCCCATCATGGGGTGCTTATGAGCTTTACGCTCATGCGGGCTTCCGGAAAGTGGCCATGGACCCCCCCGATCATGACGCTTGATGAAGGTAAAAAAAGATGGCCCGCATCCCTTTAATCAGTTAATCACCGCTAGCACTGGGAGTGGACTACAAAGGAGATAGAAAAGACGTCAGAGGTACAGTATGTTGGGGACCGGTGGAAATCCATGAGCTTCTGTTTCCAAGCCTAGCCTTGTGCATGATATTTCTGGTTCAATCCAGTAGCGAATTAACCTCAAAATTAGCTATAGGTACTCTAAGCGATACGAAACTCCGAAAATTTAGCCAAAGTACGCAACACGATCGATAGTCCATTACATCCACTATCGGTGGGCGACATTTTTGCCATCTCGTAAGACCGTTTAGAGAGGTCGGTATAGTACAATTATGAGCGACAAGCACAGCCCTTTGGCGCAGCCGCAAGAGGAAATTGGGTCAAGCAGTTGTGGCAGGCGATGCTCAAAGGAGCATCCATCATTTGCACGTTAATCCGATGCTGTTTTAAGCTTCGGAGATCATTCGATTAACAAATTGGCGACTCACATCATTCCTTCTTTGGTTTCTTCTGCATGTGCTGCTACTGATGCTGTCCTCTTCGCAGAATGATACCGGCCAGGCGCTCCGTGCTTGTACCTGTACGTACACCCGTGCTCATTGTAAATATAGTAAAGATTGCCAGTAAGAATTATATTTCCTAAGTCTAAAAGATACATGAAGGAAGCGGAGAACCCTAAGCTCTGTATCGCTCGAGGAACCCTTTATGGAAAGCCTCCAAATTGCTAACGTACTCTTCAACACCTGGACACAAGCACGTAACTCGGTAATGCCATTCTCCATCCTTCTGTCCAAATCCGCTCCCGGGCACAACGCAGATACCTGTCTCGTCCAATAACTCTAGAGCGTACAATGCATCTGGTGCTTTTCCAGCCTTCTTCGCTGCTTCTACAGCCTTCTCGGGTATCGTGATCTTCGGGAAGAGGTAGAGCGCTCCCGGAGAATCAACGCAAAAGACTCCATCTAATGCGTTGAGTCGGGCGGCCATAATTTGTGTACGGCTGGCCAAAGCCGCGTGAATGGTATCTGTCTCTTTCTTCCACAGGGGATAGCTCTCTTCGCCCTCTTTGGGTGGACGGACCATGCAGTCAACGCCGATCTGACCGGAGACAGGAGGGCAAAGTCCAACTGAGACTATCTTGTAGATTAGGGCGATGACCTCGTCGGAAAAGTTGGCCAATTCGAAATAACCACCGCGACGACCGCATTCGCCGGATACACCCTTGGAGATTGAGTGGAAGGATACGAGAGGGATAGGGGAGTTCAGGCGCGAGACAACCTTTTTGAAGGAAGTAAACGTGAATTGTTGGGGTCGATGAAGGTTGGTTTGGTACACTTCGTCTGCGAGAAGAACTAGGCTGTGTTCCTCGCAAAGTTTGACGAGCTGCTCTTGAGTTGATTCATCGAGCAATGCACCCGTGGGATTGCCAGGGTTGATGATGACAAGGGCTCTAGGTGTCACTCCGTCTTGTTTTGCCTTTTCTAGTGAAGCTCGAATCGACGCGACAGAGGTCGACCACCCGGACTCTTCCTCGAGGTAGTAGGGTAAGGGAACACCGCTGTGCTGAGCCAAGGTTGCGGTGTACAATGGGTATTGGGGTATAGGGATAAGGATGCCAGCAGATGCGTTGTTGATAAGCATGTTGATCAGGAGTGAAACGCCAGCAGAAGCGCCGGCGGTTAGGAAAATGTGGTTGGGGTTTGATGGATAACCATCGCGTTCTGCAGAGAGCATCAGCTGAAGACGAGAACAGATGCGGCGCTGAACGATACACACCTTCGATGAACTTGGCAACACTCTTCCGAATGAAGGGGATACCCTGGCTGTGAGAATAAGCGCCAACAGATCCGATCTCATCCGACAATTCCTTTGCTCGGGCAATAACGTCTTTTGGGAAGACGCCAGGCGCTAACTCGGCGAGGGCCGGCCATTCGGTCAACGCAGCGACCTGGAAAGGGTATCATGGTCTGGAGGCGATGACGGCAGGAGATAAGGCACAAACCTGTCTGGTAAATGTGATAGCGGGTTGGTCCAATCCCTTCTGCTGAGGGTTGCCAATGTTTGAGTTGATGATTCTGCTAAATGGCAATGCGTTGTTGGGCTGCTTGAGTTCCTCCCGATACTTTTCGGCCGTGATAGCGAGTTCGCCACGAACGGCGTACTCGACCTTGAGAAGGGCGGGTTTGAGAGAGTCGACGGTGAGAGCACGCATGTGTGGGTTGGATAGGGAGCAGGGATGAGATATCGATGGATAGAAACGGAAGGTAATTCGAGCAGCTGACTTGCTCAGAATCGTCATTTGGGGTCTTTGACAGAAATTCAGTAATCTGAGTTGGAAAGCCGCTTTAAAAATTCAAATTCAGGGTTGTAGGCTCTGAGCTGGTTGGAATGTGAATTTCTGTCCCCAGGCATAGTCCGTCTTACATTGCTGAGTGAAAAACGCCAGTGCACCTGCCTGACATTGGCACCGGCAAATTTCCGGTCCAATTACCCCGACAACAACAACCGCAAATATAATCTCAAATTTTTGGAATCTGGCGTAAAGATTCCAAGCATGCCTGACGCTTTCTTTGCTGCACGAAAGCGCAAGCGCTCATCTACCTCTGCTACATCAGGCACAGCCTCAAAGCCTTCACGGGCGTTACGAGGGATCTCCCGGAAGGGCTCTCAGCAACAAACCGTTGCAAAGAAGCGACCACGGCTTGATAAGAAAGATGAAGAATTGGAATCAGGAGAGAGTGAAGAGGAGGCTATCGAAGATATGGACCTGAGGGGTGATCAAGATCAAGATCTGCATGAAAGTGGTGATGAAGACGAAACTGAAACTCCTGCAGAAAAGCGCCTACGCCTGGCCAAATTGTACTTGGACAGTGTAAAGGAGAGTCTGGGTGCGTTTCCAGTCTAACTTGTATAATTGATGTTGACGCCAAGTATAGCCGACGGGGAGTTCGATGCGGCAGACATCGACAAGGAAATTATCTCTTCGAGACTAAAACAGGATGTGCTCGAGCACGCAGGCAAAGTCTACCTGTTCATCGCTGACTCGGTATGTACAAGTATGTCGCTGTGCTGCTTGGGTGGGTAGTTTCTGATACGTCAACTCAGTTTAATTGGTCGAAACCTCCGACGACAATGTTGCGGACACGAGGACATCGATTCTCCGTGACGTCGGCTGTCGCATCAGAGTCAGGACAGTTCCTTTTCACCGCTGGGAAGGAAGGTTCTATCATTCAGTGGAACCTTCAAACTGGCAAAAAAATCACAACCTTTTACAAGGTGCGGCCGACTGTTGAAGGGAAGGGCAAAGCAAAAGCAAGCGTGGATACTACGATAATAAAAGGCCACACCGACGAGGTCTGGGCCCTAGCATTGAGTGGCGATGGCAAATGGCTCGCAAGTGGCGGGAAAGATAGACGCATATGCGTTTGGGATGTCGAAAAGGGTGAATGGTTACGGTCCTTTGCCGGGCCTATGTGTCATAAAGATTCTATATCAGTGAGTCTATGCCTGCTGCCTGTCCTTGACTGTACCGAACGCATGTTATATAGGCATTATCGTTCCGGAAAGGAACCAACCAACTGTATACCGCATCCTTCGATCGTACAGTGAAAGTGTTTGATTTATCGCCCTCTGTAATGGGTTATGTGGAGACGCTATTTGGTCATCAGGATCAAATTCTTGGGCTGGATGCTCTTAGAGGAGAGACGTGCGTCAGTGTTGGTGCAAGAGATAAAACTGTACGTTATTGGAAGATTGTAGAGGAGACGCAATTAGTGTTCCGTGGTGGTGGAAAAAGTCGAGTTCGAGAAATGTTGGAAGGTCAGCTGGGCGATGAAGAGGAGGAAACACGAACGTCGACGCAAAAATTCATCGAAGGCAGCCTTGAATGCGTAGCCTTGATTGATGAGACTACCTTTGCTAGTGGTGGTGATACTGGGTATGCGCTCAACGTTGGTGTTATGCTTGTTCTTATTCTTTTGGCAGCTCGATATGTCTTTGGAACACGCAGAAGAAGAAACCGGTCTTCACACATCCGCTTGCTCACGGGCTTAGTGAGACGATATCGGAAACCGAAGGCGTCATTCGGACACCGCGTTGGGTGACCGCGATCTCAGCGCTCCGGTATTCTGACTTGATGGCGTCAGGTATGTATTGTCCAATAACATAATGCTCATGCCATTGACGTTAGGTTTCAGGCTCTTGGGATGGACACATACGCCTTTGGAAGCTAGACGCCAAACTAAAATCGTTTAGTAGCCTTGGCTCTATCCCTGTTCCGGGAGTGGTGAACTCGTTACAGTTCATTGCACCTCCACCAGACTTTTGGCAAAACTCGGAATGGGCTTCGTCGGGAACAGAGGTAGAGAAACGGACAAGCTCTAGCAATGCTTCTAGCATCGCACTCGTGGCTGGGTTCGGGCAGGAGCACAAGTTTGGTCGATGGATTAAAGTAACGGATGGGGCTGTGAATGGGTGCATGGTGGTCGCGCTACATCGTTCGTAGCGCTAATCGATTTTGGTAGAAATAGTCATGTCTGTCTGTCCCCACCATTTTCCGATGCGGAGGGCGTATCCCGCGATCGGTTTGGCACGTTGATAACTTACCAGTTGTTATCCCCTGCACGTGATCACATGAAGCTCGCGTCCCACTTCATTTCCTCTCATTCGATTCCTAGGGATAGATTCACCAGCCATGCCCGCCGAAAGCAATAAGAACCTCCCACGCAATCATGAATCCGATAGTCAACTAAAATCGACACATCATAGTCAAGGTACAGCCTCGCGTGCCGACTGCTATAATGAGAAGTAAGCATTTCATTCTTCACGTTGCACTGGGTATACTAGATAGGCTGAAAGGGTGGTAAACCTTGAATTAGTTGATAGCGACCTCGAAAAAAAGAAGGAAACGCCATTCGACGCGATGCTAATCGCCCTCATAGCGCGGGTGATGATAGGAGAGGAAGTTAACGCCGTGCCCAAGTTACAAGAGATCTAGGAGTCAGAGAGGCTCGCAATCGAATGTTATGCAGCTATGCTGAGCGACGCCATCAAAATTTTCGACAGCAGCCTCGATGAAACTGCTAACGAGGGAAAGTGCAATGCGAACAAAGTGCGCCAAAACTTATCCCAGGAGATCGAGGGTTACCTCAGGGAGTTGTACATTGACATCACCCATTAACGCGTCTCACAGTCTTACACATTTATAGTTGTACAGCGACTGATGGAAAAGAACGCAATCTACCACTTGCGAATGCCCTGAACGTGATTTTGGAAGAATACGAAGAGACAGGAATTTCCAAACCTCACTCAACAAATACCATCCAAGCGACATGCGCTAAGATTTACCCGCAACGATCCTGAGGTTATTACTAGGCAACCTTCTGCCTACAAAGGAACTTGCGCCAAACGCAATCTGGACGCTATTGCAGTCCGTATGGGAACACTGATACACAACGATTACGAACTTGAAAAAATGGCCGCTCGTATTGAAAAGGAAGGTAACTACCGTAGGAAGGCTGGTGGGCCCTCGTGGAAGGAAGTCCATCAGACCTGGGAGCTGAAAGGGGGGAAGGAGCCGGACGCGAGTGCATTGGATCGGAAAATGGATGTCAATAGTTAGTACACCGATTTCCTCATGATGGAATTGATCGAATCAATGAGCTGATGTTCATCTCATCGCCATAAAAGTCGCACCAATTGAAGAATCTACACCTTTTATGCCTCCTACTATACCTCCGATCCAAACATCAATTATGGATTCTGGTAATAGCGAGTCATCGGGAGCAAGTGAAAATAGGAAACGCAGACGTTCAGTTACTGATGACGGTCAGTCAGGGAGCAAACGGAGTCGTGGCAGTACATCCTAGCCACGGTCCCTTGCTCATGACCATAAGGTCATGTATTCCGAAGTCCCACTTCCGGTTCAGTGCGCATATTATGCGCTTGAGCGACTCCGTGCTGCTTGGAATATCACCCATGCAATGGTTATTCTCCTTGAAGGTAATTGTCTCCGCGTATAGCTCGAACAATCGTGTGGCATCTGCCACGATTATCAAGCGCAGACAGTAAATTGATGTTGTGATATTTCGACAATGAAGGTTGCATCAATACTAATTCGATCGACATTATTACTCAGCTACCATTGTTGGCGGTAATGGTCATCACCTTCCAATGATTTGATGATGATATGTGGGGGATTCCGCCGACGGAGCCAACAGACTCGACAGAAGGTCGGGGTATCAAGTATGATTTCGTGCCAGAATCAGGAAATACAATGGGTTTTGCACTCACTGGTCGGCGGACATTCCATGTCAAGGTGTCCGAAGTTGGAGCGACGTCAGCGTTCAATTCAGCGATATCTATACCATGTGCTGGACCAAGCACTCGTAGTGGTGCGACAGGGGTCGTTCCACCGGTAGTCGCAAAGGAATTGTTTTTCAAGTCTATTTTGTCTGAGGAGTCTCGAGATCGAGAGGCAGCTATCATTGAGACTGCATCTCGGCGTGCTGGAAATCTTTACCAAACGAGCATCACGGAACATTTACCCCAGACTGTTGCACATGGAGAGTACACGTCAACTGCTCTCATCCGCCGATTGCTTCCCTTGGCACGATACTAGGTGCTCAAACATGGCTTGTGGCGGAGCTGCTCGAGCCCGAATCGTCACTTCGTCCAGACCAATTTTGGGTTGCATTTTGGGAAGTCGTTCGTTGTCAGTTTTTTGATCTTCGGCCATTATTAGCCACTCATCATTGTACATTCAGATCACTTCCTTCTATGGAGAGTTGGCGTGGTCCATGGAGACATCAGCCTTGGCAATATCATGTACAACCCACGCACGGAAAAAGCGGTGTTCAATGATTTCGATCTTGCAACGGTGATGACACGTGGGGACCGTGTTCCCGACGGGAAGGGTTGGGAGCGTATAGGAACAAAACCTTATCTGGCAATCGAACTTTTTGAGTATCCTGATAGGTCAATTGACCACAGTATCGGCATGACCTTGGATCGTTTGGGTGGTGTCTTTTTGCAAAGTGCTTGGACGGTCCTGAATACTGGGGGTTAATGTCCTACGACTCGCTGCTTAAAGAATGACAGCGGTGTATTTCCGCGTCACTCGAATTCCTCCTCAAGCAGGATATGACCGATATGCTACGATGGTCACGGAGTGGGTCGAACAGTTGCGTTCCGGCTATAAAACTAGGGGCAAAGAGGAAGAGGATTATGAGAAGGAAGATAAGGAACATGTTCTGTCGGTTCTAACGCTATGCAACGAGGGAGGTCTAAAGGTCAATGTCAGTGATACATGGGTGGACGCACTTATCAGACGGGATGATGTAATCTTATAAGCCAAATCAATCTAGCAACCCTTCACTCCTGTACCCTTGCTCGAGTATGGCAAACGTAATGACACAAGCGATTACTACCATCCACAATCTGAAGAAATGAAGAAGAAATCTTGTGTAGGGATTGTCTGTGGACCTGGGCTGAATGGTCGCAGATACATTTGAGAAGACGTATCGTATCTTCTTATGATTAGATCTCTGTGTTTGCTGCTGTACCAGCACAAATGAATATCATTTGCTAGAGTCAAGGCCGCCCAGGTGTCTCCATTCGACAATTCGGAAAATGCCGAAAGTGGCATCGACCAGAGCAGGCAGAAGGACTCGCAGAAAGGATGATGGACTACGTCAAGATTTTCTGTATTTCTGGCGATCTTGTCCGCACCGACACTACCACAAGGGACAGGTTGTCTGAGCAGCACGCACCATCAGGTGCCATGCAAACCTTGAACCCAAATCATTTTGGGAACAAAGTTTTTTGAGGTACTACGACAATATGATGAACAGCAGCCCTTGACATTGGAAGAGCTAGTTTACGTGCCACTCGCTTTTGGAAGTTTGAATCTGATTTGATTGACCATCTTTTTAGCTACTTTGCTCGCATGCAATGTGCTTCGGCGCCGTATTTTTATTCAACTTTCACATAATTCAACCTGTTTCCTAAGACAAGAAGTTCCATGACCTATATGACGCATTCCAGGCGCGGTGTTGCTCATCTATATACCCTTCGTCGTTTGTTTATTTTGATCAGTGAGAAGGAATGTGCGACGATATGCTCCAGCGACGAGTACTGTGGCATCTCAAGCTGCAAGCAATATGGTGCCTCCACTGTGAAGTTCTTTTGGGACTCCCACAATCATCTCCTGTTAGTGCTACTCACTCCGTCGGAGAGAAGGTCTCGAACACTGAAGCACGGGCACTCCTTGAAGGTCCCCAGACCCTCATGAGTTGCACTCTTAAAGGAACAGACTTCGGAGGCCGTTGGAGAGTAGATGGCATGCACCTGCAGCGCAATAATCCTCCCCTACATGATGTTCTATTTTTGAGGACTTAGACGATCCGATGCCGATGGAAGGATAGAGCTTGTTGAGCTCATGATGGATAGTCATTCGAGTACGTCCCTTTCGTATTGTTATCTGTCTTCTCTTCCCTCTACTTTCTTAAGTGTTTTAAGCGGGCTTTTGGCGCTAGTGTCTAGCCCTAATTGCGATAGAGATGGTTGGCACACTGCGCAGTTACACCAATCATGTGGTAGAATTATAAAATTGTTGCAATTAGAGCTTGTGAGGGGCACGCGATCGTACTGTACACGGGGAAAGGGACCAAGGTCATACAGTTACTAGAGTAGGTTTCATTTGGTACATCGGAACAGCGGTGCTTCACAGAAAAATATTTTCAACAGTTGGAACTGCGTTCCAAGATGTCTCAACGATTGCTGCCAGAAAACCGCGTGGGTGCTACCAACGCACTCCGACTGATTGAGTACACAACTACAACTTCTCTAGAGGGAACAGGTCTCGCCATCATCTCCTGCCAACTAGGTTTGCCCTTTCATTCTCTTTAGCGCGTTCATCCACCTTTTCAGCTACTAGCATCCCGGCTATGGACGAGTAGTACACAGATAAAGAACGGACCAGTTGGTACGCAATTCAAATCCATTTGAGCTTATCATTCCTGCAAGCCTTTGAAATACCTTCAAAGCCACTATTTCGCCCAGAGCCAGACTGCATACATTAGTTTAGTAAAGCCATGAGCCATCGTAACTAGTCAGCCATGAGAACAGCCATCAATCTTCTGACGAAATGAACTCCGGGGCAATGTGCAACGCATTAGGCCAACCACGCCACTCAGCCTGTCAAGTGCCTCCTGCGCAGTTGGTCGTGCCATCTCCGATGCCGTCTATTCATGAGATATTCGCCTTGCCAGTAACCAATAAAAAACTGTATAACTATATGACGGGTTGCTTACTACTCGGAACACCAAAGGACTTCAGCCCGGTTGCCAAACGTCGGTGATTAAGTAAGGCAACGAAGCGAAGATTCCCACGGGTGTTGTAACCACTTTTCTTCACATCCGCCAGGAACATGCAGGCTGTGGATCCCAGAATAGGTATCCGTCAAGACGCGTACGATCTTCGCGACCAAATCCACCCAGACGACCACGCACACATGCAGGCTCATGCAGACGCCACATCGGCGAGCTACACCGACGACGAGGAGCATTCCGTCCTCGAGGACGACTCTGACGGTGAAGAACGAGACGACTACATGGAAGACGAGGACGACGGCTCTTCCTCTCTTTCCGTTCCTAACGAATCAATCGACTTTGACCTCGTGTACTCCCTCCACAGTTTCGCCGCCACTGTCGAGGGCCAGGCTAATGTTGTCAAGGGAGACAGCCTGTTCTTGATGGACGATAGCAACAGCTACTGGTGGCTAGTTCGTGTCCTTAAAACCCAGGAGGTTGGATATATACCCGCAGAAAACATTGAAACTCCCTTTGAGCGTCTCGCTCGCCTTAATAAACATCGTAACGTTGATGTAAGTGGCATTCATTAACATTCTTATCCCTCTTCTACATCCTCAATCGCATTGTGCTCATATTCGTCTTAGTTGGCATCTGCAACGCAAGCAGAACTCCAGGACCATCTTCATGCTTCTCAAGACCGTCTCCGTAATAACCTCAACTCCCGTGCTGGTAATACCCCATCTCCAAGCTCGCGTGCCATGGGTGCAAAGTCTCAACAGACCAGAGGCGTGAATTTCCGAGCAGTCTATCGTGTCTTTAGATACCCCCCTGCTGTGTGGAACGATGAGGACGACGACGATGATGATGGCTGGGACGTCGGATCGTATGATAGTCACGATGAAGCTCTAGCGGAGGAGGAGAATACGCAAAAGGGAGATGGACCAGTAATGTCAGAGCCGGACGACGGAATGGAATGGGACGATTCTGTCGCTGAGAGCATGCAGTCACAGCGTATAGCTCAGCGTGAGCAAGAGCAACGGCAATTGCTTGCTCAACAACAGCAGCAACTGCAACAACAACAACAGCAGCAGCAGCAACAACAACAACAGAAAGAGGCCCTTATTCAGCAACAGCAACAAGCGCTTGCTCAACAGCAGGCACAGCAACTCCGTTCACAAACTTCCCGCGAGCGACTTCAATCCCAAGATGCAACATCCGGTTCTCCTGGGCCACGACGCATTGATCCAGCAGATGTTACAGATACCCGAAAACTTACCGTCACTCCTTCAATTGCCCGTGATACAGATACGACTCCTTCAATCAATCTAGGTCCTCAGCCCGCATCCAGCGTTCTCTTACAGCAACAGCAGCAGCAGCTCGAAGAAGAACGGAAGCGTCAGCGAGAAGAGGAAGAAGAGGCTGCAAGAAAGAAGTCTAAGGCCCTTGCCGCAAACACTGCCCCCCTTAGTAACTCTCCGACATCTGGGAAGACAGGTAGGTCAATATCTATTCCAGTTGGCCGCATAATTCGATGTCTTTCTAGGAGGTACTCCCACCCGTCTTGGTGGCAATAAATTGCGCAAGGACCCATCACGGGACTCCGGGGGTACCACTGATGATGAAAGTGCTAGCTCAACAAAGAAGAAGAAGAGCAGCGTTTTTGGCAGGCTTTTTGGAGGAAGAGAGAAGTCGAAGGATAAGGGCACCTCCGTTGGGAGTGTGGATAGTTCTGAGTATGGCAGAGGCTCAGATGATTCAGGTGGACGAGCAGGGTCGTCAGCCTCGTCACATACCCGTGTCGCTAATGGAGTTAGAGATGTTAACGATGTCTCGCCGACCACAGCACAGGCTATTCAGCAGCAAAGTTTCACACGTAATACGACGCCTGGTTTAGCAGCACAGCAACAAAACTTATCCACTACCCCACCACAGGCTTCCCATCTCACTTCGGGCGAGCGAATTTCATCCCCTCAGATTACCCAGCTTCGACAAAGAGATCAGCAACAGCAAGCTTTGTACCAGCAATACCTTAATAGATCACCTGCTTCACCTCCTGAGGCACAACCCTCATATGGCTTACAATCCGCTTCCGCTATCATGCCATCGTACACCTCTCCTCTCGCCTCCCAGAATAGCACAAGCACAAGCAGTTCTGGTTTAGGTCTTGGACTTGCTGGGCTCGCTAGTACTAGCAGCTCCAGCACTGCAAATGGAAACTCACTATTCGCCAATAATTCGACCCTCGGACCTCCTGCAACACCACGAGCAAGACCTGGTTCTCTTATCCTCTCATCATCGACCATTGATGGTCCCGGCATTGGGCTTGGAGTCCCAGAGCTTAGTGTTATCCGTGTGTTTGCGGGAAAGAATCTCGATACTGAAGCTACATTCAAGACAGTGTTGTTGAACTCTTCTACAACTGCCGAAGACCTTGTTCGTCAAGCCATTCAACGATTCCGTTTACCTGTTACGGATCCGATCGCTCAACCACAACAGCAAGAGGGCGAAATGGGGGCACCTATCGGTGGTTTCGTTGACTACTATCTCACCATCAAACAAGTTGAGGGTGGAGCTTCAACCATTATTCGGCCCAACCAGAAGCCGCTGGTTGTGTTTGAAGGCTTAATCGAAGCCGCTATGGAAATGCCCAAAGTCAAGCGGAGCAGCGTTGGGAGCATCAGCTCGGTGGCTAGTAACCTATCCATGCATCCTGCGATCAAAAAGTTGCCGATGAACGATTTCACGGACGATTCAGCGGTCAAGTTCTACCTTAATAAACGACGAGCGACTGCCGGTTCAAATGGGGCCACTTCCACATCGTCAGCTGGGGTGGTTGGTAGTCGCGGTTGGGAGGCTGACGATAGCGACCAGGATGAAGAAGAAATCCTTCCGGCAGATTCATTATATGGACCTGCTATGGTCGACAGCCCAATTACGAACTCACCTCGTCGCGACTACCTAACTGTCGGCAATGCGCCATCTGATTCCAACGAGAATGGGTACATGCAGGATCGATTCATTTCCTCGTCCTCCAAGTTTGCAACACAGGTTGTTATCCACCCTGGTGATTTGCCGGAGGACATGTGTTTCCACCCTACCACAGAGGCCATCGTATTCAAGGAGAGCCTCGATGGGGACAGCAATTATATTGGTCAAACGCCGAACTCACCCAGTGTTAATGTTACCTTTGCTGGCGGAAGCGGTTCTGGCGTGTCGCAAACGCTGAGGAAAAAGGTGTTTGTGTTCCCTAGAAACATCACTGTAGCAGAAGTCATCGAATTGGGGCTAGAGCGCTTCGGGATCTTGGAGGGCGTTGTAGACGGCGGCGACGAGGTTGAGGATAAGATGACAAATAGAAGAAGTAGGATGAGAGTGCGATATGTTCTCAGGGTCGATGGCGGTGATGGACGGGGTAAGACTCATCATACACCTTATCTTCACATTAATAACACTATTTGCGGCAGAGCGCGAACTAGCACCTACGAGTCGTATCATTGATGCATTTCCTCGTCCTCCAACCACCTTCAAAGTGAGCGCAAATGCCAACAAACGGCGATCGGTCGATTCTGCAAACCTCCTTGGATCAGTTGACGATATTCACCCTGACGATCCAGTCTTTGTCCTTCGTCGTGCCACCTCATATCGTGTCTCGACTTCTCGTCAAAGGATCTCGGCTGCACTGGACGAGATAGCTCTGCAACAGCGACATAGAGAGTCGATGTCTCCCTTCTCAGATCCTGCGCTCACTCCATCCGCATCCGGAGCCTCAGTTTCAGCGGCTTTGGCAACCTCCAAGGCCTCGCAGCCAATTTCCCAACTATCAGAGGAGTCTAAACGGCGTCAAGCCATTCTTGAGCAGCGTAATGCAATCAGAGCAAATCAAAAGGCCATCCTATCCGCACAAACGAACTCGGCGCAGGGAACTGATGTCTTATTGCCTGATAATGCTATGCTAAGAAGCGCGAGATATGACGACAATTCGGATAGGATGAGGTATTCGTATGTGCAGCCTGACGGTGAAACATACGACATCAGCGACATCGTCGAGGAAGAATGGCGCGACAATACAGGAGTGGGTGTTGCAGAAACGGGGTTGGGTGTTAGCGCAGCTGGCGGTGATTTGTTAGAAGGATTTGTGAAAGGAACCGTCAAGGATGGAGAGAAGCTAGAACGTGTTCTCCAACGAGTACAAAGTGGAAGACGACCAAATGGCAGATCAGGCGGTGGTGCAACACCAATCCAGCAACTACAGCAACAGAAGAGCTCTCAGTCGCAGTCCCAACTTCCAACCGGTGGCCAGACGTCACTGCGGTCGGTATCTCCAGTATCACAATACTCCATCGACGATACTTCAATTATGGACGGTTATGGAGTCCGATCTCGATCCGCGACCCCAGGCTCGGCAGGGCTGATGTCCAAGATGTCTGGTTCACAGGACAGTCGACCAGGAACGACGACGCCAACTGCTTCAAAAGCATCCAAAGCGCGCCACCCATCCATTGCTTCTGTTATTTCTGATGTATCTGACTATGGTGCTGCTCAACGAGCGACACTGAACGACGGTACGTCGCGTTCGCCAGGACATGCTGATAGCCAGTCCGGCTCATCGCAGTCACCGAGCCAATGGCAGCAGAAGCCACCGCAGGCACCTGGGGCCCACAAGCGGTCTCTCGTTATTCCGAGCGATGACTTTGGTATTGAGCAAATGATGGCGGTCATTGATCTGAAGAGCACCAAGTACTCCCATTCCTCCTCACCAGGCGCAAGTGGGACTGAGCTTGGATTGCCATCATTGCGGGTAAAGATGCCCCCCCTGGAGCCTGTTGATGAACTCCTATTTGGGAGGCCAGTGGATTTGCAAAGTCTGCATCCCACGATTCAGGACATCTATGCCGAAACATTCAAACACTTTACTGATATGGATAAAGTATGTGTATTTCTTGATGACCACTTGAATGGAATGCTGATTACTCTGCCAGGTGTTAGATGATTTTTTGCTGGATGTAAGAGGGTAATATCCTATTGTAGCTTTTAATTATTCCTGTTATTCTTGTCTAGTTATATTAATGTCCAATAAAGACAGAGCTTTTCCAAAACCTGATGGAAAGTCATTTCACAACTGTTTGTGGATATCTTTCAATGTGGCATTGTCCTTTTGAATAAACTATCTCTTGCATAGGTAGTGAATGAAATGAGCCTATTTACTCATGATGTTGCGACAATGGTGAAAAGCCAGAAATATCAGCCTATTTTTTTAAGTATTTCATGTTTACAAGATTGAGACTGATTATAACATTGATCTAAACTGGCTTCTCACTATCTTCCGTCATTTAAATAGCTAACGCTTGTGGGGTTGGTATGTACCACAATACACTATATGCAGGGGGATTCCGCTGACTCCCCTCATGGTAGATGTCCAATTGGCTTATAAACAGGGCTGCTAATTGGTGCCTTGGACACCCACCACGCACACATCAAAGCTAGTGCTATTATTCTGCTCTGCATACCTTACATCTTGTTTCTCGCTTTCTTGGTGGTGGTGCTGACCCCGCAGAGTGACATTAAACGCCAAAAAAAGTTCCCCAGGTATAATACCTCCCATACCTGGAATACTTCGCAGCCCAGTTTGATTACGTGCTCTCTGTCAGAGGATGGTTTTTTATTATACCAGTAATTACTGAATTCAGACCACACCTTCTCATTTAGCAGAATACTCATTCTGTTTCCCAACTCGAAATAAGTATCTAACTGTCTCAACCTCTGTTATTTATGAATACATGATCGTTACGTTGCTCGAAACTATGTATCTATCATAATTTATATGCTCAAGGATATGCTTATTAAATCACATTTACCGCGAGTAACTATTCTGAAGCAGAAACAGACATGAATGACTATTCGTTGATTGAGATCGCAGATGCGCACGATCTATCAGGTGCTTCCATTTCTCGTGGCCGTCAGAGACTTCGAACTTAAAAAGCAAGATTTAACTAATAAACATTAATCAACTTTAAGCGCCACAACATCGGTGATTAGTCATCCGGGTGTGAGTCAGACTCAGATGCAGATCCTCATTAGTATGATCAAAGGCTTGCATGCCTGCTTTTGGCATCGTACTTCCAGCTTCTAATTATGACGCTGGAGAGCAGGTAAGTGTCTTAAGGGGGATGATCTATCGTTCCAATGGACCTTATAGAATCCAGGCGACTCCAATTAAGTCAAGACACGAACCTGTATCCCCTTGGGACTACCAACCTCCAAGGCAAATTTGGGATGATACCTGGTCAACCCCCCGGGAAAACATACGCAAAAGCAGGTTAGTGTTCATTCCTTTTTGACTCTAAATGACGCGAGAACTGACACTTGTCTGTTGAAAGGCGAGATCTGATGAAAGCTGGGGTGCACACTCAACTTTACCGCTGGCATTGCTGGGAGTGAGATGCAAGGCGCATTTTCTATAGTAATGAATGGGGGCTATACATACGAGGACTTCGGTGATAAAATGCAAGTGCTATATCCTATCCCACTATTTATAGACTGACATCAAACAGAATTTACACTGGAACAGGTGGTCCTTGGCATGTTAGGAATATATTGCTCATCAGAGGCTGCCATCATCAATATTCTAGGAGGCAAAGAAAATCCTTTCTCATCTGTGAGGAATTCCTCTTCTTATGTGTCTCCTATCTTACATGTGCTTGATTTCGTTGCAAGGGCTCCTCTCGCATTACCAGTAACCAGTCCATGGATCACGAGCACAATCAAGCCCTATATGTCAGATCTGATCCCAATTTCTTCATCCAGGCTAGTTAACCATCTTCTTTTCACTTCATTCTCAGGTATCCTCTTTGACTCATAAACCAGTTCGAGTCATCCGTGGATACAAGCTGGACCCCTCTGTCGCACCAGGGGACGGAAATCGATATGATGGATTGTACGTTGTCACGAAGGTATACTCTTTCGTATTTAATATTGCATTATAATACCAGAATTGACCTCCTCATTACATTTTATGTTCACCAGGCTTACTCCGAAAAGAATGAAGATGGCCTCTTGCTATGCAGATTTGAGCTTCAGGTTAGCGCCTCTTCGCTCCCTCGTGCAACTGTTTGACGATGTTTCTTTTGTGCTCAAATTAGAGACAAGAGTCGTGGCTGAGGGCCCAGGCCTCAAACTAAGGCTTGATGCAGCTCATATTTAGGGCACGATGCCTTCGTGCAGCATATTAGTTGTGTACCTGCGACAACTCAAAGATATTTCTCGTTGTCAAGTTTGTTGTTTTATCAATTTCTGCTCCCGAATGCCCTTTCACCCGAACACATCCCCGAAAGTAAATTAATCACCTTATCTGTCACATCCATACTCTTCAACGAACACCGAATATTATCGAACTCAACTCAGTGTACTGGTACATGTAGCAGAGCTACTACTGCGATGAATATCGACTCCTCTGGGGGATGTTACTTATATACCACTTCGGAGCCTTAAACCAACCCCGTTTTTATGTGTAACGGTTGTATGCGGCGTTCATGGAGAAGTGGCTTGAAGTTGGGGTTTATTTGCCTGGTATGGCGTCAAACCTCGGAACAGGAGAAACCTTGCGAGAAACGCACAGCCACCTCAAGCTCGTATATCAGCGCAAAGGTTATGTGCCTATCTATGGGTTCCCCGTCACTACTACGTACAATTCTCCCATATATTGCTTTATGAAGATCAGAACTGTCCAGGTATCGTGTTCAGTAGCACATGGCACTCAAGCTCTTATCCTTATTTCTTTTGTTATTCTCTGGTCCACACATGTTAGCCTTCTGTTTCTCCAGAATTTGTAACACATAGCGCTAATGGCGGATAATGAATGTTAAAAATCATCAGCGTCATCATACTCGTCCTCTTCTGAGCCCTCCGAGTCGGTTTTAGCTTCTCCATCCTCCCGATCGACATCCTCATCCGCCTTCTCTTTTTCCCCTCCTCCCCTCCTCCTCCTCTCTTTCTGCAGGACAGTGATTGCCTTCGTGCCCCATACCTCTGACTTCGCCCTCACCCTCGTACTCCCAGAGAGGTCCCTCTGCAGCAACATATCAAAGTCCGTTGGTCTATCTGTAAAGTAGACCTTGAAAAATCCGACGTCAATATTATCGCCTGCTCCCAATTCGAATGTCCAAGGTTCGGTATTGCTACTGCCGTAGCCAATCGTGAGAGTAGAGTGTGCGGGAAGGGAAGGGTCAGTGTAGGTCGACGCATCTGGATTGGGTAGGGAAAAATTCGCGGTCTCTGCTCCCATTGCAGAATTAAACCAGAAATCTTGACGAAGAATGTGATCAGCGCCATGACCATTAGAGGGATGATCGGAATACACTCACCAATAGTAATTACAATTCGTTGATTCATCAGCCATTGCCAGGTTTTGATGTATTATCTGCCAGCAATTGGTGGACCGGAGGTGAAGGGGACCGAACAAAGTGATGGACAACATTGATGTTCGTCCCATAAATACCGTCATACTCATGAGCGGCGTTGTCCATCACAGCGAAGGTGAATGATCGTGATCTTAATCTGTCCCGGGAACATCGCTCCCTCGACGAATATAGAATTTGAAGTATTTTAAGTGTGTATTTGAGGCCTTATAAGTTCGCCCTCAAACCAGAGCGCTCTTGAGTCACCCAGCATGGATTTCAAGGAACCACCTCAAGATAGACTAAATGAGAAAACTCGACGCTCATTAAGCTCTGAAACGTTCCCGCATCCAATGTAATTGTCCTCTTGACTTATCACGAGAAGTTTGCTGGGAGATTGGTCCTAGACCCTCAGTGAGTGTTATGATCCTACAGCGTCAGACTTCCTTGACCGCAATTCATCCATAGGGAGGCAAAAGTAGAGTTCGGTGAAGCCGTTGCTTCCAGACTCAAGTTATCAGAGGACGGAACCAAAGTACTTTGGCCCCAACCCACGGATTCACCCTATGACCCACAAAATTAGTCGACGCGCCGCAAGAGTTTGCACCTATTCATCATCACCGCTGCTGCTATCGTCTCGGATTTCGACTCTGCTATTGGTACGGTTATTCCCTTCCCCATCGAGTCCTGGATGCAATAGCTAACACTGCTTTTACCAGGTATCCCGGCGATTTTCGCGCTCGCGCGGGAGTATAATACAACTTCTGGCGTGATCAATAACGTGACATCAAAGTAAGTGATATTGGATATAATTGACGATATCTGACATTCCGAATGCAGCTGGAGTATCTTCTTGCTGGGTTCGTGATTCGCTCAAATATGTCGACTGTGCTTCGGTGTAAACTTGATACATTTGATCTACAGGCTGGGGTGGCCTTGCTGCCGTCATGCTTGTTCGCCGATTTGGTCGCCTTCCCGTGTTGTTCTGGTCACAGGTAATTGCCATGTGTAGTTTCCCGGAAACATGTGTTGACTTTATGGCAGCTGATAAATCTAGGCTTTTTGCTTGGCTGCACGCTCGCACCCAACCTGAGGACATTCGTTGGTAATTCCGCAGTCATATAACATCAAATCGAGTTGACTCATCGTTCTGCAGCAATGAGATGCTTGACTGCATTCTTTGGGTGAGTCCACCATTCTGCCTCAGGACTCAGGAGTAGGATCTAATGTTCGCGCTTGGATTATGCAGCACTGCTCCTCAAGTATCCGTATGTTTTCTGCTTAGGATTTATGCAACTTCGTATTAATAAAATTTCAAGGGTCTCTATGTTGTGACTGATATGTATCCCTTCCATCTCCAAGCCCAGAAGGTTTGTATTTAATCCTGTAACGGAGTGTAGCACTGACAGACGCAGCAGCTTAATATTTGGGCCACAGGCTTCACTATTTCCCCCTTTGTGTCGCCCTTTTTATTGGGTTTCTTGATTGCACGAGAAGACTGGAGATGGGCTTATGGCACAGGCTGTTTCTACTCCCTGCTGGTTGTTCTCCTTATTTCTTTCTTCATGGAAGAGACGTGAGCCAAATTAATACCTCACGATAACTTATACTAAGCGTCCGCCTTCAGCTTATATGACCGGGCATTAAAACCTATCCCCGAACCTACACCAAACAGCCTTCGTTATAGGGTCGAGACTCTGATTGGTATCACGGGCTGGAGACTGTCCAAGCTCCGCATGCCATGGAAGGAAGTCATTCTCTCTCCTCTGAATGTTGTGTGGCGCCCACATATTCTTGGTGTCCTGCTATACGAAGGGGTTTTATTCGGTTTCGGTACTATTGGACTTAATGTCGGTAACAACCCTGCCTTACCTTCTGCTTTGCTGATCACGCTCCGAATGATAGGTAACTATCGTGGTATTCCTGGGAGAGCAACCACCGGTCGGTTTTGGATTGAGCCAAATAGCAATTGCTGGTATATATGCCACCCCGATTGTAAGCATGAGAGTTCGAAATGTATCGACGCAGTGATTGAGGTTTTCATTTAGGTGTCTGTTATAATTGGGGAGGTCTTCGGGCGCTATGTTAACGATTGGCTCATGAACCAAAACATCAAGCGCAACAAGGGAGTGTTTGAAGCAGAAACTCGGTTGTGATTAGTATCGAATTACGTTTATGGAATTAACCTTTGACACGATCCCCTCTTTCGGGCTTGCTACATCGCACTACCACTCTATATTTGCGGTTTCGCAGTCATTGGTGCGGCAATAGAGAAGCACCTCTCAATAGGGACCGTTATTATGGGTTGGGGTATTACAGAATTTTCGGTCATGATAAGCATAGTTGCCGTCTATGCGTATTGCAATGACGCGTTCCCCAAACACTCGGTCAGTTAATCATCCTCTTCTATAGAAGATTTAAGTCTAGACGAATGCGCACAGGGAGAAGTTAGTGCCTTAGTCAACACGGCCCGAATTCTGGGAGGGTTTAGCGTGGCGTATTTCCAAATCCCGTGGGCATCTAAGCACGGAGCTCTTCAAACCTTCGGCGTCGAATCGGCGTAAGTACCAATTCAGTTACTCTCAATCACGTGCTTGACCACCACGATCACAGTATCGTTACTGGGCTTTTCTTGCTGATTATACCCATCACTCAATTTAATGGGAAATATCTCAGGGTATGTGTTCATCGCCGATGACCTTCTCCTAGTCACTCACATTTGTTCCCCGCTCCAGAAAAATATTCACTTTAGATATACAGTAACAAAGTTTCATGATTTACGACTTGTGTCATCATATTTGACGTGCTTCTTCACTTCATGGATGATATATATGTAATAGTACTTCAGTTGCGTCGTGAACAGTTATATCGACATGCTTTCATCCCAAAACCTGTTTGCACCGGTTTCGTATACGAACAAGGATGTCTTTCAGTCTTTGGACTATCTGTGGGCCCACCCCGTACGGGGGTTGAGCCCACGAACCGCTCGAAAGCGAATACGGGGATGTGTCTGCGGTGTGGAGGGTTGCGAGAGGGGGTTGGTCTGTTTCCCCTTAAATATCTATTTTTTTACTGATGACATTACTTAGTATCATACTGTGTGTACAGGACTCATCCGCAGGCCCGAAACTGGTTAGCAGGTGTGAAAAGGACGTCAGTTACCATATTTAGACATGTTCCCGATCACAGTCCTTAGTTATGGGGCCTACCGCCTATTTTGTGCGGCGGCAAATTTGGTCGTTGAGAAATTTTGGATGGGACCTTATCTCGTCGAGGCAGGCTGCCAAAAGAGAGTAAACAGCCACCATTTTCACGGCCAATCGCCGTGTCACTGACTCTGAAATAAGCAGATGTAGATCAGATAGTTGTTGTGAAAGAAAACCAATCATTGAATTATATGATCAATCGACGCATCAGATCTCCTGGTTGAACATTTGCAGCTGGACTTCGTCACCATAAGGGTGGGCATTAGCAGTGAGAATGACGAAATGAATAGGGGTCGTAGGCCCTGAGATTTGAGAACTCGACGATTTGGTCGAAGGTACAACAAATATCATGGCTGCCATGGAATCTCTCCACATTCAGCTTGTGCTCGAGGGCAATCATGCACTCTCGACGACAGTTGACAACGCAAAGCTTTAGAGCTGAAGTCCCCGAACATATCTGGATCCTGTTGATTGCCAACAAACCTGACCGTCGCCATCATCACATCAAAGTCAAATGCAGCAAGAGGCTAAAATGACCATGAGTAACCGATGATGTGAAGTGAAAGTAAAGCCATATTGTGAGATTGTTGGTCCCGGATTCCAGTCAAAGAAGTTAGCACTCCGACACAAAATCTTGACTTTCTTCTGCAATCCCCAAGGCCCCATGATCAACACTGCTACCACCGTTCTTCATAAAGATGTAGGTGTACCAAGGTCTGTTTGTAGCTCCGTACCATCGTGATTTCAATATTTCTCCAAAATACATATGATACCTACAAACAAGCGGGCTCTTATAATATTTTGGTTATTCATCCGTTAATAATAATTGAGAATATCGCAGGCTGTATTAAGTCTGAACTCAACAGAGCCAAAACGTTCTAATCTGGCTTTGGCCAATATCATAGCCGTGGTCATCAGATATCAGCGCGGACTTGCATGTGTGACACCAAGTGATGTGCAGGCTTCCAGCTTGCAGAAAAAACGAATTGTTAGTTCCATTACAATAGAACTAGCTATACCTTGGAACAAGCCTTATATAAAACAACTGTGCAAGACATATGCCCTTCTCTCGGACTTGTCAGACTTCCGCTGTATGGGAAAACATCAGGTCACGTTTTACGACCCTAAACTTCACACGATCCCTTCATCTATTTTCCCACTGCAGGTTACTCCCAACTCTCGTCTTTACGATGCATTAATCAACCGTTCATCGATAACATACCAGCCAAGTAACTTAGCTGTAGCTGATCACGTAACTTATCAGGTAATTTCACAATTTCAATTGGTTATCCTTGCTTCACCTCTTTCGCACTGCATCATTCCGAGCGACAGCCTGTGTGATGGTCTCTTCGACAACGCTGTAAATGAGGGCATACATTTCTACAAGTCATGATAAAACATCAACAATTTAATAACGTCTTGCAGAGCAACTTTAAGCTCTTAATGACAGGCACCTGACTGTTCTGCAATGAATCTTTGCTGTTCCAAAGCTAACCTCCCGCAGCGAGTAGCTCGTACCGGCCCAAAAGCCTTACCCGCCCCCAAAATATTAAGAATTTAAAATAGGCGTCTACGACTTTCATGTGTTTTACCAATCTGAATTACAAACGGATATTGATTGGAACGTATACCAACTCGTTATTCATGGCCAAAACATGAATTGGAAGCGGCATTTGCAACCATGCAAGGTTCCTGTCAAGCGTACTATAGTAATAATTAGTCACACAGAAGTCTGGGCCGAAAACGAACTTCATCGCCTTTTTGCCCCTATGTTCGATATACCTTTAAATTTTTATCATTATCTCCCTCATACGTAGCGGGCATTGCGCGTGTCAACGCACCCTCCGTACTTATTTCTTTAGATTATTAACCCCTACGAGCTGCCAACATCGAGCTGGATGCCTCCTACTTCGGTAGATCGTACTCCCAGTATTAAACTGGCTGTTATATAATTTCGCCTCTTATTTCATGATTGCAGAATGCTACTCTAGCTGTACATGTCTGGACACTTGGGTGGAAGTGTCGACGATTGGTAGGTGGCCCCTTGCGATTGACAGGTATCCCACAGATGATATTGGCATCTGATCATGATCCGCAGTCTGTGTCAGCTAGTAGACAGGTGTAATTAGCCGTCCCTGCTAGAGCAATTCGCACTAATAAGTTATGTACACTCTATAAGTTATGTACACCCTTACCCTATTGTCCTATCACTCAGATGTCACTTATTTTCTTTATGAGCTCTGCGCGTATTCATAAAGAAATTGTTACAAGATTCATTATAAGATTGTGCCTATGGCAGTGGCCAGTGGTTGTTCAATCCATTATCTCTACGAGGAAGTTGCCGCCCATCATAAATCTTTTTCGCTCGCCGTTCCATCGCCGAACACCGCCTTAGTGATATACAATTGTTTCAATGGATTTATTGTTCACTGGTTAGTAACAACACGTTGGGCGGTACGAGAAGTTATTATGGGAGAAATCGTATTTTTAAACGACAAGCTCGTCAACCGTCCGAGGATCACGGGCTCGCAGGCACGAACGATTAAGAAGGTGCAGTGCCACACAGACATGGCTATATTATGACTACTTCTACGTATCCATTACACCCAAATACAGCCCGTAGGATCTCTAGTTTCCGTTCATGACCTTGAATTATTAGCAACGAATATAGGAGTGATCCCTCCTCCTCACACTGCGGTGTTGAGAACTAAAATTAACCATGAAATGCATGTTTCTCAACTACCGCAGCGTCAGTCCCTTCATATACTATGTAGCCTTTCGCATGGTAGTTTCTCACGTGTCCCGATATCACCAGAGAGCATCGGCCCAACCATTTACCCGTCGAACTCTATTAGACGCCTTATAAGTGACTACTCAATGCCTCATACCTGCTACGCCAGCTCCTACCAGCCTCATGCCTACTGCCAATATTGCCAACGCCACCGGAAAGGTTCACCGTATCTATTATGCTGATACTGGTCCCGTTCCTGGTTCCAATGACTATCATACCATATTCTTTCATCATGGGTCGGGTGTCAGTGGTGGTACGTAAGGTGGTATGATCCAAATATCCTGTTTGATCACCACCATTTAGAGATATTCAAGCGAATTCTGCCACTAGCGTCCAAGCACAAGCTCCGTTTCGTCGCTCCCAATCGTCGAGATTATGTCAACTCTGACAAGTACTCTGAGGAAGAAGCCCAAGAACTCAAGCAAGGCAAGAACATCTTTCTCGAGAACCTTGCCGTCGAACTTTCCAACTTCTGGGTCTGGTTTATCGATGAGCATAATATTCCTAAGCTCTCCGACGACAAGAAGAGAGGAGGTGTTACGATTGTTGGTTGGTCGATGGGGAATGCAGCCTCATTATCACCTTTCGGACAACCAGAGGTAGTTGCGCCCGATGTCTACAAAAAGTTGGAATCATATATCAAAACTCTTGTCCTTTATGGTAAGGGTGCCGACTTCATATCTTTGCATGACAAGGCATACTGACCCTCTGAACTCTCTATAGACCCACCTCCTCTGGCGCAGGGATTTGACCTCATAGATTTATATAACCCATTCGCCGACACAGAGTTTCTAAGTCCCCCCGATGTGTATCGCCGACACGTTTTGACCTGGAAGACCAGCTACTATGTTCATAAACCCGGTGTTATGGAAGGTCCCAATTTGGATAGTTTGGATCCACGTAAACTTGGCGATCGGTGTAGCTTCGAGAAAATGACTGAAGAGGATAAAGAGCTTATTTTCCGGTTTGAAAGTGCATTCAGGAGTGATATCGGGTATCAGGATTACGATGTTACAAAGCCAATTCTGAAACAGCAGGCTCACAAGGCACTTTTTGACGAGGAAGTGGTTGCGAGGGTCTTGCCAGACATCAAGGTCGTGCAGATCGGTTGCGGTTCGAGCACCTGGCACTCCGTCTGGACATATGGATCTGCAATTGTTCATTATCGAAAACTTATCAGCGAAGGGAAGAGGATTAGGCCCACAAAGTTCGTGGTATTTCCTGGAATGCATCATTTCGTAAGTCCATCGATTGAATGCTCATAATTTGACTTGTATGGCTAACAATTCTGTTCGAACAGGCTCATTGGGATGAGCCTGAACGATATGTCGACTTGCTGCTCGATGCGATCGAATATCCGTAGTGCCACTCGTCGACATGTAAGCCGTGAATGCAATATATCCTTGTATCCTTGATTACTGAGCACAATCGGCGATGCGTTAAGCACGACCTGCATAAGCCAAGGCGTGATCATCGGCGTGGCTGCACTCTGCAGGTCCTTCGCAATGTGCCACGTGCTTGTCTGAAATTGTCCGAAATCCTCTTAGTCAGTGGAAGGCATTGGAAGGCCACTTACAGTCATGAGCATGACTACAACCCTAATACTCAGGACGTGATATGGTGTGGATGGATGTATCTAAGTTGGGGGAGGGAATGAAGGAGGAAATATAACATGGTAGACCTGGAGTCACCTGTGATCATCCGGGGCCACGGCAAAGGAGAACCCTCGTGGGTCGTTATGAACAAGTCAAGAAACTCGAAGGGTGCTCTGGTCCAGCACCATAATCAATATGTCTGGATGTATCGACTCGTGGGGCAAGTAGAACGAAAAGGAAAAGTCAGGCCTTCAGGTCCCGACGTGTGATGGCATTGTAAAAGGACGTGGTACCAGTCCTTGGGACGAGGTTACGCTATCCTTTTGTTGTCAAGCAGGAACACAACATTATTGACGGCGTTATTGTGTTGAAAGATGGACGTGTTTGCATAAGCCTCGTGATGTTGGAGTTGCAACGAGAGCTGGGTGAAAGCGGCTGGGACGCTACCATTCGGCAGGTCTTAGAATGAGTCAATACTGCGTCAGAGCGAAGTAAGCGATCTACTATCGTGTTACAATCTGCCAGGGTCAGTGGTTTATAGCCAATATTGTTTAGATGGCAGATATCCCTGTTCTATTTTAATGCGTTCTCAGTGGCGCGTTCACGGACAAGTATATCATACAGAGATTAATTGGATTGGACACCCCTCAACGCATGGAGAAGCTCAAGTCTTACAATTGGCGCGTGTTTTTGTAGCACTACGCAAAGGCCTCACAAATCTTCAGAGGTTTTACCGACATGTTATCAGTAGTCAATCTTAATTCCCGAGGATTGATATCAACAAGTCCCAACCTCACCCTCGACTCTACCCCTACCCTTGTTAATTTATGGAGCACCAAAAATCGTCGAGTTTTATTATGTAGAGGCATTGGAAGATGACCAGGCATGTATAGCATTTCGAGCAAAGACGCGGGGCGATAACCCTGAAGACATCATTGTCAAGTTTGTATCCCAGTATGGCCACTTGGTGCATAAATTTCTTGCTGAACTCGACTGTGCTCTGCGGTTCCGTTACTTTGGCCCACTACCCGATCGGCCTAACTGGCCCATCTCTATACCCATACCAACCAATATTGAGGTCAATGCTATGCTTAGGTGATTGCCCTTGAGGAAAATGGTCGTGATGGATTATGTTGAAATAGGAGAAGGCCCCGAACCATCAGTTGCACGTCAGCAAATTCTGGATGCGTTGACAAAGTTAGACAATAGAGGATTTGTCTATAGTGACTTGTGACCACCTAATATGTTGTTTGATAAGGCTGGCAAGCTCAAGTTGATTGACTTTGATTGGGCTGGGGAATACAAGAGGGATGTGCAAGGCAATGCTGTTATGTATGAGCAGACCTTTGAATATGAATCAAACTATGCTCGCTATCCATCTGGCTTGTCAAGCCATGTCAGGGTCCATCACATTGCCCTCCGGTGCAAAAGACTTTGCACACATCCTTCCTTGGCACGACATGTATATGTTGAATCAAATCTATCCCATACAAGAACATCGGATTTACCCTGTACAAGATGATATATATCTGGCCATTATATACTTTCACCATGTGTTATCAGACCTAAGGTAATTTAACTTGCCCTTGTTAATTGGTGGCAGCTATGTACCTGTAAATCGCAGAAAGTATTGAACTTAAGGCTAATCGTTTACTGCCAATGGATAATCTGCTGCTATTCACCTATTAAATATGTCTATGACCTACAACTTATGCTATTTTGTACATTTTAGGTCAATATTGATGTCAGTGCTACGTTGAACTTGCGTCAAGGCTTAGCTTGCAACTACAAAAATATAGTAGGTGATAGGCCTTGAGTTCAATACTTTCTGCTATTTACAGGTGCATAGCTGCCACAAATTAACTAGAACATGTTAAATTACCTTATGTCTGATAACACGTAGTGAAAGTATACAATAGCTGGATATATATCAAGTTAGATTATATAAGGTCATTTATCTGAAAGAAGTCAAAGCATACAGTCAAATCAATCACTTTTGACAGTAGAGTGTGTCCTTGATACAACTTATATGGTACAATCTTATCTATATTTTTGCAGTACAACCTTGTATACATTTCTACCATACAACTTTGCTACATTTATATGAGATGATTTTATATACATTTATGTGGTATGCCCTTGTATACATTTGTATGATATGACCTGATATACATTTCTTGGTACGACTTGGTAAGACCTTGTATATATTTGTATAGTATAATCTTGTATATATACCTTGTGATACCTTGCATAGCATGGGTGTCCCTGTTGACGTATCCTGAATTCTGTAAGTCTGTACTGAGGGGTAGTGTTGGAGTTGCAGTTGAGACTGTTGGGACCCATATATCTATACAATTTGTACCCTGTCAGAAAATCATTATTCTGTCCTTCATGCTCCTACATATGTGACCCTGCCATTGTTCCTGATATCACTTAGTTATCGTGCCTCAGCATTTTTTGTTGGATTCTCTTTTACCGCCAAGTACTGTTGCTAACCACACCATGTAGATTCTAAAAATCCATTTTACTCCCTCTCTGTCTTCTTACATGATACCATACTAATAAAACACTATTTAGACTCTTTTCATAATGGCCAGAAAGAACAGAGCTTATGTTTTGGTTCCACCAATGCCTTATGCTACACGTCCACACTGGATTGTGCCTTCATGCTCTGCCCACTGGCAGTACTTCACTGATGCCTAGTTACAAAAAAAGGCTCAGCATGCCATTGCACCCTCTGATGACATTATTGCAACCCATTTGTGTGGGCCAGCAGAGTAACACCTTCTGAGTGGAAAGAAAAGACAGTCCAAGAGTTTCTAATAAGGAGCATGACCCGGTAGCTTTATCCGAGTTGCTGAGGAACATGCCACTGTCATCCCTCTCGGTTTACTGCATTCACATATCATGGGTCGCCATAAACTAGTCACCAAGTGCTCGAGGAAGTTGACTCTGTCTCGGATTGCTGCTCATCTGGCAGAAGTTTATAGCCTTGAGCACACAGAATCTCACACTGACCTATGCCTTTCCAAATCGTTGAACAAACCGCTGGATGTAAATCCGACTCTCAACACAATTCGCTTCTGCTACAAATGCCCAGAATGCAATAGCTGGATTACCCACAATGAGTCCTACAAAGGCAGTCCTGAGGTGGAGTTCTCTCGACATATTGACTGAGTACATGGACGACAGTACCGCTCTGATCAAACCCAAGGCTACTACTGGACACAGCGAGTCATGGTCCTTAGTTCATCTAGTACGGAACTGCTTTCAGACCATGTCTACCATGTATTTGTGTTGCATTGTTGGACTCCTGTTGATGAACTTATCCCACCGGTCTCATTTTCAATATACCTCAATGAGGCCTCAGTGGCATCTCAATGGTATTTAGAGCTGAAATGGCTAACATATCGCAAGAAGTTTTCAGACATTTCAATAGAAGCTTTCTGCTTCTTTGTTGCTCTCCCGTCAACGAGCCATATTTTCTACTCTACAACACTCGACTATCAGCAGTATACATCAAATCATCTTGAATCAAGTTTACTCAATATTGGAAAGCAGATTAACAGCTACATATGGAGTGCTCAAAATTTTGCATCTTCATTGCATAGTGGCATCTTTTTGTCGCTAAAACCAAGGTGCTGTAGACTATTTGATATTTCACCTCAACTGATCCATGGTAAATGTACAGAAACAAACTCCATCTTGCTTCTTTTCAGATCATTCTGAAAGATGAAAATATAACTTCGTACCGTGAACCCCTCTACCGCACTGTGACCCTTCTAGTTCGGTTGGCATTTGGATGCTCTCCACTTCTCAAGAAAGATACAAATGCCATAAGCATCGTCAGTCAAGTAAGCTAGTTGCAATGTTCGGCAGCATGTGACCTTGTTAATGTGATTATCTCAACTTTTCCAACAACGCGAAGTGCCAAACCTGAGGAACTTGAATCGTGGCTGCAGGGTCCATTACACGACCTGCTGAAGACACTTCTATGTCCAGAAGAACTCCCACAAGAGAGAATGTGCTGCGCTACGGAGTTTATAATATTCCTCCAATCCCTTACTCTCAACAGATATCGGCCGGCATCTTTTGTGGCTCAGCTCTGCTGCCGCCTGCAGTTCTGTTTCCAAGTGAGTTATCTCAACACAACACTATATTAGCAAACTACAACAAGTACAGTATGTATTATATAGCCCTGCATATACATACATTGAGAAATTTATAATGAGGCTATATACTCGAGACCAACAAATCCAGTTACGAGACAAAGAAAAATGGAAAAATGATCAGGCCCACCTCAGGCTTACAAAAATAAAAAAAATTGGAATCACTGCCAGAATAATGCCAAATCTGAGTTGCAAATTGAGGGTCCTGCATGCTAGCACCTATCACGAATTTAACAGAGTCATTCACCACATTGGAGATACCAATGACTCCTTCAGGTCAGAACTGAATCACCTATGCCTTTATCTTCATTACTAACACACCCAAATGAGCTGCGAGAATTTGAAAAACCTCTAACCATCTTGATTTGTTCTGAAGCCTTGTGATGCCGCTAACATCACGCAGCTATAATGACTCCCTGCGACCCTGCGCACCCAAGTCAAATTCAATTTATAGCATGTCTAGTAAATAATAGTGGAGAGTAAAGCCAGAGGTTGATTGACTAAAGGTGGCAACAAAAACTGTATGTGCTCACGTATGAACTTCTAAGGAAGGCAAATATCAGTTACAGGTTACAGCAAATTGTCTAGATAACCATTGTTAGTGTACCGTCCACCCCCATTTTTCTACGTACCAATGTCATGACCACTGAGCAATGATCCTCTAAATGTTTGAAAAATGTCTTTTTGTTGATATAACTCGATGTGAGTGATAAGTATTTTGAAAGGTAGCTTAGGAACAAGTTAGTGAGTGTGTGGGACTTGGAGAAAATAGCGAGATATTCCGGTCATATTGACCTCTCACCTTTGCAATTACAGGCTTTGTTGATATGTTTGAATTTAGTATACAAATACAAAGGTGTTCAATTTTTGCATGCACAAATGATCTGAAGCATTGTAATTTGTTTACAGATTTCCATAGTTCACAATTCTGATTAGGACTCAACGTCAACGCCACCTTAATATAACCATTCCACCCATCTCATCCAAACACGCAGGTACTCTCAAAGGAATTGGATGGTATATTCTGCCAACCATGCATCCACAATTCTTTCCATATGACCATTTCACCCATTTCACCCAAACACGCAGGTATTCTCAAAGGAATCGGACAGTATATTCTGCCAACCCAAGTCCTATACAGATAAGCACATAATCTCTTTTTGCACCCCCAACTCATCTCAAACCCGAGAATAGCTGCTCTTTTGTCTTCAGGTTTGGCTCTTTTACTAGAACTCTTGTGCATAACTTAATTACTGTACTTGGAGCTGCTGAGCCCTCCTCTTTTATTTGTTACAGTGCTGGTGAACTAGATGGCCATCCCATCACCCAATCTGAGATTAGTAACTCATCTAGGCAATCTCTAAAGAGGACTACAATCTGCCACTTATCAGCACTGCCACCAATTTACCACAAGCAACTGATGCTGAGAAACTTGGTGCTGAGAGGTATGTATGTCTAAGTCTTCTGGATATTTATTTATTTGTTCCATTAGCAGTAACATCTTTATGGCAAATGCTATCACCACTACCACTATTTGGATTACTATTTGTTTTCTGCCATCTATGACAATCATAGTAAAGACTATAGTTTTAATTTTGACTATAATAGTCTCCTTTCCACCATTTATAGCTGGATAAATTACTCTTTTTCCCCTGACACCACCACCAGCATGCCAGAACAGTTCTAATCCTATTAATGCTAAAAAAATAACAAAAGAAATCAAAGTAATTACAGTTATAATTAAACCACTTGTAAAAGTATGTACTTAAAATTTTAAATAAAGTGTAATCAGCCACAATATTAGCAAATAATCAAACATCTAATGAAACTGATCTGGCTAAATATAAAATTAATTCAATTAAAACTAATAATAGAACTCAATGGAACCATGAGAAGATCTTCTTTTATTTGGCTCGATTGTAGTACAAACAAAGTAAAAATCTTGTTTACATGAAAAAGTTGTTTGGTCACTGTAAGCTAATGTTTATAATGTAGAACTTGCATTTTTATTGATTTGGCATTTTAGTAGTAGTAGTTTGGAGATGAAGGTTCAGAAAGATGAAGTCAAATGCAGTTGTACATTTGTTTTTTTATATGAAAAAGATATTACTCAAGTTTTTATGAGTGTATATAGTTAATTGATTTAATTGTACTTACTTATATTTAATTAATTGTATTTATCTATATTTGATTGATTGAATTGAATTTGAAATATATATATCTGGTATTCTAGTTTAACTAGCTTAAGGTCCATGATCCCACTGGTATAAGACTCTATTCTCCTGAGTTCAGCATCCATGTTGTTAGCGCTCTGTAGCTTGGCCCTATTTGGTAGCTTGGCCCTATTTGGTAGCTTGGCCTTATTTGGTAGCTTGACCCTATTTGGTAGCTTACCAACAAGCACTGTATAATAGGCATCGTATTTTTAAACACATATACAAACTCACTTAATTTAAACACGTTCAAATTTATTTGCTTTTCCTTCCAAATTATAATTACGGTAAACTGCAACTAAACTAACAAGAGGATGCTTGTCACCTCCACAGCGACAATTTTTCTCCATGTGAATTGTTAAAGCTTTTGAACCTTTATAAGTAACTCGATCTAAATCAAACGTCGAATAAGATTTAAGGACAATTTTATGTAACTTGTCCAGTTTAGGTAATCTCACACTACAAAATAGTAACGCGTGTGTTGCCCTTGTTAGCGCAACCAGAATATGCGGGTCACTGTCCCATAATGTTTGATTAGACGCATCCAAGTGAACCAAAATCGTTGCTCTTTCCATCGAACCTTGTGATTCGTGGACAGTATGCACCTTCGACATCCTTTCGTCGATGGTTTCAACTTTAGACACGTAACCCTTTAACTTTAAGTACTTAATAAGTTCATTTTTATTTTTTTGTGTAAAAGTCATATACAACACTTTGCGCATAAGGGGTAAATCTTCTAAACCCGATATTCGCATATAAGCCATATCTTCGTGAACTTCACTTGTCGTATAAATATCTTTTTCGTAAAAATTCTCAACTCCTAACGTTCTTTGCATAGAAATATGTTTCGAATCACAACCAAAATTAATTTCTGAAAAAGCTCCCATTAATTTTGTATTGATTGTTTGATATACCAATGGAAGCTTTGAACGATCAATATACGGAATTTGCGGATGATCGCCAACCGCAATTTCTTCCAGTCTTCCGTTAACACTCAGTAATAACCTTATCATACATATTTGTCCCCATGCACACATAAATACTTCATCAAAAATTACTCTTTTTGTTTTTATGTTCGGACGCATTAAATAAGAATCATAAGACGAACGTGATTCAAATCAAAATCTGGATATTTCTCTTTTAAATCTTTACGTATGTCATCACGATTTCTTACACTACTACACAAAACAACAGTACCACGTTGATAGTATCCGTTAACCAAGTTGTAAGTTTTTCCATGACCTGCAACAGCTTCTTCTAAACGTGAAATTAAATCGACCTCCATATCCAAGTCAGCTGAACGTTCACGCCACGAACTAAGTTTTCTAACTGAAGTGTGTACCATCAACTCTTTGCAAAAGAAATAATTGCCGTCTTCCATTGATAACTCAGCACCTAACGCCAGCTCTGTATTGTTTTCATATTCAGGTTTTGGATAAGGTTCAGTGTCATTTAACGCAATCAAATACATAGGTTTCTTTCCTTTAATCACAGGAGGAATCAATTCACCTATTTTATTGTCTTTAACAACTACTACACCAATCTCTTCTTGATGATTAGATGCTTCGGAATGCGTAATCAACACATTTCTTTTAAATTCCGATGGGTGAAAAGACATTAACTTGGCTTGAACCAAGTTGCACACCTTCCTGATATCATTTACTTCTTGTTCTAAAACCATAACATATTCGTTAATAGCTGGCTGGTTTACAAGTTACATGTGAAACGGTATGTGGAATGGCGGGTATGGACTTGGTTGTCAGTGGTACTTCGGAGTTGCGTTTTGAAACTTTCACTGATGGACGTACCTTTTATAGGTATTTCTTTCCTGAAAGGTTGGAACGTGGTGTTGGTCTCAAGTCCAGTACTAAGTGCACGTGACGATGCGACTAGAAATTTGTCAGTAAGAGGAAAAACTCGTGTAAAAGAAAGAGATTTTCCAATTGAGTATATGTTAAGACAAATGGAAGACATTGAAGATCACGAAGCTGACGTATTGATTACAAGGGACGTTTATGATGCGTCTTTTGAAGACCGTGCAGTCGCTATGGCAAAACTGGGTTGTCGGGTACATTCATATGCTTTAATTGGACCAGAAGACTATTTTGAGAGGAAAGGTTCAGGTATCGGTTTGACCGAACCGAAGGAATTAAGCGGAACAGGGTGTAAATATTGGTTCTCATCTGACACCAACCCAAACTATGTTTTCTTTGATATGGGTGATGGTACTTTCATTTACAAACATTTGTGCTCGGTTTATGAATCATTATTGGAACCAAACACAATCGAAATTAGTGGTCGTTATTTTAGTTCCATACGTTTGGCTACCCATGGTGTTTATCATGTCTATCACATTAGTGCGACCGAACATTACATAAGAGCACCTAAATTTCGTGTGCAGAAAATCAGTTCGATACCGACTGTTAAAGTTGAAGTGTTTAAGTATCGTGGAGGCAGACGTGATGACGTTACTAGTTATGAACGTGGTAACTACGTAGTAATTCCTGAGTCGGACTTTAATCGTTTGGTAATTGCAGCGGTTACTGACATGAAAGATAGTGACAGCAAAAAGATTCAGACATTAGCAAAAATTTTTAGAGGAATTGTGAGATCGTCTTATTTAGTGACTGAAGATGATCGTAAACATTGTAGAGTAGGTGCAGAAGACTTACCAATGTTTTTGGCGTCGATCGTATGCTACGTAGCTAGGTTGAAGCAAATATCAGAAGACGTGCATTCAACGACAAAGAAAGCAATCAAGTTTAAAAGAGCTATTAAAGATTACGGTCCGTTGAGTTTATTTAACCCGTTAAATTCGATGCGACGTCTTTTCTCGACAGTCGGTTTGACCGCATTAGCAATACGTACGACAGTTAAGAAATCGGCGTTAATTCATGGTGTCTTAGACGCGTTGTCGCTTGAAAAGTTGAACAGTTTCCTCGGTTTGAATGAGATAAGATATTTTACACCAAAAATTATAAAGTTGGGTGTTAATTCGGTTCGTAGGAATACTGACGTTGTGAGTAAACGAAACTTAACTTTGACATCTATGCGAAATTTAAGTGAACTTAAAAATGGATCGTCCGCAAATTCCGTATATTGATCGTTCAAAGCTTCCATTGGTAT